>JALAZF010000254.1:7607500-8807500 GCA_022829125.1 Lathyrus tuberosus
CGACCGCAACTCCTGAAGCTTAGGTATGACTTTTTAAAATTTAAATCTTGTTGTTGTTGTTGTTGCTTGTTGCTTGTTATTGTTTGTTGATGTTTGTTGTTGATGTTGTTTGCTGTTGTTGTTGTTGTTGTTGTTGTTGTGGTTGTGCTTGTTGTTGTTGTTTGTTGTTGTATTTTGTCGTGCTTGTTGTTGTTGTGTTTTGTTGTTGTTGTTGTGCTTGTTTTTTGTTGTTGTTGTTGTAGTCTGATAAGGTATTGATGCTATTTTTTTTCGCTTTTGTGACATCAAACATTTTGAGCACTTACACGGAGGCTGATTTGCATACCGGGCGGGACATACCGTTTAACCGAAGAAAACAATAGGCTGACCGCTTTGGGATACCACCGAAACGACGACAACTCCTGAAGCTTAGGTATGACTTTTTAATAGGTAAATCTTTTTGTTGTTGTTGTTGCTTGTTGCTTGTTGTTGTTTGTTGATGTTTGTTGTTGTTGTTGTTGTTTGCTGTTGTTATTTTAGTTGTTGTGGTTGTGCTTGTTGTTGTTGTTTGTTGTTGTATTTTGTTGTGCTTGTTGTTGTTGTGTTTTGTTGTTGTTGTTGTGCTTGTTTTTTGTTGTTGTTGTTGTGCTTGTTTTTTGTTGTTGTTGTTGTTGCTTGTTGTTGTCTGATAAGGTATTGACGCTATTTTTTTCCGCTTTTGTGACATCAAACATTTCCCGCACTTACACGGAGGCTAATTTGCATACCGGTACATGCCGTTTTACCGACGAAAACAATAGGATGACCGCTTTGGGACACCACTGCACCGACCACAACTCCTGAAGCTTAGGTATGACTTTTTAATAGTTAAATCTTGTTGTTGTTGTTGCTTGTTGCTTGTTGTTGTTTGTTGATGTTTGTTGTTGTTGTTGTTTGTTGTTGTTGTTGTTGTGGTTGTGCTTGTTGTTGTTGTTTGTTGTTGAATTTTGTCATGCTTGTTGTTGTTGTGTTTTGTTGTTGTTGTTGCTGTGCTTGTTTTTTATTGTTGTTGTTGTTGCCTGTTGTTGTCTGATAAAGTATTGACGCTATTTTTTCTTGCTTTTGTGATATCAAACATTTCACGCAGTTACACGGAGGCTGATTTGCATACCGAGACATACCGTTTTACCGAAGAAAACAATAGGTATGACTTTTTAATAGTTATATCTTGTTGTTGTTGTTCCATGTTGCTTGTTGTTGCTTGTTGTTATTTTTTATTGTTGTTGTTGCTTGTTGTTTGTTGTTGTTGTTGTTTGTTGTTGTTGTTGTTGTTGTTGTTGTGCTTGTTGTTGTTGTTGTTGTTGTTGTTGTTGATTTTGTTGTTTGTTTTTGTATTTCGTCATACTTGTTGTTGTTGTGTTTTTTTGTTGTTGTTGTTGTTGTTGTTGTTTCTTGTGGCTGTCTGATAAGGTATTGACGCTATTTTTTTCCCGCTTTTGTAAAATCAAACATTTCGCGCACTTACACGGAGGCTGATTTGCATACTGGGTGGGACATACCGTTTTACCGAAGAAAATAATAGGCTGACCGCTTTGGGATACCACCGCACTGACCGCAACTCCTGAAGCTTAGGTATGACTTTTTAAAATTTAAATCTTGTTGTTGTTGTTGTTGCTTGTTGCTTGTTGTTGTTTGTTGATGTTTGTTGTTGATGTTGTTTGCTGTTGTTGTTGTTGTTGTGGTTGTGCTTGTTGTTATTGTTTCTTGTTGTATTTTGTCGTGCTTGTTGTTGTTGTGTTTTGTTTTTGTTGTTGTGCTTGGTTTTTGTTGTTGTTGTTGTAGTCTGATAAGGTATTGATGCTATTTTTTTTCGCTTTTGTGACATCAAACATTTCGGGCACTTACACGGAGGCTGATTTGCATACCGGGCGGGACATACCGTTTAACCAAAGAAAACAATAGGCTGACCGCTTTGGGATACCACCGAAACGACCGCAACTCCTGAAGCTTAGGTATGACTTTTTAATAGTTAAATCTTTTTGTTGTTGTTGTTGCTTGTTGCTTGTTGTTGTTTGTTGATGTTTGTTGTTGTTGTTGTTTGCTGTTGTTATTTTAGTTGTTGTGGTTGTGCTTGTTGTTGTTGTTTGTTGTTGTATTTTGTTGTGCTTGTTGTTGTTGTGTTTTGTTGTTGTCGTTGTGCTTGTTTTTTGTTGTTGTTGTTGTTGCTTGTTATTGTCTGATAAGGTATTGGCGCTATTTTTTTTCCGCTTTTGTGACATCAAACATTTCCCGCACTTACACGGAGGCTAATTTGCATACCGGTACATACTGTTTTACCGATGAAAATAATAGGATGACCGCTTTGGGACACCACTGCACCGACCGTAACTCCAGAAGCCTAGGTATGACTTTTTAATAGTTAAATCTTGTTGTTGTTGTTCCTTGTTGCTTGTTGTTGTTTGTTGTTGTTTGTTGTGGTTGTTGTTGTTGTTGTTGTTGTTTGTTGTTGTTGTTGTTGTTGTTTTTGTTGTGCTTGTTGTTGTTGTTGTCTATTGTTGTATTTTGTCGTGTTTGTTGTTGTTGTGTTTTGTTGTTGTTGTTGTTGTGCTTGTTTTTTGTTGTTGTTGTTGTTGTTGTTGTTGCTTATTGTCTGATAAGATATTGACGCTATTTTTTTCCCGCTTTTGTGACTCCAAACATTTCGCGCACTTACACCGAGGCTGATTTGCATACCGCTTTGGGATACCACCGAACCGAACGCAAATCCTGAAGCTTAGGTATGACTTTTTAATTGTTAAATCTTGTAGTTGTTGTTTGTTGCTTGTTGCTTATTGTTGTTTGTTGTTGTTTATTGTTGTTGTTGTTGTTGTTCTTGTGCTTGTTGTTGTTGTTTGTTGTTGTATTTTATCGTGCTTGTTGTTGTTGTGTTTTGTTGTTGTTGTTGTGCTTGTTTTTTGTAGTAGTTATTGTTGTTGTTGTTGCTTGTTGTTGTCTGATATGGTATTGACGCTATTTGTTTTCTCGCTTTTGTGACATCAAACATTTCGCGGACTTACACGGAGGTTGATTCGCATATCGGGACATACCGTTTTACCGAAGAAAACAATAGGATGACCGCTTTGGGACACCACCGCACAGACCGCAACTCCTGAAGCATAGGTATGACCTTTTAATAGTTAAATCATGTTGTTGTTTTTTCTTGTTGCTTGTTGTTGTTT
This sequence comes from Lathyrus tuberosus, assembly GCA_022829125.1. NCBI lineage: Eukaryota > Viridiplantae > Streptophyta > Magnoliopsida > Fabales > Fabaceae > Lathyrus > Lathyrus tuberosus. The sequence continues at coordinate 7,610,677 of JALAZF010000254.1, forward strand.
GTTGTTGTTTGTTGTTGTTGTTGTTGTTTGTTGTCTTTGTTGTTGTTGTTGTGCTTGTTGTTGTTGTTGTTTGTTGTTGTATTTTGTCGTGTTTGTTTTTGTTGTGTTTTGTTGTTGTTGTTGTGATTTTTTTTTGTTGTTGTTGTTGTTGTTGGTCTTGTCTGATAAGGTATTGACGCTATTTTTTTCCGGCTTTTGTGACATCAAACATTTCGCGCACTTACGCGGAGGCTAATTTGCATACCGGGACTTACCGTTTTACAGAAGAAAACAATAGGATGACCGCTTTAGGACACCACCGCACCGACTGCAACTCCTAAAGCTTAGGTATGACTTTTAAATACTTAAATCTTGTTGTTGCTTGTTGCTTGTTGTTTGTTGTTGTTGTTGTTTGTTGTTGTTGTTTGTTAATGTTGTTGTTGTTTGTTGATGTTGTTGTTGTTGTTGTTTGTTGTTGTTGTTGTTGTGGTTGTGCTTGTTGTTGTGTATTGTTGTTGATGTTGTGCTTGTTTTTTGTTGTTTTTGTTTCTTGTTGTTGTCTGATAAGGTCTTGACGCTATTTTTTCCCGCTTTTGTGACATCAAATATTTCGCGCAATTACACGGAGGCTGATTTGCATACCGGGACATACCGTTTTACCGAAGAAACCAATAGGATGACCGGTTTGGGACACCACCGCACCGATCGCAACTCCTGAAGCTTAGGTATGACTTTTTAATAGTTAAATCTTGTTGTTGTTGCTTGTTGTTGTTGTTTGTTGTTATTTGTTATTGTTGTTGTTGTTTGTTGTTGTTGTTGTGCTTGTTGTTGTTATTGTTTGTTGTTGTATTTTCTCGTGCTTATTAATGTTGTGTTTTATTGTTGTTGCTGTGCTTGTTTTTTGTTGTTGTTGTTATTGTTGTCTGATATGATATTGACGCTATTTTGTTTCTTTCCTTTTGTGACATCAAATATTTCGCGCACTTACACGGAGGCTGGTTTTCATGTCGGGACATACCGTTTTACCGAAGAAAATAATAGGATGACCGCTTTGGGACACCACCGCACCGACCGCAACTCCTGAAGGTTAGGTATGACATTTTAATAGTTAAATCTTGTTGTTGTTGTTCCTTATGCTTGTTGTTGTTTGTTGTTGTTGTTGTTGTTTGTTGTTGTAACACCCATATATAAAACTCATACATCAAAGCATAAATATTATATATAGGTCCAAGTGTTTGGTACTGAAACACATAAGCTCCTAGTTAACACATTGTATACAAATAAATGCCCTAAAGTACAAAGTACAAAGCCTAAGGCATATTATACATAAGATGTTCAAATGATAAAAACTAAGAACTAGATCAACAATGATCTAAAAATACACTCTGCTACGGAAGCTAGCCATCAACAAGCAAGGAAAAGATCACACGACATTATCCTTACCCTTCTCGAAACCTGAAGCACCTGAAATACATCAACAACGTGGGGTGAGATACATCAAATCTCAGTGAGTTCCCTATCTTATGGAGTCTCTCGGATTAACAAGGTTCTAACAATCCTAACTCCAGTCCGGGGAAAAGGGGAAAGAACTCTTTAGTTCACATTTCAATTCTCACACTATATGGAAACATGCCATGAGTTCATCAACTCAAAAGTATCACTAATCAATAACCATACCAAGGTATCTCATGTTCCCGTCCGCTTCTACGTCTAAAAGGCGACCCGAGTCATAGATCCTTGTAATCTACTTGACATACGAATGGATTCGGGTTCTACGGGCCATTAACCGTTATGAACCGTCACTTCACACGGGCCATTAACCGTCACAAGCATACGCTCCATGGGCGCCATTCGTACAATACGGGGAATCAAACCTGCCAAGTAGTTGTGCATCCATTCTAGAGGAGTCCGAGACTCATGAAACTACACTCAAGATAAACCGGTTACGATTACGTAATCACACATACGAACATGATTGTATTCGACAATCACCAGGCTATCATGCCTCAAGGCCTCTCTTGCCTTTCCAACCACAAAGGTTAACCGACATGTTCCATACTAGTGTCTCTAAGCCTTCTAAATTCTCCTATATTTCATAAGGGGTTCTCCTCACTCTTTCTATTTCTTTTTCCATATTAACATGCATATTCAATTACAATCATGCTAAACAATAATAGGATAGGCAAGACATGTCATAATTGCATAGTAGAATAATTTATAACAATTAAAACATAATTAAACACTTTTGAAACTTTCTCGATTATTTAGTCGGTCGGTAAAAATTGACATATTTTATCTCCATTGCGTAGAATATTTCCTCGGCTTTACATCGATATAAAGAATGATCGAATCCGATAAACGAACCGAAAGTTATGGATTTTCTCGTTTTGGAAGAAAACTCAAGGTCCCAGGTCGCGCTAAGCGCGCCCTGTCCGCGCTAAGCGCGCATCTCTCTGCCATCTGGGGTTGCAGGATTTCAAAATCGCGCTGAACGGGCTCCTGCGCGCTAAGCGCGCTCTGCGAAACTCAGAAAAATACTTTAGCAAAAACAGAATTTCCCCACACATCCAAACCTCTTCTCAACCATAAATTAGAACCAACAGAGGTGCTACAACCTAGTTCTAGCAAGGTTTGATCAACAACATTCCAAAAAACATATATTTCTTAAGAACACAAAGTTTCACAAAACCTAACATTTCCAATCAAACCAAAACATCAAAACAATCAACAATACATGTTTCTATAACCACATTGAGCATTCATTTCGATTTATATCAATTTCCAACCGTTAAAATATTGTTTTCAACATTCTAACCTAATAATTCACATTATCCAAAAATTCTAAAATGAGGTTTCTAACTAGAACCCACCTTGAGATGAGCAAGATGAAGATGATGAGAAGATTGGGTGAAGATTTGATGAATGGATGATGATGATTCTTGAAGTTCTTGAACTTTTCTTCTTCTCCTCTTTTTTCTCCTTCCTTTCCTTTTCTTTCTTTCTTCTTTCTCTTTCTTTCTTACTATCTTTTTATTTTGTTTGGAAAATGGGAGGAAATGGAATAAGTAGTAAAATAGTATTAGTAAATAATACTACTAAATGTCCAAAAAGTCTCTTAAGTCCAAATTAGTAAAATACCTCAGAGTCAGATAATATTAATCGGATTTATTCTAAATTCCACAGTTACTCTAATTATTTTATCAAATAATTTCTCAGAGTACACTGGACTCATTCGATCACAATATAATATTATCCAGAGTAATAAAATACGGGGTATTACATCCTCCCCCCCTTAAATAGAAATTCGCCCTCGAATTTAAAGATTACCTGAACAGATGAGGGTAAGTATCTCGCATTTCCAATTCAAGTTCCCAAGTTGCATCACCCGGGTGAGTTACATCCCACTGCACCTTAACGAGAGAAATGTCCTTGTTCCTTAATACTTTCATTTCTCTTCCCACAATGCGGCTCGGTTGAGGTTCAAACGTTAAGTCTGCTTCTATTTCAACAGTATCCGGTAGAATCGGCTGAAGAGGATCTGGAACAAATCTGCGAAGTTGAGATACATGAAAGACATCATGCATTTCCGACAGAGAAAGAGGTAAGGCCAACCTGAAGGCTACTTCGCCAATCCTTTCTTAAACTTGATACGGTCCTACGTATCTCGGACTTAACTTTCGTGACTTAAACGGTCCTTTCAGTCTTAATCTCGGAGTAACTTTCAAAAACACATGGTCACCTTCTTCAAATTCTAAAGGTCTCCTTCGATTGTCCGCATAACTCTTTTGTCGATCTTGTGCTTGCTTAATTTTCTCGCGGATCGTTCGAATCTTTTCCGTAGTCTCTTGGATAATTTTGGGTCCTAAGATTCTATCTTCCCCAACTTCCGCCTAACACAAAGGGGTCCTACACTTTCTCCCATACAAAGCTTCATAAGGAGCCATTCCGATGCTCGCATGGTAACTATTGTTATAAGAGAACTCATTCAAAGGTAGTAGTTCTTTCCAATTACCCTTACTTTCTAGTACACAAGCTCTCAACATATCCTCCATTGTTTGTATTGTTCGTTCAGTCTAACCATCCAACCGAGGATGATTAGACGTGCTCAAACGCAACCCGTACCCATAGCTTGTTGAAAAACTTTCCAAAACCTTGAAGTAAACTTCGGATCTCTATCCAACACAATATTAGAGGGAATACCGTGCAATTTTACAATTTCCGTAATAAATAACCTCGCAAGATGACTTGCCTTGAAAGTAGTCTTCACGGCTAAGAAATGCGCAGATTTCGTTAGTCGATCCACAATCACCCAAATCAAATCATAACCACCTTGCGTACGAGGTAAACCTACTGCAAAATCCATAGAAATACTATCCCATTTCCAAATTGGGATTTCTAATGGTTGCAATAACCCACCCGGTCTTTGATGTTCAATCTTAACTTGTTGGCATACCGCACATTCCGACACGAAGACCGTAACATCTCTTTTCATACTGGACCACCAATAGTCATTCTTTAAATCTTGATACATCTTTGAAGAACCCGGATGTATAGTAAGAGCACCTTTATGTGCTTCTTCCAAAATCTTTCTTTTCAAAGTCGCATCGTTCGGAGCGCAAATTCTTTGGTTAAACATAATCATCCCATCACTAGAGTGCACAAAACCCGGTTGACTTAGCATTTCTTGCAACTTCTCGTCCAATACTTGTCCTTGTTGAATTTCATCTCTCAAGGTAGAATTGACATTTAAATTCCCCATAATCACTCCATTAGGAGTCCACACAATTTGAAGATTTAAATCTCTAAACTTTTCCAACAACGAATATTCTAACATCATCAATTTAGCCTTTCTCAAAACTTTCCTGCTCAAGGCATCGACCACTTTGTTCGCTTTACCCGGATGGTATTTTAGCTCTAGATCATAATCCTTTAAATATTCCATCCACCTCCTTTGACGCATATTCAACTCTTTTTGGTCAAAGAGGTACTCTAAACTCTTGTGGTCACTAAAAATTTCAAAATGTACTCCATATAAATAGTGACGCCACACTTTCAAAGTAAACACCACCGCCGCTAACTCCAAATAGTGGGTTGGATAATTCTTCTCGTGAATTTTCAATTGTCGAGAGGCATAAGCCACCACGTGACTTTCTTGCATTAAAACGCCTCCTAATCCCATCTTAGACGCATCACAAAATACCTCATACGACTTGCTAGGATCGGAAATAATCAGAACGGGAGCTGTAGTCAAACTTTCCTTCAAACTCATAAAACTTTGTTCACACGCTGAATCCCACTCAAAGGGGCAATCCTTCCGAGTAAGCTTAGTCATTGGCAACAATAATTGCGAAAAGCCTTTGATAAACCTTTTGTAGTAACCTGCTAGACCCAAGAAACTTCTGATTTTCGATACATTTTTCGGTCTCTCCCAATTCACCACAGCTTCAACCTTTGACGGATCCACTGCTACACCACCCTGTGATATAACGTGACCAAGAAAACTAACTTCAGACATCCAGAACTCGCACTTGCTTAACTTGGTAAAAAGTTGCTTCTCTTGTAAGATCGATAAGACGATTCTCAAATGCCCTTCGTGCTCTTGTGGAGTACGGGAATATATAAGAATGTCATCAATGAAGATTACAACAAATTGATCCAAGTAAGCTTGAAATAACCGATTCATATAATCCATAAAAATAGCATGAGCATTAGTCACACCGAAAGGCATCACTAAGAATTCATAATGACCATAACGGGTCCTAAATGTAGTCTTAGGTACATCGGAACTCTTCACTCGGATTTGGTGATAACCCGACCTCAAATCAATCTTCGAGAACACACAGGCTCCTTTCAATTGATCTAATAGATCGTCTATCCTGGGTAAGGGATACTTGTTCTTAATGGTGACTTTATTCAGCTGACGATAGTCAATACACAATCGCATCCCACCGTCTTTCTTCTTTACTAACAAAACTGGGGCTCCCCACGGTGAGACACTAGGTCTAACAAAATGTTTAGCCATAAGCTCCTCCAATTATCCCTTTAATTCTCTTAACTCCAAAGGTGTCATCCGGTACGGAGAAACGGATATAGGAGTCGTTCCCGGTACCAGGTCAATAGAAAATTCCACTTCCCTCTCCGAAGGAAGAGAAGTGACATCTTCGGGGAAGACTTCGGAAAACTCGCAAACTACAGGAATGTTCGAAACTTGAAGGTCGCTACTCCCCTCCTTAGTGAGAACCAACAGAACAGATTTCTCTTCTTCGAACAAGAAATTTATCATTCTAACCGTACCTTCTAGAATAGTTGTTAAAACATCTTTCGAGGTAGCATCAATAGATAGAAGGATGATGAGCTTTTCTTCACACCCAATAAACACCGAATTAGCAGAAAGCCAATCCATTCCCAAAGCGACATCAACTTTCTTAAGCGGTAGACAAATAAGATCAATCTGAAAAACTCTACCGTCCACAGACAAAACGCAGTTTTCACACATCAACGGTGTCTCAACTATTTCATCCATGGCGGTAGTGACCACCATAGGAGAAGACATAGGAATAGATTGCAACCCTAGCCGTTTCACACATTGCATAAATACAAAGGAGTACGTTGCTCCATAATTGAATAAAACAAAACAAGGATGTCTATTTATGAAACACGTACCGGCAATTAAAGAGTTGTCACTTTTCTTCTTCCTTGCATCTAAAGTGTAAACCCTTCCTTGTGGTTGAGTCCTATTCTGAGGACAATCCCTTTTCAAATGACCCACCTTCTGACATTGGTAACACTTCACATTGTCTATACCACACCTTCCATAATGCATCCTTCCACAAGTGCGACACACCGGAGGTGTACTCGCCCTTGAATCTTGAACTTACTTTCCTTTGAAGGCTTGTTGCCTAGGCCTGAATTGTTGGTTGGATCTTCCGCGATCCCCTTGATTCACCCTACTCGCAACACCTTCAGCTTGGACTTTCTTCAAACTATGCTCGGTCACATAGCATTGCCTTAAAACTTCAGCATATGTAGTGAACTCCCTCTGAGATACACTATGGGATATTTCAGCTTTTAGTCAAAATAGAAACTGGTCTATTTTCCACCTTTCATCAGGAGCATACATAGCCTGCCTAGAATAAGCAGCCATGACCTCAAACTTCTCAGCATAACTGGCCATAGTCATACTACCTTGTCTTAATTGTTGAAATTCAAATTCTTTCTGAGTCCTCAATGAGCTCGAAAAATACTTCTCCATGAAAACAACCTTGAACTGCTCCCAAACCTTTGGCACTTCCTGGATAACCATTAAAGCCGAAGCACTCTCCCACCATCTCATAGCGGGACCCTTCAACGAGTGAGAGGTGAACAACACCTTGTTCTCCTCGCTGCACTGGACTATCAAGAAAATCCTCTCCATACCAGAAATCCATTCGTGAGCCTTCACGGGATCCAATCCACCATGAAATTCTAGGGGATTCATGCGGATAAAATCCTGGAATTTCCCACCTTCAGCTTCTGGAACAACCACCGTAGGATGCAAACCTCCATTCATTTGTTGCACCATTTGCTGCATGAATAGATTCTGTTGCTGCTACATCTGTTGCATAAACTGATACAGAGGAGCATTGTCATCGCCGCCTGGCAGATTCGTCCCTTGAGGAGTGGTGTGGGGTCTACCACGAGTATTTCTACGTCCTTCAACCATGTTCCTAAAGGTCATACAAATAAGATTGAGTTGATCAGGCTCAATGCCATAAATATAACACTTAAGACCAATGGCGACACAACGTATATGAAACGTAAGAATTACTTATACTATTTCATACTACCCTTTCTTGTCACTCATCTGCTTATAGTGAGTAGATCGAGCACGACTATCCTCATCGTAGATCCTACGCTTATCCACCAGCTCAGCAAACCTGCGAATCTGTTAATATCTAATACCCTGCTTGATTTCTGGTCTCAGCCCATTCTCAAACTTGAGACACTTGGACATCTCAGCATCAGCTCGGTTGTAATAAGGACAAAACTTCACTAGCTTCTCAAACTTTGCCGCATACTCGGCCATAGTCGTATCTCCTTGCTTCAGTTCAAGGAACTCCACCTCTCTCTTGCCACCTGCATCCTCTGGAAAATACTTGGCCAGAAATTCCTGCTTGAGCACAGTCCAGGTTATCACAGTGCCCATATCTTCCAGTCTCTGACGGGTGTTATCCCACCAGTCCTCACCCTCCTCTTCCAGCATATGTGTTCCAAACTGCACTTGCTGCACATCAGAACACCCCATCACTCTGAAGATCTTCTCAATTGCCTTCAGCCACTTGTGTGCACTTATTGGATCATGAGTACCCACAAAAGTCGGTGGATTGTTCCTTTGAAACTTCCCCAAAGCACATAACTCATCTGGGACTCCACCTTTCGGATTCAGCTGTGCCACCACATTAGCAACTAATTCCAATGCATCAGCAATCGCACGATCATTTCTTCCAGCCATCCTGCACACCACCAACGAGGTTAGAAGAAACAAAACATCGACAGTGTACACACACTCGTCGACTGACAGGGACCGACATCACGTAAAAACCTGGCCGGACGGACCGACCTGCTCTGATACCACTAATGTAACACCCGTTTTCTACCCAACAAAACGACACGATAATACAGCAAAATAATCAGAGTAACATTCCCAAAAAGGGCATCACATATCATAAATGAAACCTCATAATAACCACCTGTCCCGTCACACGGGTTTTTACCATCACAATCAATTAAACACCACGCAGCGGAAAAATCAAGTTTAAACAAAACTTTTATAATTCAAAACTTTTCAAATAAACTCATGAAAAACAACATGTCCACAAAAACAAAAGAACAAAATCGTTCGACTCAAACGTCTTGACCCGATGTTACATATCAGAGCAAGACCCTCTAATCGACGGAGAAATAAAAAATACTTCAAAATAAATCTTCATGCGCCAAAGGAGCTAAACCTGATCACCTGCACGTTACCCACGTAGAGGCAACATCACAACAGGAAGGGTGAGTAATCACGAAATCAATATATAAGATATGCGTAAAAGATAAAGTATAGCACAACCACAACGTCAAACATCAACAACATCAAGTATACTTCAATTACACAATATCAATGAAATGTAACATAATATGCAATGCAACTTCAGACTCATGCATGTGGTACCAACATTGTCATAATTGATGGACACTGGGCCATCACCCTCCAAAGATCCCCACCAATAGGATCGATTCTATACAAGAACCGGAGCACGTCATAAGAACACTTCAATCCACATAATGGGATTAAAGCCACTAAAATAGACCGGAGTCCTACTATGGCATGAATACATGATGCAAAATCGTCATATCAACATTATCATTAAATCGTCATAGTTGCATCATCATTCATGAATTCATTAAATAAACATCATAAGAACACCAAGTCGCACTCGTCAAGATTCATCATCATAACTCACATTTTGTCATACTAAGTTCATCACATAATATCCCGATTTTTATTTTATTCATCGTCATTCGTAGGATACTAGTGTCTTATTACATCATTATAACCCCACGTCTCAAGGAAACCACGTTACAAGCGAAAACGGGACAGAAATCGCAAGAATGGAAAATTCTGCACATACCTCTGCCCATATGCGTATGAACCTCCCTGATACGCGTATGGCTTCAACCAACGCCACCCCATACGCGTACTGCCCCTTCCCTTATGCGTATCGGCAGAGAGGATTTTTCCTCTCCATTCTCCTTCAGATCTCCTTACGCGTACTGGTTAGTCCATACGCATAAGGCTCTTTTCCCCAATCCCATACGAGTACTGACATCATCCATACGCGTATTGCCTAGTTTCTCTACGCGTATGATACGCAAATCAACAGAGGGTCGTGTCAGCCCTTGGGGCCAGGTGCATACGCTACACGTATCACCTTGGGAACTCCCCCATACGCGTATTGCTTCCCCCAATACGCGTATTGCCCATACCCATACGCGTATCACCCAGCTCCGTACGAGTATCACCAGAGACTCCTCCAAATCTTAGATTTCGCATCTGAACTCAAGATTTCTCCTTCCAACACCTTCAATCTATCAGAAACAGTCCCAAATCAACTTCGATCCATCCCAGATCTATGTTATTCATCCTACTTCAACAACAACAACAACAAACAAACAACAACAAACAACAACAAGTAACAAGCAACAACAACAAGATTTAACTATTAAAAAGTCATACCTAAGCTTCAGGAGTTGCTGTCGGTGTGGTGGTGTCCCAAAGTGGTCAGCCTATTACTTTCTTCGGTAAAACGGTATGTCCCGATATGCAAATCAGCCTCCGTGTAAGTGCGCGAAATGTTTGATGTCACAAAAGTGGGAAAAAAAATAGCGTCAATACCTTATCAGACAACAACAAGCAACAGCAACAACAACAAAAAAAACAAGTACAACAACAACAATATTTAACTATTAAAAAGTCATACCTAAGCTTCAGGAGATGCGGTCGGTGCAGTGGTATCCCAAAGCAGCCAGCTTATTGTTTTCTTCGGTAAAATGGTATGTCCCGCCCGATATGCAAATCAGCCTCTGTGTAAGTGCACGAAATGTTTGATGTCACAAAAGCGGGGAAAAAATAGCGTTAATACATTATCAGACAACAACAAGCAACAAAAACAACAACAACAACAAAACACAACAACAACAAGCACGACAAAATACAACAACAACCAACAACAACAACAACAAGCACAACAACAACAACAGTAAACAACAACAACAACAACAACAACAACAAACAACAACAAGCAACAAGCAACAACAACAATATGATTTAACTATTAAAAAGTCATGCCTAAGCTTCTAGAGTTGTGGTCTGTGCGATGGTGTCCCAAAGCTGACAGCCTATTGTTTTCTTCGGTAAAATGGTATGTCCCGGTATGCAAATCAGCCTCCGTGTAAGTGCGCGAAATGTTTGATGTCATAAAAGCGGGAAAAAAAATAGTGTCAATACCTTATCAGACAACAACAAGTAACAACAACAACAACAACAACAAAAAAACAAGCACAACAACAACAACAAAACACAACAACAACAAGAACGACAAAATACAACAACAAACAACAACAACAACAACAACAACAACAACAAGCACAACAACAACAACAACAACAAACAACAACAACAACAACAACAACAACAACAACAACAACAAATAACAAAAATAACAACAAGCAACAAGCAACAACAACAACAAGATTTAACTATTAAAAAGTCATTCCTAAGCTTCCGGAGTTGGGTTCGGTGCGGTGGTGTCCCAAAGCGGTCATCCTATTGTTATCTTCGGTAAAACGGTATGTCCCGGTATGCAAATCAGCCTCCGTGTAAGTGCGCGAAATGTTTGATGTCATAAAAGCGGGAAAAAAATAGCGTCAATACCTTATCAGACGACAACAACAAACAACAACAACAACAACAACAAAACAAGCACAACAACAACAACAAAACACAACAACAACAAGCACGACAAAATACAACAACAAACAACAACAACAAGTTCAACAAAAACAACAACAACAACAACAACAACAACAAACAACAACAACAACTAACAACAACAAACAACAACAACAAGCAACAAGCAACAAGCAACAAGCAACAAGCAACAAGCAACAACAACAACAAGATTTAACTATTTCATCTACATACCATCTAATATTCATTGCGACATTCCCATTAGAAAAAATTCTCTTGAATCTTGAAATTATTGGCAAGAACCATGACAATTTAGTAGGAAGACTCTTCCTACTAACATTGTCATTGTCATTGTTATCATCATTGTTGTCCTGCAGCTTGTAACGCGACACCCTACATTTAGACATTGATGAAAATTTTCATACTATTTCCTGTATAATATGCAGTCATTAGGGCATGCATGCACCCTACATTTAGACATTGATGAAAATTTTCGTACTATTTCCTGTATAATATGCAGTCATTAGGGCATGTATGTATTTTGATATACTCCAAACCCATATGACACAATATCTTCTTGGCATCATAACAACGATCAGGAAATTTTTTATCTTCTGGTAGCATTTGTTTAAGCAAATAAAGCAATTCCGTGAAATTTTTATCCGACCACCCATTTATTTCTTTCAGATTAAACAATTTTAACACCACAGACAATCATGTAAAACTTGTACACCCCCTTATAAAAACGGGTGTCCTTATCACTATGTATAGTATCATAAATATGGACTTTCTTAAAGAATATTCTCACATATCAAGGAACATATTTTCTAGTCGGTCATCCATATATTCATCTTCATCAACTTCGTGACTTTGTGACGCTTTGTTTCTCTTTTTTTACACCTCACCATGCCACGTCCATATTATATAATTTTGACATATATCATCACAACATAGGTGATAGAATATTTTATCCTTGGTACCTTTTTTATATTCCTGCTATTAACACCAGGACAATAAAAAATACCTTTATTGTCCGAAAAAATTCTATCAGCATATTCAAGGAATTTAAGAACTCCTTTCTCATATATCTAACTTAATCTATCAAGTTCAGCTTTATTGACCAAATCATACTTTTTTTTAAATAGTAAAGAGCTAAACTTGTTCATAACATTTAGTTAAAAAGACTAAGCCTTGGGCTATAAAATAACCTTTAAATCATATCATACACATCATTCTGATCTATTTAAATAAAGGGTTAATAGACATTTACCCCCCTGCAATATAGGCGAGTTTTGATTTACCCCCTTTAAAAAAATAATTTTGGATTATGCCCTTGAAATTTTAAAATTCTAAGTCTTTTGCCCCCCAGGTAGAAAAATTATCCCCCTGTAAATTTTTTTTTATTTACCCCCCTGGTTTTTACACGCTTAGGGGGGTACCCCAAAATTTCAGGGGGGTAATTCAAACTTATTTTTTTAAAGGGGGGTAAATCAAAACTCGCCTATATTGCAGGGGTGTAAATGTCTATTAACCCTTAAATAAATATAAGTAATTTTATTATCATACGTGCGAAGGACAATAACATTCAGGTAAGCTCTCTTCTTCCTTCTGCTCGATGTTTTCTACTCCTTTTCTCCTCTTCTCCTTTCTTCTTCTCCTTTAATGTAAGGTCGAGTTCAAGCACAACTAGAGCTTTAGTTTGAAGGTCTAATGACTTCTATAAGATCTTTGAAGTGGATGATTTTTTGGAAGAAGTGTTGATGATTTTTGGCAGCATTGTAGAATCCATTCACCCTTTGATGCATCTGTTGAAAGGTTCTTATATAGAGTAAGATGTGATGAATTGAGAGTGAGTTTGAGAGGGAATTAAGATTGAGAAAAGGTTTTTGATATTGGAGGGAAAGTTGAGGGAAATCTGTGCGAACCCTTTTGGGGATCCAAGCGAACTTTTCATTATGGGCATTGATTAGCATTTAGATGAAATTCAAATGAAAATGTAGTGTATATTCAGTTGAAATTAGATCAAATTTGTGTTAATTGAAATTTTGTTTTGAAATGTAATGAAATGCTATGTGAAATTGTTGAAATTGTGGTTTTGCTTGAAATTTGAATGAAATTGTAAATGAGCTTTGTAATATGAATTTTATTGTGGTTGGTGTAAGACCCCAATTCCCATCGCGAATAAATAATACATAAATAAATCAAAGTAAGTAAAAATTTATTTTTCCGACAGGAACAAGGATGCCACAATTTTAGAAAGAAAACACAATCCCTGCTCATAAATTTTGATACATAACACAAAATGGAATAAACCTATAAGGGAACTTTTTCCAATAAAAGGAAAGATCAATTATGGAATAAAGCGGAAAGATCCATAACTGACTTGTTTTATAAAATAAATTGTTTTATAACATCAAAATATACATACAAAAGTAATACAAAATATATTCAACAAATGTATACATATATATCTACAGCGTTCCCCGACTCCCGTGTTACGTATCAGAGCAGACAGACCGACAAAAGGATGAAGAACTAATCTTCACAAAAGCCTTCAAGACTACTAATCTACAATTGCCTCATAGGGCAACAAACCACAGCATAAGGGTGAGAAATAATAACTAAATCAAGATTGCATAATAATATGCAAACACATAAAAATTCACATGCATAATTATTCTCACCACCCGCATCACATATCAATCCATATAGCAAGCCACAGATACCCAACATATTTCTAACAATCCAACAACATAACATATATCAATTATACCAACATATTCACACATAATGCATACCAAAGCTATAACATATGGAAACACCCCACCACATCACATATCATATGTTTATGCATAAAACATATTATCCACAACCAATGCATTTATCACATATGCACATCAATTCACCAATTCAAACATAAATCTTAACACATACTCAATCAATTCACAATTCTCACACATAATCAATCCATTCATGATTTTCCATACATAATCAATCCATTCATGATTTATGCAAATGCAAAGAGACCAACACAACGACTCTATGCAATGCATATGCGGTACCATCCATCCATCAATCTCATCACTAGTTCACTCAGGAACTATTGGAACCATCGCTTGTTACTTAGTGTAACTCCCCGTTGGGAAAACGATGTTCCCCGTCGCTCACACCTATTTGTATAAGGCACACGACGTTTATGGATCACTCACACCTCTTTGTATAAGGCACACGACCCGATCGCTCACACCTCTTGGTATAAGGCACACGATCATCTATAATGATCGCTCACACCTCTTTGTATAAAGCACACGATGTTATAGCGGATTTCCTCTAGAATCGTTTCATCGCTCACACCCACTAGCGCACACGACATCACAAGATGCATATCATGATGCTTGACATACAAGAACTCATGACAATCAAATGCATCTTCACAAATCAACATTATGATTTATCTCATCATCATTATTCATGCATTTGGAAATCAATTCATACAATGCATTTACTTGCCATAAGGCCACCAATTAACACACATTGGGTTTCACATAAACAATGCATTTTCATCATAATCCACAACTATCCCACCAAACATCATAACAACATACTTTGATATTCAATCAAATAATGCATTTTACCAAACAATAACATCATTAATCATGCATTGCAATCACACCCAAAAAAATGCATTTATTTCTCCACAAGACCACAAACCATCATCACAAAATTTCATCACATGCATTCACATCATATACCATCACATAAGTCATACGATACATATCAAAAGCATATTGCATGTTAACACACCAAATACACACCATTAAAATGGTAAACATCGACAAAACGACACGTTTCCCAATTCCTGACATAATTAAATCGGCCAACAATCTCAAAACCATTTTAATAAGAAAGAACATTTCATTAGATTTCCAACAATACTAAGAATGTTCAAAACGGACAATCGGAACACAAGTTAAGGAAGTAAAAAGAAAAGGTATCGCGAAAAGACAACATTTTGCACCCTCGCTGGCCATACGCGTATTGCCCTGAGCCATACGCGTATTGCCTTGCTCACTCGCCCATCCATAGGCATATTGCCCAAAGTGATACGCGTATGGGTAGAGACTGATTTTTCCCTAAAAAGTCCACTAAAATCAAATACGCGTATTGCCTCACTCTATACGCGTATTGCCCACTCCCATACGCGTAATGACTAAATTCCTTCCTTGCCATACGCGTATTGCCCAACCCAATACGCGTATTGCCTTGCCTGATACGCGTATGGGCAGAGAAAACCCAGAATTTGCCTGCATAACTTTTCTGTGAATTTTCCCCCAAAAATCCCATTTTTCATCCCCAAATCCATTTTCAGCAGCAAAACAAGTACCAGCAATTGTTCCTAAACACATGGTAATCATACAATACGATTTATATCGATTTCTGACAATGGTTCATCAATTTATCAATAATGAAAACATTGTAAAAACAACCAAAACACATACATAAACAACACATATACATACACAAGCAAGATATAATTGAAACTTCTCACCCTTACCCGATTAATCGCGCTTGAAACAGATGAATTCTCGATTTTCCTCTTTCTACTCTTCTCTCTTTCTTTCTTCTCCTTTTCTTTCTCTTCGTTTCCCTTTTTTTTCTCCCTTTTTCTCTCCACTTTCTATTTTATGAAAAATAACCCAGCATAAAGACCAAAATACCACTACTTTTAAATATCTCGCAAACGGTCTCAAAACGCGATAAAACATAACAACAATGAAAAATAATATATTGCCAAATGAAAGTCAAGAATAAAATAATATAATAATAAAAATAATTAAATTGACTCGATTAAATAAATCTAACAAAAACTGGGGCGTTACAACTCTCCCCCACTTAGAAATTTTCGTCCTCGAAAATATACTGAGGCGAACGACCCCGGATACGACTCTCGCATCCGACTAACAAACGAACAGGCCGACCAAAGGCACACAACGAATAACACAAACTGACAAACCACCTTGCTAACAACAGTTACAACAACGACACGACAACGACACAACTACAACGATAAGATGCAAAGCCCATACAATGCACTTGACGACTAACTTACGACTCAAAGAATACCCAAGTTACAAACACACATGTTCACTCTTGAACCGAAACACAACAAGATCGTTACCCTCACCACAGGTAACACTCCCCTAATTCCCCACACAGGAATTGGCCACACGCACTCGGACCATCACGATGGAAACGAGGCAATAACACAAACAAGAACATAAAGTTCCACGACCCAACATCGTCTCAACAACCTCGACCAAACCAGGATACCAAACATCCTTGTCACACAACAATATTATAATAATGCTACGCTCCACCAATCGAACATATAATCAAAACATCCATCTACATAGTAGCCCATGAATAATAATATTTAAACCTTTCACCTAACACTTCCATTCTGAAACGTCCAATAGTCTCATCACTCATACATGTTCCCGATGTCCAACCTATGAATTCTACAAGTCCCACACGCAAATAAAAAATGTGCCACATCACGCTTCCGCTGCGCACTCTGATTACTCGGAACCATCAAGTCTGCCAATCTCACGTCCAAAGTCTAACTCTTTCTCATATTCACCAAAAATCACTGTTCACTTTTAATATATCCAACCTCACTCTCTACTGTGTTATCTCACACACCAAACACAAGTCTCTGAACTGCTCAAATAATTCTAATTCTCTGGCCATCAAAACAGTCACGCATAAAAACTTTCGACTTAACTCATCCAGCACAACCTTAGCTTTTCCCGAAGGATAATCCAAGCCAAATTCATAACCCGTCACGAATTCTAACCATCCTCGTTGTCTCATACTCTATTTCTTCAGACCAAACAAGTACTCTAAACTCTTGTGATTACCAAACACTTTGAACTTAAAACCATAAAAATAATACCTCCAAATTTTCCAACACAATTACAACCGAAACGAATTCCAAATCCATAATAGTATAGATCCTTTTATGAATCCTCAAATGTCGTAAAGCATAAGCCACGACTTTACCCTCTTGCATTAACACATAGACTAAACTTATCAAAGACGCATCCCAAAACCTCACAAACGGTTTATTAGGATCACACAGAATCAAAACTGAAACCGTAGACAACTTCTACTTCAGCTCTCTGAAACTTTCCTCACAATGAACATCCAAAACAAACGACTCACCCTTTGCAAGTCAACTGAGATAACAGAAGTACGAACTTAGCAAAATCCTCCATAACCTGCAGTAACAACCAACTAAGCCCAAAAGTTTCTAATCACCTTGACCAACTTCAGAGACTCTCATTGTAGAACTGCATCTACTTTCGATGGATTCATAACAATACCATCTTCAGAAATAACATATAAAAAAAAAACTAACCTTTTTCGACCAAAATTCTCACTCGAATAACTTAGCATAACACTTCGCTCTTTTCAACACTTGTAATTCCATTCTCAAACACTCTACATGTTCTTCCTCTGCGTTTATAATAGATCCGAATACCCTCAATTAAAACCACCACGAACTTATCCGATTAAATATGGAAGATACGATTCATATACTTCACAAACACTCCAGACACATTACTATCAGCGAACAACATCACTGCACCTTATAATGCCCAACCAAATTCCAAAAGATATAAATCCTTAAAGCTTTTGCAAAAATTTTCACTGGGTAACTGGTTACTCACACACCAGCTTAACCGAGTAAACAACACCCTCAGCCGAGGATAACAACCATAACCAGTCGCATTGAATCGATCACAACCTCAACTCACAAAATTCACCACCCTTATCAAACAATCCAAACAATTGCGATTTCCCTCAAACTCAACCAAACCATTCCAGTTATCTATTCTTGAAAGTGAACACTTATTCTCAATTGTTACCTTATACAACTGTCAGTGATCCATACAAAATTTCTTCTCTTGACAGTACAATTTCTCATAAATCCCAACATGTAACAACAACCAACCAAAGAGAACTCTCAAATATTACATCCACGCCTAAGGGTCTTCTCAAAATTTCTAGAACACTATCATCACAGACAAAACAAACATCTTAGTCCCATCTACTAAGAGTTTCCTACTCACTTAGTAGACATAAACCTCAACTATCCACCTTCGTCCAATTTAAGTTCACGCTCTACTCTCTGGGAACAACCATTAGTAATACCCAATCATTATCTCTCAACAACTTTCCAACTGGACCAACATACCAAAACCTCTAATCCGCCTCACCTGCAGATATTAGAATCTTCATCGACTCAACAAAACAATCTGTAATCCTTTCCTTGATTCCAAATAATTCATTCCACCCACTATCAAAGCCTGAAAGACATGTCTATTCCATCCAACATAATTCCCGTCTGCTATCAACAAGAGATTAAGGGTGATCAGTTCCTCAATTTGTCAATAGACAACCGACAATCATGATGGGGCATAAACCATCTTTACCAAATTATAATAGCATCCCTTACATCTTGTGCCCAAAACCACTTAAGGTACAAATCCTTAGTTGACACAAACCTTACCTCCGCATTCCCTCTGGAATCGGGAACAACGCTGTCCAAACAACACTTACACTCTTGCAATTTACAACACACTGAGCCAACGCTCCACACCTGAAGCAACATGGAGAAGTACCAGCTTCTCCCCCACTTATCTCCTTCTCAATCTTGAAAACAAAGGATTAGAAAACCAGAAAGCACTGACAGTGTTCCACACACATCACATACTAAGGAACGAACAACAACGACAGTATTCAACTGTCACACCAACTGACTCAACAACTTGGCCGGACGGACCGACCTGCTCTGATACCACTTTTGTAACACCCTAATTCCCATCGCGAATAAATAATACATAAATAAATCAGAGTAAGTAAAAATTTATTTTTCCGACAGGAACAAGGATGCCACAATTTTAGAAAGAAAACACAATCCCTGCTCATAAATTTTGATACATAAAACAAAATGGAATAAACCAGTAAGGGAACTTTTTCCAATAAAAGGAAAGTTCAATTATGGAATAAAGCGGAAAGATCCATAACTGACTTGTTTTATAAAATAAATTGTTTTATAACATCAAAATATACATACAAAAGTAATACAAAATATATTCAACAAATGTATACATATATATCTACAGCGTTCCCCGACTCCCGTGTTACGTATCAGTGCAGACAGACCGACAAAAGGATGGAGAACTAATCTTCACAAAAGCCTCCAAGACTACTAATCTGCAATTGCCTCATAGAGCAACAAACCACAGTAGAAGGGTGAGAAATAACAACTAAATCAAGATTGCATAATAATATGCAAACACATAAAAATTCACATGCAAAATTATTCTCACCACCGGCATCACATATCAATCCATATAGCAAGCCACAGATACCCAACATATTTCTAACAATCCAACAACATAACATATATCAATTATACCAACATATTCACACATAAAGCATACCAAAGCTATAACATATGGAAACACCCCACAACATCACATATCATATGTTTATGCATAAAACATATTATCCACAACCAATGCATTTATCACATATGCACATCAATTCACCAATTCAAACATAAATCTCAACACATACTCAATCAATTCACAATTCTCACACATAATCAATCCATTCATGATTTATACAAATGCAAAGAGACCAACACAACGACTCTATGCAATGCATATGCGGTACCATCCATCCATCAATCTCATCACTAGTTCACTCAGGAACTATTGGAACCATCGCTTGTTACTTAGTGTAACTCCCCGTCGGGAAAATGATGATCCCCGTCGCTCACACCTCTTTGTATAAGGCACACGACGTTTATGGATCACTCAGACCTCTTTGTATAAGGCACACGACCAGATCACTCACACCTCTTTGTATAAGGCACATGATCGTCTATAATCATCGCTCATACCTCTTTGTATAAGGCACACGATGTTATAGCGAATTCCCTCTGGAATCATTTCGTCGCTCACACCCACTAGGGTACACGACATCACAAGATGCATATCATGATGCTTGACATACAAGAACTCATGACAATCAAATGCATCTTCACAAATCAACAATATAATTTATCTCATCATCATTATTCATGCATTTGGAAATCAATTCACACAATGCATTTACTTGCCATAAAGCCACCAATTAACACACATTGAGTTTCACATAAACAATGCATTTTCATCATAATCCACAACAATCCCACCAAACATCATAACAACATACTTTGATATTCAATCAAACAATGCATTTTACCACACAACAACATCATTAATCATGCATTGCAATCACACCCAAAACAATGCATTTATTTCTCCACAAGACCACAAACCATCATCACAATATTTCATCACATTCATTCATGTCATATACCATCACACAAGTCATACGATACATATCAAAAGCATATTGCATGTTAACACACCAAATACACACCATTAAAATGGTAAACGTCGACAAAACGACACGTTTCCCAATTCCCGACATAATTAAATCGGCCAACAATCTCAAAACCATTTTAATAAGAAAGAACATTTCATTAGCTTTCCAAAGATACCAAGAATGTTCAAAACGGACAATCGGAACATAAGTTACGGAAGTAAAAAGAAAAGGGATCGCGAAAAGACAACATTTTGCACCCTCGCTGGCCATACGCGTATTGCCCTGAGCCATACGCGTATTGCCTTGCTCACTCGCCCATCCATACGCGTATTTCCCGAAGTGATACGCGTATGGGCAGAGACTGATTTTTCCCTAAAATGTCCACTAAAATCCAATACGTGTATTGTCTCACTCCATACACGTATTGCCCACTCCTATACGCATAATGACTAAATTCCTTCCTTCCCATACGCATATTGCCCAACCCAATATGCGTATTGCCTTGCCTGATACGCGTATGGGCAGCGAAAACCCAGAATTTTCCTGCATAATTTTTCTGCGAATTTTCCCCCAAAAATCCCATTTTTCATCCCCAAATCCATTTTCAACAGCAAAACAAGTACCAACAAATGTTCCTAAACACAGGGTAATCATACAACGCGATTTATATCGATTTTTGACAATGGTTCATCAATTTATCAATAATTAAACCATTGTAAAAACAACCAAAACACATACATAAACAACACATATACATACACAAGCAATATATAATTGAAATTTCTCACCCTTACCCGATTAATTGCGCTTGAAACGGATGAATTCTCGATTTTCCTCTTTCTCCTCTTCTCTCTTTCTTTCTTCTCCTTTTCTTTCTCTTCTTTTCCCTTTCCTTTCTCTCTTTTTCTCTCCACTTTCTATTTTATGAAAAATAACCCAACAAAAAGACCAAAATACCCCTACTCTCAAATATCTCGCAAACGCTCTATAAACGTGATAAAACATAACAACAATGAAAAATAATATATTGCCAAATAAAAGTCAAGAATAAAATAATATAATAATAAAAATAATTAAATCGACTCGATTAAATAAATCTAACAAAAATTGTGGCGTTACAGTTGGCTCCAATTTTTTTTTATAAAGCCATATTTCCATTAAGAAGGAAAGCAGGAAACAACATAACCATGGTGCTCCAACAAAGGACACCTATTGATTTACATAATAGATGTGTCAAAAACATTGCTTAGCAGCAATCTACAGTCCTCCACGATATGATCAATACTAGCATCCTTATGGCACAGATTTATGCTATCAACACATATTAAAGAGTCTGATTGGAGCAAAAACTTTTTTAGGTTGAGCTGTGAAGCTAGTTAGATGCCCCATCTTATAGCAAGACATTCTACAATAGTAGGCTCCAAGAATCTTCTTTCCATCTTTGATGAACTATATTCTCTCCATCTTTGATGACACAACCATAGGCCGTCAGACCTTCCTCGAAGACCCCTGCATCAACCTGGATGGTAGTAAATGCATCATACGAATTGGTCCAATCCTTCCTATGGTTTTCCTTACCTTCCTGCAAGTTATTCCAATGATTAAAATCCTGAACCATAGTGTAGGCTTCATGGGCGACTTGCAAAGGTTGGATGTGTTTTGCCTTGAAAACCAAAGAATTCCTTGCGTGCCATATCTTGTACAACACAATACTGATCAGCTGGCAAACATAGGGATCTTTGTTGGTTAGGTATTCCTCCAGCTAAATACAGATATCCCCTTTTGATTCTACTCACAGACTAAGAATGGAGGAAAAGAAATATTGCTTCGCAAAAATAATAATCAAGATAGATGTGGTGCAGCGTTTCAGGCATCATATTGCAGAAATGATAAGATGAATCAAGAAGTATACCTTTCTTTAAGAGGTTCTCCCAAGTGGGAAGGATGTTTTTGCCCAGTATCCATAGGAATTTCTTTATTTTGTTCTGGGTGGGGATCTGCTAAATTACTTTCCGAAGCTTTTAGTTGGAACAAGATGAAGGTCCTAATCTTGATAAATCTCTCTCATTCGAGCACAATTGGTAGGCCGATTTTACAGAGTAGATACCACTCTTTTCAAAATGCCAAATCAATTCATCTTCAACTGGTCTCTGCGCTAAAGGGATACCTGCTATTTCCAATGCATCAGAATGACCAAAAGTGTAAAAAATGAGTTGTTACTTCCATCAGCCAAGATCCGGGTCTATTAGGTCACTAACTTTCTAGTCTGGATTCAAATTAGGATAATTCTGCAGAAGTTTAAAATAATGGTTTCCTGGAATCCATCTATCATTCAAAACTGACACCCTTTTCCCGATACCAATCCTCCATCAAGAACTTTGGTGAATTAGTTTTCTGGTTCCAACTATACTCCTCCAAGCATAACTAGCCTTGTTGCCAACAGAACAATCATCAATATTGCACTTCGGGTAGTACCTTCCTTTTAGCACCCTTCCAACAAAGGAATCCTCATTGCCAAGAGACTGGTATTAAACTCTTTAATTCCTCTGAAACCCATCCCTCCCCCTGTCTTTGGTTTTGACATCTTATCCCACCTGCACCAATGGATCTTTCTTTCCCCGTTTCTTGAGCCCCACCAGAACTTTGCAATCATTCCTTCAATCTCCTTACAAATTTCTCCTGGCAGTCTATAATAGCTCATAACATACGTTGGGTTTTCCTGTGCCACTGCCTTAATCAACACCTCCTTACCAGCTCTCGATAGAAACTTTTCCTTCCAGCCTTTTATCTTCTTCCAAATCCTCTCCAACACATGTTGAACACTTCCTTTTTATACCCTCCCAGGACCACCGGCAAGCCTAGATATCTCTCATGGTCGTATATTGTCTTTATTCCCATCCTAGTTAGGATCATCTTGCTTACTGGTTCCTCTACGTTTTGACTAAAAGACGTTTCCGATTTATCTAGGTTGACCACTTGACCTGAGGACTTCTGGTACTTATCTAGGAACTCCAACACTCTTGAGGCTCACTAAGCCAAAAATGAGTTTTCGCAGCACAACAAAGACAACGCTTTTTGGAAGAAGCGCTGCTTTATGTTTCGCTAAAAACAAAAATAAAAAACAAAAGAAAAAAGCGCTGCTAAATAGGGGACATAAGACAACGCTTTTGAAAAGCGCTGCTAAAGCCCTAAGGCAGGTGAACTTTAGAAAGCGTTTTATGAAAAGCGCTGCTAAAGGGGTACCATAAGGAAGCGCTTTTGGAAAGCGCTGCTAAAGGCCTTTCGTACAACATGCTTTAGCCAACGCTTTTGGAAAGCGCTGCTAAAGGCCTTTCATTAATCGCACATAAGAAATTGGTTTTACCCCAAAAGCGCTGCTAAAGGATTAACATAAGAAAGCGCTTTCTAAAAGCGCTGCCTTAGGTCTTTTAAAATATTAAAATTAAAACATAATCTGATATCCCTCTATTTTCTTATGACCGTTTCTATTTCACCCTAATTCTCGCGACACTGTTTCTCTTCTTCTTCCTTTTTTCTGCAAACGAACGAAACTCCAGCCGTCCTCCGTCGTTCTGCAAACGAAATTCCATCGTGGCTTTAATCCGTTTGTGGCTTCCCTCCGTCGTTTCTTCTTACTCACACCGTCGTCCTCCATTGTTGATTGTTTCTCTGAGCTTTTTACTCTCCTTTTTCTGGTTTTCTCTCCATTAATGAAAATGTCTAATATTCTCCATTGTTGATTGTTTCTCTACTGTTTCTGTGAGATAAATTTGGTGTATTATTAGTTTTTGATGTTAGGTTTTCATTTTTTGATTTGTAGGAGTTAGTTAGTGATTAATTGGAAAAGTGATTAATTTGAAAAGTGATTAATTAGTAGAAGTTAGTATAGTGATTAATGTGTAACATGTGATTAATTTGTAGAAGTTAGTTTAATGATTAATTTGAAGAATAGTAGAAGTTGATTTGATTTGATATTAGATGTATTATTAGTTGATTTTTTATTGTTGATGTTAGTTGATAAATTTGATTTGATATTAGTTGTTGATTTTTAATTTGTAGAAAAGTGATTAATTAGTAGAAGTTAGTATAGTGATTATTGTGTAAAATGTGATTAATTTGTAGAAGTTAGTTTAATGATTAATTTGTAGAATAGTAGAAGTTAGTTTAACATTTAAAATTTGTAGAATAGTGATTAATTAGAAAATTCAAGGTAGTTAAGAGTGTTGTAGAAGTTAGATTGTTGAGGTTGTTATAGGGCTATTTGTAAAGTTAAAGTGAACAGGTCAACTAATTGAGCCTAATGGCGTAATGTTGACTAGTTACATTGGTGCACTTGTCTGTGCTAGAGACAAGGGAATAAAATACGACATTCATTGGAATGAAACAGGTCAACTAATTGAGCTTAATGGCACAATGTTGACTAGTTACATTGGTGCACTTGTCCGTTCACTAGTTCCTATTACTTGTGACAATTGGCGAAATCCACAGTTGAAACCCGCCAAAGATAAAATATGGAGTGAGATACAGGTACTATATGTGATGTTATTTGTTATGTTTGACGATTATATTTTTAAACTAATTATACTGACACGCTTTATTTGTTATTGTAGAGATCTTTTAACATTGGTGACGAGAAGCAAACATATTGTCTTCAATTAGCCGGAAGAAGACATAGAGGGTTCCGAGCATTTTTATCCAACAAGTTTCTGAGAGGATGCCCAAGGAAAGTTTGTTGAAGCGGAATGCCCAAAGAAGTATGCGGATTAATTGTACCCGAAGAATGGGACACTTTTGTCGCCAAACGAAGAACAGAAAAATTCCATGTAATCTTAATTTAATTTATCATGAACATTGTCTTACATTCATGTAGTTATTACATGTGTTCTGATATGACTTATAATTGTTTATGCATGTTGTGAGTGACGTTAATCGTCAAAGAGCCTCGAAACCCGCATATCCATACAAGAAAGGACGTTTGGGATATGCACGTTTGGAACAAAAAATCGTAAGTATATATAATTGCTATGGTCTTCTTGTATTATTATTAATCCTAATTCTTGACTTAATGTGTAGCTTGAAGAGGAGAAAAGTGAAGAAACATCTGTTCCGGAGCATGTTTTGTGGAAGGTTGTCTGTGTGGGAAAGTATGGAGTTGTTACTGAAGGTGTTCAACAAGTTTTTGAACAATGTGTAAGTATACAACATGTTTTGTGAAAGGCTGCCCATGTTTAATTAGATATAAAGTTCTTGTTTATCTAATATATTTATGCATGGCTCTAATATTGAATTTCAGGAGACTCTATCCCAGTCCTTAATTGCCACGGAAGACCAGGATTGCAAGAGCATACTGAGTCGAGTATTAAATGTTCCTAAGTATTCTGGTCGCGTGAGGGGTAAGGGATTTGGAGTCACTCCATCTTCCTTTTGTAAGCGTTCAAAGACAAAAAATCCTAGCAATAGAGAGGTGATGGAAACGTTGGAAGAATTAAGAGCTCAAGTTCGTGAACTGCAACAAGATAAAGAAAGATATATGTCGGAAAGGTGCGGTTCAAAATTTAGAGATACTAGTGACAAGGCCAATATCAATTGTCAACAAAAAATTATGGAGGTAATTATATTTATTAAATTAGTACAGTTTTTTATATTGACATCATTGTACAATAACAATTTCGTATTATTTTTGTTTTGTTTAGGGCATTTCACCTTGTCAGCTATATTTATCGGCACCGACATATCGCATGGTTGGCAAGAGAAAAGTCCATAACACTCCGGGAGACGTCCTTCACACTAGACCGCCCCCTGCTGGATATTTGAAGGTTTCGATTGATATTGATTTAGAGCGGGATGCGCTACTACCTATACCTGACGACGTTTCACTACTACAAAACGCTAAAACAACAACATCAGGCTTACAACACATCCTTTTATGCCGTTGTAATAGGTAAAAAATTACGTGCCCAGGAAAAAGGTGAGTCATTTAATGACGGTTGAATGAAACCACCGTAGTAATAAATAAAATGTATCAAGTTTCGATTCCCAGCAACTACATTTTTTCCATTTTTTATAGTACAGTTAGCGTGTGTCACTTATATCCATTATTTAAAAAATAAATTGTAAGTAATTTTACAACGGTTAAAATAAACCACCGTAGTAATAAATAAAATGTATCAAGTTTTGATCCCCTGCAACTACATTTTCTCCATTTTTTATAGTACAGTTAGCGTGTGTCACTTATGTCCATTATTTAAAAAATAAATTGTAAATTATTTTACAACGGTTAAAATTAACAACCGTAGTAATAAATGAAATGTAACTTAAGATTCCACTACGGTTTATTTGTCCAACCGAGATTAAAATGTTTACTGATAAATTAAAACAAAACTTATTTTGTATTTCTTTCATAAGATGCCCTAATCGAACAAGTGAGCCAGAGACGCCATAACCTCTTCATTCATCTGGAGCTCAAATATTGCCCGTCTTCATTCATTTGCTTCTTCAGCTTCGAAGTAATGTACTCTTCAACATCTTCATTCCTTTTTTCTTGGTTTATGCTCATATATTGACCGTCTTCATTCATTTGCTTCTTCAGCTTCGAAGTAAGGTACTCTTCAACATCTTCATTCCTTTTTTCTTGGTTTATGCTCAGATATTGACCGTCTTCATCATTCATTTGCGTCTTCAGCTTCGAAATAAGGTACTCTTCAACATCTTCATTCCTTTTTTCTTTGTTTATATTGTATATGCTCAAGTTAGAATGAGATGTTTCATATGCTTTACATTTAGTATGAGAGTACATCTTCATTGATTTTTTCTTTGTTCATATTTTATATGCATATGCTTGAGTTTTTGGATTAGATTTTGGTGTGTCATTCACATTATTATACATGTATAAATTTCATAAGTTGTAATGGATCGTAGTTGAATGAAAGCCAATAGATTAGATTCGGTTTATGAGAATGGAGTTTGTGAATTCCTTGAATACGCTGATAAAAATCTTCCCGACAATGATGGTATCTTTTATTGTCATTGTGTTGTTTGCGCTAATATCAAAAAGGGTACAAAGAAAGAAATACACAATCACCTTTGTTGTGATGGTATATGTCAAAATTATATAATATGGACGTGGCATGGTGAGGTGGATAATAAGGAAAGTCGGGCGTCACAAAGTCAAAGAGTGGAGGAAGATGAATATATGGAAGATCACCTAGAGGATATGTTCCGTGATATTGGGGAATCTTCTTTTATGAATGGTCATATTTATCATAATTTATGTTGTGATAAAGACACCCCTTTATATAAGGGATACGCAGAGTTAACACGATTGTCGGCGGTGTTAAAGTTGTTTAATCTGAAGGCAAAAAATTGATGGTCGGATAAAAGTTTCACGGAATTAGTTGAGTTGCTACAACAAATGTTACCAAAAGATAACAAATTGTCGGATCGTTGCTATGAAGTCAAGAAGATATTGTGTCCACTGGGTCTAGAGTATATCAAGATACATGCTTTCCCTAATGATTGCACATTATATCGGAAAGAGTATGAATACTTGTTTCAATGTCCGAAATGTGGTGTGTCGCGTTACAAGTTGAAGGCTAGCAATGGTGATGACAATGATCACCACGATAGTGTTAGTAGGAAGCATCCTCCTACTAAAGTGTTATGGTACTTGCCAATACTTTCACGATTAAAGAGACATTTTGCTAATTCGAATGACGCAAATAATCTTAGATGGTATGCAGATGAAAGGATTCGTGATGGTAACATTCGCCATGTAGCTGATTCTTTGCAATGGAAGAAAATTGATTTGTTGTTTCCGGATTTTGGAGTTGAGCCAAGAAATCTTAGGCTTGGGCTTGCCACCGATGGAATGAACCCCTTTGGTAATATGAGCACTAATCATACTTTGTGGACTGTTCTTCTCACTATTTACAACCTATCTCCTTGGTTGTGCATGAAGCGCAAGTATATACTGTTAAGTATGATGATTTCTGGACCACGATAACCTAGTAACGATATAGATGTTTATCTTAGTCCATTAATTGATGATTTACGACTCTTGTGGGATGAAGGCGTTGAAGTTGATGATGCATATTCTGGGGAAAAGTTTAATATGCGTACAATGTTGTTTTGCACAATTAACGACTTTCCCGCTTACAGTGTCAAAGGACATAAAGTGTGTCCTATATGTGAAGATGATACTTGTTATCACCAACTTGAGTTTGGAAAAAAGACCGTTTACCTTGGGCATCGAAAATTTCTAAAACCGGGTCATCCTTATCGTAGATAAGAGTTTGGTGAGGCTCCTAAACCTTTAACCGGGGATGAAGTTTATCAACGGCAGGAATACATTAATGAATTATAAGATGAGGCTGCCATAATCTTGTGTCAATTGGAGATGTATTTTCCGCCATCATTTTTTGACATTATGGTTCACTTACTTGTTCATCTCGTAAGAGAAATCAGAATTTGTGGTCTAGTTTATTTAAGGTGGATGTATCCAATAGAGTGATATATGAAGATCTTTAAAGGATATACGAAGAATCATCACCGACCTGAAGCTTCAATTGTTGAAAGGTACATCACAGAAGAAGCTGTTGAGTTTTGAACAAACTATTTGTCGGATGCAGATTCTATAGGAATTCCAAAGTCTCGTCATGCTGACACAGACGAAAGAGGTATTCAAGGTCTAAATGTTAGGTCAATGGCTCGAGATGTAGTTATTCAATCACATTTCTATATATTGAATAACATATATGAGGTTCAACCTTTCATAGATACTCACAAAAGATGTATGAAGAAAAAATATCCCCGAATGAATGACAAGTTGTTGTTGATAGAGCATAATAATAGATTCATGGATTGGTTTAATAAAAGTGTATCTAATGATGCTAGTGCATCCGATATACTTAGATGGTTGTCGTACGAGCCAAAATTTTGTGTCATTACGTGGAGTGCATACGACATTGGTCATTATACCTTTTATACAAAATCAAAAGATGATCGTAGTACAATGCAAAATAGTGGGGTTATGGTAAAGCCGAATCGATGTATTTCTCTAGTTCGAAAGATAAGAATCCGGTATTGGCAACTACCGCGTTTTATGGTGTCATTGATGAGATTTGGGATATTGATTATGTTATTTTCAAAGTGGCTTTATTTAAATGCAAGTGGGTTCCCAATAATAGTAATGGTGTAGACATTGATGACTTAGGATTCACCCGGGTCGACCATGGCAAGGCATCTTTTAATACAGAACCATTCATCATGGCTTCTCAAGCAAAACAAGTTTTCTATGTTTCCGATCCATCGGAAAAATCGGGGAAATGGTCAATCGTTCTCCAAGGAAAATACATTCCTCTTAGTGATGAAAGTCTTGATATTTCGTCCACACCTTCTCACACAACACAATCTCCTACCTCATATGATGAAGTTGATGGAGATGTCGTGCATGCTATACGACTCGATCATGATGAAGGCATATGGGAAAATTAACAAGTACGTAATTTATTATTTATTCATAATATATTTATTGTATGTTATAGTTTAGAAGTATTTTTACTAACAAGTATAATTATTTGAAATTATAGGTATTTTGAGTCCAGACACCAGGCCAGAAGACAAGACACCAAGAGACAAGATACCAATACACCAAGTTATGTAATGTTATATTTTACTTATGTAGGTTGTTTGTTCTGATAAACTGTAATATGTATGTGAAGTTACCAATACACCAAGTTATGTTATGTGAAGTTATGTAATGTGTGTAAACTGTAATATGGTATATGTGATAATTTACTTATGTAGGTTGTTTGTTCTGATAAACTGTAATTTGGTATGTGTGATATTATGAATATGATACGATTAATATTATTATGAAAACTTTATCATAAAATGTGAATTGTATTTTTCTCCTGTGCTGAGGTATGGAGAACAATAATACAGGTAAAAAAATGGGATTAATTATAAAAGCAGGATCATATTTGTTAATTTTGCAAAACCTTTAACGACGGTTATATTTCTTAACCGTTATAATATTTGGCGCGCTGAACAGGAAAAAATAAATATCAAAACTGCGATGCTAGGAATCGAACCGAGCACAATTATATTTAATACAAAGGTGTATTGTAAAACCATTGTGATAGTTAGTGCGATTTTCTGTTTATTACAACGCCTACAAAGCCGTCGTTGTAAGTATCATATATACAACGACAATCTACATATAACGGCCTCGCCCGCGTCATTATATGTCATTCCCAACCATTTTTAAATGGGTTTTTTGTAGTAGTGTTTCAGATGCAACATTGGTGGGGGACGCAATAGGGTCGTATGTTGCATGGTCGTCAAACCTCATCGTCATAGATGACTCGGTATGTTGAAAACCATTATTAACCTTTTAGTTTTCAAATGTTTTACTTGCATATAAGTTATGTTATTCTTAATTTTACCTACATTTTATTTACATGACATTGTTAGACTCCTACAAAATCCAAATCAAAAGATAAAGGGATTGTGCGGCAAACCGAGTAAGTTGCATCACAAAAAGAGGTACATTGATATATATATGCATCAAAAATGTTAATTCTGTGATTCGATTTCAAAAGCTTCATGATTACTAAGTTTATGACTTATATGATTTTCAGATTCCTACACAAGAGGTGCAACAAGGGAGCAAGAACAAGAAGCCAGTAGTAGCCAAGGGAAAAAAAGCACCTATTTCTCGATTTCGGTTGTGCCTTGAAACAATTGTAGGCACAACGGATTTGATGGAAGGTGGTATCCGTGAAATACCTATGGAAGTAGGTATTTTTGGGTTTGCCTATTCAGAAACAAATTATAAATAAGACTTTGATCAGATATTTACGCATTCTGAATTAGGCGTTGTTGTTATGAATTCATACATCAGGTAATCCATTGATTTTATTTATTTAATTGATCAATTTATTTACTCATTTCAATGAATGTTAGAATGTTAATTATAATAACATATTTATTATAATCCGTTTTTATTTCAGGTTCTTGTATGAAAAATTGATGCTCCCGCATCAATTGACTAGAAGATACTCCTTCTTGCCTCCCAACTCTATCAATGCAAATTTACTCAATCGAACTCCAGATGCGGTCAAATATCATCTAGTAAATGCATTTATGACCAACATTGATACAAAGAAGTTGTATCTTTTACCATATAATACTGGCCATGGGTAAGATTTTCATCCTAACTTCCTATATTATAATTTTTCGCTTTTTTACGTTGTGTATAACATTTCCATCTATACTTTTGTTTTATTTTACAGTGGATACTGGTTGTTGCTTGCGATTAATCCGATAAAAGAAATTGTCTATTATCTGGATTCGCTAGAGGGTGATCAAACAAAATACTCGGAGATGAATAATATGATTGATACGTAAGTGGTGGGATTGCTCTAAATATTCGCGTGTATATTTCTTTATTTATGTGAGTTTGTTCTAAATATTCGTTTATAATACGATAGATCCATAAAAATATTTCGATCACAACGACAAGCTCGGGTACCAAAGACCAAAGCAAACAACATTACATGGATAAGAGTGGAGGTATGATTTGTTATTATAATAGCAATGCTACTTGATAACACAAGTCATCTATGATACTTATTAATATTTTTTCTATGTGTAGTGTCCTTGGCAGCGTAATGGTATCGATTGTGGTTATTTTGTCTTGAAGCTTCAATTAAGGAATTATTCATTTGGGACAAATAGAGATTGCAACCATGGTATGGATTTATATATAAGTTATGAATTATTTTAAGATTGTTATTTCATCTAATTGATTACTTTTAACTAAATCATGCATATTATGTTAAATGTAGTATTTTGATGAATTCAAGTGTGCCACCTACACAAAAGACAAATTGGAAGAAATAAAGGAGGATTGGTGACAATACATGGTTGAAATGAGAATTTGTTAGTTTTAGAAATTGTGTATGTTTATGGAAGGTGTTGTATATATAGGTGATGGATATGGTGTATAAGGTTTCAAATTGGTGTATGGAATTGGTGTTGTATAGTTTGTATTGAGTTATATATGTGTAATGGTTATTTTGGTGTTGTGTTAAATTTTAATAGTATAAAGGCCTATTGTTGAATTATAATGCTATAAGGCCAATGTGTTGACATATAATGGTATCAAAGGCCATGTGATGAATGATTATGAATTCTGTTAAATTATACATGTTTAAATTATACAGGTTTAAATTATACAGGTTTAATAATTGATTTAAAAAAAAAGCTTTTAAAAAGCACTTTCATAAAAGACAGCGCATTCTAAAAAAAGCGTTGCCTAAAGGGGTGTAATGGCGTATACATAAGACAACGCTTTTAAAAGCGCTGCTAAAAGGAGGCATACAAAAGCGTTTTTCTCTGGAAAAGCGCTGCCTAAATTGGGACCTTTAGCAGCGCTTTAAAAAGCGCTGCTAAATGGGGGCATACGAAAGCATTTTTCTTTGGAAAAGCGCTGCCTAAAGGTGGACCTTTAGTAGCGCTTTAGAAAGTGCTGCTAAAGGGGGGCCTACGAAAGCGCTTTTCTTTGGAAAAGCGCTGCTAGAGGGATCCTTACGGGGACCTAAAACAACGCTTTTTAAAGGAAGGAAATCGATGTCTTTACCTTTAGCAGAGCTACCTTTGGCAGCACTTTTAAGCGCTGCTAAAGGCAATAAAAAGCGCTGCTAAAGGTCTTCTTTGGCGTAGTGGCTTCAGTCCAATTTTCCCTGAAGAAAAGAAGACTGTCATCTGCAAAAAATAAATGAGAATTTATGGAGACTTCCTTGCGACTTTTAGTACATGAATTCTACCCTCCTTGACTTTCTTCTTTATCAGACCTGAAAATACATCAGCACAGATAATAAAAAGATAGGGTGAGAGGGGGTCCCCTTGGCGGAGACCCATAACTGGAGCAAAC
Organism: Lathyrus tuberosus; assembly: GCA_022829125.1. Taxonomy (NCBI): domain Eukaryota; kingdom Viridiplantae; phylum Streptophyta; class Magnoliopsida; order Fabales; family Fabaceae; genus Lathyrus; species Lathyrus tuberosus. The sequence goes on from JALAZF010000254.1 coordinate 7,644,534, forward strand.
TGCCAACATTGTTGCCCCTTGAGAAGCACTCTGTAAGATACTGTGGAAATACATCTCTCAATAAGATTAACCATGTTCATAGGAAAGCCCATTAGTGAAAGAGTTTTAATAACAAAACTCCATTCAATTCGATCATATGCTTTCGACATGTCCATATAAAGTGCCATATGACCCCTTTTGCATTTGGTTTTCTTCTTCAACCACTAAAACCCTTCCAAAGCAATCAACTCACTATCCTTGATTAACCGACCATGCACAAAGTCGCTCTGCTCCTCGTCAATTATGTCAGGAAGAATTTTCTTGATCCTATTAGCAATCGATTTTGAGACCAGTTTCATCACCACGTTACATAAACTTATTGGCCTAAAATATTTTGGGTTTGTGGGGTTTTTGACCTTGGGTATGAGGGCGATATGTGTAGAGTTGATCAACCTTGGGTCTTTTCCATGGTTTAGGATTTCCAATACAAAAATGCCTACTTCATTTCCAACAATATGCCAGTATTTCCGGACCTGGGGCTTTTAGGGGGTGCATTTGGTCTAAGGCATCTTTGACTTCCTGCATAGAATAAGGTTTACTACACCACTCAGAATGGTTATCCTTCAGCTTCCCTTTGACTATGCTGCAAACTTCTTCCACATCTGTCGGGTTAGAGGATGAGAACAGGTTTGAAAAGTACCCTGTCAGCAGGTCTTCACATTGTTCCTCACCCCTCCACCATCTTCCATCTTCATCTTTCAGTTTTTGAATATTGTTTGTCTTCCTCTGTTGCTCAGTTTTCTTATGAAAAAACTTGTTTTTTTTATCACCGTGTTGAAGCCAAACGGACCTACTTTTTTTTCTCCAAATAATCTCTTGCAAGCAAAGTAACCGATCCCTTTGAGCTTCAATTGCTTTAAGAGATCTGATGGAAGCTTCATCAGGGTCCCATCTCTCTTCTTCCTTCAACAAATCCTCGATCCTTTTCAGCTCCTTGTTTATTTCATTTACCTTGTATTACTTGATATATTCAGTAAGCTCCTAAAGATGTCTGATTTTATAAACTGTATGTGATAGGCTGTTGTTCCATATTTGGGAGAGGTAAGATTCACATTTGGGGTCTTTGCTCCAGACTACTTCGAAACGAAACATATACTCTCTTCTTCTTTGTCTTGTTTCCGTCTGCTCTTCAAGTGAGATTCTGATGGCTGAGTGATCAGATCCAAATCTTGGCAGGTCATGGACTTTAACTGGCGAAAATCTGTTGATGAAGCTGTTAGAGGCTATAGCTCTGTTAAGTCTGCATTGGACATTATCATTCCCTGTTCTTGCATTTGACCATGTGTATGGGTACCCTTCATAACCCAGATCCAACAAACCATTTGTTTCCATGAAACTCCTTCCCAACGATAATTGGTTGTTGGATCTAAGCACTGCCCCTTTCTTTTCCTTATCTTCCAGAATATCATTAAAATCACCACAGCAAATTACTTTATCTCCTCTCTCATTTACCAAATCCTCCAGCAAACTCCAAGTGTGTTTTTTATTCTGCTCTTCTGGATGCCCATAGATTCCTATGAAGCACCATGGTTCATCCTCCAATGAGTCAACTACTAACCCACGAATGTGGTTTAAACAAAAAGATTGAATGTTAACCTGAACAGTGTCCTTCCACACATGCAAAAGGCCTTCTGCTCTATCTCTTCCTTGGCCCTTTCACTCCGCGCCCAGACCATTTCGAAAACCAGTTTTATGCTTTATCCTTGATATCTCTTCTTGTTTAAGCCTGGATTCCATTAAGAAAACCAGGTTGTGGTTTTCCAATCTTATGACCCTCAGAAAGGATCGAACTGCACGAGGGTTTCCCAGGCCTCTACAGTTCCAACTTAGAAGCTTCATTTTTCTAGGCGGTGTTGGTCTTCCAACACCACCTCTGGTGGTTTTGAGAATTTTGAAGGGAGGGCTACCTGGCCATTCAGCTTCTTCTCACCCATACCACACGATTCCAAATCTCCTTCAATTACCATAACGTCAACTAGATTCCTCTTGCCACATTCTACTTTGCTTTGTTTAGGTTCTGATTGTTTGGGCTTTCTGGTTGTTTGTCGCTTTGTCCATTTCCTTCTCTTTCCTTTACCATCTTCCTTCTTTGATTTCTGACTGCTTCCAACATTAGAAATATCAACCGCTCCTAAGGACTCTGCCATTGCCTCAATCTCAAAGACTGCTTTCCAGACTAGTTTTTGTTGTTGAGTGCCTTGATTGTCCTGCTCACACACCACCATTTCTAGCCTTGTATTTTCCTGAGATTTCTCCCTTCTTTGATCTACTTCTCCTTCTTCAGATTCCTTGCCTTTACTCTTTGCCTCGTACTTGCTTTGACCGGATGATGTGTTGAAAAAACTCCTATTACATAAGCTTGAAGTTAATTCTTTTGCTTTGTATTCCTCTTGGATCCTTGGAAACGATAACGCTCTTAGCCAAGTACCAAAGGTGAGTTTGTTTTCATAATCTTTGATCTGATGCCCAATTCTTCCGCACATGAAAAGAAAAGTCAGAAGTCGCTAATATTTGAAATGTACTCTTAAGTTTTACTCTTAAAATCAAACGATTGTCCTCCTCTTGAGAGGGCTTTTGAGGTCGATTTTTACCTTTACTCTCAGGAATCTTTCATTCCTATGTGCTTCTTTCTGATCCATCTCTTCAAAATTTCCCATGATTGCTCCCAGTATTTTCGCCATCGCTTATGTCCGGAGCATTAGCGGAAGTTCATAAACTCTCACCCAGAATGAGCCGTAATGCATGTTGAGATCAAATGGTTGTTCTTATCCTGATATTCTGCTTAAGATGAGAATGTTTATGTCGAAACTCCAAAGGCCATTTTTGAGAACTCCTTCAAGGTTCATGCGTGTTGCAAATTGGAAGAGAAAAAGATTCTTATTTAGCTCTTGAAATTCGACCGGGTTTCTGAGCTTCAATGCTCCCTTCTTGGTGTTGACAAAAGGTTTTGTATTGAAACTAATTTCTGTCCATAACTTCCCTGTTACTGTTCTTTGGAAGGGTTCTTCTTCGCACGTTTCTTCTTCTGTTAACGTGATTCCTTCTTCTTCTTCCGTTGATAGCTGGATGTTTTTCCATTTCTCCATGCTTGATGGGAAAAATCAGTGGGATTTGTGGGTTTGCGGAGGTTTCAGAAATGGGTATCGAGGGGGAACGGAGAGGTTAGGGATAGGGTTTGATTGAAAACCTTCAATATGAAGGAGATGGAATGGCGTAGTGAAGCGGGAAAAACCAGAAAGGTGATATAAGGGAAAATTTCTAACCCTAAAAGGATAAGAAATGGATGGTGCACATTAAGTTCTAGAGAGAATTTGCAGCTTCTCTCTCTAGGAACACATGGGTCTATCTAATGCCATGTGAGTGGTATCGCTAAAGTTGGTTCGAATTTGGTTTCAAATGATGGCTTGTAATGTGGCTTCAAATGTAACTTGAATTTGTCTAAAAATCATGGCTCAAGATGGCTCAAAATAGATTTGGACATTCAACTTTAAAAAAAAAGCTCAAGAGTTTGTTTAAACAAAAGGCTTGAAAATAGACTTGAAAATTCCAAAAAAAATGCCTCTGAATTTAACTTGAAATCAATTGAAAATTGAAAATGAATTTAAATTCTTATACTAAAAATCTTGATAATAATTTTAAATTTAAAAAACAAAAAAAAAATGGATTTAAAATGAAGTTAATTTCACTTTGTTGATTTGGACTTTTGACCACAAACTTTGACTTTTTTAAAAAAAAATTAGAATGAGACGGATTTGAAATGAAATGATGCACAAAAATGAAAGTTATTTTCTTAAAAAATAATGAAGACTAAAATGGATTTGGTTGACTTTTTCTTTGACATTTTTTAAAAGATAAAACCATGCATCAAATGAAATGGGGCAAGGGGGAAATTGGGGTATGACACTTTTTGGTAAATTTAGGCTCCAAATCCAAGATCAAGCCATTTTTTGAATATGAGGTGGATTGACCTCCAAAGTTAAACATGAATAAGAAGATTTGGTAGAATAAGTACCTGATAGTAAAGGTTCTCAAATAAGAATATCATTTGAGTTATCATTAGTAAAGACACTAGCCATCTCCATTTTTATGTCCTAAGGAAGATAGGTGGAGATGATGTCTAAATTCCAAGTATCATAATTGCATACATCCATGATATGTAGGTTTCTACCATGCTCACTGAAGGAATTCTAACACAATTTTACCATTTGAGAGCCATTATGATACCAAATGAAAATGTGTCATCTCACTACTCTAGTGATAAAACCTACCTTGAAAGCCTTATATGCTTTAACAATAGAACACCATGTGTACAATGCTTCATGGCAATTATTTGCCTCTGGTATGCAGGCTATAAAATTAAATCTAAATGATAATAATTAAACTCCTAACTTGTCAAGATTGTGAAGAAGCTCCCAAATATGTTTTTACAACATGGTAACATTAATAGGTCTAGCTCTCTTGATGCGAAGACCATCTCTAGTAAAAGATAATGGTGTTTCCATAACTATGTTCCAAAACATGTTTTTCCATAACACCGTGAATCTGGTTGTCGGTACAAATACAACAGAGTTTTTTTTTTAAGAAAACGCCATGCACACCATATTAATACTATTTGTATAAAATGGCGGCATACAAACTTTTTTTAGTGATGAAGTAAGTAGAGTAAAATATTCAAAATGTTTACCACCATTATAATCAAGCTTTAATTCAAGTTGCGCATTTGAGAATTTTTTTTAATAGTTTAGTGATTAAAATTACACTTCTTGAAGATGAATAACTAAGATGTTACATGTTCGAACCTACAACATTTCTTATGATGTCTCTCCACAACTATTAACTGAAGAGGTTTAATGGGCCTTTTGAAAAATTGTTTTAAGCAACGGAAAACTAAAATTTTATTGAAGTTGATTTTTTTTTTACTGAAGTTGATTTCAATTTTAATAAGTATAAAATTTACAAAATTTTAAAAATTCAATTATTTAGAATATTAACACGGTATAATCAAATTGAAAAAAAAAAGAAACAAACAACATCGGAACGAGACCAGAAGAGATAAGTTTGATGTCGCTCGTTTTCTTGTCCGTACGAAGTTTGCAATGAACCTAAATGAGGTTATCAACATTGACGTTAATGATAAAAGATACATTATTAAGATTGTTGAAGATACTCATGGTTTAGGTATGATGAAACCTAAAAGATTTAATCAAGAGTTTGATGCATAAAGTTCAGAAGTTGAGTCTTCAAGTTCAGAGCTAGGAGAGTCTGAGCTTGGGGATGGAAATGGTGGTTCACGGAATAACTCTCAAACAATCATACGCAGGGAAGGTGATACCGAGGATACAGGTGGGCCCATGGCTGGTGGATTTATTAACACTTTTGATTTCCCAAGAGTTGAAGGGGTGAGGTCCGAGACTGGTATGATATCAACAATTGTTGGAGATGTGGTCAAGTCGATAGGGCGTGTGAAAAGGGACGTAAATGATGTTGAAGTGGTAAAGGAGAAACCTACTTTACTAGGTGAAAAGTCCTTTATTGAGGTTACACGTAATGAGACCGGTGAGGTGGGGGTTATTTTTTCTGAATAACACAGTTCTCCACGCAAAAGCAAAAGCAACAGTCTGGCCATTCTGTCACAGAATGCAGGTAGATACTATGAGAGCAAGAATTATCTCTACAAGTCAATCTATATTTTGATGATAACAATAAGTATTTGTGAAAGAACCATTTTATGTTCTAACGTGTGTTGTATGCAGATCATAAGAACTGAAGATATCAGAACCAACATGCACCAGCTAAAAGTACTATAATTGAATATATATGCGAAGTTACTATGTGTGACTAAAGTCGCAAGAAGCAAGAACGCTTCTTTATCTAATCATGATCAGTCAGATCCAAGGATGCCAAGATTGCTGTTGCAATACTCTTGTGGATGCTCTCTAAAAGTGATTGAGATTCTGAAGATAGCGAAGCTTCTGAAGAATTATATCCTGAAAGAACCGAAGTGCTGAAGACTCCTATGACTTGAAGTTCTGATGGCTGAAGGCGCTGAAGACCAAGTGCAGAAAGAATATGAAGACTCATGAGTTCTGAAGATCAAGGTTTCAAATGTCAAGTGCTGAACACTCTGAAGACAGGCTCTGAAGATTCGAAAAACTTGAAGCAGAAAAGAATAACGCTCTTAAAGCCCAAGTGCTGAAGTTCTGAAGACTGATTCCTAATGGACTTCTTCAATCAACGGAAGACTTGAAGTATCCGATATTCTGCTAAGAAGACTCTACTCATGCTTCATCAAATTAACATCAGAAGCCACTGAAGTTTGGAAGTCTAAATATTACCGTTGTGAGTTAAATGTACACATTTTCCAAGAAAAGATGTCAAGTCACTTCTCCCTCTGCAAAAAGGAGATGTGTCAGTACAACTCATTATATCACAACGTTTCTTTTCCAAATGGCCAACAGTATTCTCAAACGGCTATATTTCCACTGGCTATTTAATGGAAAGAGTTTTTACTTCTGATGTGTCGACCACTTGTAGAATCATGAACTGAATATTCATCTACAAAATTGACCAAGTCATTGTGTGAAGATAGCAACAACGATGAGTTCTCGTTGTAACACTTAGAATATTCAAAGCTGTCATTATTTCACTCATGGAAATTGTTGTTGAAACTCAAGAAGACAAATCAACACAACAACAACAACAATTTAGAACAGAAGTTGTTGATGAAGAAGACAACATTGAAGATCTGTCAAGTCATCAACCTACCTTCTCGTCAGGACTACATTGAAGATCTGAAGCAAGGAGTTACTGCTCAAAGCTTGCTCAACAAAGAAGACGAAGAAGAAGAAGATCTACAAGATGTCAACAACTGTCAAATCCACAAACATCTTTGTAGTTTCTTAGGATAGCAAAGAGCTGTTGCTCAAATATTGCTTGAACACTTATGTGTTCTCTTATACTTAAACTTAGGAGTAATCTGCTTATTAAGAAGAATAATTTGTAATCTCCAGTTTTCCAATTCAACTAAATGAATTGAGACTCCTCAAGTGAACGTTATATCTTGAAGGTATCCCTGAACGGTTCAGCTGTGAGTAGAGGCCTTGAGTAGATCATGTGATGATCAGATACTTGAGATGACGGTGGTTGCGGGTCATCGTGTGAAATCCCAGCAGAGGTTCTGCTCGGTCAATGAACGTTATATCCTGTTGGATCCCTGAACGGTTCATTGGGTTAGTCACAGTGTGGCTGTGCAGGTTGTTAGTCACAGTGCGGCTGTGCAAATTGTTAGTCACCGGCGAGGCCCGTGCAAGTGTAATCATGTTTTGATTATAGTGGATTAAGTCCTTGTGTTCAAGGAGAAATCACCTGAGAAGGGTGGACTGGATTAGCCCGCATGGTGAACTAGGATATATCGTGTGTTCATTACTCTCTTGCTTAGTATCTTTATTTATATTTCTGTATTGAGTATCAGAACCTTATATTAAGCAAAGTCAGAACCTTGCAGCCTATCTCTGATAAGCTTCCGCACTGCAAGTTCTGAGTATCGTATCTTATGTTTAGAACCTATGTGGTTCTCATGCTCCACATCTAAGAGATCAGAATCTCTCAATGGAATCTGAAGGTTCTTGAGCGTCTCTTTAACAAGATGCAAATAGTTAAGAAAAGAGTAAATACACAATTCAAACCCCCCCTTTCTTGCGTCTTTCTCGCACCTTCAGATACAATATGGATATTGGTGTAAAGTATACTTTCCGGGGTAGCATGGGCGAGATTTGTGGGCCATCATTTGTTCCTTGTATTGAGAAACAGGAGAGGATTAATGGGGACGCAACTAACAAAGTGGGGTCGGTGGTGCATTTGGATAGTAGTGATGGGCCTAATCCTTCAAGCCCAGTTGTAGTATCACAGCAGAGATGTAGAAAGAAATTTATTGAAGAGGCATATAACTCTATTAAAATCCTGTGTAATACCCCGTATTATCTAAATCCTCAATTGGATATCACATGAGATCAGATGAGCTTTTGTGTACTCTATCTAAGGATGATTGGATTAATGGAATTCTCTAAGTGTTTTAAGTATTGTTATTTAGGATCAATAGATTAACTGGTGAACTCTGAAGAGATCAATTATTTTATCAAGAGACAGATTAATAATTATCGATTTAAGAGAGGATTTTAAGGTAACTCTAATAATTGATCAATTGGTTTGAGACGAAAAAATATCAATTGGAGATATTTTACCCTGTTGGATTTATATTATATAATAAGGTTATATATATATATTTGTTATAAGAAAAGAAAAAAGAAAAAGATAGTAAAAGAAGAGAAAGGAGAGAAGAGGAAAGAAGAGAAAGAAGAAGGGAAAATCTTGGAAGAAGAAGAAGAAGAAGCTTGGATACATCATCATCTTCTTCAACCTCCTCTTCGATTATCAGGTGGGTTATAGTTAGAAACTCTAAGTTCTAGAAATCAATGATTTGAACTTAGGTTAGATTTGAGAGAAAATGATTAATCGGATAAATCAATGAATCTAACGGATGAAATATGGTATAAACTATGTAGAATAGTTATTGTTATGATTGGAGTATGTTTTGATTGTTATGGTGTGATTTGGAAGTGTTTGGATTGAGAAAATAATTGATTTGGATGAGTAACAGCGCTGCTGAGATGCTGGGTTTCCCAGGGTTCGCCTAGCGAACCTGGGGCGAAGCGCAGCGAATGGTTTCGAGGGTTCGCCAAGCGAATCCGGCAGCGAAGGACAGCGAATGTTCGGCAAATTGTTCTCCTAGCGAACTTTGTGTCGTTTTGGTTCTGTTTATGGGATTTCGCCTGGAACTTCGCTCAGCGAAGGAAAGCGAACGCTTGCTAGAGATTCGCCTAGTGAACATGGCAGATTGTTCAGTTTTGTTTCCTTCATAACTTTTGATCCGTAACTCGGATCGAGACGTTCTTGGTACCGTTAGAAAGCCATGACGATCAAGGGTATGATATGGGATAAACTATTTAGTGGAAAATGAAGGAAAGTAATGTTTTGTGCTATGTTGAAATCCATAACTTTTGGATCGTAAATCTGATTGAGGCATAATTACAGCCGATGTAAAGCTGTGGAAAATATCCTACGGGATGAAAGTAAAAAGTATTGATTTCAATACACGATTAAATGAATCGGAGGGAACCGAAAGTGACGTTTTTGTGACGTGCTATGAAATGGTAATGTGAAACCATGAGTTTTAACCAAGGATCTTGGTAAAGGATAGTAGTGGCTTGTAGGCCTTAAAAATGTGTGTAAACTACTAAGTGGATCGTGTTTGATATGTTATGCTATCATTTGTGTCTTATGATTGATATTGTAATATGCTTGTCTAATATTGTTGTTGAACATAATTGAGAGAATATGCATGTTAAAACGAATTAGGAAGAGTGAGGAAACTTTACCCCAAAACAAATGGCATAATTAACATAGTTATAATTCTAGGTTCTGAATAGGATTATGATAAACTCTGGATGGCGATGCTCGTGCATTCATTGGCGAGTTCTGGCCTGGAGTAGATAACCTAATGGTAAGGCTCGGGCACCTGGTGTAGGAAGGTACATCCGTGACGAGATTGGCCTAGGTGAGAGTGAAACACTAGTATGGAACATGTGTGTAAACCATTGTGGTTTTGTGAAAAGGCAAGAGAAGCCTTAAGGCATTGTGGCCTTGTGATTGTCGAATACAATCACGTTTATGTATGAGATCATGTAATAGTAACCGGTTTATCTTGAGTGTAGTTTCATGAGTCTCGAGCTCCTCTGAAATGGATGCACAATTACTTGGCAGGTTTGATTCCCGCGTGTAGTACGAATGGAGCCTAAGTGTAAAGAGACTTGTGACGGTTAATGGCCCGTGTGAAGTGACGGTTTATAACGGTTAATGGCCCGTAGAACCCGAATCCATTTCGTAGGCCAAGTAACTACAAGGATCCATGAATCGGGTCGACTTCTAGACGTAGAAGCGGACGGGAACAGGGGATGCCTTGGTATGGTTATCGATTAGTGATATTATGAGTTGATGGACTCATGACATGTTTCCATATAGTGTGAGATTGTGAGATTGTGAACTCGAATTCCTTTCCCTTCCCTTGGACTTAAGTTAAGATTTGGTTAGAACCCTGTAAAGCCGAGAGAATCCATAAGATAGGGAACTCACTGAGATTTGATGTATCTCACCCCACTATTGTTTTTTATTTTCAGAAGGTATTTGCAGGTATGATTTACAAGTGGAGCTATGCTCGGATGTTTCAAGAGAAGCTTAGCTTTTGTTTTTCTGCTTTGTATTTGTTGTATACAATTGAGGATATTGTATATTGATCTTAGTTTTTTTTGTTTTGGCTAATTTCCATATCTTGTACCATAGATTGTTTTATGTTTTTAGAATGGTCAAATATGTGAATTACGCCATTAGGCACTTATGATGGTGTCAGTACCAAATAAAACACTTGTATGGTATTATTCTAGATAAATATTATACAAGGCGTTACATCCTGTTTGCCTCATCCTACTATGTCACACTGCTCCACTCCGAGAGCCTCTTCCAGGATAATTCTCACTCTGATATTCCTACAATGTCGAAGGGTGTTGGTGAAGGAGTGTATTCACAAGGGGAGTCTATATCTGAATTCTCAGGAAACTCTAGTTATGGGAATGGTTTCATTGATGATAAAAGTGTCAACCGAAGTAATTCGAGAATAAGAAAAAAGCTTGGAGATATTCCAGTCAGGATTTAGGAATCTATCAAGATGTTAGGAATTGAAGCTGATGAAGACGATGAGGCTCTCGAAGGTGTTATTCGGAAAATGGAAGTCGCGGATAAGGCTCGTACTAAAGGCAAATTGGAGGTAGCTAAAGTTTTGCCATGAATTTTTTTCTTACAATATTAGAGGGTGTGGTATTACAATTAAAAGAAGGAAACTGAGAACCTTACTTCACTAAGTGGGTGCAGATGTGTGCTATCTTCAAGAGACAAAGTGCACTTCTATGACGGAAGAGTTAGTTCATAGCATATGGGGCGATTCTAATTGTGAATGGTCTGCGGTAAACTCTGAAGGCCTCACTGGTGGCATTCTAACAGTATGGAGGAAAGGGGTTCTTATTCCTATTTGTAGTTACAAAGGTAAAGGATATATCGGATTGCAGGTTGTGTGGAAAGGCAGAACATGTTTTTTCTTTAACATTTATTCTCCTTGTGTGTTATCTTAGAAGAAAACTTTACGGAGCAATTTGTTGAGGCTGAAATCTGCTATGGGTTCTGGCGAATGGATGATTGGCGGTGATTTCAACGTGATTAAGTGTGTAGGGGAAAAAAGGTAGAGGTGTTCATAGTAGAAGAAGTATGGAGGCGTTTGTCAATTTTATAGGTTTGACAGGTTGTATTGATCTTCCCGTAATAGGTAACAAATATACTTGGTACAATTCTTCAGGCAACGCTTGCAGCAGATTGGATAGATTTATATTATCCCCGGGGCTTTTTAATGATTGGAATTTGGTAGTTCAAAGAGTTGGAGATAGGGATATTTTCGATAATCGACCGGTTTGGATTTCTGCTAGGAATATTAACTGGGGACCGAAACCTTTTAAGGTTCTGAATTGCTGGTTCGAACACCCTAGTTTTGTGGAGTTTGTGAAGAACGAATGGGAATTATTTGAGGTTTAAGTGAATGCTTCGTTTATTCTAACCAAAAAGCATAAATTACTGAGGAATAGGCTCCGATGGTGGAATATTAACGTTTTCGGCTGGATTGATAATAAGATAGCAGAGGAGGTAGGAATAATTAATGGAGTTGAAGAGGTAATAGCCCAAAATGACTCAGACACACCCGCTGTTACTATAGAAAGCAGAACAAAAGTTATGGATGAAATGTGGAAGCATTTAAGGATTAAAGAGAGTTTCTTGAAACATAAAGCGCGTTCTAAATGGTGCATGGAAGGCGATCAAAATACAAAGTTCTACTATGCCTCGGCCAAACATATAAATAATCTTAATAACATTTCCTATGTGTATGATGGCGATAGGGTGGTGGAGGATGTGGCCGAAATTAAGGAGAGGGTGGTGGCCCACTTTGAGAACATTCTATCAAAAGATCAACGTTCTTTCCCTTCCATTGGCAGTGGAGATTTCAAAAAAATGTCGCCTGAAGACAACAACTTTTTAGAGAGGTGGTTTGAAGAAGATGAGATCAAGGAGGCGGTTTTCATGTGTGCAGGGGATCGAAGCCCAGGACCGGATGGGTATAGTATTCAGTTTTTTAAGCATTGTTGGAATATTGTTGGCAAAGAATTCACTACTTGTATTCAGGAAATTTATGAAGGTGGAGTTTTACCAAAGGTTATTACCTCTTCGTTCCTCGTTATGATTCCTAAAGTGGAGACTCCTTCGAACCTTGATGAGTATAGGCCACTTTGCTTGATTGGAAGCATATACAAGGTTTTGGAAAAACTCTTAGCAAACAAAATCAAGAAGATTATTGGTAATTTAATCTCGAAATCTCAAACGGCTTTTATTGAAGGGAGACATATCTTGGATGGAGTTCTAGTGCTTAACGAAATTGTTGATTACGTAAAGCGAAGCAAAGGTAATAGTATGCTCTTAAAAGTAGATTTTGCTAAAGCTTACGATTGTGTGGATTAGAGCTATCTTAGTTATATTACGAGAGGCATGGGTTTTGGCGATAGATAGATGAGTTGGATGGAGGGTGGAGTGATGACTAGCTATATTTGGGTGTTAGTAAACGGCAACCCAACCAGAGATTTTAAGATGTTAAGAGGTCTTAGACAAGGGGACCCTCTCTCCTCATTCCTTTTCGTTATTGCGGCTTAAGGTTTGGCGAAACTTATGAATAGAGCGGTGAAGGAGGGTATTTTTAGAGAATTTAAGATTGGCCAACATGTTTCTTTCAGCTTACTACAATATGCGGATGATACGGTTATTGTTGGTGAAGGATCTTGGATCAATTTGTGGGCAATTAAAACGATTCTTAAAGCCTTTCAAATGGTGTCAGGTTTAGAAATCAGTTTTAGCAAGAGTTCTTTTTACAGTTTTGGGCTTGAAAAAGCATTCATAAATGCGGTAGAGAATTTTTTGGCGTGCAAAATTGAAACCATGCCTTTCAAGTTTCTTGGAATCCCGGTAGGAGGTAACCATAAATTGATCTCCTTTTGGAAACCGGTTATCGACATTTTTCATTTGAGATTGGCTTCGTGGAAAGGTAGATTCATGTCCTTCGGAGGTAGATTAACGCTCATCAAGTCGGTGCTTACTAATCTACCTATTCATTACTTGTCTTTCTATAAAATTCCATCAAAGGTTTATAGTATATTATCGGGTATTCAAAGGAGATTCTTTTGGAATGGAACTACCCGTAATGCTGGAATTTCTTGGATAGATTGGAAAGATATTTGTAAACCTATGGAAGTTGGAGGCCTAGGGATTAAAGATCTAAAGAGCTTTAATATTGCATTGATGGAAAAATGGATGTGGCATTTTCTTTGTGGTAAAGATGGACTGTGGTTTAACATCCTTAAAGGAAGATATGACAACTTTGGTTATTCTCTAACAGTTGGCATTATCCCAAAATATAAAGTCTCTCCATCCCTATGGTGGCGATATTTGCTCAAAATCTCCCTTTCTTTTACTCCTAATACATTTGCTGATTTGTGCAGGTACACACTCGGTAATGGAGGAAAGGCATTTTTTTGGGACTCAGTTTGGCTGGGTCAGTTTAGTCTAAGAATGGAATATCCAGAACTTTGGCAGGTGTCAATTTTAAGGGAGAATACAATCTCTGATTTTTGAATATGGCAGCAGGGCGTGTGGAAATGGAAACCAAACGTCTTTGAGCATCAGTACTGCTCCATTTTGATGCATCAGGGGCAGGCGCTTCTGCAAATATTGTTTGGAGTACTTCTTTCTGCACAGGCGGTGGACAGGTTGATTTGGCCGTTTGTAAATGAAAAGGAATACTCTGTAAAATCAGGTTACAATTAGATTCAAGAGCAATATACTGGTGCTGCTATGGATCCCGTCACTCAAGCTGGATTAAGATTGATTTGGATGCCCAAGGCACCGCAGAAAACTGTGGTCTGTGGGTGGAGAATCATTCTCAATAGATTACCAACTCGAGACTATTTATTCACACGTCGAATTATCGTAAATGCTACTAACTGTGTTTATGAAATTTGCAGCTTGGAAATGGAGATGGCATTCCATCGTTTCTTAAGTTGAAATTATGTTAGTTTAGTTTGGAAGGTGGTGGAGGCTTGGTTTGGCATAGTCGTTGCACCAAGTAACTCTTTGTTGGAGCACATTCAAAATTGGATCAATAGAATGTTGGATAAAAAGGTTAGCATACAAAATGCAGTTGGTTTGTGGCTCACTGTTACTTGGGTTTTGTGGTGTATAAGGAATGGTATTTTGTTCAAAAATAAGAGTTGGGATGAGGAAGAGGTATTACATTTAATCATTATGTTATCATGGTGGTGGATAGGTAAATGTTTTAAATTCCATACCTGTAACTATTATGAATGGGTGAAACACCCTTGTGATTTTTTGTAGAGTTTAGTATGGAGGGTGTGCATTGGTGTTTGTAAATGGGTTGGGATACCCCCTTGTATCCCTATTATTGATAATCTTTGCTTATGAAAAAAAAAACTTAATTAAATTCTGATTTCGAACCCACTTTTGATTTTTTCCCGAAAAAATTGATAAAAATGTGACTCTAGTCTTAAGACATTGTCATCATTTTGGTTTTTAAATCAAAGTCATGACCATATTGAATAACTGAAATTCATAAACTTTAATTCAAAATAACAGAGAGAAATCAATTTTTTTGTTAGCAGAAAGAGATTAATTTGACTTTTGAATATCAAATTCAATTTAAACATTGTCACCATAAATTGTTTTGTTATTTTCCTGAATTTTCTCTCAAAGAATATTTCGTATTATTTTCTTCTTCCTTGATTGAAAATTTGAATATTTTCTAGTGGCCTCAGCCAAGTACCAAAGGAGAGTTTGTTTTAATCCAACTCTTCGAAACCTTCCTCGCTAAGTTCACCAATGGATTCGCAATCTTTGATCTGATGCCCAATTCTTCCGCACACGAAACAGAAAGTCGGGAGTCGCTCATATTTGAAATGTACTCTTAAGTTTTTCTCTTTAAATCTAACGACTGTGCCCCTCTTGAGAGGGTTTTTGAGGTCGATTTTTACCTTTACTCTCAGGAATCTTCCATTCCTACGTGCTTCTTTCTGATCCATCTCTTCGAAATCTCCCATGATTGCTCCCAGTTTTTTCGCCATCGCTTATGTCCGGAGCATTAGCGGCAGTTCATAAACTCTCACCCAGAATGAGTCGCAATGCATATTGAGATCAGATGGTTGTTCTTCTCCTGAGATTCTGCTTAAGATGAGAATGTTTCTGTGGAAACTCCAAAGGCCATTTTTTAGAACTCCTTCAAGGTCCCTGTTGTCGCTCCCGGGATTTTCATCCTAGTACAAACGCGAAAGTGGCACCGAAACAGAGTCGCCAGCAATGTGTATTTACCCCAAGAGAGGGAAAGGAAACACCGCGTAAACCTGAGGGAAAGGATAGAGCATGGTATTGCGACCAAGAGAACTGGGTTCGGGAGTCGGTTACGTGAGAGGAAGGTATTAGTACCCCTCACGTCCATCGTACCCGATGGGATCCACGCTTGCTTGTCTCGATCAAAGGATGTAGGAAACTGGAGCTTCGCTGCTACTGGGAAGAAAGGGAACAGGAAAGGGGAAAAAAGAAAGGAGAGAGAATAAGAAGCAAATGTAGGGAAAATAAAGAAGTGCTCAAATGGGCCCTACCCCACTGGCTACGTGTCTCATCAGGAACATGAGAATCAGAGCGACGTAGTTCCCCTCAATGAGGGTCGCTTTGTTTGTGTTTTTTAGTGGAGACGTCATGGTGCGCGTTCCGACAGTTAGATATTGCAGCTCGCTGTAGGGAGACTTAGGCGTTACCTATTTGCAGTAGAACGGACTTGACGATTCCTTAAGAAAGGAGTGAAGAGATGAGAAGAGAATGGTTGTTTGTTTTGTCTTTTAAGAAAGAAGTGTTTTGATTGTTTTATGTTTAGTAACATACATTGTATTTAAGTCCTTCATGTAGGATCGAATGCCTCGCATATCGACCCGAAACGGGACGTACGCTAAACATTCTAAGAAAGTGAGAGAAGACCCCTCACTATCTCATTCTTACATGAAAGGCTCAAATACGATATTTGTTATTCCTTTATTAAGTGTTTTTTAGTTTACTTTGAGATGAGAAGAGAGACTCAAAAGGAGGAGTAAAGGTAAAAACTAAGGGGGACTAAGACTCACCCTAGTGTTAACATGCTTAGAGATCCTAAGGTTAATGTGGTTTAAGAAACCTAATCCTAAAAGAAAAGAGAAGAAGAAGATAGAAAGCAACTTACTTCCAAGATGGAAATTAAGTTGTTTCTAAGAGGGAAGAAAGAAGATTATGAAAGCAAAGCATCATTAAATGCTTAAACAACACAAATTGAATGATTAAAAGACGAAGGAAGAAATTAGAATGTGGATGCCTATCCACACTCCAGTGACTTAGCATTAGCCCCTGAAATAGTTAGTACAATTATTTACAAGTGAGGAACAAGTTAAGATGAACAAGTAAGGCTTAAACAAGTCAAGAACCAAAGTAAAAGCATCTTAAAGGTTAAGGAAAGCCTAAGGTCAGAATTCACATCATAAGAATGTTCTCTAATGCTATGAGATCAAACACAAACAATGCCTTAAACCACAAAGAAATGCATTATGAAAGAAGTAGATGAAGAATGAGTGGATATGCAAAGTGATCATGCATTAATGCCTCATGAAAGGTTAAAGTCAGAACCAATGTTATTTAGGAATGGTTTTACAATGCTTATGAATCATCATGTAGTTCATAGATGAAATGATGTAAAAAGAAGAGATGAGAAAGAGAAAAGAATGAGAAAACAAGTTTCACTAAGATGCACAAAGTTACATATCAAAGATGCATATCATGTAAAATGATTGATGAAGGTATATGAGCAGTAGCATAACATTGATGAGATGCAAATGAAACATGTAAGATGGCATACCAAATGCAAACATAATTCATGTTAAGCACAAAAGTAGATAAGATGTGAAAACATGTCAAAAAGGTAAGTCAAAATGCATAAACACAAACCGAATGCAAGCATAAACCAACATGACCTATAATTGAGTTAAGAAAGAGCTATAATCTTCTAAATGAAGCCTCTAATCCCACACCAAGCAAACAAGAAAGGATGGCACAAGTGCCTCATTAAAAGCAAGCTAGAAGGAAGTACAAAAATATGCACAAAGATAGCTTCAAATGTAAAGCTCTAAAAAAATATCACAAGTACATATGAAAATCATGAAAATTGGCTCTAAACAACCTAAATCAGAAGCAAATCAAGTATCAAAAGCTCATGGCAAAATTCAAAATGAAACATGCTCAAACAAATCAACAAAGTCATATTGAAACACATCACAAGAAGGTGCAAAGATGAACATCAAAAGGTATGATATAATGACTTTAAAAAATCAAACAAAAATTGTTTTAGACACTTTAAGATGTTATCTAATCAATACAAAAAGAATGAATCAAAAATATGATGTGAGATGAGAAAAAGAAATCATACAAGTGCAAGTGTCAATGAATAAGAGCATTCAAAAAGAAATTGAAAAGAAAATATGAAATAATGTGTAAAAAATCACAAAGTCAAAATTAAAAAAAAAAAGATAAAATTATTTAAATGTGTCAAAGTGTCACATGAATTTATTTAGGATTTTTAGAAGTGATTTGGTATTTTTCAAAAAAGGAAATCAAAATAGTATGGAAAAGAAAATAAAAAATAAAAAGAAATGGGAAGGGGGGTGCAGCGCAAGTAAAATACACGTTTTAAAATGAGTGGGCCTGAAAAGGTGGTGTGCACATAGTAATCAGAAACCCAGTCCAACACGCGTGTTTGTGTGTAATAGTGTGCATATGCACTCAAAATAAGGATGCAATCATGGCCATTGGATCCAACAGTCAACAATCAATTCAGCAATTATGATAATCCAATGAATGAGGACGCGCGTACATGTTAATCACCCAACACACACACATGCAATCATCTAAAGCAAAAAGAAAGAACACGTGCAAGACCACGCTTCATTAATGTGTTGGCAACATTTAAACCCTTAGATCAGAGTCAATGCAAGATCATCAAACAAGCATGCACATTAAATGAATCAAAGCTAAAGTCCGCACTATGCAACATGTACACACACATACACAATCATCTGAAGCATAATAATGCACGTGCAAATCACATGAATTTTAATGCGCTAGCAAGTTATGGACCACATGATGCAAAGGATCAAACGGCCATGATTAAAACTAGCATAAACCCTAACATTAAATCTCACCGGCCGGAGAAGGACCTCCAGTCATCTTCTCCGGCCACTCTCCGGTCACCTGCAATCTCCAACTATTCCAGAAACATACAAATCATATACCAAAATGAAGCTGAAGTTGAGCACATCATGAATCCACAAATAATTTCCACATATCTTACACGTATGAAGATAATCGAAGATATTAACAATGCCCTAGGTTTGGATCTATACCTTTAAGAGGCCTATCACCTAGCCAGAAATGTTGTTATGCTTCTAGTAAGCCATAATCAAGCTAAAACAAGCAATAATGAGCATAAATCGTGCAAGAACAGTTTGAAAAATGTGGAACCTGAAGCTTGAAGATCTTGGAAATGTTGAGAAAACCAGAGATAGCAACTTGCTTTTGAGTTTGATTTGACCAAATAAAGGTTTATGGACTTTGTATCTTGAAGAAAACTGAGAAAATCACCTTGAGAAAGAAGCTGCACTTGATGATTCCACTTGTTTTTGCTCTACAATCACACTGATGAAGATGAATGATGAAGATGCTTAATGAGAATGATGAAATCGTATAATGAGATCAGAGAGAGAGTAGAGGAAACTTGAGAGAAAGAGTGAGAATGATTCTGAATGAGAGTGAAAAATCAGAGCTGAAATGAAACTGTGAGTGATTTTCTAATTTATATGCTGAGTTAAAATGGTTTAAACTATGGTTAACTGAGTTAATGAGTTGGGTTAACTGAGTGCACCCTAACTAACTGAGTCAAGTTAGTTAGGGGCGAGTGAATGAGGTTGGCTATAGTGTGGGTGAGTTAAATGAGTTTATGGTGGGGTTGAGAAGGAAAGTGAAGCTGAGGTGATGAGGTTATGTTATGTAGCATGTCATGACATTGCTTATGGTATAAGTTACTCCTTTGAAAACTTTCCTCCTTGATGTATGATGGCTGGTATGCACATGTATGGTAAGAAGGATGCTTGTTCAAATGAGGAAACAAAGTACATGAGTTGTTTGTTGGATGACTGAACCAAATCGTGCACAAAGAACTATCAGTGAAGAATAGGGTGGTTTGCAGATGAAATTCTCCATACTCAGTGGATGATTTGATGAGTTTTTGAGGTCATTGGATTGAGGAGGTGTAATATTACAAGTTTGGTATGAAACATGGTTGGAAATAAAGCTTCCAACATGCTCAAAAGTGACCTGAAACATTGAGACTCAAAACTGGTTTGTAGCAAATAACTTGGCCTGTAGGCAAGGCATGATGACTTAGGGAATTTTTAGTGTGAAGCCTTCAACTTTGGACCCTCATAACTATCTCATAACTTGCTCAAATGAAAAATTATCCAACATCAAAGTTGAAGAGGACATGGAGATGAACAACTTTGATGTTCAACATTTTTCCATTTGGAGCTTCCATCTTGGAGAAATTCAGCTTGACATTTTGCCCACCATGTGTTTGTCAAAATTATGGCCGGTGGGACTAAGCTTGCCTTGCCATGACTTGGTTTTTGCCTTGATTTTACCAAACTTTGATTGATCATATCTCACTCAATTTTGATCCAATGGAAGAGTTCTTTATATGGATTTGAAGCTTAGAACATGAACTTTAATTGGCTCAACTTGGGCCTGAGTTTTGGAGCTTTTATCTTGGAGAAAGAGAGCCTCAAAGTGTAGTGCAAAATGGTCCAAACTTGCCATTTTTTGGAAACCCTAAAGTTTCTATTTTTTGCAGTTTTGTAACTTCTTGATTTTTCATTATTCCTCCATCATTTCTTGATCAAATCTTGTCCAATGAACATATGTAACATGAATTTCATGAATTTGACCTAAAAAAGTCAGGAGTTGACTTTTTTCACTGCACAGTTGACTTTTTCCCCAATTTCTTGATTATCAATCAACTGATCAATTGAACCTCTTGTGAAATGAATCAATGGCCAATCTTCCATCCTTAGACACTTAATGTCATGTAGAAAACATTGAGATCAAGTTTGAATCAAAATTTCATCAAGAGACCACTTGAATCCAAAACCCTAAAAAACCCTAATTTTTGTGATAGGAGGTGATGCATTGCCCAATCTTCTTGATGATTTCCCCTCTTCCAATGACTTGTGGGGTCAAGTGGGATGATATATGATGTAAGAGACCTTTGAGGCTTGTTTTAGAAACCCTTGGCTCTTATTCTCTAGCTTTGGATGATCCACACCTTTGAGAAATAACTGATCACATGCCCTTATGCAAGATGCAATGCTAAATGCTTAATGTTTTATTTTTATATGCTTGAATGCAATGCAATGAAATGAAATCTCATGCTAAATGATATGAATAATGAGAGGGAAAGTTTTGGGGTATTACTACTGCCCCTATTTAATCACTGTAGACGTGAATGGATGATAGCGATTGCTGTTAGACTTTCAAGGTTTGGAGGGATTGAATACCAAAAATAACCAGAAAATTTGCACTCTGTTGAAGAAGAAGAAAAGGGATATAAACCCAGCCAAATGAACTCTGCTTGAATAAAACTATGATGGGAAGAATAACACTGAAGGGATGTCTTTTTGAACAACGCCAGACGACTACTGGCCTGCCACGCTGCGGGTGGACTTTAGAAACGTCTTTTAGAACAACGCCAGACGACTACTGGCCTGCCACACTACGGGTGGACTTTAACAATGTCTTTTGTATAATGCCAGACAACTACTGGCCTGCCACACTACGGGTGGACTTTAGCAGTGTCTTTTAAAACAACGCCAGACGATTACTGGCTTGCCATGTAACACCCCAATTCCCATCGCGAAATAAATAACACATAAAAAATATCAGAGTAACTAAAATTTTATTTTTCCGACAGAAACAGGGATGCCACATTTAAAGAAATAAAATACAATCTCTGTTCAACATCTTTGATACATAACACAAAGGGAAACTTTTCCTTACAAAAGGATGGTCAATTATGGAATAAAGCGGAAAGATCCATAACTGACTTGTTTTACAAATAAATGGTTTTAGAACATCAAAATATAAATACAAAATATATTCAACAATTATATACATATAACAAAACGTTCCCCGACTCCCGTGCTACGTATCAGAGCAGACACCACGAACGACAACGGAACGGAGGACTAATCTCCACAAAAGCCTCCAAGCCTCTAAAGCTGACAATCTGCACTATGCCATAAAAAGCATATTCCAGCAGAAGGGTGAGAAATAACAACTATAACAAGTTTGCATAATAATATGCCACAACACAGATAATTCACATATGTAATATTTCTCACCGCATACATCACATACTAACACATATAGCATGGCACCAATACATAATATATCACACATAATAAATCGAATCATGATTTTCCACACATAACACATCCCTTCACAATTCACACCACCATTCATCACAACTCACTCATATACATCACAATGTATATATCTATACGAAACCAAGCATATAATCATGCATATTCCATTAATTCCATACTTCCACAAAGCATACTTTTCCATATTCATTCATCAATGCAAATATACAAAAGATGATCAATGCATACCATAGAGATCGACCAACGACTCTATATAGATGCAAATGCGGTACCGACTCAATTGGTGATACATTAGTCCCCCAGGAACTCTTGGAATCATCGCTCGTTACATAGAGTAACTCCCCGTCGGGCCTACGATGTTCCCTGTCGCTTCCTCTTATAAATAAGCACACGACGTTTATGGATTGCTTCCACCTATATGGATCAGGCACACAATCCGATCGCTTCCACTTATCATCAAGCACACGATCAGTTGTAACGTCGCTATCGTCCCATAGTGTGTAAGGCACACGAACGTACAACGGATTCATATAGAATCCAAATAGCAAGAGCGCATGGTATTATGCTTGACACATGCACGACTCATGCTAAATAAATGTTCATGCATATATAATAATCATGCATATCAATCACAACCAAAGTGATATATAACAATGCCCAACGGCCACAAACCATCAACAAAGTATTCCACAACAACCAATTATCATCAAAGAATCATCACACAAGTCATACACATCCATCATGTATATTCACATCATATAAACCACATAAAAGCTCCACGTTACATAACAAAAGCACAACACACGGTAAAACCTCAACCGTGCGCATTTAACGCGATGAAAACCCGACAACTCGACTATTTTTCCAAAAACACGAATTAATTAAATCATACACTGACCTCCAACCTAATTTTAAAAGAAAGAACATTTCGTTAGCTTTCCAACGGTATAAAGAACGTCCCAATCCGAGTTACGGATCAAAAGATATGAATTTCCGAAGTTTCCCCGAAAAACAGAATTTTCTGTTTCAGCACAGTAGGTATCGATCCCTAACTCGCATGTATCGATCCCTGCTGTAGTAAAAATTCCATTTTCCCAATTTTCACAGTAGGGATCGATCCCTGGGATTATGTATCGATCCCTAACCCTGTTTTTCACAAAAAACCAGATTTTCTCAATTACACCTATGCTGTCCTTTTCCGAAACACGCAAAAACTCGACTAAATCGAACATTTTCACCGAAACAAACATATACGCATAAGCACCAAATACATAAGAACAATTTAGAACACTTAAACGAAATTTCTACGACGTTCGATTTTTCGATTAAATTTCTATCGTTCAAAAACCAGAATTTTTAAACTTCACTAAATCGAATAAAAAGCACGACATACGACGACCTAACCTTCCTCGATACAACTACGTAATTTATTTCGAAATTCATCCGTGAAAACATCGATTTCTATCGATTCGACCTAAACGGAAAAATACACGGAACCATACCGAAAACTAACCGAAACATAACCAAACTTCGTGAAACTTTAAACAGCAGCTCACATACATATAATTAACCAACACATGTATTTACACGACTTTCCGACCGTAGAAACATCGGTTTCTATCGATTTCGTCCAATACGGCATAAACGGAAACATATGGAAACCAACCAAAACATCCACACAAAACATACACATATACATACACAAGCGAGATATAATTGAAACTTCTCACCCTTACCCGATTATTCGCGCTTTAAACGGAGTTTTCTCGACTTTTCCTCTCTTTTCCTCTTCTCCCTTCTTTCCTTCTCTTTTCTCTTCTCTTCTCTTTCTATTTTTCTGTTTTCTTTTTCTCTCTATTTCTATCTTTCTATTCTATTTAAACAAAATATCTACCCAAATGACCAAAATACCCCTACACTCAAATATCTCGCAAACGCTCTCAAAATGCGATAAAACATAATAACGATGAAAAATAACATTTTTCTAAATAAAAGTCGAAAATAAAATAATATAATAATAAAATAATCAATTAAACTCGATTAAATAAAACTCACAAAAACTGGGGCGTTACAATTCTCCCCCACTTAGACATTTTCGTCCTCGAAAATCTAACCGAGACGAACAACTCCGGACACGACTCTCGCATCCGACGAACAAACCAACATGCCAACAAAAGGCACACCACGAATAACACAACAGACAAACACCTTGCTAACCGTAATTACAACAACACGATACGACGACAACTACAACGACAAGATGCAAAGCCCATACAATGCACTTGACGACCAACTCACAACTCAAGGAAAACCACGATACCAACACACAGGTTCACTCTAGAACCGAAACACAACAAGATCGTTACCCTACCATAGGTAACACTCCCCTAATTCCCCACACAGGAATTAGCTACACACGCTCGAACCATCACCATGGAAACGAGGCAACAACACAACAAGAACATAAAGTTCCACGATACAACATCGTTTAAACAACCTCCACACAACCATACTACAACAATGCTACGATCCACCAATCGAACATATAACCGAAACATCCCTCTACATAGTAGCCCATGGATAACATTTAAACCTTTCACTTATCACTTCCATTTTGAAACGTCCAATGGTCTCACTCTTTCTCTTATTCACCAAAAATCACTGTTCACTTTTAATATTCCTAACCTCACACTCTCCTGTGTTATCTCACACACCAGACACCAGTCTCGGAACTGCTCAAATTATTCTAATTCTCTGACCATCAAAACAGACATACCCTGAAACTTTCGACTTAACTTTCCAAGCAAGACCTTACCTTTACCAACAGGATAATTCCAACTAAAGTCATAACTCATCAAAATTTCCAACCATCCTCATTGTCTCATACTCTATTCCTTCAAACCAACCAAGTACTCTAGACTCTTGCGATTACCAAACACTTCGAGCCGAGAACCATAAAAATAATACCTCCAAATTTTCCAACACAATACAACCGCGACTAATCCCAAATCCAGAATAGTATAGATCCTTTTATGAATCCTCAATTGTCGTAAAGCATAAGCCACGACTTTACTCCCTTGCATTAACACACTGACTAACTCATCAAAGACATCTCACAAACGGTTGAACCGGATCACGCAGACTCAAAACTGCAGCCGTAGACAAATTCTACTTCGGCTCACCCAAAACTTACTCACAACGAACATCCAAAACAAATGACTCATTCTTTGCAAGCCAACTGAAATAACAGAAGTACGAACTTAGCAAAGTCTTCCATAACCTGCAATAACAACCAACTGAACCCAAAAGTTTCTAATCTCCTTAACCAACTTCGGAACCTCTCATTGCAAAACCAGATCCACTTCCGATGGATCCATAACAATACCATTACCTGAAATAACATATCCAAGAAGACTAACCTTTTTCCAACCCAAATTCTCACTTGAATAACTTAGCATAAAACTTCGTCTCTTTCCAACACTTGTGATTCAAATCTCAAACACTCTACCTGTTCTTCTTCCGAGTTTATAACAGATTCGAATATCCTCAATTAAAACCACTACAACTTATCCAATTAAATATGGAAGATACGATTCATATACTTCACAAACATTACGGACACATTACTAACACCAAGCAACATCACCGTACTTTGTAATGTCCAACCAAATTCCAAAAGATATAAATTCTTAAAGCTTTTGCAAAACCTTGCACTGGGTAACTGGCTACTCCCACACAAGCTTAACCGAGTAATTACCAGTCTATTCCGATGATAACAACATAACCAGTCACATCAAATCGATCAAAGTCTTAACTCGTACAATTCACCACTCTTATCAAACATTTCAAACAATTGCAATTTCACTAAAACTCAACCAAACCATTCCAATCATCCGCTCATGAAAGTGGACACTTATTCTCCACCATTACCTTATTCAACTGTCAATAATCCATACACAATTTCTCCTCTTAACAATCCAAACTCCATAATTCCCAACATGTAGCAACAATCAACCAAAAAGAACTCTTAAATAATACATCCACACTTAAGGTTTTCTCAAAATTTCCATTAATGCTCTAAAATTCCAAAAACTCCAAACCTCTTCGGAACTCTAAGTTTGGCTTTCCATAGTCTCAATACCATTATTCACATCATGCTTGTTATTTCGGTCAATCATCCTTCCTTTTTGTTACTAACAACACTGAAGCTCTCCAAGACGACACACTTGGCCTCACAATTCTCCTTTCCAGTAAATCTTCCAACTGCTCTATCAGTCCGGGTACCTCTAACGCTAACATCCAATATTCCATCCGGGAATACATCTTAAAATCACGCACAACCGGTAACTCATCACTGTGTCCTTCCTGCCAATCTCTAGAAAACTATCGCCACAAACATAAGAACATCTTAGTTTCACATCCTAACAGTTCTTCTACTTACTTAGCAGATCCAAACCTGAAATCCTTACCTTCGTCCAATTTGAGTTCACACTTTTCTCTCTGAGAACCACCATTAACGATGCCCAATCATTCTCTCCCAAAACTTCATACTGAACCAACATACCAAAACCTCTAATCCATTGCATCTTCTGATATTAACACCTTCATCGACTCATCAAAACAATCTGTAATCGTTTCCTTAAATTCCAAACACTCATTTCACACAATATCAAAGCCGGAAAGACACGTCTATTCCATCCAACACAATCTCCGTCTGCTATCAACAAGAGATTAAGGGTGATCAGTTCCTCAATTTGTCAATAGACAGCCGACAATCATGATGTGGCATAAACCGTCTTCACCAAACTATAATAGTATTTCTTGCATCTTGTGCACAAAACTACCTAAGGCATAAACCTTACCTCCGCATTCCCTCCGGAACCGGGAACCACACTGTCCAAAGAGCACTTACAATCTTGCAACCAACGGTACACTGAGCCAACGCTCCACACCTGAAACAACATGGAGAAGTACCAGCTTCTCCCCCACTTATCTCAATCTCACACCTGAAGACAAAGGATTAGAAAACCAGAAAGCACTGACAGTGTTCCGCACACCTATCACGTACTAAGGGACAAACAACAACGACAGTATTCAACTGTCACACCAACTAACTCAACAACTTGGCCGGACGGACCGACCTGCTCTGATACCACTAATGTAACACCCCAATTCCCATCGCGAAATAAATAACACATAAAAAATATCAGAGTAACTAAAATTTTATTTTTCCGACAGAAACAGGGATGCCACATTTAAAGAAATAAAATACAATCTCTGTTCAACATCTTTGATACATAACACAAAGGGAAACTTTTCCTTACAAAAGGATGGTCAATTATGGAATAAAGCGGAAAGATCCATAACTGACTTGTTTTACAAATAAATGGTTTTAGAACATCAAAATATAAATACAAAATATATTCAACAATTATATACATATAACAAAACGTTCCCCGACTCCCGTGCTACGTATCAGAGCAGACACCACGAACGACAACGGAACGGAGGACTAATCTCCACAAAAGCCTCCAAGCCTCTAAAGCTGACAATCTGCACTATGCCATAAAAAGCATATTCCAGCAGAAGGGTGAGAAATAACAACTATAACAAGTTTGCATAATAATATGCCACAACACAGATAATTCACATATGTAATATTTCTCACCGCATACATCACATACTAACACATATAGCATGGCACCAATACATAATATATCACACATAATAAATCGAATCATGATTTTCCACACATAACACATCCCTTCACAATTCACACCACCATTCATCACAACTCACTCATATACATCACAATGTATATATCTATACGAAACCAAGCATATAATCATGCATATTCCATTAATTCCATACTTCCACAAAGCATACTTTTCCATATTCATTCATCAATGCAAATATACAAAAGATGATCAATGCATACCATAGAGATCGACCAACGACTCTATATAGATGCAAATGCGGTACCGACTCAATTGGTGATACATTAGTCCCCCAGGAACTCTTGGAATCATCGCTCGTTACATAGAGTAACTCCCCGTCGGGCCTACGATGTTCCCCGTCGCTTCCTCTTATAAATAAGCACACGACGTTTATGGATTGCTTCCACCTATATGGATCAGGCACACAATCCGATCGCTTCCACTTATCATCAAGCACACGATCAGTTGTAACGTCGCTATCGTCCCATAGTGTGTAAGGCACACGAACGTACAACGGATTCATATAGAATCCAAATAGCAAGAGCGCATGGTATTATGCTTGACACATGCACGACTCATGCTAAATAAATGTTCATGCATATATAATAATCATGCATATCAATCACAACCAAAGTGATATATAACAATGCCCAACGGCCACAAACCATCAACAAAGTATTCCACAACAACCAATTATCATCAAAGAATCATCACACAAGTCATACACATCCATCATGTATATTCACATCATATAAACCACATAAAAGCTCCACGTTACATAACAAAAGCACAACACACGGTAAAACCTCAACCGTGCGCATTTAACGCGATGAAAACCCGACAACTCGACTATTTTTCCAAAAACACGAATTAATTAAATCATCCACTGACCTCCAACCTAATTTTAAAAGAAATAACATTTCGTTAGCTTTCCAACGGTATAAAGAACGTCCCAATCCGAGTTACGGATCAAAAGATATGAATTTCCGAAGTTTCCCCGAAAAACAGAATTTTCTGTTTCAGCACAGTAGGTATCGATCCCTAACTCGCATGTATCGATCCCTGCTGTAGTAAAAATTCCATTTTTCCCAATTTTCACAGTAGGGATCGATCCCTGGGATTATGTATCGATCCCTAACCCTGTTTTTCACAAAAAACCAGATTTTCTCAATTACACCTATGCTGTCCTTTTCCGAAACACCCAAAAACTCGACTAAATCGAACATTTTCACCGAAACAAACATATACTCATAAACACCAAATACATAAGAACAATTTAGAACACTTAAACGAAATTTCTACGACGTTCGATTTTTCGATTAAATTTCTATCGTTCAAAAACCAGAATTTTTAAACTTCACTAAATCGAATAAAAAGCACGACATACGACGACCTAACCTTCCTCGATACAACTACGTAATTTATTTCGAAATTCATCCGTGAAAACATCGATTTCTATCGATTCGACCTAAACAGAAAAATACACGGAACCATACCGAAAACTAACCGAAACATAACCAAACTTCGTGAAACTTTAAACAGCAGCTCACATACATATAATTAACCAACACATGATGTATTTACACGACTTTCCGACCGTAGAAACATCGGTTTCTATCGATTTCGTCCAATACGGCATAAACGGAAACATATGGAAACCAACCAAAACATCCACACAAAACATACACATATACATACACAAGCGAGATATAATTGAAACTTCTCACCCTTACCCGATTATTCGCGCTTTAAACGGAGTTTTCTCGACTTTTCCTCTCTTTTCCTCTTCTCCCTTCTTTCCTTCTCTTTTCTCTTCTCTTCTCTTTCTATTTTTCTGTTTTCTTTTTCTCTCTATTTCTATCTTTCTATTCTATTTAAACAAAATATCTACCCAAATGACCAAAATACCCCTACACTCAAATATCTCGCAAACGCTCTCAAAATGCGATAAAACATAATAACGATGAAAAATAACATTTTTCTAAATAAAAGTCGAAAATAAAATAATATAATAATGAAATAATCAATTAAACTCGATTAAATAAAACTCACAAAAACTGGGGCGTTACATGCCACACTACGGGTGGACTTTAGCAATGTCTTTTAGAATGGAGTCAGACGACTACTGACTTGCCACACTGCGGCTGGACTTTCGCCAATCTACGGTTGGACTTTGCAGTTGTCTTTTAAAAGGGAGTCAGACGACTACTGACTTGCCACACTGCAGGTGGACTTTCGCCAATCTACGGTTGGACTTTGCAGCTGAATTGCCACCCTTGGATGGACTTTTGCCAATCTACGGTTGGACTTTGCTGTTTTGCCACCCTTGGATTGACTTTTGCCAATCTACAGTTGGACTCTGCTATTTTGCCACCCTGGGATGGACTTTTGCCAATCTACGGCTGGACTTAGCTGCTAATTTGCCACCCTTGGATAGAATTTTGCCAATCTATGGTTGGACTTGAAACTGTATTTTTGAATGGAGTCAGACGACTACTGACTTGCCACACTACGGGTGGACTTTTGCCAATCTACGGTTGGACTTTGATGATTTGCCACCCTTGGATAGACTTTTGCCAATCTACGGTTGGACTTTGATGCTTTGCTTTGCATGCACGTCAGACATCCTTGTTGACTCTGCCGAGGAACAGTGATCAATGATTGGACTTTAGAGACTCCTGAAAGGATGGTATCTCTGTTGGAGAATAAATGAACAATCTGTTTGCTTCGACTTGTCATGCTTGCCAAAAATAAATTGGACTTTGAGATATGGAGAATACCGACTCTGCCAGGAACTACTTCATCTGACTGGGACGAATTCTGGTCATAGCTACTCCGCTGGGGATGAGAATTTTCTGACTTGGCTGGGGAAAGAATGTACTAACACTCTGCCGAAGAAGACAAGTCATTAAAACTCTGCTTGGGGATCTATCAAACCCGAGGAGCATATGCTAACACTCTGCTGAGGAAGAGATTCTGTTGACCTGCTAAACTTCTGCGGGGAAGAAACAACTCAGCTGGGGAGTATTGTTGACAAGATTCAATGCTAAACTCTGTGGGGAGTACAACTACTAGAGATAGATCTTGCTGGGGACCGGAATTACTCTGTCGGGGATATGCAAATCCTGGTTAGAAGACCTTCCGTTAAGACATGCTGGGAAAAAGTTCTCAGAGATCTGCTGGGAGAACACAAGGAAAACCCACTGGGGATAATGAGTTGACAACAAACTCTACTAGGGAGAACTGCTTCAAAGCGCTTCGTGCTGGGAATGCCCCTTAAGAGGATTTTACAGAAGACCACACATCTTCAAACTCTTGGGCAAATGCTGAGACTTGATCTAAACATATTATGAATGAGAGATTACTCTACTGGGGATAATAGATCTAGGACTTCCTTTGCCGGGGAACTTCATAATGCCCCATGTTTGGGAGGGTCACCAACTTGCTTTTGCCCCAGATTACGCGGTGGATCTGAAGAAATCGTCCCAAGAGGATTTTACAGAAGATTTGGCGTCTTTAAACTCTTGGATGCTCATTGAGTCTTAAACATTAACTGCGAGATCTGCG
Organism: Lathyrus tuberosus; assembly: GCA_022829125.1. NCBI lineage: Eukaryota > Viridiplantae > Streptophyta > Magnoliopsida > Fabales > Fabaceae > Lathyrus > Lathyrus tuberosus. The sequence goes on from JALAZF010000254.1 coordinate 7,675,630, forward strand.
AAGCAACTTTACTGGGAAATTTGCAACCGTTATCAACACAGAAAAGCTTGTAGCTGTTGAAAGTACTGAATAGGAGAATCGACTTAATAAGATACAACACTACCAAGTTGAAATTACCTTGTCGATGTCAAATCGTCGTGAGCGATCGTCGGCCGAATAATGGACTCAATCAGTAAACGTTGTAACAAAAGGTGACATGTGAACCCTTTTCCTGAACTTGATTGCCCCGGCATTCTGCATGGGGATAAGTGGTTCCTCGTCCAGAAGTCATGATCCATGCACACATCCAGGATACTTGTACCTGGTACCTGCAACAAAAGAATATGCACACATGCCCCAGGATACTGCGTGGTTTGAATCCACCATCCAGGATTACTCAACATTCAAAGTGATTTTAAATGTTTTTCTGCGTATGTTATTTGTAAGGCCACAGTGTTTTCAAATGCAATGTTTTATAAAAAATTCGGACGTTTTTGCAAACAAAGCAGTAAAAAAAAAAAAGAAACTTTTGACTGAAATTCAATTTATTGATCGAAAAGGCCCAGAATAGGCAAGTACAATTGGGAAGCAAACCCTGGAAATAGGAGATTGCTGTAAATTGAGAAAAGAAACTATCCTAATGGCAATGTGAAAACGGCATTCCACTGAGTTTCAATTCTACTATGGCCAGTATGTCTTCAAGACTCCCCGACCTTGCCTTCTGAGGAGTGATTAGACTGACCCCTACCCTTTGGAATGTCAGTTGCTGAAACGGTGATGAAGTACAGATAACTCAGACCGTAATCATTCGCTTAAATCCCTCTTTTGCATGGACCGCCCATTTGGGTTTTCAATCCATCGGGATACCCTTTTTTGCCTGAGTTGTCCTTGCGGATTTTCAACTCACCGGGTGTACAATTTTTTATTTTATATCCCTAACTTTTGCCCGAACCTTTTTATTCTGTTTTTGTGGTTCGCCAGGATGCCCTTTTTTGCCTGGACTTTTTTTTCCAGCGGGTCTATTTATGCGAAGTATTTTTTGACTACGTCTGAGTTGACAGGGGATGGAAAGTCTTCGCCGTCCATGGTTGTAAGTAATAAGGCTCCGCCCGAGAAGACCTTCTTAACCACGAATGAACCTTCATAGTTGGGAGTCCATTTGCCCCTGTGATCTGTACTAGGAGGAAGGATCCTTTTGAGTACCACATCTCCCACTTTGTAAACCCGAGGACGCACCTTTTGGTCAAATGCTTATTTCATCCTCCGCTGGTATAACTGCCCATGACACACAGCTGCCAGTCGTTTCTCTTCAATAAGGCTCAACTGATTAAATCTGGCACGAACCCATTCAGCTTCATCTAATTTGACATCCATCATGACTCTGAGGGATGGAATCTCAACTTCAACCAGTAGTACCGCCTCCATACCGTATACAAGTGAGAATGGTGTTGCCCCAGTGGACGTGCGTACTGACGTTCGGTACCCATGCAAAGCAAATGGTAGCATCTCATGCCAATCTTTATATGTGACAACCATTTTCTACACAATCTTCTTAATATTCTTGTTGGCCGCCTCCACAGCGCCATTCATCTTCGGGCGATACGGAGAAGAATTGTGATGCTCAATTTTGAAGTCCCGACACAGCTCAGCCATCATTTTGTTGTTCAGATTAGAACCATTATTAGTGATGATTCTCTCGGGCACTCCATAGCGACAAATGATATCCCGTTTCAAGAAACGAGCTACCACCTGCTTAGTGACATTGGCATAAGATGCTGCTTCAACCCATTTAGTGAAATAATCAAAGGCGACCAAGATGAAACGATGGTCGTTTGAAGCAGTAGGCTCAATTTTTTCGATCTTGTCAATGCCCCACATAGCAAAAGGCCAAGGAGAGGACATGACACTCAACGGATTTGGAGGAACATGTACTTTGTCTGCATAAATCTGGCATTTGTGACATTTGCGGGCGTACTTGCAACAATCTTCCTCCATTGTCAACCAATAATACCCCGACCTCAAAAGTTTCTTTGCCATGGCATGTCCTCCGGCATGGGTACCGAAAGAGCCTTCATGTACTTCTTGCATTAACAGGTCTGCTTCGTGTCTATCCACGCATCTGAGCAGAACCATGTCAAAATTCCGTTTGTACATCATGTCATCCTGATTCAAGAAGAAGCTACCAGACAATCTCCTCAACGTCTTCTTATCTTTAGTAGATGCCCCAGGCGGGTACTCTTGACTTTTCAAGAAACACTTGATATCATGAAACCATGGTTTGTCATCAGACGTTGCATCAACAACAAACACAAATGCAGGTATGTCAAGACGAGACACTTCAATCTTAGGTACATGGTTCCACTTTTGCACTTTGATCATAGAAGACAATGTGGCCAAGGCATCAGCAAACTTATTCTCATCTTGAGGAATATGGTACAGCTTCACTGTAGTGAAAAATGTTAACAATCTTCTCGTATAATCTCTATACGGAACCAGATGTGCTTGGTGCGTGTACCAACTCCCCTTCACTTGATTGATTACCAAAGCCGAATCACCGAAGATATCAAGGGTCTTAATTCGCAGATTAATCGCCTCCTCAATCCCCATTATAAAAGCTTCATACTCTGCTTCATTGTTGGTGCATCCGAAAGGTACTCGGGCAGTGAAAGGCATATGAACACCTTCTGGCGTGATAAGAACTGCTCCAACTTCGCACCCATTCATGTTGACAGCCCCATCAAACATCAAACTCCATTTGGATTCAGGGTCTGGCCCCTCCTCCGGGAGTGGTTACTCGCAATCTTTAGCTTTGAGAAACATGATGTCCTCATCAGGGAAATCAAATTTCATGGGTTGGTAATCATCAATCGACTGTTGCACAAGATAGTCTGACAAGATACTTCCTTTGATGACCTTTTGAGAAGTATACTGGATATCATATTCTGTCAAAACCATTTGCCACCGTGCAACTCTGCTTGTTAGTGCTAGTTTCTCGAAGATGTACTTGATAGGATCCATTTTTGAAATCAACAAAGTTGTGTGCCTGATCATATACTGCCTCAATCGCTTAGCTGCCTATGCAAGTGCATAGCATGTCTTCTCAAGCATTGAGTACCGGGACTCACAGTCATTGAACTTTTTGGTTAGATAGTAGATAGCATGCTCTTTCCTACCTGTCTCGTCATGTTGACCAAGAACACAACCCATAGAACCTTCAAGCACTGTCAAATACATTATTAAAGGCCTCCCTGCAAATGGAGGCATGAGAATTGGAGGTTCCTGCAAATATTCTTTTATTTTATCGAACGCCAATTGGCAATCATCATTCCACCTGACTGTTTGATCTTTTCTTAGCAGTTTGAATATTGGTTCGCACGTGGCAGTTAGGTGAGATATGAACCTTGCGATGTAGTTCAATCTACCCAAGAAACCACGAACCTCTTTTTATGTTCTCGGTTCTGGCATGTCTTGTATTGCTTTCACTTTGGCAGGATCAACCTCAATCCCTTTTTCACTCACAATGAAACCCAGCAGCTTTCCAGAACGTGCCCCGAAAGTGCACTTGTTCGAATTTAACCTTAATCGGAACTTTCTCAACCTTTCAAACAATTTTTTCAAGTTAATCAGATGTTCTTCTTCCGTTCGTGACTTGGCGATCATGTCATCCACATAACATTCAATCTCTTTGTGAATCAAGTCGTGGAATAACATTACTATTGCCCGCTGATACATTGCCCCGGTGTTTTTCAACCCAAAAGGCATCACCTTATAACAGTATGTACCCCAGGGGGTAATGAACATGGTCTTCTCCATATCCTCAGGTGCCATCTTAATCTGGTTGTACCCGGAGAAACCATCCATAAACGAGAACACTGAAAACTGAGCTGTATTGTCAACCAGTACGTCGATATGAGGTAGTGGAAAATCATCTTTCGGACTAGCTTTGTTAAGATCTTGATAATCCACACACATTCTCACCTTTCCGTCTTTCTTTGGTACTGGCACTATGTTGGCCACCCAGGGAGGATAATTGGTCACAGCAAGGAACCCTGCATCCCACTGCTTCTGCACTTCTTCTTTGATCTTTATGGCCATATCGGGATGAGTCCGACGAAGTTTCTGCTTGACTGGCGAGTATTCTTTTCTCAATGGCAGCCTGTGTACAACAATATTAGTATCCAACCCTGTCATGTCTTGATACGACCAGGCGAAGATATTAACATATTCACACAACATTTCAGTTAAAGCCTTCTTCACATCTGCTTGCAGGCTGGCACCAATCTTGATCTCTTTCTTAGCATCCTCCGTACCAATATTGATGATCTATATAGTCTCTTGATGGGGCTGGATGGCCCTTTCCTCTTGTTTTAACAATCTGGCCAGTTCCTCAGGGAGTTCACAGCCCTTCTCATCCCCTTCTTCGGCTTGATAAATCGGTTTGTCAAAGTCATACATAGCCGTAGCAGAACCGTTATCAATGGAATCCGGAGGATCAAGTCTGCACGAATGGGTTCATGCTTTATTTTAGAATTTATTTTAGAACAAAAAGAAACGAAACATTGCCATTTTATTATTTTTTTGTGCAAAAATAAAAAAATAAAAAAATGAAAGACAAGGAACAAAATTTGAGTGCAAAACGTCCTTTATTGATGATTAAAATTGCAAATGCAAACAGGTGGCCCTACAAATGAATCTATACACATTGGGCAGAGCGCAAGATTTTAACATGCATTATGGTTAGAAAAACAAGGAAAATTACTCTGTTTGAAGAGTAACTTGAATGACTTCTTCAACGGACCAGTTCTGCAATTGTTGTCCCGGAGCACGTGGGCGTACCCAGTTGTCCAGGTCACAGTAACTGTCAATGCCATCTTCTGTAGCTGCACAAGACTGGTCTGGGTAAATAATCCCCCCACTGCTGAAGGTGATGGGTCCACTGTTCTTTGTAACTGAAGTCATAGAGGGTTGATAGCCGATACCAAACTTATCCTCCTTTACTGGTGCCTCTATCAGCTTGCCCCAGCCTTGGGCATTACCTGCTCTGACAACCTCAACAGCTTGGTTATAGGACGAAATGGATGTGTCGGCTCTATCTGGAGTAAGGGCAGATTCAGACACTATCAATATTCACCGCTTCAAACGACTGGCATAGCATTTCGTGGATTTCCCCATCCATCTTAACATACTTAAACGTGGACAGATGACTGACAAAAATTTCCTCTTCACCACATACAGTCACTACTTGTCCCTCGAACTTGTATTTCAGCTTCTCATGTAAGGTGGATGTAACAGCCCCGGCCGCATAAATCCAAGGGCGCCCTAATAAACAGCTATAAGCAGGCTGTATATCCATCACGTGGAATGTAGATTTGAACACTTGCGGTCCAATTTGCACAGGTAATTACACTTCACCAAACACAGATCTTTTTGTCACGTCGAACGCTCTGACAACCAAATCACTTGGCCTTAAAATCAAACCATCAACCTCTAGCTTCATTAGCGCCTTCTTAGGCAATACATTGAGCGAGGAACCAGTGTCTACCAACACGTGAGACAACACTGTACTCCTGTACTCCATAGTAATGTGCAAAGCTTTGTTGTGGTTTCTGCCTTCAGAAGTCAAATCTCTGCTCGTGAAACCCAATCCATGGTGACATTGACATTAGAGATCACACCTTCAAGCTGATTAACGGTAATTTCTTGTGGAACATAGGCTCTCTTTAACACTTTCAGCAAAGCCTCTCGGTGCGCATCAGAACACATCAATAATGACAAAATAGAGATTTTCGAGGGCGCCTGGTTCAATTGATCGACAATCTTGTAATCACTTTTCTTTATTATCCTCATGAACTCTTCTACCTCGTTGTCAAAAGTAATCTTGGTCTCTGTTTCAAGCACAGGCACACTCTCAACCACCTGTTTTCCTTTAGCTTTTGCCGCGGCCTCAACCTCTTTATCACTTCGCAAAGTTTGGGGAGCAAACAACCTTGCGCTTCTAGTAAAGCCACCTACACCACCCACATTATCAATATTTGAATTGGCTGAAGTTTCAACTTCCTGCTTTTTCCCTTCATAATACACGTCTTCCCCATAGTGCCATGGGATTGCTTTCGTAGAGGTAAACAGAACTGGTCCTGGCACCGTGATGGTAACAGGACTGGATCTTTCTGGCACAACACTTGCTATAGGAGCTGTACTTGCAGGCACCTGTATTTCATCAGGAGTATAATAAATGGTCACAGTTAACACCTCATCAATATCTTTAACAACCTGGTCAAACTGTACATGGCCCTCATTGATCAGACTCTGCAAAATGACTCACAATTTATCACAGCCATTCTGTTGACCCATACATTCAACACAATCTTGATCACAATCCGGGAACACCTGTCCCTTCAATAAGCGATTTTTCACAACCAACAATGAAGTATTCACCTGATGGATATCTGCCACCAAATTTAATCTCTTTCCGTCCTCAACAGCGTGCACATCTGCCACACCATGATTAGGCATGGGGTTCTGGATAACATTAGGAGGTAGCGAGAAATTGATTGCCTTAGCATCGATCAAGTATTGCACCTTATTCTGAAACGCCCAGCACTTTTCAGTGGTATGCCCCTGAGCACCTGAATGGAAATCACAGCGAGCGTTAACATCAAAATTAGGTGGCAAGTTGTCAGTGGCAGGAGGTCTCATAGTACGAAGTTCAACCAACTTCAATTGTAGTAACTGCGGTAACAACGCTGAATAGGTCATAGGGAGAGGGTCAATCTTACGATCCCTCTACCTAGACCTTTGCTGGAAAGGAGGTTGCTGTTGTTGCTGCTGAGCCTGCTGTTGTGGCTGTTGTTACTGAATAGACGGTGTTGGGATCGTCACTGCACCTACCTGGTGATAAGCCTGAGAACGTCCTCTGCCTCGTCCTCTATACACAGCATTTGTATCACCTTCTCTTCTTTTCTGACCACTAGCAAAAGGTTTCTTCGCTCCAGAAGATCCAGCCTCACTTACATCTTGGATCTTCCCAAGTTTCAACAAACTCTCGATCCTTTCCCCAGCAATCACAATATCAGAAAATCTGGTTGATGGACAAGCAACCAGTCTTTCAAGAAATGCCCCTTGCAGGGTGCCCATAAACATGTCTGCCATTTCTCTATCCAGCAAAGGAGGTTGAACCTGGGCAGCCATTTCTCTCCACCTTTGAGTGTATTCCTTGAAACTTTCCTTAGCATTCTGTGACAACCCTTGCAGTTGAGTACGGTTGGGAACCATGTCGATATTATACTAGTATTGCTTCAGAAACGCTTCGGCCAGATCTTTCCAGCTTCTCACAGCAGCTCTATTCAGTTTCATATACCAAGTCAGTGAAGCTCCAGCCAAACTGTCTTGAAAGTAATGCATCCATAACTTCTCATCGTCAGTGTGGGCTGAAATCCTCCCAAAATAAGCCTGAATATGTGTCTGGGGACATGTATTGCCATGATATTTGTCAAAAGTGGGTGGCTTGAACTTTGGAGGAATTCTGACTCCTGGTACCAAACCCAAACTAGTAACATCAATGCCCATAGAATTCTTGCACTCTATAGCCCGGATCTTCTCAGCCAGCTCATCATATCTTCTGTCACCAAGATTACCCATATCAGCGTCCAACAGAGTGAATTGGTCTTCCTGAACATCTTCCTGAACACCACCAACATTTCTGCCATTCCCATTACCCAAATTACCAATAGGAGGAGGGTTGCCACCAGGAGGAGGAGTGCCATGTGTTTGTGAATTGTCATTCTGATTACCTCCCAGCGCGACCTCTGGACGCTCGACCAGAAGTCTCAATCTTTCTTGAGCCTGTGCCATACCAGTCATGAGAGTCATGAACTGGTCCACGCGTGCTCTCATCTCAGCCAAATCATTCTGCATTTGATCCATGATCCTTGCTTGATTTCTTCGAGTTGAGTATCGGTGAATGTGATTCTCAGCTATAATGCCTGAAACTAAATAAAGGTTAGAGACCTTGCCACGAGTACCTGAAAAGCAAGCAACAAAATGCAAAATGATATGCAATGCAATGCAATGCCATGTTTATTCATTTTGAAGCATTCCTTCCTTCGATTCCAGTTTGACCGACAAGGAACAGTGCATACTCCTGCAATTGCTAACAGTGACAAAACATCAGAGGTGCATAATAACAATTCAGAACATCCATCATATACAGCCCAGTGAGTGTGTGAACCATTGTGTAATCTGATGAAGAATCCACCTCAATAATACCAAACAAAACTTGATAGCATAAATGAAAATCCACAGCCGGGTGTGGAACAATCAAATACAAATTGTTTTTGAACAAATACAACTGAATAGCATGAATAAAAATAAAAGAAAACCCATCAACAAGCCTGATGGTGAATTCTCATAACAATAACAAAAACCCTTCAGACGCTGAGCCCATACAAGTCCTCCCGGACCTCCTTGAGAAGTGCTTCAGTAACTGGGTCATTAGGGCGCTCGGTAAGACTCCTGATCAACTGACTTCTTATCCTGACAGCTTCTTCCAGCTTTCTGATTTGATCTTTAACAGCTGACTCTTTGGCTTTCTTCACTCCAGCACGGACTTCCAGATCTTCGATCTCTCGGTTGCCCGAACTAAGTTGCTTGAGGAATTCACTTTCTTTACTCTTTAAATTCTTTCTCAACTCCTCATTTTCAGCCCTGATTCTTGCTTCGATCTCCCTTCGGCACTCGGAGAACTCATCCCATCTCTGCTGCCCTTTGGAAAGTGCAATTTCAGACTTTGTCAACTGCTCGTTGATACGCTTGCACGCCTCTTTTAATGCCATCTCATTTTTCTTGACCTTGCGAATATAGACTGTGTCCTCAGCAATTCTTGTCTCATTTGCCTCATGACACTCAGTCAACTTTTGAAGTTCATATTCAACATTTCGCTTCTCACAAAGCATTTTTTGGAGTCCTTCGCTTAACTTATCGTTCATTTTGACCGCTTGGTCTTTTTCCGCCTTAAGCTTGTTATATTCAACAATGCTTATCATGGTCACAGACTCAACAGTAGCCGAATTTGACGGGCTTTCCATAGAGAACGGCAAAAGGGTGATCTGAACTCTTCTTTTCAACCATGCGTCATACTGAGGGGAGGACACATTATTGCACTTGCCAAAGACAACTTTTCCTTTCGTCTGCAAATTGCCCCAGGCTCCAGCCGCTTGTCTGACCAACAAAAGGTCATCCTTCACAGAGAAAAAGAAAGATTCTTCCAACTCACTATCCCTCGGAGGATCTATTAGGGCGAATCCCAACTGTCTTCTTAGAATAACAGGATTGTAATTGATGCAACCCTTTATTCCCAAGAGCGGCACATTTGGATGTCTTCCACAACTACTGATAAAATCTCCACCCATCGTTCTTTGATTGAACCAATGAATGTCTTTTGCCATTAACTGAATCATCCGTTTAGCCCAATTCTTTGCTGGATGAGGATCCAAGAAAGCCTCAGTATTTGGTAAGTGACTCATGAGCCATTTATGGAACAGAGGCGCATAATCCCATAAATGCTCACAGCCAGAATAGCACAGACTGTCTCCCATTGAGCCTTAACAACACTCTTCAGCTTTGGCAACCAAGAAATCTAGATGAAAACCAGATAAACTTCCTTTGGTGGCGAGGTTATCTGTTATCACAGGTACACTTATATGGAGAGCCTTAGTTATTTCCTCAGGCTTTGGAGGGCGCATGTCGGAGCTGAAAGGAAGCTGGTATTTGAGGGGCACCCCTAGAAGCAAGGCATACTCTTCTAGCATTGGATCCAGCTGGAAGTCCGAGAAAGTGAAGCACCTTAATTGGGGGTCATAAAACTGCAAACAAGTATGGATGACACTCCTCTCTAAAGCATTCAAATCATCAACCATGGTCAGAATCTCCCTATAAGCCTTTCAGAACACTCCCACATGATCTGGAGTAATAAGGGATACCATCTTCTGTAACTGTCCTACCTTGTTGTCAAAGAATGTATAATGCACGTTGTTCTTCCTTGGGACATTCATATCTGCAAAGGGAACTGTCAACCGGAATCGAAAGGAAGTATACCCTGCAAATGAATAAACATGAAGGTTAAATGCAAGAATGCTAATGATGATATGTATGCAAGGGCATGTAACCAATGTTGAACATATATTGCTGAAACCACTGTACTGCTTTCTGAATTTGGTGAGATACACAATACCAAAATCAAAGGCCCAGTAACGGATCCAGAATAATAAGAAACTAGTCAGGATCAAAGGATTCATTAACAAATCCAAAACACATACGGAAACCGGGTATGATGAAGGTCGAGGGTTCCGGCACACCTGTAAACAATCCCCCCAATCTCACATGTATGTACTAGAAGGTGAGGATTCTCAAATTCGGATCTCGGAATGAGAAGTAATAGAACATTCAGTCCGAAGGATACAATGCTATTGCCAAACAAAGAGATCGTCCTCTGATTCACCTCAAAATAAAGGGGGGTCATCCTAAAAGGTCATCCAGACTTAACAGCTCTTCCAGATAGCTCTACCATTATGGGAGATCCACAACGCAGAATTCTCTGGAGAGAACCACATCCAGATTGTGTTTCTTATTCCCTCCTCGCACCGAAATGGAACATGAGAGGATATGAAACACACTAAACATAAGTGCACTCAGGCCTGTGTACTGGGCCTATCTCTCAGATTCCCCATCCCACCAAACAGAAACAGCACAGTCCAGTATAATACAGTATATGAAATGAAAATGCTAAAATGCGGTAAATATAGTAAAGTACAGTAAAGCAGTAATACAGTAAATAGCAATATAGTACAACAGTAAACACAACACAATACAACTCCCAAAATAAACACCCAATAAAAGAGAAACAAGAGAGGGAAAGGAAACACCGCGTAAACCTGAGGGAAAGGATAGAGCATGGTCTTGCGACCAAGAGAACTGGGTTTGGGAGTCGGTTACGTGAGAGGAAGGTATTAGCACCCCTCACGTCCATCGTACCTGATGGGATCCATGCTTACTTGTCTCGATCAAAGGATGTAGGAAACTGGAGCTTCGCTGCTGCTGGGAAGAAAGGGAACAGGAAAGGGGAAAAAAGAAAGGAGAGAGAACAAGAAACAAATGCAGGGAAAATAAAGAAGTGCTCGAATGGGCCCTACCCCACTGCCTACGTATCTCATCGGGAACATGAGAATCAGAGCGGCGTAGTTCCCCTCAACGAGGGTCGCTTTGTGTGTGTTATTTAGTGGAGACGTCATGGTGCGCGTTCCGGCAGTTAGGTGTTGCAGCTCCCTGTAGGGAGACTTAGGCGTTACCTGTTTGCGGTAGAACGGACTTGACGATTCCTTAAAAAAGGAGTGAAGAGATGAGAAGAGAATGGTTGTTTGTTTTGTCTTTTAAGAAAGAAGTGTTTTGATTGTTTTATGTTTAGTAACATACATTGTATTTAAGTCCTTCATGTAGGATCGAATGCCTCGCATATCGACCCGAAACGGGACGTACGCTAAACATTCTAAGAAAGTGAGAGAAGACCCCTCACTATCTCATTCTTACATGAAAGGCTCAAATACGATATTTGTTATTCCTTTATTAAGTGTTTTTTAGTTTACTTTGAGATGAGAAGAGAGACTCAAAAGGAGGAGTAAAGGTAAAAACTAAGGGGGACTAAGACTCACCCTAGTGTTAGCATGCTTAGAGATCCTAAGGTTAATGTGGTTTAAGAAACCTAATCCTAAAAGAAAAGAGAAGAAGAAGATAGAAAGCAACTTACTTCCAAGATGGAAATTAAGTTGTTTCTAAGAGGGAAGAAAGAAGATTATGAAAGCAAAGCATCATTAAATGCTTAAACAACACAAATTGAATGATTAAAAGATGAAGGAAGAAATTAGAATGTGGATGCCTATCCACACTCCAGTGACTTACCATTAGCCCCTGAAATAGTTAGTACAATTATTTACAAGTGAAGAACAAGTAAGGCTTAAACAAGTCAAGAACCAAAGTAAAAGCATCTTAAAGGTTAAGGAAATCCTAAGGTCAGAATGCACATCATAAGAATGTTCTCTAATGCTATGAGATCAAACACAAATCAAATGTACACAAACAATGCCTTAAACCACAAAGAAATGCATTATGAAAGAAGTAGATGAAGTATGAGTGGATATGCAAAGTGATCATGCATTAATGCCTCATGAAAGGTTAAAGTTAGAACCAATGTTATTTAGGAATGGTTTTACAATGCTTATGAATCATCATGTAGTTCATAGATGAAATGATGTAAAAAGAAGAGATGAGAAAGAGAAAAGAATGAGAAAACAAGTTTCACTAAGATGCACAAAGTTACATATCAAAGATGCATATCATGTAAAATGATTGATGAAGGTATATGGGCAGTAGCATAACATTGATGAGATGTAAATGAAACATGTAAGATGGCATACCAAATGCAAACACAATTCATGTTAAGCACAAGAGTAGATAAGATGTGAAAACATGTCAAAAAGGTAAGTCAAAATGCATAAACACAAACCAAATGCAAGCATAAACCAACATGACCTATAATTGAGTTAAGAAAGAGCTATAATCTTCTAAATGAAGCCTCTAATCCCACACCAAGCAAACAATAAAGGATGGCACAAGTGCCTCATTAAAAGCAAGCTAGAAGGAAGTACAAGAATATGCACAAAGATAGCTTCAAATGTAAAGCTCTAAACAAATATCACAAATACATATGAAAATCATGAAAATTGGCTCTAAACAATCTAAACCAGAAGCAAATCAAGTATCAAAAGCTCATGGCAAAATTCAAAATGAAACATGCTCAAACAAATCAACAAAGTCATATTGAAACACATCACAAGAAAGTGCAAAGATGAACATCAAAAGGTATGATATAATGACTTTAAAAAATCAAACAAAAATTGTTTTAGATACTTTAAGATGTTATCTAATCAATACAAAAATAATGAATCAAAAGTATGATGTGAGATGAGAAAAAGAAATCATGCAAGTGCAAGTGTCAGTGAATAAGAGCATTCCAAAAGAAATTGAAAAGAAAATATGAAATAATGTGTAAAAAATCACAAAGTCAGAATTAAAAAAAAAGAGAAAATTATTTAAATGTGTCAAAGTGTTACATGAATTTATTTAGGATTTTTAGAAGTGATTTGGTATTTTTAAAAAAAGGAAATCAAAACAGTATGGAAAAGAAAATAAAAAATAAAAAGAAATGGGAAGGGGGTGCAGCGCAAGTAAAATACACGTTTTAAAATGAGTCGGCCTGAAAAGGTGGTGTGCACATAGTAATCAGAAACCCAGTCCAACACGCGTGTATGTGTGTAATAGTGTGCATATGCACTCAAAATAAGGATGCAATCATGGCCATTGGATCCAACAGTCAACAATCAATTCAGCAATTATGATAATCCAATGAATGAGGACGTGCGTACATGTTAATCACCCAACACACACACATGCAATCATCTGAAGCAAAAAGAAAGAACACGTGCAACACCACGCTTCATTAATGTGTTGGAAACATTTAAACCCTTAGATCAGAGTCAATGCAAGATCATCAAACAAGCATGCACATCAAATGAATCAAAGATAAAGTCCACACTATGCAACATGTACGCACACACACACAATCATCTGAAGCATAATAATGCATGTGCAAATCACATGAATTTTAATGCGCTGACAAGTTATGGACCACACGATGCAAAAGATCAAACGGCCATGATTAAAACTAGCATAAACCCTAACATTAAATCTCACCGGCCGGAGAAGGACCTCCGGTCATCTTCTCTGGCCACTCTCCGGTCACCTGCAATCTCCAACTATTCCAGAAACATACAAATCATATACCAAAATGAAGCTGAAGTTGAGCACATCATGAATCCACAAATATTTTCCGCATATCATACACGTATGAAGAGAATCGAAGAGATTAACAATGCCCTAGGTTTGGATCTATACCTTTAAGAGGCCTATCAACTAGCCAGAAATGTTGCTATGCTTCTAGTAAGCCATAATCAAGCTAAAACAAGCAATAATGAACATAAATCGTGCAAGCACAGTTTGAAAAATGTGGAACCTGAAGCTTGAAGATCTTGGAAATGTTGAGAAAACCAGAGATAGCAACTTGCTTTTGAGTTTGATTTGACCAAATAAAGGTTTATGGACTTTGTATCTTGAAGAAAACTGAGAAAATCACCTTGAGAAAGAAGTTGCACTGATGATTCCACTTTGTTTTTGCTCTACAATCACACTGATGAAGATGAATGATGAAGATGCTTAATGAGAATGAGGAAATCGCGGAATGAGATCAGAGAGAGAGTAGAGGAAACTTGAGAGAAAGAGTGAGAATGATTTTGAATGAGAGTGAAAAATCAGAGCTGAAATGAAACTGTGAGTGATTTTCTAATTTATATGCTGAGTTAAAATGGTTTAAACTATGGTTTACTGAGTTAATGAGTTGGGTTAACTGAGTGCACCCTTACTAACTGAGTCAAGTTAGTTAGGGGCGAGTGAATGAGGTTGGCTATAGTGTGGGTGAGTTAAATGAGTTTATGGTGGGGTTGAGAAGGAAAGTGAAGCTGAGGTGATGAGGTTATGTTATGTAGCATGTCATGACATTGCTTATGGTATAAGTTAATCCTTTGAAAACTTTCCTCCTTGATGTATGATGGCTGGTATGCACATGTATGGTAAGAAGGATGCTTGTTCAAATGAGGAAACAAAGTACATGAGTTGTTTTTGGATGACTGAACCAAATCGTGCACAAAGAACTATCAGTGCATCAGTGAAGAATAGGGTGGTTTGCAGATGAAATTCTCCATACTCATTGGATGATTTGATGAGTTTTTGAGGTCATTGGATTGAGGAGGTGTAATACTACAAGTTTGGTATGAAACATGGTTGGAAATAAAGCTTCCAACATGCTCAAAAGTGACCTGAAACATTGAGACTCAAAACTGGTTTATAGCAAATAACTTGGCCTGTAGGCAAGGCATGGTGACTTAGGGAATTTTCAGTGTGAAGCCTTCAACTTTGGACCCTCATAACTATCTCATAACTTGCTCAAATGAAAAATTTTCCAACATCAAAGTTGAAGAGGACATGGAGATGAACAACTTTGATGTTCAACATTTTTCCATTTAGAGCTTCCATCTTGGAGAAATTCAGCTTGACATTCTGCCCACCATGTGTTTGTCAAAATTATGGTCGGTGGGCCTAAGCTTGCCTTGCCATGACTTGGTTTTTGCCTTGATTTTACCAAACTTTGATTGATCATATCTCACTCAATTTTGATCCAATGGAAGAGTTCTTTATATGGATTTGAAGCTTAGAACATGAACTTTAATTGGCTCAACTTGGGCCTGAGGTTTGGAGCTTTTATCTTGGAGAAAGAGAGCCTCAAAGTGTAGTGCAAAATGGTCCAAACTTGCCATTTTTTGGAAACCCTAAAGTTTCTATTTTTGCCAGTTTTGTAACTTCTTGATTTTTCATTATTCCTCCATCATTTCTTGATCAAATCTTGTCCAATGAACATATGTAACATGAATTTCATGAATTTGACCTAAAAAAATTAGGAGTTGACTTTTTTCACTACACAGTTGACTTTTCCCCCAATTTCTTGATTATCAAGCAACTGATCAATTGAACCTCTTCTGAAATGAATCAATGGCCAATCTTCCATCCTTAGACACTTAATATCATGTAGAAAACATTGAGATCAAGTTTGAATCAAAATTTCATCAGGAGACCACTTGAATCCAAACCCCTAATTTTGACTGTTTTTGTGATAGGAGGTGATGCATTGCCCAATCTTCTTGATGATTTCCCCTCTTCCAATGACTTGTGGGGTCAAGTGGGATGATATATGATGTAAGAGACCTTTGAGGCTTGTTTGAGAAACCCTTTTCTCTTATTCTCTAGCTTTAGATGATCCACACCGTTGAGAAACAACTGATCACATGCCCTTATGCAAGATGCAATGCTAAATGCTTAATGTTTTATTTTTCTATGCTTCAATGCAATGCAATGAAATGAAAGCTCATGCTAAATGATATGAAGAATGAGAGGGCAAATTTTGGGGTATTACACCTGCGTGTTGCAAATCGGAAGAGAAAAAGATTCTTATTTAGCTCTTGAACTTTGATCGGGTTTCTGAGCTTCCATGCTCCCTTCATGGTGTTGACAAAAGCTTTTGTATTGAAAACACTTTCTGTCCATAACTTTCCTGCTAGTGTTCTTTGGAAGGGTTCTTCTTCGCACGTTTCTTCTTCTGCTACCGTGATTCCTTCTTCTTCTTCCTTTGATAGCTAGATGTTTTTCCATTTCTCCATGCTTGATGGGAAAAAACAGCGGGATCTGTGGGTTTGCGGAGGTTTCAGAAATGGGTATCGAGGGGGAATAGAGAGGTTAGGGATAGGGTTTGATTGAAAATATTCAAAATGAAGGAGATGGAACAGCGCAGTGAAGCGGGAAAAACCAGAAAGGTGATCTAGGGGAAAATTTCTAACCCTAAAAGGATAAGAAATGGATGGTTCACGTTAAGTTCTAGAGAGAAGTTACAGCTTCTCTCTCTAGGAACACGTGGGTCTACCTCATGCCATGTGAGTGGTATCTCTAAAGTTGGCTCCAATTTGGTTTCAAATAATGGCTTGTAATGTGGCTTCAAATGTAACTTGAATTTGTCTAAAAATCATGGCTCAAGATGGCTCAAAATAGACTTGGACATTCAACTTTTAAAAAAGGCTCAAGAGTTTGTTTAAACAAAAGACTTGGAAATAGACTTGAAAATTCCAAAAAAATTGGCTCTTAATTTAACTTGAAATCAATTGAAATTTGAAAATGAATTTAAATTCTTAAACTAGAAATCTTGATAATAATTTTAAATTTAAAAAACAAAAACAAAATGGATTTAAAATGAAGTTAATTTCATTTTGTTGATTTGGACTTTTGACCACAAACTTTGACTTTTTTTAAAAAAAATTTAGAATGAGATGGATTTGAAATGAAATGATGCACAAAAATGAAAATTATTTTCTTAAGAATAATGAAGACTAAAATGGATTTGGTTGACTTTTGCTTTGACATTTTTTAAAAGATAAAACCATGCATCAGATGAAATGGGGCAAGGGGGGGAAAATGGGGTATGATACTTTTTGGTAAATTGAGGTTCCAAATCCAAGATCAAGCCATTTTCTAAATAGGAGGTGGATTGACCTCCAAAGTTAAACATGAATACAAAGATTTGGTAGAATAAGTACCTGATAGTAAAGGTTCTCAAATAAGAATATCATTTGAGTTATCATTAGTAAAGACACTAGCCATCTCCATTTTTATGTCCTAAGAAATATAGGTGGAGATGATGTCTAAATTCCAAGTATCATAATTGCATACATCCATGATATGTAGGTTTCTATCATGCTCACTGAAGGAATTCTAACACAATTTTACCATTTGATAGCCATTATGATACCAAATGAAAATGTGTCATCTCACTATCTAGTGATAAAACCTGCCTTGAAAGCCTTATATGCTTTAACAATAGAACACCATGTGTACAATGCTTCATGGCAATTATTTGCCTCTGGTATGCGGGCTATAAAATTAAATCTAAATGATAATAATTAAACTCATAACTTGTCAAGATTGTGAAGAAGCTCCCAAATAAGTTTATCCAACATGGTAACATTAATAGGTCTAGCTCTCCTGATGCGAAGACCACCTCTATTAAAAGATAATGGTGTTTCTATAACAACGTTCCATAACACCGTGAATCTGGCTGCCGGTACAAATACAACAGAGTTTTTTTTATGAAAACGCCATGCACACCACAGGAATACTAATTGTATAAAATGGCGGCAGACAAACTTTTTATAGTGATGAAGTAAGTAGAGTACAATATTCAAAATCTTTACCACCATTATAATCAAGCTTTAATTCAAGTTGCGCATTTGAGAATTCTTTTTTTAATAGTTTAGTGATTAAAATTACACTTCTTGAAGATGAATAACTAAGAGGTTACATGTTCGAACCTACAACATTTCTTATGATGTCTCTCCACAACTATTAACTGAAGAGGTTTAACGGGCCTTTTGAAAAATTGTTTTAAGCAACGAAAAAACTAAAATTTTATTGAAGTTGATTTTTTTACTGAAGTTGATTTCAATTTTAATAAGTATAAAATTTACAAAATTTTAAAAATTCAATTGTTTAGAATATTAACACGGTAAAATCAAATTGAAAAAAAAGTGACTAACAACATCGGAACGAGACAAGAAGAGATCTCTTTCAACTTAATTAAATTCTGATTTCGAACCCACTTTTAATTTTTGCCCCAAAAAGTTGATAAAAATGTGACTCTAGTCTTAAGACATTGTCATCATTTTGTTTTTTAAATCAAAGTCATGATCATATTGAATAACTGAAATTCATAAACTTTAATTCAAAATAACAGAGAGAAATCAATTTTTTTTGTTAGCAGAAAGAGATTAATTTGACTTTTGAAGATCAAATTCAATTTAAACGTTGTCACCATAAATTGTTTTGTGATTTTCCTGAATTTTCTCTCAAAGAATATTTCGTATTATTTTCTTCTTCCTTGATTGAAAATTTGAATATTTTCTAGTGGCCTCGTTTTATTGACTTTTCTAGTGGATAAACCATCTGCTTAATATAGGTTAAAGAGCAATTCTTGCGCTGCTTCTGAATGTGGGAAATATTACGCATTATCTTATCTCATTTCCAAAATATTCATATTTAAATTGCTTCTAGTCACAAAACTAACCTTTGTTCTTAGTCCAAGTTAAGCAGTTTTTGTTGCCGAGTCAAATGCATCTCATAAACTCTTGGACTCAATATAACAAATGTGTGGGCATGAACTATATTTAGAGCGATTGAGGACTCTCCATTGATACTCATCTAACCATTTTCTTCACCCACAAACACATTTCTCATTAATTAATAATTATTTATACATATATCAAAATATGGTAAAAGAAGAAACCATAAGAAACTCTAGTGTTGTTCAAGTTCCACATTCTTCTTCTTCTTCTCAAGTCATGTTGTTTAAGGGAAAACGACCAATGGTGGATGAAGTGGATTTCTTTGCTCTGAAGAATATGACTCAATTTAATCATGAGCAAATAGAGCATCATCGTCATGTAGATGTATGGATCCATTTTGCAAATTCATTTTCATTAAAACAATCTTATTTGGTTTGTTTTTGTTGTTCATTTTTTCAGACTTGTTTAGATCTCCTCACAAAGATTTCTCCTAGCAACAAATTAGAGGATGTCGAATCTGATGCAACAATTAAGAACAATAATAAGGTATATCTTTTTCTTGGTGTCCAACTATATATAAAACAAAAAGATTGTAATTATATGACATTCCTCTTTTTTGAAGAAATTCATCATTTTGAGATTTGAGAATATATTTCCTTTTGTGTATACAGTATATTGCCTTGGTAGCTGAATTGCACCAAATGAATGTTGAAAATCAGCATTTGACATATCTGCTTGATAGACTCAGAATTAGTTACAAATACTTAGAAGAGCGTATTGTTCGCCTAAAGCAGAGACACTATAAACACGAGGTAATTCAATTTATTCAATCATAAGTAAAATTAATTAATTATACATATATCAGGAATATTAATTTACCTCATTTTTTTAATGTTAATGAAAATATAATTGTATATGGTTTTGTATAGAACAATGATGAACCTTTGGAAGAAAGAAAAAACATGGTCGAGTTGAGTGAGTGTGATAGAAAGACTCTAAAGATTGCTAACGACGGAGTTATACAAGAGAAGATAGATATGATTGATAATGGGATTTCACATGCTAAGACAACAGTTCTAGGGTGGATCTCAAACAAACTTCCAAGAGTGAATTCTGATCAAGCATCAGAGTCCATGATCAAGAAGGCTCGTGTATCAGTTAGGGCAAGATCGGAAGCTTCTATGGTTAGTGTCACACTAATAAATTGTTTTTTTTGTGTGACTATATGAGTTATAATTACTGTAACACTAATTTTCGTTTTGATTAATGAATGTATCACAGATTTCAGATGGATGTCAATGGAGAAAGTATGGGCAAAAGATGGCAAAGGGTAATCCACATCCAAGAGCTTGTTATCGTTGCACAATGGGGACTACATGTCCGGTTCGGAAGCAAGTATATACAATCTCTCTATAATTTATAAAATTTTACTTTATTTTATGTTTACAATTAATTTAACTAAAACAGGCACATAGTTCTCTTCAATATTCAATTTTTCTTGACTCAATCCAAAATAAATGTATTTCAACTATAGCTTAATTTAGTTCCAATATAAAGTTACAAGAATATGTTATTTATTTCTCTTGGTCACACTTACTATATAACCTATAGACATATTACGAATGATTTCAATATCTTTTTAACATGAATTTTCACTCAATTAGTACGATCTTTTTACAGGTACAAAGGTGTGCAAACGACAGAAGAGTGTTAGTTACAACATATGAAGGACAACATAATCACCCTCTTCCGCTAGCAGCTAAAACAATGCCATCAACAACAACATCAGCGGCATCAATGCTTCTTTCACGACCAATGATAAGTGCAGATGGTTTAATAAATTCAACAATGTTAGAAAGCTCTTCAATCGCTTGTTCACACAACATAACACTCTCAGCTTCCGCTCCATTTCCAACTATCACATTAGATCTCACTCAAAGTCCTACCAATAATTCAACACAGGGTCAATTTAACCCCTTTCAACCTATTTTAACTCAGAAATTCATGTCAGCTTCAAATATTTTGGGAATGGAAAAGGATTCATTTGCTAACATGCTTAGTGCTGCAACAACTGCTACGACTTCTAATTCAAAATTTTCATATGCTCTTGCTGCTGCAATAACTTCCTTTATTTAAAGTAGTTCAAATCACGACAATAATGTCTTTGCCAAGGGTATAAGGGAAGACACACGTTGCAATAATTCTAAATGAAATATTGCACAAGGTTTTAAATTGTAATTTGTAACCACAATTGTGGCACCATTTAATGGATTTCTAGGTATTTATAACATCATCACGCCTGTAATTGTGGACGCATTTACCAATATTTTATCACAACAAAAAGGTCCATATCATAACTGCAACTGTGATAATAACCAGTATGAGATTGTAATGGGAGTAGATTATTTATAAAATGCTCAATCATGTTAGGTAGATTTATAAATTTTTTCTAGTCATTCTTTTGCATTAAAAGGATCTCACATCGATTAATTATTGAATTTGTTTGTTGCGGTGAGAATCGGATATCAAGCTATTAATTAACTTGAATCTTAAATCTTTGAAATTACCACCGAGCTTTGATTTATCCAAAGGAAAGGGAAAAGATCGGTAACCCTAATTGAAATGTAAAAACAATGCAAGAGATCTAAGGCTCGGGGGTTGGTTATACCTAAGGAAGGTGTTAGCATCCTAGGTATTTGTAGTATTCTACAAGAACCTCTTGTTAGTATTTGTATTATGCTATTGTTTGCTTGCTAAGGAAAAGGTGCTAAAGTAAAGACCTAGGGTATATACACTAAGTATGTTTGTCAAGACGTCGCATCTCGTACCTATGTATCCTGACTAGGACTGGAATCAGAGCATTCGTAGTTCACCAACTGAGGGTGAGGAACTCTTAATAATGATCAAGGTTCAAGAGAGGAGTAAGTATTCATCACTATAACACTTACATGGAGTGCGGCGACTCCAAACCTAAGGCTAGATCAACAGGGAAAGTAATTGTTCAAGCATGACACTTACATGGAGTGTGACGACTCCAATCCTAAGGCTAAGATAAAGGGTAAAGGTAAACTAGTCTCGATTGCGCGGCGGCGTGAGATAAGGGAGTTAGTTGTTAGTTGTTAGTGGGATAGAGGGCTCGACAAGATATCGCATCTTGTGCCTACGTATCCTGACTAGGAGTGAGGAATCAGAGCCTTCATAGTTCACCTAACTAGGGACGAGGAACTCTTGATAATGATCAAGGTTCCAAATGAGAGATGAGTACTCATAATTATGATACTCATATAGAGTTAACCAACTCTCTAAGTCTAAGTTGTAAGGAAAATTGGCTCGACAAGATATCGCATCTTGTGCCTACGTATCCTGACTAGGAATGAGGAATCAGAGCCTCCATAGTTCGCCTAACTAGAGACGAGGAACTCTTGATAATGATCAAGGTTCCAAAGGGGAGATGAGTACTCATAATTATGATACTCATATAGAGTCAAACTACTCTCTAAGTCTAAGTTGTAAGGCAAATTGGCTCGACAAGATACGCATCTTGTGCCTACGTATCCTAACTAGGAATGAGGAATCAGAGCCTCCCTAGTTCACCTAACTAGGGACGAGGAAATCTTGATAATGATCAAGATTCCAAAGGGGAGATGAGTACTCATAATTATGATATGATCATATAGAGTTAAAGAACTCTCTAAGTCTAAGTTGAAAGACTAGCCTAAAGTTGACTTTAACAAAGTCAAAAGGGGATGTGAGTACACATCATAATGGTACCCACAAAGAGTTTAAGAACTCCAAACCTAATTCTAAGTTATGAAACAAAAAGCTCGAATAAGACTAAGAAGGGAAAGTAAGTATCTATGATGACAGTACTCACATAGGGCTCAAAAACCCAAACCTATAATTAGATTAAAGAGGGAAGAAGTGGCTCTAATAAGGCCAAGGGAGATGAGCCTAAAGAGGTCATAAAAAAGAAAGAGGGAAGGAAGTCTGAACCAACATAGAAGATGACTCATAAGTCAACAATATAACCTTCCTTTGGAATGGGGGACAAACTACTTGTAATAACAAGTGTTGGAAAGAGAAGCTTTAAGATGAAGATGATAACCATCAAAGTATCAAAGCCAAATGGCTCAAATGTAATGAAAAATCAAGGATGGCAGCAATTACATCATATCATGCTCAACATGTCAAAATGTTCAAGAACAATGTCAAACAAGCATCAACACAAGTATTGAATGAGCCAAGTAAGGTATAAACTCATGTCAAGGCATCATAATTATCATGAAAGCAGACATCAAGCAGAATCAAGAACATGCATCAAGCAAATAGTAAGAGATGGAAAGATCTAACCAAAAGATGGTGCATGACAAGAATTCCCCTCTCTTGGACTGGTGAGCCAACAGCAAGCCAAATAATAGCCAACATCAGATGAAAACAAAATATCCTGCACACAGAAAATCTCCCAATACAGATGAAGCAACTCAACAGGTCCAAGGTATCCAAATCTCAACTCCAAGAGCATAGGGAAAAGGGTCCTAAATCTAAGTCCATTGTCCAGAGAAATTAACCACAGTCCACCAAAAAGGTTTTTAGGGTTTTGATGGTTTTATCATGTTTTTGGGCTTTCATATAAGATGATTCTTGAATATCACGGATCATATCTTCTAGCCGATCATCCATATCTTTATCAACTTCATCCATTTGTGACGTCGCATTTCTATTATTATCCACTTCTCCATGCAACGTCTATGTTGTATAATTTTGACATATTCCATTACAACGTTATTGTTGGGAACATTTTTTCCGGCGAATTCAAGAACTTGTTTCTCATACACCGAACCTAATCTACCAGCTTTCATCTAACTACGATCCATAAGAAATTCTGAAATTTATATCAAAAGGCTAATGTGAATGGCACACTAATGCTACACACACAACATCGTAATATGATTATATGCATTTACATATCCAAATCAAAACCAAAAGCATATTCACAAAATCTGAATAAAGTATGAATATGGCAACATGAACAATACATGTGACAATTTCAATACACACAACATCCTAATATCATTTATCTGTTAAAAAACCAGTAACCTTAGTGAAGAACATAAACATTCAGAAGCGTCGGAGAAAGATAATTGTAGCGTACAATAATTCAAAGAGGGTGACGACTTTGTTTCCATAAATGATATTCGTTTCCAAAAATGAATGAAGATGGTGAAGATTTCACTATCGTTGTCGTCTTGTTCCCTAGGGGAACCCTTGTGTGTTATGAACGAAATGAAGTACCTGTTATGTTTTAATTTTGTGGGAAATAATTTCACAACGGCTGCAAGTTTCAACAGTAGTGAAATATGGAATATATAACTACAATTGAGTGAAACAACCATAGTTGTTATACTTTTAACTTTTAAATTTGTAGGAAATAATTTCATAACGGTTGCAAGCTTCAACATAGTGAAATATGAAACATATGACCACGGTTGAATGAAACAACCGTGGTTGTTATACTTTCAATTTTTAAATAGCAATAAATGTGAAGGGACACATGCTTATTTTTATTGAAAAAATGGGAAAATGTTGATGTTGAGATTCAAAGCTTGTCATCTAAATTTTATGACCACGGTTATTTTTAGTAACCATGATGAAAATTTTCTTAATAAAATAAAATAAAAACATACGCATAAAAAATATGATATGACTACAGTTGCAAAATGACTATTGTAATATTGTATCACCGAATATATGTTTTTTAGTACTGGTTATTTAAGAAATTTCTAACCATGTTAGGTAGATTAAGAATGTTTTTTCCAAACATTCTTTTGCATTTGAAATATCTCAAGTTGATTGATTGTTGAATTTATTATTTTTCAAATGACAAAGGTATATATATTCTAATAGGACCTAAAAAACTCAAGCACCAAAACCAACTTCCTCGAAAGCATTAATTCAAACCTAAACAACCTACAAAATCATATACCAAAGAGTAGCTGCAAACCTATAGGTAACAATTAGATTAATTTTAATTAATTAATTAAACTTAATTATATAAATTTAGTTTTGTATAAAGTGATGGCAAAGTGACAAAAGAGAAGAGTAAAAACAGGGATGTTTTTAGAAATTTAATTTAAACCGAATGGATCGAGGCTAGAATCATGACCGAAATCACTTTCCTTAAAAGTATTCCAAGCACTCTCAAATGTCTTAGAGTTGGAACGCAGGAATACCTAGGATAATTCAGCCTTATATCGAATTTGTGCACGACCAACGAAAACTCGATTTGTAGCGAAGAGTGTTTGGAATTTTGTACAAGAGAATTTTCGGTTTGTGATATGATTTTATGAATTCTGGAGTGAAGTATTTATAGGACATGTATGTGTTGTTTCACAAGGTTGCGACCCTGTTTGTGATGGAATTTTGCAAACAAATACTGGTTTATATTAATACTTAAGGGATCAAACTCAAAAATCTACTGGACATATTTATGTGTTGTTTTTTGTTTCAAATGAAGGTGGTCGTCGAAGTTAACGCAAACCTCTGGGTCGACGTTGTGATCGCTCGGAAAGACAAGGAAAAAATCAATAAAATTCAAGGCAAGATAAAGTAAAAGGCTCGAAGTTAAAATGAGGAAGAAGTAAAGTTTGCTGAAAAGATAATGGCAGTCGAAGTAAAGTGTGAGGAAACGTAAAGGCAATCGAAATAAAATGGGTTTAAATGCATATAAATAAAGACTTTTTAAAGATAAAAATGTTGGAATGTATTAAATTGGTGGAACGCACACGTACATTTTCCTCACTCGTTTCTCACAGCGCATGTACTTTAAGTGTGGCAGAAATGTGTACAATTTGCGGACCCCTTAAAAAATAAACCTAAGTTGCTATATATACAAGTCTAAGATATCTGTACAAGACTACCAAAATATCTCCATGATGACACGTCTTTAGATCATGTAGCGGTTTTCTCCCCGACATGCCTCACGTTTTGAGTAACTATCGACGCTGGTGTAGTAGTTCCCGCCTTGTCCCTTCTTTTGAATATTTCAACTATTTTCCTAGCACAAAGAACTAGAGAGCCTCGTCGAAACCTTCGACGTTGACCATGTTAAGGTAACATGTCTCGACGTATCGTCTATTGTAGTGATAAACTCTTTGCCAATGTGACATAGTGTTCAGCTTCACTACGTGGCTAGTATAGCATAGCACTCAATTTCACTAAGTTCCCATGCTTTTTATGTTCTTTGACCATGCCACCTCCGACCAGCATCACCTTGGGTGATTTTCGACCTTTAGTCATGTTGACCACGTGGCCTATTTATGGCTAGCTTCATGGACACTTGTCATTTATAACTAGGTCAAAAATCCAGTGTAACAAATTGCGCCCCAAAAGGCCATATTTCGATTTGCAACTAACAAGAGAGGCGTGGCCTTTTTTATCAAAATTTTTTGAAGTCGTTTCATTTTTGTTGTCGTCATCGTCATCATTACACTTTCCGGCGTGTTGTCACTTCCAAGAGATTCGCTCAGAATCTCATCATCACTCCTACTTCCTATAAAGACATGGGTTTTCACGTTTATCGTGGTTTTTCCCACTCACCATTAATGCTTGCATCGAAAACCCACGCAAACTCTTTAGTTGCTCCCATGCTGGTACCAGGTGTCAGATTTCATGCATGCACTAAAGCCTATAAATAACTTCCTTCAGCTTTTTTCTTTTCTTTCACTTTGTTTTTCTGCATTCTCCTTTTTCTTCGCAGAAAACACGCAAACCTTTTTTGCCACTTTCGTTTCAGAAACAAAACTCCTTTTCACCATGACCAAAAGCAAGTTTTATTTCAGGCCCACCACCGGCAACAATCTGTTGGCCTTTGTGATTCTTCCTTCTAAAGACGAAGAGGTTAAGGATTTCATTCTTGAGCCTTCTTCTAATAGCGACAAGATCTCCATATGGAGAAAGCAAATGTTGATTCCATACTCCATGGACAACCAACTTTACGCTTTTGCTCGGTCGTATCCCTCAAAGCGCTCCCAAGCTCAAAAGGTTACTCACCTATTTCCAGGCTATTGCTCACGATGCGTTCTGGGTTTAAGCGGCGAGCTCTTGACCTATCCTTCATGGTCCAACCCAGTTGTGTCTTTTGATCAGCTCCTCCAACTCCGATAAAATAATACTTGGCATGGCTCGACAAGGTTCAAGCCAAGAAGAAGCAACACTAGGAGACTATAGGCATCTACGACATGGTCAACTTGTATAGGACTGACCCAAGGTACAACCCGTGTGTCGCACCTCAAAAAATGGTAACAACTTTCGCGATGGACGCGGAAAACACAGAGTCACTATCGAATTTTATGTATCCCAAAGAGGGAAAAGGAAATATTGATGAAACCTTTAGGGAAAGAACATGGTCATCGCAACCACATTCTGGGTTCGGGAGTCAGTTACGCAAGGGGAAGGTATTACCACCCCCTCAACTCGTGAGGAATGTTAGCTAAGATTGCTTGTTTTCTTCTAGGGGAATAAAGTGAAAAGGTAAGAGAAAATGATGTTGTTTTCTAAGGAGAAATGGGTGGTTTTTTATTAGGGTGCTCACCAAGGATTGGGGCCCTTGTGCCTACGTATCTTCACTTGATAGAAGTGACGAATCAGAGCGTTCGTAGTTCGTGCTACGGTTGGTTGGTGTTTTTTATGGACGATGCTAACGTTCGCGTTCTAGCAGTTAGGTGTTTAGTCGCTTGCTCGTGGAATCTTATGTGTAACCTGTATTGCGGTAGAACGATAATAACATGTCCTTTTTGAAAGAGTTTTGATCGCACGGAGGCAAAAAGTTGATTTAATGTGTTGATGTTTTGTTTGGATGACGATTACTTGAAGCTTAAGAAAGGCTCCTCGGGCAAAAATAATCGGGAGAGTGAATCGAAGACTCGACTCTCTCTCTTTTTCAATCTTAGTTGTGAAAGGTTTTTGATATTGTTAAAGTATTTTAAGCAGACGACGATTACTTGAATGCTTAAGAAAGGCTCATTGGGCCCAAGTAATCGGGAGAGTGAATCGAAGACTCGACTCTCTCTCTTTTTCATCTAATATTTTGTGAAAATAGATTTGATTTGTTTTTTTTTATAAAAATAGCTTGATATGAAGCGTATTATAAATCTTTTAAAGACGAAGATTATTCGGGTGTGAAGAAGACTCCTCACACTTAAACAATCGAAGAGAGAACTCGAAGACTCCAGTCCAACTCTATTTTCATCTTTTATTGAAAATGTGTTTCATAGTTATTAAGTGTTTTAATTTGGTTTGAAGAAAATACTCGATGTTGATCGAGGTTTAAATTTTCATAAGATTTAAGTGTGTAGGTATTGAGATTAATCAATGAATATCAACATGGCATAGTTACCTCTTGTGAGAAATGTGCACAAATGAAATACTCATCAAAATGTACAAATATCTCACCCATACCAAACACACAAAATAATTAACTAAATTAAATAAAACTATTTGATGAAATTAATTAAAATATTAATTAATTAAATAAAATAAAATCATTTAAAATAATTAATAATCCATTTTTTATATTTAAATAATAGAAGAAAATATAACATAATATACAAAATTATGAAAAGAAAAGAAAAAAGAATTGGACTCAGCTAATTAGAGAAAAAAAGAGTATCATGATTAATGAACCTAATACACATAAGAAAACCCAATACTTATCCTAAGTTCAATTTTCTAATAATAATAATAATAATAATAATAATAATAATAATAATAATAATATTAATAATAATAATAATAATAATAATAATAATAATAATAATAATTACAACAATAATAATAATGATAATAATAATAATAATAATAATAATAATAATAATAATAACAATAATAATAACAATAATAATAAAAATAATAATAATAATAATAATAATAACAATAATAATAATAATAATAATAATAATAATAATAATAACAATAATAATAATAATAATAATAATAATAATAATAATAATAATAATAATAAAACAAAATGAATTTTTTAAGAAAAAAAAATTGCGCCCCTACAGTTTGACTTTTCAAAACAAATTAGCCATGTCCAAAGATCTTAAGACATATGACTCAATACTAGTAATAATAGAAAAAACTCAAATGCATAAGAAAATAAGTGCTTCCTGAAACGGATCATCAATAAACCTCAAATATAATTTCAAACTATATCATTTCTCTCTTATGTCTAATTCTTTCCAAGCTTGAAAAAAAACAAATTCCATTTATTCATGTCAAAACAAAGATGCAATTATTATCATTTTAACTCAAACAAGAAACTTCAATATACCAAAATTTTGTCAAAAACCCACACAAAGGAGCCTAATCACACCTTACACTAAGATGATAAATGAACAAGATAAAAAAAAACTTCATGCAAAATTATCCAAATCATCACCAATGCCAAAACTAGCAACAAGAAGTTAATCCGATATATTAATAGTAGAATACGACCATGGTGTATCATCTTTCCATGAAAAAAAGAGACACATGTGCACAAATTGTATCAAACAAAGCAAAGCAATTCTCCCTTCAAATACATATGTTACTCATCCTTTAAAATTCCGGCAGGCAGAATTCAACGGAACTCATACAGATTTTTCACACAACACAAAACTAAAATAGCATAAATTAGCATAACAAAACCGCAGCAACCTATCCACAAACAAAATTGCAAAGTCGTGACTGAAATAAGCATGTAAACGAGTACGCAATCGAATCGGTACGAACAATCAAACATATAAAACAAATTGATAGCGACAACACAACAACCTTTATCAAAATGCAGTATGATATTGAATGCTAAACATAATAGCCAAAACTAAGTGATACTGAGAAATCGATTCGAAAATTACCAACGGCGATAACGTACGAAATGCAACGGAACAAGCCCGAAATGCAAAAATACAAGATAATACACAAGCAGTAGCAAATACAGTTCAACATTATTGGAAACAATATATGAAGTGAAAGCAACACCGTCAATGCGAAACATCCATCAAGACAAAACAGAACATGGCAAACATGAGCATTGAGTCATAGTTGTAGCAATTGTATTGAAGAGTGAATATCAGGAAACTTAAACAAGCGCACAAACCGAAATTAAGACAATCTAAAGATAAATAAGCAGCAGCAGCGGTGCACAATTTATAACATTACGATCAAAAATTTCGCATAACCGAAACAACAGATATAACGTGAGATTCCAACAGCACGTAACATTGTTTTTCAACAAGCATTCGCAAGACCAACCATGACCAATCTCAAAGTTTCTCCATTTTGGGTTCTTGTTGTGTTCTCTCTCAACAGGTTTCGACCGTTTCCTTTGGGGAACATCAGCTGAAGGCTTGTAGGTGTATTGCTTCGCCTTCTGTGAGTCAATTGCCCGATCCTTCCTTTGAGGGGCACCTCCCTTGCTAAACTGGCACTGCGGTTGGACTTTCTCATTGTCTTTGACCTTTTGAGCAGCTTCGACTTGTTTGGCAACTTTCTTATCGAACAAAGCACTGCATCTAGGGCACAACATCACTTTGGAATCATCACCTTGACACCTGTTAAGAAATTCAATAAGATTTTCACTGCCTTTTGGGAACACGGCTTCGATCTGGTTTTCGGTTTCAAATTCTTTCATGTCAAAATCCTCATAGATTTCGACCATGTTAATCACAACTGGCTCCATGTAGCTGGCATCTCCAATCTGTAAGGGATCAACATCAATTTTCATTGGATCCTTTCCTTTAGCAAACTTGAGTCTGCCTTCGTTCTGAGCATTCTACACAAGATCCTTGAAAATAAAACATTGTGAGGTTTTATGTCCTAAGAAATTGTGATATTTACAAAACCCTCGTTTCTTTCTTTGTTCCAATGGTGGTACTTTTGCGCCTAGAGGCACAAGTACTTGACCATCTACGTCAAAGGTGTAAGTTTTCTTAGGAAACCTGTCATTTTCTTTGGGTTCTAGAGGATTCTTCCCATTTGCAGGTGTATGTAACTTACACACATATGAGAGACCTAGCTTTAGCTCAGCCGCGTCAAGCTCAGATTCTTCGACATGCTCGTATTCGACCTCAAACGTTATGCCGTGGTCTTGCATGTCGACATAAGCTATACGCTCTTTCTTACCCATACTAGTTTTGGCCTTCTCGACCTTCAGTCTCTCAACTTGCCTATCTCTATCTACTAGTTGGGTCATATTTCTCAGGTATTGAGTATCTATCTTCTTCCTAATGAAATATTCTAGCCCACCACGAGCCATTTTAACGAGCTCATGTTTAGGCACTTGGATAAAGCACCTTGTTTTTAACAACCTGAATCTGTTTAAGTAATCGTCAATTGATTCAGAAAATTTTCGCTTGACACTCGACAACTCCTTCAAACTAATCTTAGATTGCCCCATATAGAACTGTTCATGGAACAACCTCTCTAGTGCATCCAGTTATGGATCGAATGAGGAGATAAGGTAGTAAACCATGTGAATGCATTCTTTGTAAGAGAACTAGGGAAATATCTCATTCTCAAATTCTCATTATTTGCAATGTCACCTGCCTCAATTAGGTAACGAGTTATGTGTTCGACAGTTGACTCATTGGTGTCGCCAACGAATTTTGTAAACTTAGGGACTTTCTAACCCCTTGGCAACTCTGCAACACATATTCTAACAAAGGGGATGTATAATTTGGCCTTTGCAGACCCATATTAACCCCATTTTATGCCATTATCCTTTCGACAATGGTTGTCAGGTTATTTTCTCCCAATATATTTCTGTGTCAAACCTGATGGACAACCTGGTCGGCATCTTGGTGTCGATTAAATATTACGACAGGTGGATTACCTCCTCGCCAGGAACTTCTTGCTCGAGGTGTTGGGGAATCATTTGGTGCCCCTGGTTCACGGTTTCCACTAAGACTACTCCCTAATTTCTAACTTGCCCAGCAGCCTGGGGTTGTGCCCCTGGTCGAATTTGGACTGGAGGAGCACCGAAAAAGTCAACGATTCTTGTTATTTTAGTTGCCAATTACTGGTAACTCTGATTCCTATGTTGAATCAATGGGTTAAATATATTATCCTTCTATTGTGTTAGAGTATTTATCATTTCATGGTTACTCTCATCCATATATTGTCTCATTGCCATGACTGAACTTGTCGTCTGGGCAGGCATTACTTACGAGCCAAATCCCGCTCCCATTTTTGGGTGGCATATTTCGATAATGACTACCTATGGCTGAGCCCGACCCCATAATAGGTGAAAACATGTTTGCAGCATTATCCCCTAATGTTGACAGGTTATTCTGCAGACTTGCCATAACCATAGTTGGCATTCCAAAGGGTTGTTCATGCCTGGGCATGGGCATTGTAAAATTTGTGGTGAACTGTGTGACTCTAGGGTATCGGTGTAACAATTTTCCCCTCAAGCGGACTCGTTGATGTCATCGTTATCGATGGCATCACCGTGGTACTAGCAGTTGAAGGAATAGGTTCAGTAACTGTCGTAGAAGCTATTCCCGATCCGGCACTATTAAAAGGCTGGTCTCCATTGTTGTTTCTAGGATTCACCATTCTTCTAACGTATATTCTAACAACAGGCTTCCTTACTTCTCTCTTGGTTATTTTACCAGACATCAATCTCATGCACTCATGCACGCGAACAGTGAAAAGTTAACGAAACTGATGTATAAAACTTAAGATGCTTTTAACAAAACTAAGAAATAAAAGATAGATACACAAAACAGTCCCACTGGGCGTGCCGATTTGTTTGCACTAGAATTTCGCAAAAAAATGTGGGTTTATATTAATACTTAAATGATTAAACTCGAAAATCTCGCGGACATATTTGTGTGTTGTTTTTTGTTAAAAATGAGGGTGGTCGTCGAAGTTTACGCAAACCTCTAGACAACGTTTTGATCGCTAGAAAAGTCAAGGCAAAACGCCAATAAAATGCAAGGTAAGATAAAGTAAAAGGCTCGAAGTTAAAATGCGGAAGAAGTAAAGTTTGCTGAAAAGATAAAGGCAGACGAAGTAAAGTGTGAGGAAACGAAAAGGCATTCGAAATAAAAAGGGTTTGAATGCATAAAAAGAAATACTTTTTAAAGATAAAAATGTTGGAATGTACTAAATTGGTGGAACGCACACTTACATTTTCCACACTCATTTCTCACAGCGCATGTACTTTTAGTGTGGCAGAAATGTGTACAATTTACGGACACCTTAAAAAATAAACCTAAGTTGCTATATATACAAGTCTAAGATATTTGTACAAGACTACCTAACTATCTCCATGATGACACGTCTTTAGATCATGTAGCATTTTTCTCCCCGACGTGCCTCACGTTTTGAGTAACTGTCGAGGGTGATGTAGTAGTTCTCGCCTTGTCCCTTATTTTGAATATTTCAACTATTTTACTGGTACCAAGAACTAGAGACCCTCGTCAAAGCCTTCAACGTCGACTATGTTAAGGTAACATGTCTCGACGTATCGTCCATTGTAGTGATAAATTCTTTGCCAATGTGACATAGTGTTCGGCTTCACTACGTGGAATGTATAGCATAACACTCAATTTCACTAAGTCCCCATGCTTTTTATGTTCTATGACCAAGCCACCTCCGACCAGCATCACCTTGGGTGAATTCCGACCTAGAGTCATGTTGACTGATCCTATTTTTATCTCCCACGTGGCATATTTATGGCTAGATTCATGGACATTTGCCATATATAATTAGGTCGAAAAATCCAGTGTAACAGACCCTTGATGAAACAACACCTTTAAACCAAAAGTTGCATTGTTTCCAAGCATTGTATATGTTCATTCCAAAGCAACACTTCATGAAGTGTTACTTCTCTTCGAATTCCTAATCATTTTTAGGTATTTACGCACTTCCACTTTTCTTGTAATTTTGGAACACACCCATGCACATTGATTGTCCATAATTTCAAACAATCTCCCACGGGTTCTAATAATGACAAGACCAATTCCATAAAAGAGAAACAAAAAATGTTAATACAATTAAGTATCTTTCGATTTGAACTCAACCTTAGTAAGAATAACGCAAACTCTAATCAGAATGTTAGGTAGTTATGCTTTGAAATGTTATCCCTTGTGATTATACCGACGTTACCTCACACATACTCTTTAATGGTTCTTCAACTACATCTCTCGCCTAACATTATTTATGGCCACATGTTTTTCCTATTTTCATGAATTTTTCATGAGAGAAACTCTAACTCTCACGTTTAGATGGCACCATCTCGAAATTCACATAGGTGAAGTTCATATTGTATCCTTTTCCATGAGACACATACCCTCGGTATTGAACTACATTAAGAGTTTAAAAACTCAACCCTTGTTTTAAAGGTCAACATTATCACGAAATGTTTGAAAAACATCCAAATCAATGACTTGTTGTTACCCATTGAATCTTGAGGTTAATGTTCTACTAACGTAAGTTTGGGTTGTCGCCGCTGTCGGAACTCTTACTCAAGGAGTTTCAACCCCATGACTCTCGAGGTTGTTTTTACTAAGTCTCTGGCCAGTGGCTTAGTAAATGCATCAAGAAAATTATAACTCGATCATATATGAATGAAATGGTTACACCCTTAATCAATTTTTTTCATGAAAGAATGTCTAAGTCCTGCTTGCCTAGACTTTCTGTTATACACTTTTTGTATGCCCTTGGTAAAGTGGCTTGACTACCGCAATGTATCAACACTTTTGAAACATTATCTTTTGCCAATGGAACTTCCAACAGAAGGTCTCTCAACCATTTATTATCTTCACCAGCGGAAGCAAGAGCCTCAAACTCTGATTGTATGGTTGAGAGAGTGATCCACATTTTTTCTTGCTCTTCCAAGAAATTACACTCCTGGCTAGTGTAAATATCCATTCAAATGCAGATTTATGATATTCAACACTCGATATCCAACTCGCATCGGTATGTCCTTCTAATATGGTAGGAAATCTACCATAATGGAGACCAAGATTTTTGGTTTTCATAAGATAGCCAAAAATCCTAATGATTGCCTTATAGTGCTCACCATTTGAATTGCTAATAAAATCTACTCATTTTACTACTTGCAAATGCTATGTCGAATCTAGTACATTGCATACACTTGCATATTCTAATTGAGACACAATTCTTCCTTCATTCTTTTGAAGGTTGACACTAGAATCAAATAAGGTAGTCACTTCCTTAAAGCGTAGGTGTTTGAACTTATCAAGCACTTTCTCAACATAGAATGTTTGACTAAGTTCATAACCCCCACTATTTTGCTTTACTTTGATCCTCAAAAGTGTGTCAACTAGTACAAGATCATTCATCTTGAATGTGAAAGTTAGAAACCTCTTTGTTTCTAAAATTTCATTCATCTCGTTGATAATGATCAATCATATAATCAACATGGAGACAAATGAATATCACAATATTCTCACACAACTTTGTGTACAAACACTTGTAATAAGAATAAGATAAAAAAGGTTTTTAAGATAAAGAAGGATTTTAGATAAGGTGAGAGATGAAAATCTGAGTAATTTAAAGTAATATAGTATGAATTGCAAGTATATTAGATACTCATGCATGATTATCTATAAACCTTTTTTATCGTATTCTTATTACAAGTGTTTGTACACAAAGTTGTGTGAGAATATTGTGCTATTCATTTGTCTCCATGTTGATTATATGATTGACCATTATCAACAAGATGAATAAATTTTAGAAACAAAGAGGTTTCTAACCTCCACATTCAAGATGAATGATCTTGGACTAGTTGACATACTTTTGGGGATCAAAGTAAAGAAAAATAGTGGGGGTTATACACTTAGTCAAACAATCTATGTTGAGAAAGTGCTTGATAAGTTCAAACACCTATGCTTTAAGGAAGTGACCACCCTATTTGATTCTAGTGTCAACCTTCAAAAGAATTATGGAAGAGTTGTTGCTCAATTGGAATATACAAGTGCATGCAATATATTAAACCCGACATAGAATTTTTCAAGTATTAAAATGAGTAGATTTTACTAGCAATCCAAATGGTGAGCACTTGAAGGCCATCATTAGGATTTTTGGCTATCTTATGAAAACCAAAAATCTTGGTCTACATTATGGTATCTTTCCTGCCATATTAGAAGGACATACCGATGCGAGTTGGATATCGAGTGTTGAATATCATAAATATGTGTTTGATGGATATTTACACTAGCCTGGGGTGAAATTTATTGGAAGAGCAAGAAACAAATGTGAATCACTCTTTCAACCATAGAATCAGAGTACAAGGCCATTGCTTCCGCTGGTGAAGAAGCTAAATAATTGAGAGATCTTCTGTTGGAAGTTTCATTGGCAAAAGACAATGTTTCAAAGATGTTGATACATTGCGGTAGTCAAGCCACTTTACCTAGAGCATACAAAAAGTGTATAACAGAAAGTCTAGGCAAGCAGGACTTAGACATTCTTTCGTGAAAAAAAATTGATTAAGGGTGTAATCATTTCATTCATATATAATCGAGTTATAATTTTCTTGATGCATTGACTAAGCCACTGGCCAGAGACTTAGAAAAAACAACCTCGAGAGGCATGGGGTTGACATTCCTTGAGTAAGAGTTCCGACAGCGGCGGAAACCCAATCTTATGTTAGTAGAACATTAACCTCAAGATTCAATTGGTAACAACAAGTCGTTGATTTGTATGTTTGTCGAACATTTCATGATAATGATGACCTTTAAAATGAGGGTTGAGTTTTTAAACTCTTAATGAAGTTCAATACCAAGGGTATGTGTCTCATGGAAAAGGATACAATATGAACTTCACCTATGTGAATTTCGAGATGGTGCCATCTCAACGTGAGAGTTGGAGTTTCTCTCATAAAAAATTCAAGAAAATAGGAAAAAAATGTGGTCAAAATAGTGCTAGGCGAGAGATGTAGGTGAATAACCATTAAAGAGTGTGTGTGAGGTAACGCCGGTATAATCACAAGGGATAACACTTTAAAGCATAGCTACCTAACATTTTGATTAGACTTTGTGTTATTCTTACTAAGGTTGAGTTCAAATCAAAGGTACTTAACTGTATTAACATTCTTTGTTTCTCTTTTATGGAATTGGTCTAGTCATTATTAGAAAAAGTGAGGGATTTTTGAAAATTATGGACAATCAATGTCCATGGGTGTGTTCCAAAATGACAAGAAAAGTGGAAGTGCGTAAATGCCAAAAAATTGATTAGGAATTCGAAGAGAAGTAACACTTCGTGAAGTGTTGCTTTGGAATGAACATAGACAATGCTTGGAAACAATGCAACTTTTGGTTAAAAGGTGTTGTTTCATTAAGGGTCACAACCTTGTGAAACAACATATACATGGCCTATAAATACTCCATTCCGGAATTCAAAAAATCATATCACAAATCGAAAATCCTCTTGTACAAAATTTCAAACACTTTTCGGTACAAATCTAGTTTCCGTCTATCTTGCGCAAATTCAATATAAGGCTGAATTATCCTGGTATTCCTGCATTCCAACTCTAAGTCATTTGAGAGTGCTTTAAATACTTTTAAGAAAAGTGATTTCGTTCACGAATCTAGCCCTGATCCATTCAGTTTCAATTAAAATGGATGTCAAAATGGATGTCAAAATAGATGTTAAAATAACATTCTTAAATAAAGATCTCGGTGAGGAGATTTAAATGGAGCAGTTAGAAGGTTATGTGCTTCCTGGTAATTAAAAAAAAAGGTTTGGAAGCTTGTCAAATTCTTGTATGAATTATAACAAGTACTGAAACAATGACATCAAAAGTTTTACTTTGTCGTTGTAAGATCTACTAATTAATAGGGAGACACACAAATTTGGGGGAGATTTTTCAATCATTATTAAAACAGAAATTTGAATACTTTGTCTTCATCTAATTTGAACTAGATATAAGATATATTCCTCACAATCTCCCCCTTTTGATGCTGACAAAATAAGATTGATATGAACAATAATGGGATTTCAAAATCTAAGACATCAATTTCATGTTTGATCTAAAACCAAGTTCCAAGGTTGAGTTCTAATTAATCATCAGAATCAATGATGTAGAAAGCTTGTAGATGTTAAGGCAAGATCAGAAGCTTAAATGGTTAGTGTCTAATTAATAAATTTTTCATGTCCATGCATCTAAACATATTTACAATTATATAGTCTAAATTATAACTACATTAGTTTACCTCCGTGCAACTTGTCTTAATGATATACATATTGTTGAAGAACAACAACCATTTGTGTTATGAGTTATAATTACTGAAACACTAATTTTTCTTTGGCTTAATACCCTTTTCTGTCCCTTATCTTGTGTGCATGGCTCATTTTGGTCCCTTAATTTTAAAAAGGACCATTTGATCCCTCATTTATTCAAATTGGTTCATGTTTATCCTCACCGTCCAAAGCATTAGTCAAAGTCAATTGAGATGCAAAGGGGGCACACACGTGTATTAGTTTATGATGACCTGACAATGTAATACATAAAAAGAGAATACCCAGATTTCTCATTTCTATCACACTTCTCTGAAAGTTCTCTCAAACCTCACTCAGTAGAATGACGAACACGAGCATGACGAAGGAAGTGAATTGTTGAATAACAAAGAAAGAACGAAGAAAGCGCGAAGAAAAGGGATTTCTGAAGAGAATACTGGTAATATTCTTTTTAATATTCGCCCAATTCTATTTTAGGGTTCACTACAACAGATAAGACCTTAGACAGCGCTTTTTTTGCCCTTAGACAGCGCTTTTAAGCGCTGTCTAAACCTGCGCTGCTATAGGTTTAGACAGCGCTTTGGTTAATACCAAAAGCGCTGTCTAAAGGTGGGTATATTTAATGAAAAGCGCTGTCTATGGTACCTTTATATAAAATTTTTCGTATACCTTAGACAGCGCTTTTGGTGAAAGCGCTGTCTAAGCCCTACCTTTTTTGACTTTTTTTGGTATACCTTAGACAGCGCTTTCACCAAAAGCGCTGTCTAAGGTATACGAAAAATTTTATATAAATTTTTTAAAACCTCAATTTTTACCAGGTTTTTTCAACCAGAATTTGACCTGTTTTTGACCTGTTCAGAAAAATACCACAATTTGGAGATTCAAATCAATCCAATTTATCCTATTTAAATGTACCAATTTACACCAAAATTATATATCCAAAACAATTGGCAATTCAAACCAATATATATATATTTAAAATTACAAACCAAAATTATATATACACCTATTTATAATTACAAATCATTACATTTTTTCTACAAATGCACATATCGCTTATACTAGTACTTTTGCATCCAACCAAAGGTATGCTTCAAATCTACATTATAGGTCCTGAAAACACAAAGATTGTAATTCAATTAAAAGAATACATAAACAAAGTTACACATATTTAAATTCTCATCAATTAAAGTAAGAGTACAATATTATACCTTGTAAAATTCCGAGCTCCATAATGTATTGACAGCAATCCTCTTTAATTTCATCCAATTGAGAAATTGAGTAATGAGCACACTTGCATTCTTCAAAGTACTGCATAATAATATAACATAGTTTGATTTAGTTTTAACTATTTCATTAGACATGAGAGATATGTGTTAATATTAAAATAACTCATAAGTTAGAAATACATACATCGGATGGAATCTCTATTCGATCCAACAAAAGAGTGTCTCTCATAAACCTCAACATGAAATAGCCGCAATCTATTTGATTGCGTTGCCGAGGACACTACAAATGAAAAGAAAATATGGATAAATCCTAAGTTTTATCAAGTAGCATCACTAATATAATAACACATGTGATAATTAATATACCTTCACTGTATTCCATGTAATAATGGGGTTGACTCTCCGCTGTGGTAGATGGCTATCTCGTAGTGCTAGG
Source organism: Lathyrus tuberosus (assembly GCA_022829125.1). Classification (NCBI taxonomy): domain Eukaryota; kingdom Viridiplantae; phylum Streptophyta; class Magnoliopsida; order Fabales; family Fabaceae; genus Lathyrus; species Lathyrus tuberosus. The sequence continues at coordinate 7,715,343 of JALAZF010000254.1, forward strand.
AAAGCTTGTATAGCGCTAATAAAATATAAGTGAATATTTAGAAAAATTCACATAAATAAATAAACAAACAAATAAATATACACATTCATATTTAGAACAATCTCACTTACGTGTCAATACACTTCTTCAAATCCGGGTATGTTGTCCAATCATTTCCTAACGAATCCAGATAATACACCATTGCTCTGCTAGGATTAATTGCGACCAACAACCAATGTCCACTGTAAGATTAAACAAGTGTTAGATGGAAACTTTCTACACGACGTCAAAATACAAAAAAAAACTATAATAACTGAATTTAGAATGAAAATCTAACCCAGTATTAAACGGTAAAAAGAACAACTTTTCCGTTTCTTGGTTGTCCATAAAGACGTCGCGTATATACGCCAGGACCTCATCTGGTTTATTGATTATTAAGGTTAAGTTGACAGACGTCGGGCATAGGAATGCAAATCTTTGCTACAATCCGTGTGGGCGCATAACTCTGTCATACAGAAACCTTAAATAAAAACATCATTAACATTAGACTATTCATTTGAAACATAAAGTAAATAAGTTGTTCAATTAATATACCAAAGTAGATCGGATATATACCTCACGTATGTATTGACAACAGTGCCGCCCAATTCTTCATGATTGAAAACTTGCTCGAAGTCTTTATTACTAATAATTTGGTCATGTTCAAAGCCATAGATACCTTTCTCCATATGTATAAGACGAACACCTTCGGTGATAATATCTGTCACTTGTAGATACGTCTGGAGGCACGACCTAAACTTGGAGATAGGTTGTTTTCTACCCCTGCTCTTCTTAGCACCAACATTTTTTTGCATTGAAATGTTGCTAATCTGTTTACCAGGCAGCTATATATCATATAATTTGTTAGATGAAGTATAAGATATCCAATTTAACATTTTCTATGCATAAATATCATATAATTGTGATGTACCTATTTTTTTGAAACAACGGACTCGGTATGCTCCGGAATCCGCTTATCCTTTGTTTTGGATTTTGTTGGAGTCTAAATAACATTACCATGTAAAAAATGAAAATAAAATGCTCGTAAAATCTTTGAATATACACATTAAGGTTAACAAAGGTTTATAACGGTTTTAAGCATACCTCATATCCTACGAGTATGAGGTTTGACGGCCATGCAACATACGACCCTATAGCATCTCGCACCAATGTTACATCCGAATAATCGTCAGGATAGGGTAATGGTGCTTCCTCCTCTATAGCAATATCAACTGATACTTTCAAACTTCCAGTAGGGAGGGATTTATTGTGAAGTAATTGTACCCCATTGTTATACACTTTTCCCTTTGCAACATTCCGATAAGTTGGTGAAGATAAGAAGAGCTGACATTGGGAAACGCCCTAAAACCAAAAATAAATATGCCATTGTTAATGTGTATATATGTCATTTAAATAATTTAAGCTACTAATTTAATTTCATAAATATATATATAATTACCTCTGGAATAATCGGATGAAAGCTGCAGTTGATACTATCTTTCTCCGATCCATCTCTAACACATGAAGCGTTATCCCTTTCTTTTTCCTTTCATAATTCCCGAACCTCAGCTTCTAGTTCTTCCAATTTAGCTTGAAGTTCTGCATTACTAGCAACCTTTCCCTTTTTAAGATTCAAGGAGGTCGGGGTGATCCCAAATGCCTTACCCCTCACCCGACCAGAATACTCAGGGACATCTAATGCCCGACTAAGTATGCTCCTGGTATTGTCTGGAGATACAGACTGAGATAACGCCTCCTGAAAATTAGATGAATATCGAATATTTGTCAAATATTTGTTAATAAAGTTTTGATTTAATTAAAGAAATATTGTTATACTTACACATTTCTCAAATACTTGTAGAACCTCTACTGCAACAACTCCAGACTTGCCCACACGGGCTTCCTTCCACAAGACATGTGCAGGAAGAGATGTTTCAGAGCTATTCGCCTGTTGTAACTACATATAAAGCCAAATAATATGATCAACTATAACTCATGATGAACAATTATTATAGCATTGCAATATATTGATACTTACCAAAGATTGCTCCCAACGTCCATATCCAACACGTCTTTTCCTGTATTTATACTTGGGAGCTGATGCGCTTTCCCGATTAATTGCACTTAATCGCGTAAATTCTGGGGTTTGTCGTTTGGATTTAAACGTTACCCATTCTTGTGGTGAAATCAAACTTGCATATTTAGATGGATACTCTCCATCAACAAAGTTATCGTCAGCATCCCTAAGATAGGTGCGGTTTAAATATGTCCTAAACCCTCTTAGGAGCTTCCCTGCCAATCTCATCAAAAAAGCTTTTCTTTCTTCCTCGACGTTGAAGCACCTCTAAAAAAACCATACACATTGGTTAGTACAAATAATTTGAAGGACATAATTAGTTGGCATAATTAAAGACATAATTATGGTACCTTTATCTCATTCCAAATTTTTTCTTTGGTTTCCTTCAACTGTTTGGATCTCCAATCATCACAAGTAATAGGAACCGCATTCCTTACAAGTGCACCAATGAAACTTGTCAAAGTATGACCGTTAGGCTCAATAAGTGTATTCTGGGCGCTCTAATGCACATTATAAGTGATGCCTTGATCTCTAGCACGGATCACTCTCTTCATAATGGTTATTCCTCTTCTAATCTCTGCTTCCATAGATCTGTTACTTCCAACCTGAATATCGGGATCATCATCATGTAGGTGATCATCATCATGTGGGTGATCATCATCATGTGGGTGATCATCATCATGTGGGTGATCATTGTTAGTAGCCATCTAACCTGTAATAAATAAATCAAGGATATCAAATATAATATATAACAAATATAATAAAGAAATCGAGGATATCAAATATAACAAATATGACATAATATATAACAAATATAAGAAAGAAATTAAGTATATAACAAATTTTACCTCTTTAGCTATAATGGCTAAAGAGTTGGATATGTTTTAAAATAAAAGTTTTTTAGAAGATTTAATAAAACTAAACTAAACTATTTAGAAGATGTTTTAAACAAAACTTCATTAAACAAAACTTCATTAAACTAAACTTCATTAAACTAAACTATTTAGAAGATGTTTTAAACAAAACTTCATTAAACTAAACTAAACTAAACTAAACTAAACTAAACTAAACGATTTAACAAATATAATAAAATATGTTTTAAACAAAAATACTTGGAGTTAGCTCACTAAAACTAACCTAAACTAGCATGTTAACAATTCAAATTCCAACAACAGTCCAACTAATTTCGACCTAAACAATAACTTCATTAACAAAACTCATCAAACATACTCATCAAACATACACATTCACTACAAAACTTCATTAACAAATCTTCATTAACAAAACTCATTAACAAACTCATCAAATATACTCATTCACTACAAAACTTCATTAACAAAACTTCAAACATACTCATTCACTACAAAACTTCATTAATAAAACAGTCCAACATAACTTCATTAACAAAACTCATCAAAGAGCAGAAAGAACGAAATGAACGAACTTCATTAACAAAACTCATTTTCATTAACTTCATTAACAAAACTTAACAAAACACAACAACGACGTACCTTTAACGACGGTAACAACGGCAATGCAAGAACGAAATGTATCAAAGAGCAGAAACGGACGAACGACGGCAATGAGCAGAAACGAACGACGACGGAAATGAGCAGAAATGGACGGACGGCAAGGTTTTTCGGTGAAGGTTTACGGTTGACGGACGGTTAAGGACGGTTGACGGTGAAGGTTTTTCGGTGAAGGGTTTTGAGCTCTGTTCGCATGCAGGGGAGAAGAAAGAGCGGAAATATGAAAATGAATACTGACTATTCATATATTTTAATTTTATTAGACCTTAGACAGCGCTTTTAATAAAAGCGCTTTCTAAGCTGGACCTTAGACAGCGCTTCTAAAAGCGCTTTCAAAGGTTGGCCTTAGACAGCGCTTTTGATTTTATTTTTTTTTAAATTTTTAAGACCTTAGAAAGCGCTTTTAAGGTAAGCGCTGTCTAATATTTTCCTTTAATTTTTTTTTAAAAATTAATAAGACCTTATAAATCGCTTTTGGCCAAAGCGTTGTCTAAGGTCTTATATTTTTTTGCGCTTTTACTTTTTTAAATTATAGTTTCCTTGTTTTTAACTTATAGCAGCGCTTTTGTATTAAAGCGATGTCTAAGGTGCGATGTTATAACTTACTTTTGTTGTAGTGGTTCATTTGGGTTTGCATTTTAGGGTTTGTCTTGGTTTTTCTGGGTTTACATTCTAGGGTTTGTTGGGTATTTCTAGTTTTTCTCATGGATTTAGGGTTTTGTGTTCCTGATTCGAAATGTTGAAATTTTTATGTATATTATGGATGAATATGTGCATGTAATTATACACGATGGAGGTTTTTTTCGAAGGTGATGATGAGTTAAGTTATTGGAGTTCAGTTGCTGAGGTGAAGTGTGATGTTGATAAGTGGAGTTATTTTGAGGTGTTAGGGATTGTTAAAGAACTGGGATATGAGGAATCTGGAACAGTAATATACAAGGACCCAATAATTGGTTTTTTTACTTTTAGTGATGATAAAGGTGCCAAGAGATAGTTGATTTATGTAAGGTACATAAAAGTGTTCATTTGTATGTGTAACATTCAGTTTCTCAATCTGGTTATTATGATGGACCTATAGAGGATGAGACTGAAAACATAGATAAGACTGTAGTTAATATTGATGAAGAAGATCTCATTGGAAAACTGGTTGAAGAAGTTCTCATTGGTAAAGTAGATGGTGTAAGTGAATTGAATAAGGCATAAGTTAGAGGCACAAATGTTGATGTTAATGGGGCTGAGGATATGAGTGAGGGTGAGGTAGGAGATAATCATGTTGATGTTAATGAGGCTGAGGATATGAGTGAGGGTGAGATTAATGATAATGGTCTTTATGTTAATGGGGTTGGGGATATGAGTGATAGTGATGATGTGAGTTTCCAGTATGACATTGCCATAGTTGTTGCCTTTCAAGACTCATATGAAGACAATGATGGTTTAGTGGAAGAGGATATTACACATCTATTGGGTTATGACAAATTGGAAGAAGGTAAAGGCAAAAAAACATAGTGAGGAATATGAAGGTGCTAGCAAAAATGATAGCGAGGAATGTGAAGATGAGGGTGTATGTGATAGTGAGGAATTGGAGAGTGGGTGTGAAACTGATGATGAAAGTAACTATCATAGGAAGAAGTTTCTTGTTTTAAAAATCCCCAAGAATATGTCAGAATAAAAATGGGAATTAGGAACCTATTTTGCAACAAAGAATAATTTTAAGGGGACAATTACATCATATGCAGTCCAGGCAGGAAGGGATTTGAGGTACTCTAAAATTGATAAACAAAGGGTAAGAGTGATATGTAAAGAAGGGTGTGATTGGAATGCATATCGTGGCAAGTTACCATATGAAGATTCTTGGAAATTGAGGAAATTAGTGGATAAGCATAACTGTAGTAGATCATATAATGTGAAGCTCATGAATACAAAGTGGTTAAGTAAACAAATTCAAAACTCTTTGAAAGATAATCCAAATCTGAAAATCAGGGACATCAAGGAAAAAGCCAAAAGGAAATGGAATGTTGGTTTAAACAAGACTAAGGTTGTTAGGGCTAGGTGTGCAGTAAGAGGATTGGTTGATGGCTCCTTTCTAGAACAGTATACAAGAATTTATGACTATGCACATGAAATCCTTAAAACAAATCCCGGTTCAATTGTCAAGATTAATGTTCAACTTCTTCCATACAATGCAAGTGACAATAGGCCTCACTTCTAAAGGATCTACATTTTTTATGCAGCCTGCAAAGAGAATTTCAAATTATGTAGACCTATAATTAGGCTTAATGGCTATTTTTTGAAGGGCCTATGTGGAGCACAAATATTGACAGCCATAGAAAAAGATCCAAATGACCAGATGATGCCAATAGCCTTTGCAATTATTGAAGGTGAAACTAAAGACAGTTGGACACGATTTCTAGAACTACTGATTGGGGATCTTGGAGGTAGAAGTCAATCTTGTACATATACCTGTAGCGAGCGATTTTTGGACGTGGTTCTTAAGCACCGTCGCTCTGGGGTACTACAGGTCGATTCATTTTTTATCCTATTGAAGCTGATGAAGGAAGGGAAATAGATGTCTCAAACTAACCCTGCTTGCAAACTGAGGTTAAACAGTCAAAACTGTTGGTTTACAAATGCGGTTTTAGTTCGTTGACCTCTCTCTGCTTATTTTGTTCAGAACGAAATACCAGGACTGTTCATGGGGAATTTGTTGGGATCCTGCGCCAGATTGGATGGAGGTAGGGGACTTTGGGGTTTTTTTATTAGTGTGCTCGCTAAGATTCTTTTTCAATCTTATGCCTACGTATTCCCGGGATAGGGAAATCAGAGCGATCGTAGTTCCTCCTATTCTATGGGAGGAAATGGTGTTTTGGTGTCTTGTTCAAAGCCCAAGACATGAATCTAAAGGTGGTTTGTATCTTGTTCAAAGCCCAAGATATGAAGCTGAAGGGTCTATTTGTATCTTGTTCGAAGCCCAAGATGTGAAGCTAAAAGGGTGTTGACTTTAGAGAGAATTTGTCATCTCTAAAGGGGTATGTTTGGTCTGTTTGGCACAACTGTTGGGTGACTGATTATAAAGGAGAATTACTTGAACTGGGATATGTGAATCCAGCAATGCCATAATTTCCTTTATAGGGGATTTTCAACCTGAAGGAGAAGACTTTAACTTAGTTTAGAGCAATGATATCTTTCCTTAGGAATTTCTCATGCTAAAAGAGGGACAGTGGCGTGGATGTAAATAATCCAGAGGCTTGCCGCTTACAGCAATTAGACGAGGGAAAAGGAGTTATTGATGTTTGTATGCTGTGACTAAAGCATGATTTGATGCTAAAAGATTGATTGAATCAAACGGGGATTTCTTTATACAAAGCCTAAGAGGAGGCTATTGACCCAACAAGAGGATGCTTTTGTGTCTCGTACGAAGCCCGAGATAGAGGCTAAAAGGGTTGACTCAATAAGAGAGTGTTTTTATATGTATCTTGTACGAAGCCCAAGACGGAGGCTAAAAGGGTTTGACTCAACAAGAGAGTCTTTTATACTCACCAAGAGAGTCTTTTATACTCACCAAGAGAGTGATTTATATCTCGTACGAAGCCCGAGATGGATCCTAAAGGTGATTGACTCAACAAGAGAGTCTTTTTATACTCAACAAGATAGTGTTTTGTATCTCGTACAAAGCCCGAGATGAAGGCTAAAAATATTTGACTCAATAAGAGAGTCTTTTATACTCAACAAGAGAGTGATTTGTATCTCGTACGAAGCCTGGGATGGAGGCTGCAAAGGTTTGACTCAACAAGAGAGTCTTTTATACTCAACAAGATAGTGTTTTGTATCTCGTACAAAGCCCGAGATGAAGGCTGCAAAGGTTAACTCTGCTGGGGAGAATCATTGTACAAAGCCCAAGAGGAGGCTAGGGTTACTATTTCAATTGAGTGACAGGTCCAGTATGTTGGTTAAAAGAGAAAATCGGTTCTTATATGGGTAATGTTGTACTCATGGATTTGATCTAAGGACCGGGATTATTTCCTGTTTTTTAAGGAAACGGGGAATCCAAAGGGTATTGAGACTGCCCAAGTCTACGGGTGATTTTTCCTATTTTTGAAAGGAACTTGAGAATGTCTTCGAGACTCAAGGAGATTAGACTGTCCAAGTCTAGAGTTTTATCTTTTGTACTATGCTTAAGAGAGATCAAGAGACAGTATGTTCATCGTAGAAAGATCTAGACTCTTTGAAAGAATGTTCTATTAAGATGACTAATTTCTGTTCCTATACCTTTAAGAGGTCGTCGGGACAATTTGTACGAAGCCCAAGAGGAGGCGAGAAAAACTTTTAAGAAGCCGAAGGGACAATTTGTACGAAGCCCAAGAGGAGGCTATCTTCCCGGAGGAAGAATCATTATACGAAGCCTAAGAGGAGGCTGTGAAAACTTCTAATAAGCTGACGGGTCCTTGTACAACGTCCAAGAGGCGGCGGGGATGCTTTTAGGAAGCCTGTGGGTCCTTGCACTAAGCCCAAGAGGAGGCTGATGAACAGTTCCAAAAGGGGTTTCACTTGGAACATTGTCCTTCTTTATATGAACTGTTCAAGGGGGAGATTTCTTAGATCTAGTTATCTAAAATTGTTGTAAAAGAAAATTCTCATGGTTTAGGTTATGTTGAAATATCTGGGAGAACGTCGGAGGTAAGGAGACGAGGTTTTGTCTAGTTCTAGACGTAGTTGCCGGGGAAACTCTAAATATCTATACTAGTATTACACAATCGATATCAGTTTATGAAAGAAGACTTACAGTGAAACAGCCTCACAGTACAGTTATATACATATGAAAGCGATAAATGAAAGCGGGTAAACACTTACTCGGTTGTAGAGCTTCCATACTGTATTGTTAGTTGTTCAACAAAGAAATTGAAAATAACAGTATGTTACAAAATCAAAGGAGAAAGTGTTTTTGAAAGGAAAATTGGGGCTTACGGCTCAAGGAGAGGCCCAGGGTTTTATCAGTGATCGCACTATCATTCTGTACAGGGACTTATACAAGTGACTGAGGCCCAAGAAAGATTTTATGTACAAGGGGATGGGTCTTACACTCTCTCAAGAGGCCCAAAATGATTGAAAGTGAACAAAAATGGGTCTTATAGCTCAAGGAGAAGCCCAATGGTTAATTTTGAAAAGGGTGACGATCGTGCCGAGGTTTTGAAAACACTGTGGGTCTTATACAACAACTGAGGCCCAAAAGTTTTTGGTTTCAAAAGGGGATTGGGTCTTACACTCTATTAGAGGTCCAAAATGGTTTTTAATGGGTCTTATAGCTCGAGGAGAGGCCCAGATGGTTTGTTTTAAACGGGCGATGATCGCGCCAAACTTTTAAAATACAACGGGACTTATACAACATTTGAGGCCAAAAATAGATTTGTATTTACAAAGGATTGGATCTTACACTCTATTAGAGGCCCATGAGTGTTCGGAAAAGTTTATTAGGGTGAAAATCAATAAAACCCTAATTTCATCATTTTTTAATATAATTATTCAAAGAAAATTAATACAAATGATAAAAATTCCAAATAAGTTTGAATAAACAACTTATGATTTTGGTTTTAGGTTTGAAAAATGAGGCTTTCATCACAAGATGAATTAAAACCTACTTGGTTTTGATTTTCCAAAATGGATATTTATTTTTAAAAGGTTTAAAAACAAATAAAAGACATTTATTCACAAAAATACTAATTATATTAAATAAATAATATAAATCTAATTTTTTTGTGGAATAAAATATTTCAACATTTTTGTGATTTTTTGCAAAAAGAACCAATAAAAAATAATTAAAATTGAAGGAGTTATTAATTTTTCAAACTATTAAAAATAATATGGAAAATAACAAAAAGTGGGAAAAATAGCAAAAAAAAAAAAGGGTCTGGGGCGAGGGGGATTCGAACCCCAGACCTCTTGTGTATAGTGTGCGTGCCTTCTGACTGGGGTGGTGATACATCCGTTGATTGAAACACAACCATAAATATACAAGGCTTGCCTTGCTTTTGGCATGGCCCAAGGCAAGGCAAGGCAAGTTTTGACAAGAAACGGGAAGGTCCATAACTTTCTCATTTCTCCATGGTTGGGGACAAAATTTATATGCATCTGGCCTAGAATTTCACAAGGAATCCAATGGTGGTGGTATTTTTTTCAGATCATGATCTCTCCTCTAAATCCGATAGTGGTTTTGAAATAGACCATATTTTGCATTTTCTGTGCTACATCTTAGTACAGGTATGAATTACATGATAAATTGATGCAAACACAACACATATAACATGTAGAAGAGATGCATGATCAGTGGACTTCAAAGCAATGCATATTTTGGAAAGTTCAAGTCATGATGCTTACCTCCTTTTGAGCTTTTGGAGTTTTTTGTGCAATCTCCCAAGTTTCTTGTTCCAAAAATAGTTTGATGCTTTGGACACTCTCAAATGATCCCTTAGAAGCTTTTAGGATGATTGGAATCAGCTGGAACCTGGAAAAACAAAAACTGGCCCTTTCTTGCAAAAGGGGTTAAAATGGCCAAAATAACAACTCTCTCAAATGGTGTTCCAGATGTTGGGAGCCATTTGGGACAGTTCAAGGATGATATTTGGAGTGTGTTTGAGGTTTTATCTGGTTTGGAAAGTGACTGAATCAAGACATGGCTTGAAAAATGCAAAAAAAAAAAAAGCCTATTTTGAGGTTTTGAGAGGTGACTTTGAGATTTAACGATTACAGGTCACTTGTGTGAGTTTGGACAGCTTAGATATGACATATTGGATGTGTTTGGATCATGAGCTGTGATGGAAATGCTGTCTAACTCAAAAACTCAGAGTTACCTTGCTAAAGAAGGTATTTTTGCCTAAAGAAAGTGATTTTGAGGAAAGAATCTGTTTGATGGCTTTGGTGTACTCAAACTGAGCACAAATGAGCTCTATTTATAGTAGAGCAAGTTTGTTTTGGGATCAATAGTGAATGGCAACTGCAACAGAGGTTTGGCCAATGTTGATCAATAGGAATCCAAGTCTCCTCTAACCATTGACTAGAGGTTAGAGCACAGAGTTATGGTTCCCTAGTTGTTGGATGAATCTTGACTGAATTCAGTTGGAGGAAGCTCAGTTCATGCCACCTCTAAGCATCCATTAAATGCTCTAATCCAAAATTGGAGTCTTGTCCCTCTTTTAGGGATTTCTAGGTTTTACATACTACTTCTTGTTCCAAAGACTTTGGAGGCTTGGATCAGTGTTTGTTCCCTTTAGATTTGATCCTCAGATGTGTCCAAAGTGATGACAAGGCTTGGAATTATCTGATTTTTCCAAATCGAGCAAAAGTGCAAAATTCTGCCTAGCCTTGGCAGTTTTCAACAAGGCATATTGCCATTGTCATATCTCATGGCTCAAGTGGAATTTGATGGAGTTCTTGGCCATTTTGGAAAGCCCTCATATGATACAATAACTGTTTGATCATAATTGGTTTTGATACTTTTTGGATCCAAGTGAAAAATTCCCCTATATTTGGAAAAAAGTGAAGGCAGATTCTGACTTAGTGAAAATTTCACTAAGTGTTGGAAAAAAGTGACATTTTCACTTTTTGTGATTTTGATCATTCCATAATTTAAAATCCATGGGGAATTGGAATGAGTGGTAGTTGAAGCTTTTGTAGAGGGTAATGAGAGCTGCAAATCCAGCTTTGGATGGGAAAAAAATGGCCTTGTGGTTTAGGAGTTATGATCCTCCAAATTTGGTAGCCTAGCCACTTTGTTCCATAACTTAGAAAATTTTCTAAGTTTTTTATGGTTACCCCTTTTACAAGTTATCCCACCTTTCTTGATTTTTCTTGATGAATGATGATTCCAATCATACATTAACATCATTTTGGGGTCAAAGAACCATAATTGTGAAAAATCTCAAAAAGTCAAAGTTTGACTTTTGTGCACAGTTGACTTTTTGTCAGATGAATTCCAAACTGTGTGATCCTCTATGAAATCAAGTCCTTGACCTAAATAAAACTTGATGGATTGATTTCATAGGTGTTATAGGGTGTATTGAATCATGTCTTAGGGTTTGGGAGCATGTCTTGGTCAAAAGTCAAAGATACAGTTGACTTTTTCCGCGAAACCCTAACTGTGGTTCTGATGAAATTGAAACTTGTTGCTCAAGATTCTTGGATCAATCCATTATTGTAAATGGATCAATGTGGTGTGTTAGAGACCCTCAAATCATGTCTTGAGGTCTGGCTCATGTTTTGTCCTAAAAGTCAAGTTAGGGGTGAATTAGGTCAAGAAACCCTAATTCCTGATTTTTTTGATGAATGCATCCCCTAAGGCTAAATTGACTTGATGATTGGGTTCATGAGATCCCTTGGAGCATCATAGATTATGCTTTGAAGCATTGGCTCATGCCTAGAGGAAAATTTCCATCTGGAGGCCCTGGTCGACCGAACCCTAATTTGGTGACACTGGCGATCTTAAGGCTTGATCCACCAAGAAGGGAGAAGCCTTGTGCTTAATCCTTGAAGTGGGAGTCCTCTTGATCCTTTGTGGATGTTTCAATGGCTAGAAAAGTTGAAGATCATGTCATTTCTTGATTGATCCTTTGTCTAAGAGCTATGAGAGGGCATGAAACCCTAAGTCTGATTGTAATGGATGCTCACCCATCTATGGGGAGACTAATGGTTCATCCATATTGTGATGATGATTTGCACAATGATGGGAAATCTTAGTGGTCAAAATTTGGGGTATGACAGATACCCCTATTTAATCTTCTTGGACCCGAAGGTGTGAATGGCGAAGGTATTCAGGCATTCGAGGTGCAAGAGGATTAAATATCGGAATACCCGAAATTTTGATGGTGGTTATGAATGGCAGTTCGTGCATCCTTCCTCTTTTGCTAAGCAATGATGCTTAGAAAAGGTAAACTTCCCCTCGATCCTGGTTTCCTACCAAGTAACTGGTCTCAGTTTCTGATTTAAACTTCCCCTCGATCCTGGTTTCCCACCAAGGAACTGGTCTCAATTTCTGAAATAAACTTCCCCTCGATCCTGGTTTCCTACCAAGGAACTGGTCTCAGTTTCTGAAATAAACTTCCCCTCGATCCCGGTTTCCTACCAAGTAACTGGTCTCAGTTTCTGAAATAAACTTCCCCTCGATCCTGGTTTCCTACCAAGGAACTGGTCTCAGTTTCTGACATAAACCTCCCCTCGATCCTGGTTTTCTACCAAGGATCTGGTCTCAATTTCTGAAATAAACATCCCCTCGATCCTGGTTTCCTACCAAGGAACTGGTCTTGGTTTCTTTTGTCAATAAACTTTATTGACAAGGGACGCTATTTATAGCGGTTTTCCTCAAACTTCTTGCCGAATTTTCCTGGGGAGATGCCATTTGATGGAAAAATTTTTGATTGTAGATAAGTACAAACTTCTCTGTTTGAGACGCCATTTGTCGACTCTACTGGGGAAAATAATTCTTCTTGAGAGACTGCTTTCGTTTGGGGATATTACATCATACTTTTCTCGAGATCTTCTCAGAGAAATGCCATACGATGTACCCCAATTTTGAGGTGCGGATGACTTTGTTGACATTGACATTCTGGAGAGAAGGACCAATGTGTTGCTGAAAGTCTTTAGTTGAGAGGCTTTCTCTAGGGATTTTCCTTAATCTGGGAAAGCGAAGATATCATCTTCCATGGCGAAGAGTGATGCTGGCTGAGGGTTCTCTGGTTTTTCAGAGGTTCAAGTTATCAAAGTGGTCAAAGGCCGACTTCATCCCAGAAATAAACTGAAGGAGAGAGGTGGTTCAGATGCAACATTTCCTGACGAGGAAAGAACTGACAACTCGATTGAGATGACTGTTATCACTAGGGGATAAGACCGACCAGAGTGATAGTGATGCAACATGAATATGAGCGCAAAGTAGTAATGCATGATGTATGTGTGTATATGCTGACAAAACTGACACGACATACAAACTAATAGATGAACACGACTGGATACTTAGCCACTGCTGGGGACGAAGAGGTATCGCTGGTTCAAGATAGCAATTTTGCCTTGCTTAGGAGAAGTAGTCCTCGTGGGGAGCTACGTTGGTCGGGATTAGGAGATAAGAACTCTGCCAGGGTGTCAGATGAAACAATGGTCTCTGACACAGCTGATCCTTCATTTAGGTGCACTGGTTTAGAAGGAGTACTTTGATTCTGCACTTTAAAGCATAACTGCCTTTGGGAGAAGCCATCGATATTCTTTCGATGTTCAACAGTCAAAAGAATTTGCCATCTTTATTAAAAGCAAAAAAATTTTACAAGTAAATTCATTTTTGTTTTATTTCAAGAATCGTTAATCATGTTAAAATGTCGTCCTGTAAAGCTAAAACAAATAAGAATTGCAAACAAAAGCACAAGGGCTCAAATTTTATTGATAGGATGGAAATCAGCCAAACGCGTGATTCCATAGAGTATTTACAAAGTTAGAAAATGGTAATTTAAGGGAAAAGGGCTACATTGAAACATAACGACCACTATCCTTCTACCAACTTTGACTTCGGGGCATCCTGAGCTTCTGTCGAAAATGACCTTGACTGGAGTTTTCCTGACGAATGATGTAACTGCTGCCGAGGGACTTGCCCCTTTGTCGAACTTAGTTACTTGCCATTATCCCTAATTTTGCCTGGATTGTACTTTGAGGTTTCCAATCCACCGGGATGATTTTTGATCATGTCTCTAATTTTTTCCTGGACCGCCCTTTCGGGTTTTCAATCCACCGAGACGTTTTTTTATTATTATTATTTTTTTATTTAGGCGAAGTATTTCTTGACTACGTCAACATTTGTGGGGTAGGAAAATTCCTCTCCGTCCATGGTTGCAAGTCTCAAGGCGCTGCCTGAGGAAGCTTTCTTGACCACATAGGGGCCGTCATAATTCGGAGTCCACTTGCCCCGAGAATCAGTGCAAAATGATTGTATCTTCTTGAGCATGAGGTCTCCTTTCTTGAAGATGCAAGGTCGGACCTTTTTGTCGAACGCCTTCTTCATTCTTTGCTAATACAACTGACCATGGCATATTGTCGTGATTCGCTTTTCTTCGATTAGATTCAGTTCATCGTGCCGACTTTGGCACCATTCAGCTTCTGTAAGCTTAGCTTCCATCAATACCCGGATTGATGGGATCTCTACTTCTATGGGGAGTACTGCCTCCATGCCATATACTAGATAGAAAGGGGTAGCCCCTGTTGAAGTGCGCACAGATGTGCGATAACTGTGAAGAGCAAAGGGTAGCATCTCGTGCCAGTCTTTGTAGGTTATAACCATCTTTTAAACAATCTTCTTGATGTTCTTGTTAGCTGCCTCTACCGCTCCGTTCATCTTGGGTCGGTAGGGAGATGAGTTATGGTGTTCGATCTTGAACTCTCTGCACAACTCTTTCACCATCTTGTTGTTTAAGTTAGATCCATTATCAGTAATGATCTGACTCGGAACACCATAACTGCAGATGATATTGTTTTTGATAAATCAGACTACCACTTGTCGGGTTACATTACCGTATGACGCTGCTTCGACCCACTTGGTGAAGTAATCAATGGCTACCAGGATGAACCAATGTCCGTTCGAAGCCTTAGGTTCGATCATGCCAATCATGTCGATTCCCCAAATGGAAAAAGGCCATGGGGAAGAAAGAACTTTGAGATATGTAGGCGGTACATGGATTTTGTCTGAGTATATCTGACACTTGTGACATCTCCTCATGTACTTGTAGCAGTCAGATTCCATTATCAACCAATAGTACCTTGCTCTTAGAATTTTTCTCGCCATTGTATGTCCGTTGGCATGTGTGCCAAAGGACCCTTCGTGAATTTCTTTTATCAGCATGTCTATTTCTGGTCTGTCGACGCATCGAAGCAAGACCATATCAAAGTTCCTCTTATAGAGTGTATCACCGCTCAGGAAGAAACTGCCTGCTAGCCTTCTGAGGGTTTTCCTATCTTTCCTGGATGCCCCAGGTGGGTACTCTTGTTTCTGAAGGAAGCATTTGATATCGTGATACCAAGGTTTGTCGTCTATGATTGCTTCAATCGTGAAGATGTAAGCGGGTCGTTCAAGGCGCATTATGTCGATCTTAGGTAAGTCATCCCATTGACCTACACTAATCATGGAAGAGAGAGTGGCTAATGCATCAGCCATGTGATTCTCCTTACGAGGGATATGATGAAACTCGACTCTGTTGTAGAAGGGTAACAACCTTCTTGCGTAATCTTTGTACAAAATCAATCCTGATTGGTATGTGTTCCAATCTCCTTTGATCTGATTGACGACCAAATCTGAGTCGCCATATACATCCAAGTTCTTGATCCTCAAATCAATCGCTTCCTCGAGACCCATGATACAAGCTTTGTATTCGGCCTCATTGTTTGTACACTTGAACGTAAGTCTAGCGGTGAAAGGAATGTGGGTACCCTAAGGTGTTATGATAATTTCCCCAATTCTGTTTCCGTAATGATTGACAGCTCCGCCAAAGATAAGTCCCCATTGGGAATCTGGTTCTGGCCCTTCACTGGGTAGCGGTTCATCACAGTCTTTCATTTTTTGATACATGACATCTTCATCTGGGAAGTCAAATCCGACTGATTCCTGATCGTCAATCGGTTGATAAGTGAAATGATTGGCTAAAACACTTCCTTTAATGGCTTTCTAAGCATGGTACTCTATGTCATATTCTGATAACAACATCTGCCAACGGGCAATCCTTCCCGTGAGAGAAGGCTTTTCAAAGACATACTTGATTGGATCCATTTCAGAGATTAATCAAGTGGTGTGACGAATCATGTACTGGCGAAGACGTTTGGCTGCCCAAGCCAGAGGGCAGCAAGTTTTCTCGAGCATAGTGTACCAAGTCTCGCAGTCGGTGAATTTCTTGCTCAAATAGTAGATGGCAGATTCTTTCCTTTTGGTTTCGTCTTGTTGGCCAAGTACACGGCCCATGGAGTCTTCCAAGACTGTTAAGTATATGATCAGTGGTCTTCCTTCCACTGGAGGTGATAGAATCAGTGGGTTTAACAGATATTCCTTAATACTATCAAAGGCGGTTTGGCAGTCCTCTGTCCAAACGCAGCCCTGATTCTTTTTCAGTAATTTGAAAATCGACGCACATATCACGGTCATGAGGAATATGAATCTGGAAATATAGTTCAAACGTCCCAGGAATCCCTTGACTTGTTTTTCAGTCTTTGGAGAAGGCATTTCTTGAATGGCCTTGACCTTGTCAAGATCAACCTCAATTCCTTTCTGGCTGACAATGAACCCTAAGAGTTTCCCTGAACGGACACCGAAGGTGCATTTTTTGGCATTCAAGCGGAGTTTGTACTTTTGCAAACGCTCGAATAGTTTTGACAGGTGGGTCACATGCTTCTCTTCTGTTTTAGATTTGGAAATCATGTCATCGACATACACTTCGATTTCTTTGTGCATCATGTGGTGAAACAGAGTATTCATAGCCCTTTGATAGGTTGCCCCGGCGTTCTTCAAGCCGAACGGCATTACCTTGTAACAAAAAGTACCCCATGGGGTAATGAAGGAGGTCTTCTCCATGTCTTCCGGCGCCATTTTGACCTGATTATAGCTCGAGAATCCATCCATGAAGGAGAAGACTTTGAACTTTGTTGTACTGTCTACCAGCATGTCAATGTGTGGTAAGGGAAAGTCGTCCTTTGGACTTGCCTTGTTCAGATCTCGGTAGTCGACACACATTCTGACTTTTCAGTCCTTTTTCGGAACTGGTACTATATCGGCTAACCATTGAGGATATTCTGACGTAGCGAGGAAACCCGCGTCAATCTGTTTCTGTACCTCCTCTTTGATTTTGACAGCCATGTCTGGATGAGTCCGTCTCAACCTTTGTTTTACCGGCGGACATTCTGATCTCAACGGTAGATGATGTTCCACGATGCTGGTATCCAACCCTGGCATATCCTGATAGGACCAAGCGAATACATCGGGAAACTCTTTGAGAAGTTTCGTCAAACTCTCTTTGACAGTTGGACTGAGCAGTTCCCCAATCTTGACCTTTTTTCTCTCTTCTTCCGATCCTAAGTTGATTGTTTCCAGCAACTCTTTGTGAGGCTCAATGGACCATTCCTCTTGTCTGAGTAGTCGGGAGATCTCCTCTGGAATTTCGTCGTCATTTTCTTCTTCAGCCTTAAATACCGGGAACTCAAAGTTGGGAGAAGGCATTGGATCGCATGTTTCAACGGGGTTTAAAACAAGCAATCTGCATGACGTGATGATTTATGTTTAGAAGAGATTAAGAATGCACGAGTGTGTGTAGTGTTTTATATATTTTTTTTTAACAATGCTCATTTTTATTTATTTTTTGTTTTTTAGGATTACCATTTTCTGGAAAAAGCAGAAAGAGAAAACAACAATAACTGCGAAAATTACAGAACGACGTTATTTTATTTATGAACAAGTCGATTCTTGAAACTACAGCCCTATAAAACAAAACTCTGTCGCTTTGGGCGAAGCAAAGAGGGATATTTACAGAAAGTGAGCCCTATCAAAACATCCGTTTCACCTGGGCAAGGTGAAAGGTTAAAGTAAAGATGGCAATTACTTAGACTTACGATAATCTTCGGAACATCGACAGCAACCCATTGGCAGAGAACTCCTCGGTGAATCACAAAGTCTGGTACCTCCCTTGATTTGTCTTCAGAAATAACGCTGATTTTTGGTGGAGCTGGATCATTGGAATCTGTCTCACAGGCAGAGTTGTCGTAGGAGGATTCCTCAGTTGTATTTTGCATAATATTTGTACTCTCAGCTGTATTTATGTCTTCGAGCCTGATACGAGAGCTTTCAGGAGCGGTGTACATGACCATGAAGTCAAATTTTCCACTTGGTTATCCCAGGGTGTCCCACACTTCTATGGAATTGGAGGAGTCATCCCTCTCGATGACGTTGACCTAGGGAAAAACATAGTTAATGAATTCTAGTCCTGCAAAAGTTGAGAATTCTTCGTCGTGCTGGGTATTTTCAGGATAACCTGGGTGTTGATCCCATGACATGGTGGGGACGCAGGTATTCTCTTCAATGATGCTCAGCTGATTTTCATTGTTTGGCTGACTTTCTTGCCCCAAGTCTCCTGGGTAAGGCTGCCACATTGGCAGGCCATCCATCGGGCCATAGTAGTCGTGGTCAAAGTTGTATTTCATCAGAGTGTCTTCCTCTAATGAATTTGGCGGAGCACGGCGTCCTTCAGGATCACAATCTTCGTATATCATTTCGACATCTGACCTTGGTATAAATCTCGGGCTCTGTGCAGGAAAGCAAAAGGGAGTCTGCGTTTCGCCCTGAGGCGTATAACATCCTCATTGAGATAGGACTTCCATTCTTCCTCCGTATCGGAGGAATCATCTTTATTGATGGTATGCACTTCTTGAGTCACTGGTTGAAGGAAGCCTCCACTGTGGAAGAAGTTCTGAATGGAATGAAAACTTTTATTGTTCGCAGCCGTCTGAGTACAGGTTGAGTAAAAGCCAAGACCTTTCTTTTTATTATTGTCAGTAGGAATAACAAGCTGCCCCCATCCTGTTGTATTGGTATTCTCGACCTCTTTGATAGCATCTTTGTACGAGGAAATCGAAGTTCCCCCTTCGGATTGATTGTCCTTGTGTAGCGAAAGCGTTTAGAACTGGGTTCCGATTACCCCCTCCGGTTCTAGATAAGTGGATGATGATAAGTTGCTTACGAGCAAGGCCTGTTCTCCACATACTATGACGAGTTGGCCATTCTGGACAAACTTTAGCTTTTGGTGGAGGGTTGAAGTGACCGCCCCAGCCTGATGTATCCAAGGTCTTCCTAATAAACAACTGTATGTTTTTCGGATGTCCATGACCTGGAAAGCGACTTGGAAAGTGTGAGGACCGATAGTTATGGGAAGGTCGACTTCGCCGATAACCGTTTTTCTATATCCGTCAAATGCTTTGACGACGACCTCGCTGGTTCTCATCGGAGGTCCTTTGAATGATAATTGCATCAAAGTGGACTTCGGCATAACATTCAGGGCTGACCCTGTGTCTACCAGTACGCTGGCTAAAGCATCGTCCTGGCAGTTGACTGTAATATTGAGCGCCATGTTATGACGGCGACCTTCTTCAGGTAATTCCTCATCACTAAATCCCAAGTTATTGCAGGAAGTGATGTTAGAGACAATGCTATCGAACTGTCTAATTGTTACATCCTGTTCCATAAAGGCTTGCTCCAAGACTTTCTATAGAGCCTCCCTGTGCGCTTCTTAACTAAGTAACAGTGATAATACCGAGATCTTTGAAGGAGTTTGTAACAACTGATCAACAATGTTGTATTCACTCCTTTGGATGAGCTTTAGCATCTCATCCTCGTTTTTTGAAAGGTCGAGATTACTAGATTGACCGACTGGCGGATTGGGAACTTCTGTCTGAGGTTCCTTTTCTTTGTTGGGTTCTCCAACTACTCTGTTGAAGATTCTACCACTCCGTGTTACTCGACTGATGTCTGCAATATTCACGACGGAGGGTAACAGAATTTCCTTCCCATTCTCAATTGTTGTTGCACCGTATTTGTAAGGGATAGCCTTAGTTGATTCATACGGTAGCGGTCCCGGCAGATAGATGACTATGGGAGCCTTCTGATTTTTCCGACCATCGTAAGTAATTTCGATCCATTCTTGGTTGGGAACTCTCGATTCGTCAAGTAGAGGGATGATGGCACAAACATCCCTAGCCCTCTGATGATCAGAGATTACGACAACGTCCTCGATTTGATCAGTGAAGTAGTTGACTGATCCAGAACTTGATCATGGTTGAATCTCTTTGCGGTCCAACTGACTTTGAAGGGCTGCTCGCACGAGGTAGCATTCTTGATTATCCACTGAGCAAACTCCACACCAATCATAGTTGTGTAGTGGCACCTGGCCACGTCCGCTTTGAATACAGTGTAACCTTACAAGATCTGTTTCCATCGACCGAACATCCTGACTTTGATATCTAGTAGGATTCCCGTTAGTGATACTAATTTACTGGGTGTCTTCATCCATATAGATTGGAAGCCACTAGTGGTTCAAGAAGTGCTGAAGTGTTTCCTGGACAAGGGCACAACCCTGATCGTCTTCGCTACCCGCTTTACATCTCTGATAATCATGTGATACCAGGAACCCGAGCCGGACCTGTTTAGCATGTAACTCCACCAGGCTGGTATTCATCAAGCGAATATCGAAGATTTGAATCATGTTTATTTGATAATGATTCCTATCATGGTAGTCTTGAATCCATCCAAGATCCATCTAACGCTGGAGGGCCTCCTGTATAAAAGAGCATCCCTATTTGTTTACCGAGCAAGTCAGACAAGAATTTTAATTGTGTCGTGGCAGATTATGATACTGGCTTTTCCTTGAGTGCATTGCCACCAGGTTGACATTCATCGAACGGACATCATAGTTTTGAATGATGTTGGAATTCGCATAAACCATGTTAACTCCACGAACTCGGTGCTCTTGGATCCATTCGAGATCCATCTGTTCCTGTAGAGCCAATTGCACCATAGAACATCCTCGATTGCTTTTAGAGCAGATATCACACTGGTGATAATTATGAGTTGGCACATGGCCATATCCACTTTGTCTACAATGCATCTTGACCAAGTTGGCCCTTAACAAGAGTACATCATGAATTTGATAGATGTTGTTAGACTCTTCCTCTATCAAATTGACTGTAGCCTTCTCGTGTTGAGGCACCGAGTTCGTGAGAACATTCGGATTTATATCTTTGAAAGATAAAACCCCACTCCTAACAAGCTTTTGCACGTCGGATTTGAAACTGAGACAATTTTTTATGTTATGCCCTGGTCCTCCTTGATGGTGAGGGCAAGTCTGATCCACCTTAAACCAAAAAGGCGGATTTTCCGATACTGTAAGAGGAGACTTAGTCTGGACATGCCCCTTGGCCAGTAGTAACGGGAATAGTTCTGCGTACGATATGGGTATAGGATCAAATACTGGTGGCCGCGTTGTACGGTTGTTGTTGTATTGAGGACGAGCCTGCTGAAGAGGTTGTTGTGTCCTTTGCTGAAATTGTTGTGAATGCAGCTGGCTTTGAGCAACCTGAGGTTGATACGTAGAAACAGACGCAGGGCTGATAGGAGGAGTTACAGCTGCTACTAGTTGGTACCGTCGCCTTTGCTTTCCGAGAGAGATATTCCCAATATCTTGCCCTTTTTTCTTAGGGAGAGCACTACCGTATTTTTTAGTACCACTTGTCGACCCAGTGTCTTTGACTAGACGTCCTTCTCGAACGGCTTCCTCGAGACGCACTCCCATACCGACCATTTCGGTGAAGTCGTTGGGCGCACTGGCAACCATTCTGTCGTAGTAAAATTAACTCAAGGTCTTTAAGAATATCTTTGTCATCTCTTTTTCCTCAAGAGGTGGACAAATTTGAGCGGCAATTTCATGCCATCTCTGAGCGTATTCCTTAAAGGTTTCCGTGTCTTTTTGCGACATTGATCTGAGTTGATCTCTGTCTGGTGCCATGTCCAAATTGTATTTATATTGTTGGACGAAGGCAGTGCCAAGATCTCTGAAAGTGCTAATCGTAGTGCGGTTTAAACCCATGTACCATTTTAATGCGGCACCGGTTAAACTATCCTGAAAGTAGTGAATCAGTAGCTCCTGGTTCTCTGTCTGAGCTGACATTCATCGAGCGTACATCACTAGATGGCTCTGAGGGCAAGAGTTACCCTTGTACTTTTCAAAATCGGGTACTTGGAACTTGTGCGGGACTTTCACATTGGGGACCAAACAAAGATCTGCGGCGTCCTTTCCAAATAAATCCTGACCGCGAATAGCCTGCACTTCCTTCTGCATTTCCAGGAACTGCTCCTGGAATTCATCCATTCTATCGAACATACTTTCCTTTCTACCAGAAGGTATCTGTGGAATCTGTCTTTTCGGGACAGTGTGCACCACAGGGGGTGGTACCGTTACTACAGCAGTGAATCTTGGAGTTTCCCGAAGTTTGTAACCTTCAGGCCCAGCGGTTCCTACTACGGTTCCCTGATCCTCAGCGATCGGTGGAACATATCCTTCCTGTAACACCCATATATATAACTCATACATCAAAGCATAAATATTATATATAGATCCAAGTGTTTGGCACTGAAACACATAAGCTCCTAGTTAACACATTGTATACAAATAAATGCCCTAAAGTACTAGGTACAAAACCTAAGGCATATTATACACAAGATGTTCAAAAGATAAAAAACTAAGAACTAGATCAACAATGATCTCAAAAAAAAACTCCGCTACGGAAGCTAGCCATCAACAAGCAAGGAAAAGATCACACGACCTTATCCTTACCCTTCTCGGAACCTGAAGCACCTGAAATACTTCAACAACGTGGGGTGAGATACATCAAATCTCAGTGAGTTCCCTATCTTATGGGTTCTCTCGGATTAACAAGGTTCTAACAATCCTAACTCAAGTCCGGGGAAAAGGGAGGGGACCCTTGAGTTCACACTTTATAATTCTCACACTATATGGAAACATGACATGAGTTCATTAACTCACAACATCACTAATCGATAACCATACCAAGACATCTCATCTTCCCGTCCGCTTCTACGTCTAGAAGGCGACCCGAGTCATAGATACTTGTAGTTACTTGGCATACGAATTGGATTCGGGATCATCAGCCTGTTAACCGTGAACCGTCACTTCTCATGGCCTGTTAACCATCACAAGTCTCTACCCATATGTCATACCCCAAATTTTGACCACTAAGATTTCCCATAATTGTGAGAATCATCATCACAATATGGAGGAACCATCATACCTCATTAGTCTCCCCAAAGATGGGTGAGCATCCACTACAATCAAATTTAGGGTCTCAAGCCCTCTCAGAGATTTTGACAAAGGATCAATCAAGGAATGACATGATCTTCAACTTGTCTAAACCTCTCAAACATACACAATGGATCAAGAGGACTCCCACAACAAGGATTAAGCACAAAGCTGCTCCCTTCTAGGTGGATCAAGCCTCAAGATCGCCAGTGTCACCAAATTAGGGTTTTGGTAGATCAGGGCCTCCAAAGGGAAATTTTCCTCTGGACATGAGCCAAGGATCCAAAACACAACCTAATATACTCCATGGAACCTCATGTACCTAACCATCAAGTCAATTTTGCCTCAGGGGATGCATTCATCAAAAATCAGGAATTAGGGTTTCTTGACCTAATTCACCCCTAAGTTGACTTTCAGGGAAAATTATGAGCCAAGACCTTAAGAAAGGGTTTGAGGGTCTCTAATGAACTATATTGATCCATTTGGAACAATGGATTAATCCAGGAAGCTTGAGCAACAAGTCTCAATTTCATCTGCACCACAATTAGGGTTTCGCGGGAAAAGTCAACTGTAACTTTGACTTTTGACCAGGACATGCTCCCAAACCCTAGGACATGCCTCAATATACCCTATGACACCTATGGAACATGTCCATAACGTTTGATTTAGGTCAAGGACATGATTTCCTGAAGAATTACACAGTTTGGAATTCATCTGATAAAAAGTCAACTGTGCACAAAAGTCAACTTTGACTTTTTGAGATTTTTCACCAAAATGGATTTGTAACCCTAAAATGATGTTAATGTATGATTTGAATCATCATTCATCAAGAAAAATCAAAGAAAGTGGGATAACTTGTAAAAGGGGTAACCATAAAAACTTAGAAAAATTTCTAAGTTATGGAAAAAGTGACACTAATGTGCCAACTTTGGAGGACCATAACTCCTAAACCACAAGGCCATTGTTCCCCATTCGAAGCTTTATTTGTAGATCTCATTGCCCTCTACAAAAGCTTCATACTGACCTATGTCCAAATTCCTCATGGATTTTGAGTTATGGAGTGATCAAAATCAAGAAAGGTCACTTTGTTCCAACACTTAGTGAAAATTTCACTAAGTCCGATTTTACCTTACTTTTTGCCAAATGTAGGGGGATTTTTCACTTGGATTCAAAAGAGATCAAAACCAAACATGTTCAAACAGTTGTTTTATCATGTAAGTGCTTTCCAAAATGGACAAGAACATTACCAAATTCCATTTGGGCTATGAGTTATGACATTGGCAAGTTGCCTTGTTGAAATCTGTCAAGACAAGGCAGAATTTGTATTTTTGCTCGATTTACCAAAATTGTGCAAATCCAAATACTCCTATCCACTTGGGCACATCTGAGGATTGAATCTAAAGGGGAAAATCACTGAGCCAAGCCTCCAAAGTCTTTGGAACAAGAAATAGCAAGTTGAACCTAGAATGGCCAAAATAGGGACAAAACTCCAATTTTGGATTGGAGCATTCAATGGAAGCATCAAGGTGGCATGGACTGAGCCATTTAAAACTGAATTCAGTTAAGACTTATCCAAGACCAAGGGAACCAGCAGCCTGTGCCCTAACCTCTAGCTAGAGGAGACTTGGATTTTCATTTGCCAACATTGGCCAAACCTACTCAGCAGTTGCCATTCACTATTCCTTGCAAAACAAACTTGCTCTACTATAAATAGAGCTCAATTATGATCATTTTGAGTACACCAAAGCCATCTAACAGATGCTTTCCTTAAAATCTCTTCTTTCACTCCAATTTTGCCTTCTAAGGCAAGTCACTATCGGGTTTTGAGTTTGAGAGCTTTTCCAATCAAACCAATCACACACACACCTCACATACATCATATAAAAGTGATCCAAACACTCACATAACATCTGGAACACAGATTTCACAAAATCACTAGCCAATTGCTCAAGTTCTTGACAGTTTTGCAGTTGAGGTGCCATCTTCAACTCCAAACCATTTCAATCCATTCCAAGCATTCAGACACATCACTTGGCACCTAGGGAAGCTATCCACATCATTGGAACCTAGCTGTAACACCTCCAACAAAAAGCACGATCACCAGCTGCAAGTGGTAAGCATGAGCTCTTCTAACTCTATGATCCATGCAATTTTTGCTGCACAATAATTTGGCCATATGTTCTTAATCATGCATGGAATGTTTTCTCTCAATAAATTGCATTGTTTGAATCGTGTGTGGAATTTCTGAACCTTCATGCAAAATCTAGGGTTCTTGAGGATTTTGCGTGATTTCTTGTTATATGTTTAATTTAAATGAAATTAATTGACATAGACATGATCGTGAGGTTGAGACGAGCATAATGATATGTGGATTGCATGATATAATCAAGTATTCAGTGAGATTGAGGAGAAAATGCAAATCAGCAAAACCCAGAACACGCGCGTGTTCTTGGTGTGTTCTTGGCGCCATTTTTTAATATTTGAATATTTGAATTTTTGTGATTTTATTTAATTGATTCCAAAATTAATTTCTCTCTGAGTTTTAATGATTTTCAGTTGGTTCTTTTTGCAATAATTCACAAAAATGTTAAAATATTTGATTTTTCCAAAAAATCCCAAAAATATTATTTATTTTATATAATTTATATTTTTGTAAAGAATTAATATTTTAATTGTTTTTGACATTTTAAATATTTTTTCCACCTTGATTTTGCAACTTTTAATGCCTTCTAATTATTTTATAGGTCAATACTTAATTTTTGAAGCATTAATCCAAGATCATAATTTGTTTTCCATATGTAAAACAATTTTGGTCATTTTAATTGAATTTTTATTCAATTAAATACATTTTTGAAAACAAATTAGGGTTTTTGGATTAATTCAACCCTCATAAATCATTTTCAAAACTTTTTGGGCCTTTTGAGAGAGTGTAAGACCCATCCCTTTGTACAGAAAACCTTTTGGGCCTCATTTGTTGTATAAGTCCCTCTGTACATTTTCAAATAAACGACGCGATCGTCGCTAGTTTAAAATTAACAACTGGGCCTCTCCATGAGCTATAAGACCCATTCAAAACTCTTTGGGCCTCTAATAGAGTGTAAGACCAATCAACCTTTTAGCATCAAAGTTGTGCCTCATTCACAATACACAAATATCAATAACTCCTTCATCTAATCGCTGTAAGCGGCAAGCCTCTGGATTATTTACATCCACGCCACTGTCCCTCTTTTAGCATGAGAAATTCCTAAGGAAAGATGGCATTGCTCTACACTGAGTTAAAGTCTTCTCCTTCAGGTTAAAAACCCCTATAAAGGAAATTATGGCATTGCTAGGATCCGCGTATCCCGGTTAAAGTAATCCTCCTTTATAGTCAGTCACCCAACAGTTGTGACAAACAGACCCCCTTTAGAGATGACAAATTCTCTCTAAAGACAACACCTTTCAGCTTCACATCTTGGGCTTTGAACAAGATACAAACCACCTTCCGCTTCACGTCTTGGGTTTTGAACAAGACACCAAAACACCCATTTCCTCCCATAGAATAGGAGGAACTACGAACACTCTGATTTCCCTGTTTCGGTAAACAGGAATACGTAGGAATAAGATTGAAAGAAAAAATCTTAGCGAGCACACTGAACAAAAACCCAAAATCCCATACTTTCATATATCTGTCCTAACATCCTAACTGATAGCCTAAAGCACCCCTTTTCAACAAAATAACCTAGGAGAGACCCCGAATCTTTGTAGCATCTGTAAACCAACAGTTTTGACTGTTTAAACTCAGTATGCAAGCAGGGTTAGTTGGAGACATCTATTTCCCTTCCTTCATCAGCTTCAATAGGATAAAAACTGAATTGAGCTGTAGTACCAGAGCGATTGTGCTTCGCAACCACATCCAAAAATCACTCGCTACAGAAAAATGGCGACTCTGTTGGGAAGTCACATGAGGATCCGATTTACCTTGTCTTCTTCACATCTCCTAGGTAGAAACCTTGACGTCACTAGGATCTTAGGTCAAAACACCGTTAATTTGGAATGAAACCACAAGATGGTGACTCCGCCGGGAAACCATTTTCTGTCAGGAACTTAAGATTCTTAGCTTTTAAAGGTCTAGGATGTTTAGGACAAATATATATGCTGTTTTTCCTAATTGCTATACTTGTTTATTTTTCTGCTAATGGGAATGCGTGTGATGCCGCATGTTGAAAGATTGAGTATACACTTAAGATAAGTGATGGCGACGAGGTCGACCATCAACCTCAGTGGAGGCTGACCAATGCAACTCATTCTCTCACCTAGACAATGGGCCGATTGTGATGTCTGAGAAGCTGAGGAGCCAAACCCTTTTGTAGTGCGGAAACTATCAGGAATAGTTGTTACGCGATACTACCCTCATTTGAGGCTGGTGATCTATTCTCGGTGAATGGCACTTACTCTAAGATTTCTCTACAACTCGCTGGCGATCCGCTTGTTGTTTTGCTTTCCTGGGAGGAGCTGATGATAATGAGTACAGGTACAAAAAAATCATCCGTAGAAAACCTTTGGGGGTGGGTAGAGCCTTGACTTCATGACAACGACCCTTTGACCCCATGTTTTTCCTATGTTTTTGTATGTTGCATTCATGCATTCATCTAAAAAAACATTAAAACAAGAAAAAGTCTTCTCTTCTAGTCTCTCTGTTTTTCAAATTAAACTAAGATAATGATTGCAAATGTCAGAGAAAAAGATTGCGCTAATGGATTTCGGTAGAAGGAGAACCCATAAGTACACCTTCAGGATTCCAAAACTAGAAGATTTAAGAGGATTGGCAAGGATGATCACTAACCCTGAGGCTTTCAGAGCCAAGCACGGAGGTCTGCTACCACTGTTAAGAGTCCATGTGATTGAGGGAATCATGGATGCACTCGTCCAGTTTTACGATCCAGTTTATCACTGTTTCACATTCCCGAATTACCAGCTCGCACCAACGCTGGAGGAGTATTCTCATCTGATTGATCTACACATTACAGATCGAGCTCCATTTTCTGGACTGGAAGAAATTCCAAAGAATCAGATCATTGCAAGAGCAATTCATTTGGATGAGTCAGAAATCAAGACTCACCTGACCACTAAGGGTGGCATCCAAGGTTTGCCAGCCCAGTTCTTGACAAAGAAAGCTCTGTATTTTGCCAGTATAGGGAACGTGTCTGCTTTTGAAAGCATCTTTGTCTTGCTCACTTACGGGTTATTTTTGTTTCCCAACATCAATAACTTTATAGATATCAACGTCATTAAGGTTTTTCTCATTGGAAATCCTGTGCCGACTTTGGTCGCAGATGCGTATCATTCTCTACACTTAGGAAATTTGTACAGCAGAGGAATGATCACATGCTGTGTACCCCTGTTATACAAATATTTTATCTCCCATTTACCCAAGTCTGCTGCTTTTTGGGATCGTAAGAGCGCCTTACGTTGGTCGCAGAAGATCATGTCTCTTGCCAACTCTGATATAGATTGGTGTAATAGGATCTATGATGGAATCAGAATCATTGATCGTTGTGGAAACTTCCCCAACGTACCCCTCATAGGAACTAAAGGAGGAATCAACTACCATCCGGTATTGGTTCGTCGTCAATTTGGATACCCAATGAGGCATGTCCCATGTAATGCTCATCTGGAAGGTCTTTTCTTCAAGGAAGGAGAAAACGACAGAGCACTAAAGATGGAAATAGTGCACGCTTGGAAGCATGTTCATAAGAAAGAACGAGAGTCTCTAGGAAAACCAGACTGTGTCTCGGTGGAGCCTTATCTCCACTGGGTACAAACTAGAGCTCTCAAGCTAAAAATGCCTTATCCGCGTCACGGAGTTCTTCCACCAAAGGAATCTGTCATGTACTTCATGACTGAAACAGAAAAACTCCAGTTACTCTCAACAAAGTTGAAAAGGAGAGAAGGTCTTGGAAGAACAAGTACCGCACCCTCAGTGTAGAGTGTACCAAAATACAGCAACTACTGAAAGAGAAAGATGCTCTGATTGAAATTTTGGAGCAACATGCTGTAGAGAATCAAGAAGACCAAAGGAATTTGCTCACTCCTTTCACCTGGCAAAGGAATGACAACCCGACAACGGCCCAAGAGCCCCGGTCAAAGAAAAGGAAGAAATCAGCACCCAGTTTCTCTTCAGAGAGGACTCGGGACCCATTAGCTTAGGTTTCTATTTCCGCACCTTGTAATCTACTGTATTTCATTTTCGTAATCCTTTGAATTCAATAAAAGAGGTTTCCCCACTGTTTGATATTTGCAATCTAATTGTCGAAGTTTATTTTGAATAAACAAAAATAATTAATATAATCCTTGCATTCATCATTCTCACGTAACGTATTCTTCTTCTCTACGAATCTCACGTTTGTGTCTCGATTCTAGAGTCAAATTGTCTCATTCGTACAATACTCGGGCCAATCGTCAGAAAAAGATGGATGATCTTGAGGAGGAAAATAGAGAGTTGAAGGAAGAGATCGACGCTCTGAGAGAGGATATGAGAAAGCTTCGTAATGACATGCAAGCCATGGTAGAAGCTCAGTTACAACGAACTGTGATCTCGGAGATCACCTCAACGCCCATAGTGGAAAAGTCCGATCCTAGGTATCAAATGCCGAAATATCGTCCTTAGGGCATGCCTCTCAACTATATCCCGGAAGGATATGTTCCGCCGATCACTGAAGATCAGGTAATCTCAACAGAAGCCGTTGGGCTTGAAGGTTACAAACTTCGGGAAAGTGAAGATGCCAGGGGCATACTGAAGACTCCTGAAGGTTACAAACTTCGGGAAACGCCAAGATTCACTGCCGTAGTAACGGTACCACCCCTTATGGTGCACACTTTCCCGGAAGGACAGATTCCACATATACCTTCTGGTGGAAATGAAATCATGTTCGAAAGAATGAACGAGTTCCAGGAACAATTCTTGGAAATGCAAAAGGAATTGCAAGCTATTCGCGATCAGGATCTATTTGGAAAAGATGTCGCGGATCTCTGCTTGGTCCCCAATGTGAAAGTCCCGCACAAGTTCCAAGTGCCTGACTTTGAAAAGTACAAGGGTAACTCTTGACCTCAAAGCCATCTGGGGATGTACGCTCGGCGAATGTCAGCTCAGACGGAGAATCAGGACCTACTGATTCACTACTTTCAGGATAGTTTAACCGGTGCCGCATTAAAATGGTACATGGGTTTAAACCGTGCCACGATCAGCACTTTCAGAGATCTTGGCACTGCCTTCGTCCAATAATACAAATACAATTTGGACATGGCACCCGACAGAGATCAACTCAAATCAATATCGCAAGAGGACAAGGAAACCTTTAAGGAGTATGCTCAAAGGTGGCGTGAAATTGCTGCTCAAATTTGTCCACCTCTTGAGGAAAAAGAGATGACAAAGATCTTCTTAAAGATCTTAAGCTCATTTTACTATGACTGAATGGTTGCCAGTGCACCCAGTGATTTCACCGAGATGGTGGGCATGGGTGTACGTCTTAAGGAAGCCGTCCGAGAAGAACGTTTGGTAAAAGACACTAGATCGACGAACGGTACTAAAAAATACGGTAGTGCTCACCCTAAGAAAAAAGAGCAAGATATTGGGAATATCTCTCTCGGAAAGCAAAGGCGTCGATATCAACCAGTAGTAGCTGTAACTCCTGCTATCAATCCCGCGCCTATGTATCAACCTCAGGTTGCACCAAGCCAACCTGATCAGCAAAGGACTCAACAGCCTCTTCAGCAGGGTCGTCCTCAATACAACAACAACCGTACAACACGGCCACCAAGGTTTGATCCTATACCCATGTTGTACGCAGAACTATTTCCATTACTACTGGCCAAGGGGAACATTCAGACTAAGTCCCCTCTTAAAGTACCGGAAAATCCACCTTCTTGGTTTAAGGCGGATCAAACTTGCCCTTACCACCAAGGAGGACCAGAGCATAACATTAAGACTTGTCTTAATTTCAAATCTGACGTGCAAAAGCTTGTTAGGAGCCGGGTCTTATCCTTCAAGGATACAAATCCTAATGTTCTTACGAACCCGCTGCCTTAACATGAGAACGCTACAGTCAATCTGATTGAGAAAGAGAATAATAACGTCTATCAAATTCATGATGTACTCTTGTTGAAAACCAACTTGGTCAAGATGCATTGTAGAAAGAGTGGATATGGCCATGTGCCACCTCATAACTATCACCAGTGTGATATCTGCTCTAAAGACAACCAGGGATGTTCTGTGGTGCAAGCAGCTCTACAAGAACAAATGGATCTCGGATGGATCCAACAGCACCGAGTTCGTGGAGTTAACATGGTCTACACGAACACTAACATCATTCAGAACCACGATATCTGTGCAATGAATGTCAACTTGGTGGCGATACACTCAAGGCAAAGCCAGTATCATAATCTGCTGCGGCACAATTATAGTTCTTGTCTGACTTGCTCGGTAAACAAACAGGGTTGCTCTTTTGTACAAGAAGCCCTCCAGCGTCAGATGGATCTTGGATGGATCCAAGACTTCCATGATAGGAATCCCTATCAGATCAATATGGTTCAAATCTTTGACATTCGCTTGATGAATACCAACTTGGTAGAGTTATATGTTGAACAGGTTCGACTCGGATTCCTGGTGTCACATAATTATCACAGTTGTAAAGCGGGTTGCGAAAACAATCGAGGTTGTACCCTTGTCCAGGAGGCACTTCAGCACTTGTTAAATCACTGGTGGATGCCAATTTATATGGATGAAGATACTCAGCAAATTAGTATCGGTAACAGGAATCCTACTCGGCGTCAGAGTCAGGATGTCCGATCAGTGGAAGCTAACCTAGTAAGGTTACATTGTATTCAAAGTGGGCATGGCCAGGTGCCACCACACAATTATGATCGTTGTAGCGTCTGTTCGGAAAGTAACCAAGGGTGTTACCTTGTGAGAGCAACTCTGCAGGGACAGGTGGATCGTGGAGAGATTTGTCCATATCCGGGTTCTGGACCCATCAACTGGACGCCGAACTACCTCGCCGATCAAGTTGAGGATGTTATCACAATCTCTGGTCATCATAGGACCAGGGATGTTTTTGCCATCATCCCTCTATTTGATGAATCTAAAGTTCCCAACCGGGAACAGATCAAGATTACCTACGATGGTCAGAAAAACCAGAAGGTTCCCATAGCCATCTATCTGCCGGGACCATTACTGTATGAATCAGCTAAGGCTATCCCTTACAAATACGGTGCAACAACCATTGAAAATGGAAAGGAAATTCCATTACCCTCCGTCGTGAACATTGTAGACATCAGTCGAGTAACACGGAGTGATAGAATCTTCAATCGAGGGTTGGGGAACCTAACAAAGAAAAGGAACCTCAGACTGAAGTTCCCAATCCACTAGTCGGTCAATCCAGTAATCCCGACCTTTCAAAAAACTACGATGAGATGCTGAAGCTCATCCAAAGGAGTGAATACAACATTGTTGATCAACTGTTACAAACTCCTTCGAGGATCTCGGTATTATCACTGTTACTCAGTTCAGAAGCACATAGGGAAGCTTTACAGAAAGTCTTGGAGCAAGCCTTTGTGGAACAGGATGTAACCATCAGACAGTTCCATAGCATTGTCTCTAACATCACTTCTTGCAACAATTTGGGATTTAGTGATGAGGAATTACCTGAAGAGGGTCGTCGTCGTAACATGGCGCTCAATATCACAGTTAACTGCCAGGACGATGCGTTGGCCAGCGTACTAGTAGACACAGGGTCAGCCCTGAATGTTATGCCGAAGTGCTCTTTGATGCAATTATCATTCAAAGGCCCTCCGATGAGAATCAGCGAGGTTATCGTCAAAGCATTTGACGGATCGAGAAAAGCGGTTATCGGCGAAGTTGATCTTCCCATAACTATTGGTCCTCATACTTTCTAAGTCACTTTCCAGGTCATGGACATCTGGGCAACATACAGTTGTTTATTAGGAAGACCTTGGATACATCAGGCTGGAGCGGTCACCTTGACCCTTCACCAAAAGCTAAAGTTCGTTCAGAACGGCCAACTCATCACAGTTTTTGGGGAACAAGCCTTGCTTGTAAGCAACTTGTCATCATCTACTGGTATAGAACCCGAGGAGGTTATTGGAACTCAGTTCCAAGCACTGTCGGTGAGCAAGGACGATCAATCTGAAGGAGGAACATCAATTTCCTTATACAAGGATGCTATCAAAGCGGTCGAGAGTACCGATACAAAGGAATGGGGACAGCTTGTCATTCCTACTGACAATAAAACAAAGAAGGGTCTTGGTTTTTCTGCAACCTGTACCCAGATAGCCGCCAACGATGGAAGTCTTCATCCCCTTCAAAACTTCTTCCACAGTGGAGGTTTCCTTCACCCAGTGCCTCAGGCAGTTCATGCTATCAATGAGGAAGATTCGTCTGACACAGAGAAAGAGTGGAAGTCCTATCTTAATAAGGACGGTTATATGTCTCAGGACGAAACGCAAACTCCTTTTTGCTTTCCTACACAAAGTCCGAGATTTATACCCAGATCAGACGTCGAAATGATCTATGGAGATTGTGATCTAGAAGGATGTCGTGCTCCGCCAAACTCATTAGAGGAGGACACTCTGATGAAAGACCAATTTGACTACAACTACTATGGCCCATGGATGGTCTACCGATGTGGCAGCCCTACCCAGGAAACTTGGGGCAAGAAAGTCAGCCGAATGATGAAAATCAGCTGAGCATCATTGAACAGAATACCGGTGTCCCCACCAAGTCATGGGATCAACACTCGGATCATCCTGAAGCTACTCAACATGAAGATGAATTCGCAACGTTTGCGGGACTTGAATTCATCAATTATGCTTTTCTTGAGGTCAACGTCATCGAGAGAGATGACTCCTCCAGTTCCAAAGAAGTTTGGGACACTCTGGGAGAACCAAGTGGAAAATACGACTTTATGGTCAAGTACACTGCTCCCGAAAGCTCTCGTATCAGGCTCGAAGATATCCAGCCAACTGGATGGGGAGATACAGCTGAGAGCACAAATACTATGCGAAATACAACTGAGGAATTCTCCTACGACAACTCTGCCTGGGAGACAGATTCCAATGATCCTACTCCATCAGAAATTAGTGTTATTTCTGAAGACAAATCAAGGAAGGTTCTAGACTTTGTGATTCACCGAGGAGTTCGCCGCCAATGGGTTGTCGTCGAGGTTCCGAAGGTCGTCCTTTAGTCAAAGTAATTGCCATCTTTTAACCTTTCACCTTGCCCAGGTGGAACGGATATTTTGATAGGGCTCGCTTTCTGTAAATTTCCCTCTTCGCTTTACCCAAAGCGACAGAGTTTTGTTTTATAGGGTTGTAGTTTCAAGTTTTGACCTGTTCATAAATAAAAAACGTCGTTCAGTAATTTTCGCATTAAATGTTGTTTTCTCTTTTTGCTTTTCTTAGAAAATGGTAATCCTAAAAAAACAAAACATAATAAAAACAAGCATTATTTAAAAACACTGCACACACTCTTGCATTCTCTCTATCTCTTCTAAACACAAATCATCACGTCATGCAGATTGCTTGTTTTAAACCCCGTTGAAACATACGATCCGATGCCTTCTCCTAACTTTGAGTTCCCGGTATTCGAGGCTGAAGAAGAAAATGACGACAAAATTCCAGAAGAGATCTCCCGACTACTCAGACAAGAGGAAAGGTCCATTGAACCTCACAAAGAACCATTGGAAACGATAAACTTGGGTTCAGAAAAAGAGAGAAAAGAAATCAGGATTGGGGCACTACTCAGTCCAACTGCCAAAGAAGGTTTAATAAAGTTTCTCCAAAAGTTTCCCGATATATTCGCTTGGTCCTATCAGGATATGCCAGGGTTGGATACCAGCATCGTGGAACACCATCTACCGTTGAAATTGGAATGTCCTCCAGTAAAGCAAAGGTTGAGACGGACTCATCCGGACATGGCCATCAAAATCAAGGAGGAAGTACAGAAACAGATTGACGCAGGTTTCCTCGCCACATCAGAGTATCCTTAATGGTTAGCCAACATTGTACCCGTTCCAAAAAAGGACGGAAAGGTCAGAATGTGTGTCGACTACAGAGACCTGAACAAGGCTAGTCCAAAGGACGACTTTCCTTTACCACACATTGACATGCTGGTAGACAGTACAACAAAGTTCAAAGTCTTCTCCTTCATGGATGGATTCTCGGGCTATAATCAAATCAAAATGGCGCCAAAAGACATGGAGAAAACTTCGTTCATTACCCCCTGGGGTACCTTTTGTTACAAGGTAATGCCATTCGGTTTGAAGAACGCCGGGGCAACCTTATCAAAGGGCCATGACTACTCTGTTTCATGACATGATACACAAAGAAATCGAGGTATATGTCGATGATATGATTGCAAAATCAAAAACAGAGAGTGAGCACGTTGAACATCTGTCAAAATTGTTCAAACGTTTAAGAAAATTCAAGCTCCGCTTGAATCCCAACAAGTGCACCTTCGGTGTCCGTTCAGGGAAATTACTAGGGTTCATCGTCAGCCAGAAAGGAATTGAGGTTGATCCTGACAAGGTCAAGGCCATTCAAGAAATGCCTTCTCCGAAAACTGAAAAACAAGTCAGAGGATTCCTGGGATATCTGAATTACATTTCCAGATTCATATTCCTCATGACCGCAACATGCGCGCCAATCTTCAAATTACTCAAAAAGAGCCAGGATTGTGTTTGGTCAGAAGATTGCCAAACCGCCTTCGACAGTAAAAAGGAATATCTGTTGAATCCTCCGATTCTATCACCTCCAGTGGAAGGAAGACCACTGATCATCTACCTCACAGTCTTAGAGGACTCAATGGAATGTGTATTTGGCCAACAAGACGAAACTAAATGGAAAGAGTCTGCCATTTACTATTTGAGCAAGAAATTCACCGACTGCGAAACTCGGTACACGATGCTCGAGAAAACTTGCTGTGTTTTGGCATGGGTAGCCAAACGTCTTCGCCAGTACATGATCCGTCACACTACTTGGTTTATCTCTGAAATGGATCCAATCAAGTATGTTTTTGAAAAGCCTGCTCTCACGGGAAGGATTGCCCGTTGGCAGATGTTATTATCAGAATACGACATCGAGTACCACGCTCAAAAAGCCATTAAGGGAAGTATTTTAGCTGATCATTTGGCTCATCAACCGATTGACAATCAAGAATCAATCGGGTTTGACTTCCCAGACGAAGATGTCATGTACCTAAAGATGAAAGACTGCGATGAACCGCTACCCAGTGAAGGGCCAGAACCAAGTTCCTAGTGGGGACTTATCTTTGACGGAGCAGTCAATCATTACAGAAACGAAATTGGGGCAATCATTGTTACCCCTCAGGGTACCCACATTCCTTTCACCGCTCGACTTACATTCAAATGTACGAACAACGAGGCCGAATACGAAGCTTGTATTATGGGTCTCGAAGAAGCAATTGATTTAAGGATCAAAAACTTGGACGTATACGGCGACTCAGCCTTGGTTATCAATCAGATAAAAGGAGATTGGAACACATACCAATAAGGATTGATTCCTTACGAAGACTACGCAAGAAGGTTACTACCTTTCTTCAACAGAGTCGAGTTTCATCACATCCCTCGTGAGGAGAATCACATGGCTGACGCTTTAGCCACTCTCTCTTCCATGATTAGTGTAGGTCAATGGAACGACCTACCTAAGATCAACATAATGCGCCTAGAACGGCCCGCTTACATCTTCACGATTGAAGCAATCATAGACGACAAACCTTGGTATCACGATATCAAATGCTTCCTTCAGAAACAAGAGTACCCACCTGGGGCACTAAGGAAGGATAGAAAGACCCTCAGAAGATTGGCTGGAAACTTCTTCCTGAGCGGTGACACTCTTTATAAGAGAAATTTTGACATGCTCTTGCTCCGATGCATAGACAGACCAGAAGCAGACATGCTTATGAAAGAAATTCATGAAGGATCCTTTGGCACTCATGCCAATGGACACGCAATGGTGAGAAAAATTCTAAGAGCAGGGTACTATTGGTTGACAATGGAATCCGACTGCTACAAGTACATGAGGAGGTGTCACAAGTGTCAGATATACTCCGATAAAATTCATGTACCGCCAGCGCATCTCAAAGTTCTCTCTTCCCCATGGCCTTTTTCCATATAGGGAATTGACATAATTGGCATGATTAAACCCAAAGCTTCAAACGAACATCGATTCATCCTAGTAGCCATTGATTACTTCACCAAGTGGGTCGAAGCAGCGTCATTCGCCAATGTAACCCGACAAGTGGTGGTCCGATTTATGAAAAACAATATCATCTGCCGTTATGGTGTTTCGAGCCAGATCATTTCTGATAATGGATCTAACTTGAACAATAAGATGATGAAAGAGTTGTGCGCAGAGTTCAAGATTAAACACCATAACTCATCTCCCTACCGACCCAAGATGAATGGAGCGGTAGAAGCGGCCAATAAGAACATCAAGAGGATCGTTCAAAAGATGGTTGTAACCTACAAAGATTGGCATGAGATGCTACCCTTTGCTCTTCATGATTATCGCACATCTGTCCGCACTTCAACAGGGGCAACCCCTTTCTCTCTAGTGTATGGCATGGAGGCAGTGCTCCCCATAGAAGTAGAGATCCCGTCAATCCGAGTATTGATGGAAGCTAAGCTCACCGAAGCTGAATGGTGTCAAAGTCGACACGACGAACTGAACCTGATCGAAGAGAAGCGAATCACGGCACTATGCCATGGTCAGTTGTATCAACAGAGAATGAAAAAGGCGTTCGACAAAAAGGTTCGACCTCGCATCTTTAGGAAAGGAGACCTAGTGCTCAAGAAGATACAATCATTTCTCACTGACTCTCGGGGCAAGTGGACTCCGAATTATGATGGCCCCTATGTGGTCACGAAAGCTTTCTCAGGTGGTGCCTTGAGACTTGCAACCATGGACGGAGAGGAATTTGCCTACCCCACGAATGTTGATGTAGTCAAGAAATACTTCGCCTAAACTAAAAAAAGAAACGTCTCGGTGGATTGAAAACCCGAAAGGGTGGTCCAGGCAAAAATTAGAGACATGAAAAAAAATCATCCCGGTGGATTGGAAACATCAAAGTACAATCCAGGCAAAAATTAGGGATAATGGTAAGTAACTATGTTCAACAGAGGCATGTCCCTCAACAGCAGCAGTTACACCATCTGTCAGAAAACTCCAGTCAAGGTCATCTTCGACAGAAGCTCAGGATGCCTAGAATTCAAAGTTGGTAGAAGGATAGTGATCGTTATGTTTCATCGTAGCCCCTTTCCCTGCAAATTACCATTTTCTAACTTTGTATATACTCCTTGGAATCACGCGTTTGGCTGATCTCTATCTTATCAATAAAATTTGAGTCCTTGTGCTTTTGTTTGTAATTCTTATTTGTTTTAGCTTTACAGAATGATGTTTTTTAAACTTGATCAACGATTCTTGAAATAAAACAAAAATGAATTTATTTGTTAAAACTTTTTCTGCTTTTTTTTAATAAAGACGGCAATTTCTTTTGACTGTTGAACATCAGAAGAACATCGGTCGCTTCTCCAGAAGTAAGTGAACCTCAAAGTGCAGAATCAAAGTACTTCTTCTACGCCAGTGCGCCTGAATGAAGGATCAACAGTGTCAGATGCGACTAATCCATCTGACATCTTCGGCAGAGTCCTTATCTCCTAAGCCCGACCAACAGTATTCCCCGCAGGGAATATCTCTCCTAAGCAAGGCAGGATTACTATCTTGAACCAAGTGATACCTTTCATCTCCAGCAGTGGCCGAGTATCCAGTCGTGTTCATCCGTCAGTCTGTATGTTGCGTCAGTTTTGTCAGCATATACATACATACATCATGCATTTTACTTGCATTCGCATTCATATTGCATCACTATCACTCTAGTCGGTCTTATCCCCTAGTGATAAAAGTCCTCTCAATCGAGTTGTCGGTTCTTTCCTCGTCAGGAAGTGAATCATCTGAACAATCTCGCCTCCAGCTATTTCTGAATTGAAAGTAGGTCCTGGACCACTTTGATAATTTAAACCTCTGAAAAACCAGAGAAAACGTTCAACAAGCATCGCTCTTCGCCATTGAAGATGATATCCTTGCTTTCCCGGATTAAGGAAAATCCCCAGAGAGAGCCTCGTAATCAGAGATTCGGCAGCACGCCAGTTTCGCTCCAAAAAGATCGCTGATGAAAAGGTCATCGGCACCTCAAAATTGGACCCCATCATATGGCATTTCTCCCGGAAGATCCCGAGAAAAGTATGATGTAAGATCCCAAGCGACAGCAGTCTCCCAAGAGACCTGCTTTTCCCTAGTAGAAACAAATGGCGTCTCCAACAGAGAAGTTTGTGCAACTCTACAACTCAGACAACTGGGTTCCCCAGCAAGTCTGACATCAAAATTTTTCCATCAAATGGCATCTCCCCTGGAAAATTCGGCGAGAAGTTTGAGGAAAATTGCTACGAATAGCGTCCCTTGTCAATAAAGTTTATTGACAAAAGAAACTGAGACCAGTTCCTTGGTAGGAAACCAGGATCGAGGGGAAGTTTACATAAGAAACTAAGACTAGTTCCTTGGTAGGAAACCAGGATCGAGGGGAAGTTTACAACGAAAACTGAGACCAGTTCCTTGGTAGGAAACCAGGATCGAGGGGAAGTTTGTTTCCGCAACTGAGACTAGTTCCGTGGTAAGAAACCAGGGTCTAGGGGAAGTTTACCTTTTCTAAGCATCATTGCTTAGCAAAAGAAGATGAATGCGCAAGCTGCCATTCATAACCCTCAAAATTTCGGGTATTCCGATATTTAATCCTCTTGCACCCCGAATGCCCGAATACCTTCGCCATTCACGCCTTCGTGTCCAAGAAGATTAAATAGGGGCATCTGTCATACCCCAAATTTTGACCACTAAGATTTCCCATCATTGTGAAAATCATCATCACAATATGGAGGAACCATCATACCTCATTAGTCTCCCCAAAGATGGGTGAGCATCCACTGCAATCAAATTTAGGGTCTCAAGCCCTCTCAGAGCTTTTGACAAAGGATCAATTAAGGAATGACATGATCTTCAACTTGTCTAAACGTCTCAAACATACACAATGGATCAAGAGGACTCCCACAACAAGGATTAAGCACAAAGCTGCTCCCTTCTAGGTGGATCAAGCCTCAAGATCGCCAGTGTCACCAAATTAGGATTTTGGTCGATCAGGGCCTCCAAAGGGAAATTTTCCTCTGGGCATGAGCCAAGGATCCAAAACACAACCTAATATACTCCATGGAACCTCATGGACCCAACCATCAAGTCAATTTTGCGTCAGGGGATACATTTATCAAAAATCAGGAATTAGGGTTTCTTGACCTAATTCACCCCTAAGTTGACTTTTAGGGCAAATTATGAGCCAAGACCTCAAGAGAGGGTTTGAGGGTCTCTAATGAACTATATTTATCCATTTGGAACAATGGATTAATCCAGAAAGCTTGAGCAACAAGTCTCAATTTCATCTGCACCACAATTAGGGTTTCGCGGGAAAAGTCAACTGTAACTTTGACTTTTGACCAGGACATGCTCCCAAACCCTAGGACATGCCTCAATATACCCTATGACACCCATGGAACATGTCCATCAAGTTTGATTTAGGTCAAGGACATGATTTCCTGAAGAATTACACAGTTTGGAATTCATCTGATAAAAAGTCAACTGTGCACAAAAGTCAACTTTGACTTTTTGATATTTTTCACCAAAATGGATTTTTAACCCTAAAATGATGTTAATGTATGATTTGAATCATCATTCATCAAGAAAAATCAAAGAAAGTGGGATAAATTGTAAAAGGGATAACCATAAAAACTTAGAAAAAATTCTAAGTTATGGAAAAAGTGACACTAATGTGCCAACTTTGGAGGACCATAACTCCTAAATCACAAGGCCATTGTTCCCCATTCAAAGCTTGATTTGTAGATCTCATTGTCCTCTACAAAAGCTTCATACTGACCTATGTCCAAATTCCTCATGGATTTTGAGTTATGGAGTGATCAAAATCAAGAAAGGTCACTTTGTTCCAACACTTACTGAAAATTTCACTAAGTCAGATTTTACCTTACTTTTTGCCAAATGTAGGGGGATTTTTCACTTGGATTCAAAAGAGATCAAAACCAAACATGTTCAAACAGTTGTTGTATCATGTAAGGGCTTTCCAAAATGGCCAAGAACATTACCAAATTCCATTTGGGCTATGAGTTATGACATTGGCAAGTTGCCTTGTTGAAATCTGTCAAGACAAGGCAGAATTTGCATTTTTGCTCGATTTGATAAAAATTGTGAAAATCCAAATACTCCTATCCACTTGGACACATCTGAGGATTGAATCTAAAGGGGACAATCACTGAGCCAAGCCTCCAAAGTCTTTAGAACAAGAAATAGCATGTTGAACCTAGAATGGCCAAAATAGGGACAAGACTCCAATTTTGGATTGGAGCATTCAATGGAAGCATCAAGGTGGCATGGACTGAGCCATTTACAACTGAATTTAGTCAAGACTTATCCAAGACCAAGGGAACCAACAGCCTATGCCCTAACCTCTAGTCAATGGCTAGAGGAGACTTGGATTTTCATTTGCCAACATTAGCCAAACCTACTCAGAAGTTGCCATTCACTATTTCTTGCAAAACAAACTTGCTCTACTATAAATAGAGCTCAATTGTGATCAGTTTGAGTACACCAAAGCCATCTAACAGATGCTTTCCTCAAAATCTCTTCTTTCACTCCAATTTTTCCTTCTAAGGCAAGTCACTATCGGGTTTTGAGTTTGAGAACTTTTCCAATCAAACCAATCACACACACACACCTCACATACATCATAAAGAAGTGATCCAAACACTCACATAACATCTGGAACACATATTTCACAAAATCACTAGCCAATTGCTTAAGTTCTTGACAGTTTTGCAGTTGAGGTGCCATCTTCAACTCCAAACCATTTCAATCCATTCCAAGCATTCAGACACATCACTTGGCACCTAGGGAAGCTATCCACATCATTGGAACCTAGCTGTAACACCTCCAACACAAAGCACGATCACCAGCAGCAAATGGTAAGCATGAGCTCTTCTAACTCTATGATCCATGCAATTTTTGTTGCACAATAATTTGGCCATATGTTCTTAATCATGCATGGAATGTTTTCCCTCAATAAATTGCATTGTTTGAATCGTGTGTGGAATTTTGAACCTTCATGCAAAATCTTGGGTTCTTGAGGATTTTGCGTGATTTCTTGTTATATGTTTAATTTAAATGAAATTAATTGACATAGACATGATCGCGAGGTTGAGACGAGCATAATGATATGTGGATTGCATGATATAATCAAGTATTCAGTGAGATTGAGGAGAAAATGCAAATCAGCCAAACCCAGAACACGCGCGTGTTCTTGGTGTGTTCTTGGCGCCATTTTTGAATATTTGAATTTTTGAATTTTTGTGATTTTATTTAATTGATTCCAAAATTAATTTCTCTCTGAGTTTTAATGATTTTGAGTTGGTTCTTTTTGCAATAATTCACAAAAATGTTAAAATATTTGATTTTCCCAAAAAATCCTAAAAATATTATTTATTTTATATAATTGATATTTTTGCAAAGAATTAATATTTTAATTATTTTTGACATTTTAAATATTTTTTCCACCTTGATTTTGCAACTTTTAATGCCTTCTAATTATTTTGTAGGTCAATACTTAATTTTTGAAGCATTAATCCAAGATCACAATTTGTTTTCCATATGTAAAACAATTTGGTCATTTTAATTGAATTTTTATTCAATTAAATACATTTTTGAAAACAAATTAGGGTTTTTGGATTAATTCAACCCTCATAAATCATTTTCAAAACTTTTTGGGCCTCTTGAGAGAGTGTAAGACCCATCCCTTTGTACAGAAAACCTTTTGGGCCTCATTCGTTGTATAAGTCCCTCTGTACATTTTCAAATAAACGACGCGATCGTCGCCAGTTTAAAATTAACCAACTGGACCTCTCCATGAGCTATAAGACCTATTCAAAACTCTTTGGGCCTCTTATATAGTGTAAGACCCAACCTCCTTTTAACCAAAACCTTTTGGGCCTCAGATATTATATAAGTCCCTCTGCGTTAAAAGAAAACCTTGGCGCGATCGCCATTTCAAAAAAAAAGTCAACTGGGCCTACCCTCGTGTTATAAGCCCCACTCTTTTTCTTTAAACTTTTTGGGCCTCTTGAGAGAGTGTAAGACCCATCCCTTTGTACAACAAACAATTTTTGGGCCTTAGTCACTTGTATAAGTCCCTCTGTACAAATTCAAACAGTGCGCTCACTGAT
Source organism: Lathyrus tuberosus (assembly GCA_022829125.1). Lineage (NCBI taxonomy): Eukaryota > Viridiplantae > Streptophyta > Magnoliopsida > Fabales > Fabaceae > Lathyrus > Lathyrus tuberosus. The sequence continues at coordinate 7,759,225 of JALAZF010000254.1, forward strand.
AAACCCTGGGCCTCTCCTTGAGCTGTAAGCCCCAAATCTTTCTTTTTCAAAGCACTTTCTCCTTTGATTTTGAATATACTGTTGTTTTCAATATTTCTTTGTTGAACAACTAACCAAACAACATGGAAGCTCTACAACCGAGTAAGTGGTTATTGCTTTCATTTACCGCTTTCATATACATATAACTGTATTGTGGGGTTGTTTCACTGTAAGTCTTCTTTCATAAACTCATATTAACTGTGTAATAATAGTATAGATATTTCGAGTTTCCCCGACAACTACGTCTAGAACTAGGTGACGCCGTTTCGCTTATTCGTAGAAATAGTCAAAACTAGATCCATATAGGATTACCAGACACAGTCTTCCCTCCTCTTGGGGTTAAACAATATGGAGACATGAAAGGCAGCATTCTCGGTGAACCCTTTCATAGACTGTCACTCGTAGAAGTTGTCAAAGAAACTCTATTCCCCAGAGATGATCTTTCTCCGTGAATGGCATCTCTTGAGTTTCTTCCAAATTCTCGGACTTTCCTGGCTTGATCTATTCTCTGTGAATGGCATGTCTTGAATTTCTCGGGGTTTGGGGACCCACAGGCTTCTTAAAAGCACTTGTCAAGAAACTCTACTCCCCAGAGATAATCTTTTCTCCGTTAATGGCATCTCTTGAGTTTCTTCCAAATTCTCGAACTTTCCTGGCTTGATCTATTCCTCGTGAATAGCCTGTCTTGAATTTCTCAGGGTTTGGGGACCCATCGGCTTCTTGAAAGCATCGGCCTCCTCTTTGGCATCGTACAAGGACCCACAGGCTTCCTAAAAGTAACCCTCGCCTCCTTTTGGGCTTAGTACAAGGACCCGCCTGCTTCTTAGAAATATTCACAGCCTCCTCTTAGGCTTCATATAATGATCTCTTCCTCCGGGAATGATAGCCTCCTCTTGGGCTTCATACAAGGACCGATCGGCTTCTTAAAAGTTTCCAGCCTCCTCTTGGGCTTCGTACAAATTGTCCCGATGACCTCCTAGAGGTATAGGAACAGAACTTAATCATCTCCATAGAACAGTCCTTTCAAAGAGTCTACTACTGTTTCTCAAAGCATAGTACAAAAGATGAAACTCTAGACTTGGACAGTCTAAATATCCTTGAGTCTCAAAGACATTCTCAAGTGACCCCTTCGTTAAATAGGAAGAAAACCCGTAGACTCGGACAGTCTCAATACCCTTCGGATTTCCCACTTCCTTAAAGAATAAGAATAACCCGGATCCTCAAATCAAATCCTTGAGTACAATGTTGCTCATATAAGAACTGATTTTCTCTTTCAAAATCAGTATACTGGACCTGTCACTCAACTGAAACAGTCACCATAGCCTCCTCTTGTGCTTTGTACAATGATTCTCCCCAGCGGAGCAAACAACTTTTAGCCTCCATCTCGGGCTTCGTACGAGATACAAAGACTCTCTTGTTGAGTCAAATCATTTGTAGCCTCCATCTCGTGCTTCATATGAGATACAAAGACTCTCTTATTGAGTCAAATCATTTGTAGCCTCCATCTCGGGCTTTGTACGAGATACAAAAAAGACTCTCTTGTTGAGTCGGACACCTTTCGCCTCCGCCTTGGGCTTCGTACAAGACACCTCCAAAAGACTCCCTCGTTGGGTCAACCCCTTTTAGCCTCAATCTTGGGCTTTGTACATGACAGAAAGAACATTTCCTTCGAAAAGGTTAACCTTTTACCCTCCTCTTAGGCTTTGTATAAGAAAACCCTGGTTGATCCAATCAACCTTTTAGCATCAAAGTTGTGCCTCATTCACAGTACACAAATATCAACAACTCCTTCATCTAGTCGCTGTAAGCGGCAAGCCTCTGGATTATTTACATCCATGCCACTGTCCCTCTTTTAGCATGAGAAATTCCTAAGGAAAGATGGCATTGCTCTACACTGAGTTAAAGTCTTCTCCTTCAGGTTAAAACCCCCTATAAAGGAAATTATGGCATTGCTAGGATCCGCGTATCCCGGTTAAAGTAATCCTCCTTTACAGTCAGTCACCCAACAGTTGTGACAAACAGATCCCCCTTTAGAGATGACAAATTCTCTCTAAAGACAACACCTTTCAGCTTCACATCTTGGGCTTTGAACAAGATACAAACCACCTTTCGCTTCACGTCTTGGGCTTTGAACAAGACACCAAAACACCCATTTCCTCCCATAGAATAGGAGGAACTACGAACACTCTGATTTCCCTGTTTCGGTAAACAGGAATACGTAGGAATAAGATTGAAATAAAAAATCTTAGCGAGCACACTAAACAAAAACCCAAAATCCCATACTTTTATATATCTGTCCTAACATCCTAACCGATAGCCTAAAGCACCCCTTTTCAACAAAATAACCTAGGAGAGACCCCGAATCTTTGTAGCATCTATAAACCAACAGTTTTGACTGTTTAAACTCAGTATGCAAGCAGGGTTAGTTGGAGACATCTATTTCCCTTCCTTCATCAGCTTCAATAGGATAAAAAATGAATCGAGCTGTAGTACCAGAGCGATTGTGCTTCGCAACCACATCTAAAAATCACTCGCTACACCATAGCATATGCTCCAATCGTACTACACGTAGGGAATCAAACCTACCAAGTAATTGTGTACCCATTTCAAAGGAGCTCGAGACCCATGAAACTACACTCAAAATATTCTGGTTACGATTACATGATCACATACAACAATACGATTGTATTCGACAATCACAAGACTACACCGTCTTAAGGCCTCTCTTGCCTTTTCACACCTACAAAGGTTAACCACATTTCCATACTAGTGTTCACTCTCCACTAGGCCAATACTCGGCAAGGGTGTATCTTTCTACAACACGTGCCCGAGCATCGCCATCTAGAGTTGTCTACAATTTCTAGTTCCTTACTAGATTCTCCTATAGTTCAAGTTTGAGGTTTCCTCACTCTTCCTATATCATTTTCACATTTGTATGCATGCTCACTTATAATCATGTTAAACAATAAAAGGATAAGCAAGACATGTCATAATTGCATAGTAGAATAATATATAACGATTAAAACATAATTATATCACTTTGAGAACTTTCTCGATTATTTAATCGGTCGGTAAAATCAACATATTTCATCTCCATTGCATAGAATATTTCCTCGGCTTTACATTGATATAAGGAATGATCGAATCCGATAAACGAGTCGAAAGTTATGAATTTTCTCGCTTAAGGAATAAAATCTCAAGTCCCAGGTCGCGCTAAGCGCACCCCTGTCCGTGCTAAGCGCGATTTCTTCGGTTTGGATGGGTTACAGAAATTCAACACCATGCTGAGCGGCTCCTGCGCTCTAAGCGCGCTCGGCGAAACTCAGAAAAATGCTTCAGCAAAAACAAAGATTCCCTACACATCCAAACCTCTTCTCAACCATAAATTACAACCAACAGAGGTGCTACAACCTAGTTCTAGCAAGGTTTGATCAACAACATTCAAAAAAACATATATTCCTCAAAAACACAAAGTTTCACAAAACCTAACATTTCCAATCAAACCAAAACATCAAAACAATCATCAATACATGTTTCTATAAGCACATTGAGCATTCATTTCGATTTATATCAATTTCCAACCGTTAAAACATTGTTTTCAACATTCTAACCTAATAACTCATATTATCCAAAAACTCTAAAATGAGGTTTCTAACTAGAACCCACCTTGAAATGAGCAAGATGAAGATGATGAGAAGATTGGGTGAAGATTTGATGAATGGATGATGATGATTCTTGAAGTTCTTGAACTTCTCTTCTTTTCCTCTTTTCTCTCCTTTCCTTTCCTTTCTTTCCTTCTTTCTTCTTTCTCTCTCTTTCTTACTAACTTTTTCTTTTGTTTGGAAAATGAGAGGAAAAAGAAACATATAGTAAACTATCATTAATAAATAATACTACTAAATGCCCAAAAAGTCTCTTAAGTCCAAATTAGTAAAATATCTCAGAGTCAGATAATATTAATTGGATTTATTCTAAGTTCTACCATTACTCTAATTATTTTTTCAAATAATTTCTCAGAGTACACTGGGGTATTACACTTCCGAGATATAGTTAATAGGCATGCCCCAGGGACGATCTTTCGGCATTTTGTACCTAGGATCATACTTCTCCACTATGGGCGTTGATGTGATCTCTGAGATCAAAGTCCTTTATTGTTGCATATGAGCCTCTGCTAGAGCTTGCATGTCGTTATGAAGCTTTCTCAGATCCTCTTTCAGAGTTTCAATCCCTTCTCTCAACTCTCTGTTCTCTTCCTCGAGATCATCCATCTTTTTCTGACGATTGGCCAGAGTATTGTACGAATGAGACAGTTTGACTCTAGAATCGAGACGCAAACGTGAGATTCGTAGGTAAGAAGAATGTGTTTATGAGAATGATGAATGCAATGATTATTAATTATTTTTGTTTATTCAAAGTAAACTTCAACAATTAGATTGCAAGTATCAAACAGAGGGGAAACCCCGTTTTATTGAATTCAAATGGTTGCGAAAATGGAAATATAGTAGATTACAAAGTGTTGAAAAAGGAAATCTAAACTAATGGATCCTGCGACCTCTCTGAAGAGAGCTCAGGTGCTGGTTCGGGTGCTTTCCTTTTCTTTGACCGCGGCTCTTGTGCCATTGTCGGGTTGTCGTTCCTTTGCCAAGTGAAAGGAGCCAGCAAATTCTTTTGGTCATTGATAGGTAAATAGCAAGTGTACTATTTAATGATGTAGTAATAATTGGGGTTTTCCCCAGAGTCGGTCTCTCGAGGACTGCGTATAATATGTAGTGTAGATGTTATTTCAATTAAACAAAAGTTTCCTTGGGTTTTAGAATCTGATTGTAAAAATGGAAAAATTGCAAATATAAAGCAATCGTAAAAATTAAAGATTTAATAACACTGAGAAAAATGTTAGGGGAGATGGCTGAATTGCTCTGCAAGAACCCTAAATAATTATTCAGAAAGACATTCCTCAAACCTTATATTACCGGATCTTAATAAAAGTTTTTCTTAATTCCTTAATAAAAAACCCTTTGATATTCTCCCTAGACCCTAATTCCTCAATTGCCTAGGAAGAATATCAAGCAATAGTTCTGACAAAGATTTTACCGGTTACTACGGGGTATCCCCATTCCTAGGTAATTCTACCGCAGTATGATTATGCAAAAGGCATTAGGTTAGTTTTTCAGACCTAATCCCTAACCGTGAATCGAATCCAATTTTCTAATAAAGATAAGCATTAAGCATATTGCATAATAAAAGATTAAGGTAAAAGGCATGATCTCATAAAATAATGTAAAAAGGTTCATTACATTGCAATTCAGGACCACCCCCTAGCAATGGGGGGTTTAGCCGATCATGTTCAAACTAAAAATAATAACGATAATAAAAAGGAAATTTGACATTACAATGGTTATGGATTACTTTGATCCTCAATTGCTTCCGCCAATTGTTGATCTCCGTTCTCCGTAAACTCTATTACGCATAAAGTTCGTAAACTTGATCTTCAAAGTTCCAAAGTAAAAAGTGTCCTTTTTTTCTCTCTAAAATCACCCTAAAATAGCCACAAGTTTCTAATGTCCATGGAAATTCCCCATCTGCCCCTTGACTCCCAAAAACAACTTTAAAAATAAATGTCAATATTTTTCTCGCCCAGGCCAACACGGGCCGTGTCAGCTGACACTGGTACCCGTGTTGGCATTCTGCCTCTTGACCACCAATTCATCTTTTTACGTTCTCTTGCCAGGCAAGCTGACACGGGTCGTGTCAGCTGACACGACCCCTCGTGTCAGCATTCTGCCTTCTTCTCAAAACTCTTCCTTTGGGATACCTTCCTGACACATCCAGTGTCAGGTGACACTGGTGACCGTGTCAGGATCACTGGAGCTCTAAAAAGACTCTGAAAACTTCCTTCTTCCGCGCAATACTTGTGAGTGAACCTGCTGAACATAAAACACTACCAACAAAGGCATCAAATGCGACAAAATAACATAAAATCGTAAAAGATGAACTAAGAGAATGAAATTGCATAAAGATAAAGTCGCTTACGAAAACACTAAAACATGAACTTAAATGTTACCGATTTCTTGACTTTTAGACCGAATGAATGGACGAAAACCCACAGAATTGGTGACCGATCACAACCCCAAACTTATCTCATTACTTGTCCTCAATTGATGCTAGAGACACAAGTCGGTCACCCCCGAATCCTTCTTTCCAACCACAGTACCGCAGAGATTTTTCGTGACTTCTTCACTTTCTTTTGGACCTTTCCTTTTACCCGACCAATGGCTATCAACCACACGTCCACCGTTCAGCATCTCTTCCTCTGTCAGTATTCACACTCTCACCAAATCGCTCAGGTTAAAGTGTTTATACTCTCTTAGTCAGAGTATGCATCGTCATCTCATAAGTTTGTACATAATCTATTATCATAACATTCGCACACAACACACACTATTCGACGACTTTACAGGTTGTAACGGGGCTAATGGACAAGGTGGGATAAACAAAATAATGGGAAAAACAATGGGGTTATTGGCTCAGATTCAGTGTTATTCTTCTCATCACTGTGTATTTGTTCTTTTGATACTCAAAGGGTTGGACACCACTCTGTTCAAGATTTTCAGTTTCTCTCCTCAAATGTATCTTGGAGGATGTTTTGCAATATTTTTCAACTGGATCCTCTCAATGATGAGTGCATTCTCACAACTTATTCTTTTTTTTTCTTTTTTTTTTCGAATGCACTCACTCACTATCATTGTGAGTGTCTCAACCCCAAACTTAGAATATTTACACACATCAGAGAATTTCTAACACCCATCTGAGCAGGGTAAGGACGTGTTTAGGGTTACGGTTTATAAAATGCGGTTTAATAACAAACAAAGAGAATACGGCTCAAAGGGGGTAGCAAAGGATAACATACAAGGGTAGGCTACAAAGGCTCAGGTCTAAATAGAAATAAATGCCTCAGTGCATGTAAGTGTGCAGTAGGAATTCAACAGACAGATGCGCAAGCAAAAAGGGACTAATACATACCTGACACTCTCATGATGCACTGGTGTTTAGCTTTTTTGGATCCTCACCATGTTGGGCATACTTACATCTTCCAAGGTACTTTCGGTGTAATGTAGTGTCATATCGCCTCGTGTGCGCAGTACTCCGGTCTTGGTCCAGTGTTGGAAATTGCGTCCAATCTTCTTTTCAGCAGCACCAACCTTCGGGGGTTTCCTTGAGATCAAATCTGGATCGTGTCCTCTCATCCACTTACTGAGATTCTCATATTCATTCGGTACCAAAGTTTTCAATCAGTAACACACACATTAAACACATTAAAATATGCAAACTAACTTAAACAGAATTGAAATAACAAGAACATACACAAAACAAAAACACTAAAATAAACCCCCCCCCCCCCCCACACTTGAACTAAATAGTGACCTCACTGATTTAGAACAAATATGAAAGGGGACTCACATAGCCTCACTAAGGAGGAGGAAAGTACATCCTCATCTGGTGCATCCACTAGTGCATCTCATCAAGTATCTTCCCTTGTCGGTTCTGCTCACTTCCCTGGTGTGACTGCTCACCCCGGATCTCTCCTATCTCAGTTTGCAACCAAGACCATTAGTCTGGTGTCACTGGTGCAGATCCGGTGCTTGAGTGATAGGCTCTGGAGTGTGAAGGAATAGTCTGTTCTGGTTCAGGCTCTGTCTGATAATCCTCCTGGGCTTGGGTACCTGCTAGGGCATGCGCTTCCTCTTCTTCGTCCGCGAAATTGGTTGCAACACTTCTATACAACCAGTTCTCACGATTAGCAATCCCAATTCTAGCCGAATCGGGTAGCGCAATGATAAATTTGTTCCTGATCATCACAGCATAATAATTCCGTTCAACCTAGATCATCTCCTGATGAATTAATGCAGTCATGTCCAACTTGACCTTCCCCGAAACTGGGCTATCATTAGCAACATCTGGATGATAGCCAAAATGTTCAGCTATTTATGTGATAATTGTAACACCCCAATTCCCCATCATAAATAAATAACAATTAATAAAATCAGAGTAACTAAAAATTTATTTTTCCGACAGAAACAAGGATGCCACATTTTAAAATAAGAATACACACTCCCTGCTCATAAATTTGATACATAGCATAAAATAGGTTACCCTCAATTGGGAAACTTTTCCATATAAAGGTAATACCAAATATATTCAACAATTATATACATAAATAAAATAATCGTTTCCCCGACTCCCGTGCTACGTATCAGAGCAGACACCAAGACCTAAGCAAAGACGAAGATCTAACTCTTCCACTTGCCTCCACGCCTCTAAAGCTGACAATCTGCACTATGCCATAAAAAGCATATTCCAGCAGAAGGGTGAGAAATAACAACTATAACAAGATTGCATAATAATATGCCACAACACAGATAAATTCACATATATAATATTTCTCACCAATTACATCACATACTAACACATATAGCATGCCACCAATACAAAACATATCACACATAATCCCACCACGATTATGACATATGGAACCACACCACCACATCACCACAAAATATAACATATATTAATCATACCGACATAATCACATATTCACACATAATGCATATGTTTATACACAAAACATATCACTCACAACCAATGCATTCATCTCTTATGCAAACTAATTCACCAAGGCTATCACAAGCTCACACATAATCAATCCATTTATAATTCTCACCACAATTCATCCCAACTCACTCATATACATCACAATGTATATATATATATAAATATATATATATATATATATATATATATATATATATATATATATATATATATATATATATATATATATATATAATCAAGCATATTCATCATGCATACTTTCACAATCCTTAATCATTCCACATAAACATACACATTTACGTTTACTCACCAACACATCATTATAAAGATGATAAATGCAAATCATAGAGACCGACTCACGACTCTATGCAAATGCAATGCGGTACCGACTCAACCTCGTAATTCATTAGTCCCCCAGGAACTCTTGGAATCATCGCTTGTTACATAGAGTAACTCCCCGTCGGGCCTACGATGTTCCCCGTCGCTATAAACCATTATTTCAGGGCGAACGACGTTTATGGATTGCTTTCGACCACTATTTCAGGGCGCACAATCATTTGTGATTAATCGCTTCTACCATTATTTCAGGGCGTAAGACGATAAAACTGATTGTGATTAATCGCTTCTACCATTATTTCAGGGCGTAAGACGATAAAACTGATTCATCTATGAATCTTCCAATGCAAGAATGCATATCATGATACTTGACACATTAATGACTCATGCCAACATCAAATGCTCATGCATTAACAATAATCATGTATTTCAAGTACATATAAAGTAATGCACACAATTGCCCAAAATGGCCACAAACACCAATATACCATTCCACAACATCAAATTCCCATCAAAGAATCATCACACAAGCCATCTCATAACATATCATAATATGTCTTACAATATTGAAAAATAACTCAAAATTCCATTTTTACGGTTTCTCGAAAAAGTCGGCTAAAAGTCGGCCAAAAATAATATTTTCTATCATCATCAAAAAGTGCTCATCGACAGCTTCGATTCGGTATAAAGAACACTTAAATACGATAAACAACGAAGAAGATATGAATATTTCAAAATAACGCAAAAACATAAACCGGACGCCCGACACTACGAAACGGTTCGAAAAAACTGTACCGATTGGACTAGGTTCAGACCTCAAAACTATTTTTCCTAGAAAGAACATCTCGTTAGCTTCCCAACGCTTCGAACGGGGGTTAAAACCGACTTACGGATCAAAAGATATGAATTTCCGAAAATCGCACGAAACCAGAATTTTCACACTAGCAGTCGTGTCCGTACGACTGCGTGAAAATACACCAGTTCTGGTTCAGCAGTGATTTTTGGGGCGTTTTCGCCCGAAACCCGACCGATTCAATTATTTTCTTCAAACAAAATACATGATAATCCTCCATAAATGTATACGGACGTATTAGAATCAAAAATTACGCGATTCCGCGACTTTTGAAAAACACTATTCCGGAACCTAAAAACGCCAAATTTTCAAATATCAACCGATTTTAACGAAACGAGTTTCTATAACGTCGGCCTCACTTCACTCGACTAAACTACGCAATCCGTTTCGAAATTCATCCGTGAAATCTCCCGATTCTACCGATTATGCATAAAATCAACATAAACTCAATTTTTCCAAAATCTCACAAAATCATCAACAAGTATCAAAATGATTATCACAATACAACAACTAATACACAACAATCACATATCCAGAGTTTCAATCCATTTCATCCGCTAAAACTATTGATTCGAACGATTATGTCATAAACACATATTTTTCAAAAAAAATGATTTTTACTAATTTTCTCCAAATCAATCCAAAACAACAACAAACACACATACATAATCGTATACAATCATACAATAATCGAGTTTCGCACCCTTACCTGATTAATCGATTCTTAAAACTTGTTCTTGTTGAATTTTTCCCACTTTCTTCTTCTTTCTCTCTTTTCTTCTCTTTCTCTCTTTTCTTCTTCTTTTCTCTTTTCTCTTACTATTTTTCTCTCTTTTCTTTCTATTTATATAAAAACATAAAACTTACCCAAGCAAAAGACCAAAATACCCCTCAGCTCAAATATCTCTCAAACGCTCTCAAAATGCGATAAAACATCAACAACGATGAAAAATAATATATTGCCAAATAAAAGTCAATAATAAAATAATCAAATAGACTCGATTAACTAAAACTGACAAAAACTGGGGCGTTACAATAATGCCTCCAACAGAAATACCTCCTTGCGTAGCTTTACCCACCCGTACTAGGTAGTCAGCCGCGAAGGTCCCACATTCATAGACATTTGATTTGCCATGGCATACAAAAGATACAACTCCCACTTGGTGGCTACTCTTGTGCTATCACCTCGACCGAATAGGGTATACGCTAAACCCTTTTGTGCCATACGAAAATAGGGGTTCTGGATGCTCGACGCCTTAGCCGCTTTAGAAAGATAAGTAGTGGAGCCAGTTATGGCACTCCAGAAATCTCGAGCAATAAAATCTTTTGGGACAGCCCCGTGTCCATAAATAGGGAGGCGCAAGATATTTCCCAACTCTTCAACAGTTAAAGCGTGATCAGTATTGTTAAGTCTGAACTTTAGAGTACCATGATAATAATACACGGATCCAGTCCAAGTCTTTTGCAATGAAAACTCCACAAAACTCAAAAACTCAAGGGTTATTCTTTCATAAGTAGGTGCTTCAAAATGCATGAATTCTAGCATCCCTATAGAGTGGAACATTCTATCTACCTCCTCAGATATTCCTAAATCAGCAAGAGTTTTAGGACAACGTTACCGTGTCGGCGTAATTTTACGCTTTACATGGGCAGAATAGCGTGCTTCATGTGTCGGGTCATCGAAGACGATGTCGTGCTCGTTTGGCTGGCGACTTGCTCTTTTTCTCGGTCTAGAAGATGCAATAATGGCTTTTTTTCCTTTGTCCCCGCGTTTTGGTGGCATTGTAGTACCTGCAGAAATATCTCAAAATTGAAAACGAAAATAAGTAAAAAGAGCTACCGTAGAATGGTAGAGGAGGACTAGCACAACAACTTTTGTGAAGCGGGTATTGTGGTTTATGGAGTAGATGAAGTAAAAATTTGAGCTTTTTAGGCAAGTGAAAATGGGGTTTTTAGGTTTGTGATAAAGGTTGAAGAAGAAGGTAAATGGAAAAGTTGGAGAGAAAAGGATTAGGGATAAAAAATGATTTATGAGTGGTTAATATGGAATGATAAGATTTTTACCACATGGGCCCCACAACATTCAAAAATTAGGAATTTGAAAAATCAAAAAAATTTGAAAACTCGCTCCCTTACACGGGCCGTGTCAGCTGACACGACCCCCTGTGTCAGGATTCTACCACCACGCTTCCAAAAATAATTAAACTCCTCTTCTTTAGTAGGCCTGACATAGGTCGTGTCAGGGGACACGACCCCCCGTGTCATCCTACTGCCACATTGCTTAAGATAATCCCAAAACTTCATTCTTTCAGCAGGCCTGACACGGGCCGTGTCAGGGTTCTGCCACCAATTTTGTTTTTGTTTTTTTTTTCATGTTGTAAAGACCCTGAGGTTTCAAATGATGGCTACGATCTTCCTTCTTCCTCTTATTGACTATGCGAACACCTACAAAATAAAATACTGACACAAAAAATGGTTAAAGTTAAAATATGTGGGTTGCCTCCCACGAAGCGTTGCGTTTAACGTCGCCTGGCTCGACGGTCGCCCGTCCTACCCTATAAGACGAACAACATCCACTTGACCAAATGACTGCCCTTGATAATAGGGCTTCACCCTCTGCCCATTTACCTTAAAAATGTCTCCGTTTGCTTGATTTTTCAGCTCAATCGCCCCATGAGGGAACACTTTGTGAACAACAAACGGTCCCGACCATTTAGACCTCAGTTTTCCTGGAAATAATTTTAACCAGGAATTGTACAAAAGGACCAGCTGTCCTTCCCAAAACTCCTTCTTTAGGATCTTTCTATCATTCCATTTTTTTGCTTGGTCTTTATACACTTTGGCATTTTCATATGCACGGTTCCGAAATTCTTCCAACTCATGGAGTTGAAGGATCCTCGAACTTCCAGCTTGAGATAGATCCATATTCAGAAATTTTGATACCCATAATGCCTTATGTTCTAACTCCAAAGGCAAATGGCATGCCTTTCCATAGACTAGCTGGTAGGGCGACATGCCGATTGGCGTTTTGAAAGCCGTTCGATAAGCCCACAGCGCATCATCCAATTTAGTTGCCCAATCCTTACAAGAGGAGCTCACTGTCTTTTCAAGAATCTGTTTAAGTTGCCTATTTGAAACTTCTACCTGGCCACTCGTCTGGGGATGGTAAGGAGTAGCTATACGATGCTTCACATTGTACTTTTGGAGCAACCTTCCCATTAGGTGATTCAGGAAATGAGTTCCTTCATCGCTTATTTGTGCTCTCGGTACTCCAAATCTTGTAAAGATATTTTCCTTTAAAAACTTCACCACTACCTTAGCATCATTAGTAGGCAAGGCCACAACTTCAACCCATTTAGAGACATAGTTCACCGCTACCAAGATGTAATTTTTTCCAAAGGACGGTGGAAATGGGCCCATGAAGTCTATTCCCCAAACATCGAACAACTCAACTTCTAGCATGGAGTTCTGAGGCATTTGATTTCTCTTTGATATATTCCCAGTTCTCTGACATTTATCACACTCTCTTACCATCTCTTGAGCATCTTTGAACAATGAGGGCCAGTATAAGCCTGACTGGAGAACTTTGGACGCAGTTCTATCCCCACTGAAGTGCCCTCCGTACTCTGAGTCATGACAAGCTTTCAACACATCCCTCTGCTCTTCCTTAGGCACACACCTTCTGATCAATCCGTCAACTCCTCTTTCGTATAGGAACGGATCATCCCATAAGTAAAACCTGCAGTCATGCAAAATCTTTTTCTTTCGGTTATAATCAAAATCATCAGGAATGATACCCCCTACCAAATAGTTTGCATAATCTACAAACCAAGGAACACCAATAACAGCGAGGATGTGTTCGTCAGTAAACTCATCCTTTATTGGGCATTTTTCTTCCGTTTCTTCAATAGGTGACATGCGAGAAAGGTGATCCGCCACAGTGTTCTCACACCCTCTCTTGTCACGAATCTCAACATCGAACTCCTGAAGGAGTAGAATCCATCTCAAGAGTCTTGGTTTAGAATCCTGCTTAGCAAAAAGATACTTCAAAGCAGCATGGTCAGTATAAACAATGACTCTTGAACCCAACAGATATTGCCTAAATTTATCAAAGGCATACACAACCGCTAACAACTCCTTTTCGGTAGTTGCGTAATTCATCTGTGCAGGGTTCAACACATGACTAGCATAGTAAATAACATGCAATAACTTATCTCTTCGTTGTCCAAGAACAACCCCTACTGCAATGTCGCTAGCATTGCACATGATCTCAAACGGTAGAGACCAATCGGGGGAAATAACAATGGGTGCCGACACTAATTTATTTTTCAGTGTCTCAAATGCATCGGCACACTCCTCATCAAAAACAAAATCCTTATCCTTAACCAAAAGGGTGGTCAGGGGCTTGGCTATTTTAGAGAAGTCTCTTATAAACCGGCGGTAGAAACCCGCATGGCCTAAGAAACTTTGTATACCCTTTTCGTTTACCGGAGGTGGGAGCTTTGAGATTACCTCTACTTTGGCTTAGTCAACTTCAATTCCCTTGTGGGAAATTTTGTGACCTAACACTATACCTTCTCGGACCATGAAATGACACTTCTCCCAGTTGAGGATTAAGTTGCTCTCCTGACATCTTTCTAAAATAAGAGAAAGGTTAGTTAAACAATTATCAAAAGAAGACCCAAATACCGAGAAGTCATCCATGAATACTTCCATATGCTTTTCGAGCATATCTGCAAAGATGGAAGTCATGCATCTCTGAAGTGTAGCAGGGGCATTACATAACCCGAATGACATTCTCCTGTATGCAAAAACACCATAGAGGCATGTGAAAGCCATCTTCTCTTGATCTTTCGGCGCCACCGCAATTTGATTGTAACCGGAGTACCCATCTAGAAAGCAGTAATAATCATGACCAGCTAACCTTTCCAACATTTGATCGATGAATGGTAATGGGAAGTGGTCTTTTCTTGTTGATAGATTTAACCTCCTGTAATCAATGCATACTCTCCAACCTGTAACCGTCCTGGTGGGGATCAACTCATTCTTCTCGTTCTTTATAACTGTGGTTCCCCCTTTCTTGGGCACCCCATGCACCGGACTCACCCACGAGCTGTCGGATATTGGATATGAGTCCTGCATCCAACAACTTCACCACTTCTTTTCTTACCACTTCCTTCATCGCCGGATTAAGTCTCCTTTGAGGTTGGACAACCGGTTTGTGATCGTCTTCCATGAGGATTTTATGCATGCAAACCGTTGGGCTAATACCTTTCAAATCTTCAATCTTCCATCCCATTGCACCCTTGTGCTTTTTAAGAACTTGCACCAACCTATCTTCTTGAACACTTTTTAGTTTGGCACTTATTATCGCCGAACATTTGCCTTCAGTGTCTAGGAAGACATACTTGACATTTTCGGGTAGTTCTTTCAATTCATCCCCCTTTTTAGTCTCTTCACCACCTTCCGTGAATTGAGGTGTCCTAAGATCTTCCCACCGATGCATTCTAGATCCCTTAAATGGAGGTTGAGCTTCCATCATGGCAATCACTTCCAACTCTTTTTCACCGACTTCTTCACTACCTTTAAAAATTGATAAACTCAAAACTTTTTCCAACGGTAATTTTTGTACATTTACCGGATTCTCATTATCAATCACTTGATCTATCACCTCTATAGTATGGCTCATACCAATATCATCTTTGTGCTTCATAGTGTTTCGCACATCAATCTCTAACTCCTCATCATAGACCTTAAGAGTCATAGTGCCCTCTTCTGTGTCTATCAAACATCGTCCGGTCTCCAAAAATGGCCTTCCCAAAATGAGTGGTATTTCTTCGTCTTCCGGCATCTCTAAAATAACAAAGTCCACCAGGAACACAAACTTATCAATCTTGACTAGAACATCTTCCACTATTCCATAAGGCCTCTTAACAGAATGATTGGCAAATTGTAAAGTCATCTTAGTGTCTTGTACAGTTCCAATCCCCAACTTTTTGTATATGGACAATGGCATAAGACTTACGCTCGCCCCCAAATCAATAAGGGCCTTCTTGAAAGATCTATCTCCAATAGCGCACGGAATGGTGACCGAGCCCTCATCTTTCTTTTTCACCGGAATCTTCATTCCCTGTAAAATAGCACTACAGGTTTCGGTTAGAATAATAGGTTCCGTATCGACGGATCTCTTCTTGGAAATGATGTCCTTCATGAACTTGGCATATGTAGGCATTTGCTCAAGTGCCTCCAGGAAAGGAATATTGAGTTTAAGCTTCTTGAACATTTATAATAATTTTTCAAAATTTTTCTCGTGCTGCCCTTTCTTTTTGTTTCTTGTTGGAAAGGGGAGCTTGATGTTCTGCTTGGGCTCAATGATATTCTCCTTGGCAACTTGCTCAGGTATAATCACTTCTTCATTCACAACCTCATTTTCCTTAATTTCTAACTCAACTTCATGTAACCGGTCTTCACTCTCAGATTCTTTCTCGGTGTCCTCTTGAGGTTTGGTACGTCTCGTGGTCACCGCACTAACATTATTATGCTCTCGCGGGTTGGTTACCGTTGAACTTGGAAGAGTACTCTGTGCTTGAGAACTTGCTAACTGTTGAGCTATTTGGCTCATCTGGACCTCTAGATTTTTTATGGAGGCACCTGTATTCCTAAGATTACTTCGTGTCTCTTCTTGGAATTGAGAGCTTTGAGCTGCCATCTTATCAATGGCAATTTCCCAATCTGCTTTCTTTTGGACCTGTTGTTAAGGTTGGTAGTACTATTGTGGTTGTTGCTGATATTGTTGCTGTTGTGGTGGTGGTTGCTGTGGGCGGTATTGTTGTTGTTGGGGCTGGTTCAGGAATGGAGTAGGTCCTTGCTTGAGAACATTTCCTTGCTGATCTTTCCAGAAAAAGTTTGGATGATTTTTCCATCCTGGATTATACGTGTTCGAATAAGGATTGTTCTGCTTCAGAAAATTGATTACTTCAACCTGTTGTGCTGTAGCCACACAATGCATGGAAAAGTGAGGACCTCCACAAATTTCACAATTTACCGCTTGAACCGGTTGCACTTGTGCTACTGTCTGTGTATCTATATTCATTTTCTTCAACCTTCGCTCTACCTCAGCCGAAATCTAATCTTCTATTTTAACAACCTGTTTTGTCAGCTTAAGATTAATAGTTTTCTCAGGTTGGCTCACACTGCGATCATACAGCTCCAAGTGCTCATTTGCTGCGATCGCCTCAATTATTTTTTTAATGCCAGTAGCTGTTGAGAAATTTGTCGAGCCACCGGCAGCTGTATCAATAAGCTGCTTAGTCTTCATCTTTAGCCCATTCACAAAATTTTGCATTTGTTCGGTTGCGTCCATATTATGAGTGGGACATGCAACCAAACACCTCTTAAATCTCTTGTAGGCATCTCCAAGTGATTCTTCTTCTTTCTGCTTGAAATTAACAATGTCATACTGCTTTCGGATGTACACAGAAGTAGGGAAATACTCGTTCAGAAATGTAGTTTCCATTTCTTGCCAAGTAGTAATACTCCCAGCAGGTAGCGAGTAAAACCACTCTTCGGCTTCATCAGATAAGGTAAACGGGAACATCACCAACTTGTTTTCCTCTTCAAAGTGTCCCTCAATTTTCAAGGACGTGCTCATGGTAAGGAACCTTTGCAAGTGCTTGTTGGCATCTTCATTGATTCTTCCTGAAAACGGCCTACTCTGAAGCTGTCGGATGGTAGATGGGTGCAGCTGAAACTGTGCAACAGCAACTGGTTGATTAACGATTGTCAACCATACTGCTAGAGCATTTGCTCGACCATAATCACTGAGAAGTCTTTCGGCAGGTGGATCTTCCGCCATGATACTAGTTTCCGACTCGGAGTCTGTACCAGAATCTTTGTACTGAGAGTGGCCTGAAACTGACTCTTTTTTCTCGGGCTCAGGGATAATTGGTTCTGAACTCAATGCTGCCAGCCTTCCTAGCCTTGCTTGTCGACGTCTGGCGTGCAAGAATCTTTCTGGTTCTGCGTCAAAAGAAAATTCAGCCGAGGCCTTACCTCGCATACACAGGTTAGCAAAGTATTAATAATTATAAAAAAAATAATAACAGGAAAATAAACTCAAATTTTGGTCACAGAGTGACAAAATTTCAATTGAAATAAAATCGACACTAAGAATTTGGCAGTCCCCGGCAACGGCGCCAAAAAATTGATCGGTAAATAGCAAGTGTACTATTTAACGATGTAGTAATAATTGGGGCTTTCCCAGAGTCGGTCTCTTGAGGACTGTGTATAATATGTAGTGTAGACATTATTTCAATTAAACAAATGTTTCCTTGGGTTTTAGAATTTGATTGTAAAAATGTAAAAATTGCAAATATAAAGCAATCGTAAAAATTAAAGATTTAATAACACTGAGAAAAATGCTAGGGGAGATGGTTGAATTGCTCTGCAAGAACCCTAAATAATTATTCAGAAAGACATTCCTCAAACCTTATATTACCGGATCTTAATAAAAGTTTTTCTTAATTCCTTAATAAAAAACCCTTTGATATTCTCCCTAGACCCTAATTCCTCAGTTGCCTAGGAAGAATATCAAGCAATAGTTCTGACAAAGATTTTACCAGTTACTACGTGGTATCCCCATTCTTAGGTAATATCTACCGCAGTATGATTATGCAAAAGGCGTTAGGTTGGTTTTTCAGACCTAATCCCTAACCGTGAATCGAATCCAATTTTCCAATAAAGATAAGCATTAAGCATATTGCATAATAAAAGATTAAGGTAAAAGGCATGATCTCATAAAATAATATAAAAAGGTTCATTACATTGCAATTCAGGACCACCCCCTAGCAATGAGGGGTTTAGCCGATCATTTTCAAACTAAAAATAATAACGATAATAAAAAGGAAATTCAACATTACAATGGTTATGGATTACTTTGATCCTCAATTGCTTCCGCCAATTGTTGATCTCCGTTCTCCGTAAACTCTATTACGCATAAAGTTCGTAAACTTGATCGTCAAAGTTCCAAAGTAAAAAGTTTCCATTTTTCTCTCTAAAATCCCCATAAAATAGCCACAAGTTTCTAATGTCCAAGGAAATTCCCCATCTGCCCCTTGACTCCCAAAAACAACTTTAAAAATAAAAGTCAATATTTTTCTTGCCCAGGCCAACACGGGCCGTGTCAGCTGACACAAGTACCCGTGTTGGCATTATGCCTCTTGACCACCAATTCATCTTTTCACGTTCTCTTGCCAGGCAAGCTGACATGGGTCGTGTCAGCTGACACGACCCCCCGTGTCAGCATTCTACCTTCTTCTCAAACCTCTTCCTTTGGGATGCCTTCCTGACACAGCCAGTGTCAGGTGACACTGGTGACCGTGTCAGGATCACTGGAGTTCTAAAAAGACTCGGAAAACTTCTTTCTTCTGCGCAATACTTGTGAGTGAACCTGCTGAACATAAAACACTACCAACAAACGCATCAAATGCGACAAAATAACATAAAATCGTAAAAGATGAACTAAGAGAATGAAATTGCATAAAGATAAAGTTGCTTACGAAAACACTAAAATATGACCTTAAATGTTACCGATTTCTTGACTTTTAGGCCGAATGAATGGACGAAAACCCACAGAATTGGTGACCGATCAGTCATCCTGATTTTCTACAGCATGCTGCTCTAAAATCTCAATCAGGGCATCCTTTTCTCTTAATAGCTGCTGTATTTTCTTACACTCCACATTGAGAATACGGTACTTGTTCCTCCAAGACCTCTTCTCCTGCTAAACTTTGCTAAGAGTAACCTGAAGTTTTTCCGTCTCAGACATGAAATAAAGGGCAGAGTCCCTTAATGGAAGAACTTCCTGATGAGGGTAAGGCATCCTTAGCTTAAGAGCTCTAGTTTGTACCCAGTGGAGATAAGGCTCCACCGAGACACAGTCTGGTTTTCCTAGAGACTCTCGTCCTTTCCTATGAACGTGTTTCCAAGCGTGCACTATTTTCGTCTTTAGTGCCCTGTCATTTTCTCCTTCCTTGAAGAAAAGACCTTCCAGATGAGCATTGCGCGGGACATGCCTCATTGGGTATCCAAATTGACGACGAACTAACACTGGATGATAGTTAATTCCCCCCTTAGTTCCTATAAGGGGTACATTTGGGAAATTCCCACAACGGTCAATGATTCTGATCCCGTCGTAGATTCGATTGTACCAATCGATGTCAGAGTTGGTAAGAGACATGATTCTCTGTGACCAACGTAAAGTATTCTTTTGATCCCAAAATGCAGCAGACTTGGGCAAATGGGAAGTGAACCATTTGTAAAACAAGGATACACAGCATGTGATCATTCCTCCGCTGTATAAATTCCTTAAATGTACCGAATGATACGCATCTGCGAGTAAGGTCGGTACGGGGTTTCCAATCAGGAAAATCTTAATGGCGTTGATATCTACAAAGTTATAGATGTTGGGAAACAAAAATAACCCGTAGGTGAGCAAAACAAAGATGTTTTCAAATAGGGCCACGTTCCCTATAGTAGCAAAGTACAGGGCCTTTTTTATCAAGAACTGGACTGGCAAACCATGGGTGCCACCCTTAGTGGTCATGTGAGTCCTGACTTCTGACTCGTCCAAATAAATTGCTCTTGCAATGGTCTGATCCTTTGGAATTTCTTCCAATCCAGAAAAGGGAGCTTGATCAGTGATATACAGATTAGTCAAGTGAGAATACTCCTCCAGCGTTGGTTTAAGCTGATAATCCGGGAATGTGAAACAGTGATAAACCGGATCGTAGAACTGGATTAGTGTAGACAGGATTCCTTCAATTACGTGGACCCTTAATAGAGACAGCAGTCCCCCATACTTGGCTCTAAAAGCCTCGTGGTTGGTGATCATTCTCGCCAGACCTCTTAAATCCTCTAACTTTGGAACCTTGAAGGTGTACTTATGAGTTTTCCGTCTACCGAAATCCATTAGCGCAATCCTTTTCTCTCTGACATTTGCAATCATTGTCTTAGTTTAATTTGAAAAAGAGAGACTAGAAGAGAAAATTTTTATTTGCTTAATGTTTTTTAAAATGAATGCATGAATGCAGCACACAAAAACATAGAAAAAACATGGGGTCATAGGGTCGGTGTCATGAAGTCAAGGCTCTACCCATCCTAACGGTTTATACTAGTGATTTTTGTACTTGTCTCTCAAAATCATTGATTCTTGTCGAGATAACATCAGCGGGCCGGGAACCGTGCTAGGTGATGTATTTTGAAGAATCTCATAAGAGGGTAGTATCGTGTGACAACTATTTCCGATAGCTTCCGCACTACTGAATGAGGTTTTTCCTAGGTGTATACTCAATCTTTCCACATGCGGCATCACACACATTCCCATTAGCAGAAAAATAAACACATATATCAATTAGGAAAAGCAGTATATATATTTGTCCTAATGTCCTAGACTTTTTAAGAGCTATGAATCCTATGATCCTAACAAAAAATGGTTCCCCGACGGAGTCGCCATTCTGTGGTACCTTCCCAACTTAAAGGTTTTTGACCTAAGATCCTAGTGAGGGCCGATCCTAGCAATAATGACATTCCCCAATGGAACCGTCATTCGGTGATACCTTGTGAACCCAAGGACTCGTCCTAAGAGAATGTTTCAACCAGAGAGATAAGAGAGACAAGATTCCTTTGTTTGGCCCCACGGTGGGCGCCATTTTTCCTGTAGCGGCCACCGCCATGAAAATGACTTGTCCAAGGTTTTCACCTTAAATTGTAAGAAAGAAAGATGAGAAGGCCCCACGGTGGGCGCCATTTGTCCTGTAGCGAGAAATTTTTGGACGTGGTTCTTAAGCACCGTCGCTCTGGGGTACTACAGGTCTATTCATTTTTTATTCTATTGAAGCTGATGAAGGAAGGGAAATAGATGTCTCCAACTAACCCTGCTTGCAAACTGAGGTTAAACAGTCAAAACTGTTGGTTTACAGATGGGGTTTAGTTCATGGGCCTCTCTCTACTTATTTTGTTCAGAACGAAATACCGGGACTGTTCATGAGGAATTTGTTGGGATCCTGTGCCAGATTGGATGGAGGTAGGGTACTTTGGGGTTTTTTGATTAGTGTGCTCGCTAAGATTCTTTTTCAATCTTATGCCTACGTATTCCCGGGATAGGGAAATCAGAGCGATCGTAGTTCCTCCTATTCTATGGGAGGAAATGGTGTTTTGGTGTCTTGTTCAAAGCCTAAGACATGAAGCTAAAGGTGGTTTATATCTTGTTCAAAGCCCAAGATGTGAAGCTGAAGGGTCTATTTGTATCTTGTTCGAAGCCCAAGATGTGAAGCTAAAAGGGTGTTAACTTTAGAGAGAATTTGTCATCTCTAAAGGGGTCTGTTTGGTCTGTTTGGCACAATTGTTGGGTGACTAATTATAAAGGACAATCACTTTAACTGGGATATGTGAATCCAGCAATGCCATAATTTCCTTTATAGGGGATTTTCAACCTGAAGGAGAAGACTTTAACTCAGTTTAGAGAAATACTATCTTTCCTTAGGAATTTCTCATGCTAAAAGAGGGACAGTGGCGTGGATGTAAATAATCCAGAGGCTTGCCGCTTACAGCAATTAGACGAGGGAAAAAGAGTTATTGATGTTTGTATGCTGTGACTAAAGCATGATTTGATGCTAAAAGGTTGATTGAATCAAACGGGGATTTCTTTATACAAAGCCTAAGAGGAGGCTATTGACCCGACAAGAGGATGTTTTTGTGTCTCGTACGAAGCCAGAGATAGAGGCTAAAAGGGTTGACTCAATAAGAGGGTGTTTTTATATGTGTCTTGTACGAAGCCCAAGACGGAGGCTAAAAGGGTTTGAATCAACAAGATAGTCTTTTATACTCACCAAGAGAGTGATTTGTATCTCGTACGAAGCCCGAGATGGAGGCTAAAGGTGATCAACTCAACAAGAGAGTCTTTTTATACTCAACAAGAGAGTGTTTTGTATCTCGTACAAAGCCCGAGATGAAGGCTAAAAATATTTGACTCAATAAG
Organism: Lathyrus tuberosus; assembly: GCA_022829125.1. NCBI lineage: Eukaryota > Viridiplantae > Streptophyta > Magnoliopsida > Fabales > Fabaceae > Lathyrus > Lathyrus tuberosus. The sequence goes on from JALAZF010000254.1 coordinate 7,782,099, forward strand.
AGAGTCTTTTATACTCAATAAGAGAGTGATTTGTATCTCATACGAAGCCCGAGATGGAGGCTGCAAAGGTTTGACTCAACAAGAGAGTCTTTTATACTCAACAAGAGAGTGTTTTGTATCTCGTACAAAGCCCGAGATAAAGGCTGCAAAGGTTAACTCTGTTGGGGAGAATCATTGTACAAAGCCCAAGAGGAGGCTAGGGTTACTGTTTCAGTTGAGTGACAGGTCCAGTATGTTGGTTAAAAGAGAAAATCAGTTCTTATATGGGTAATGTTGTACTCATGGATTTGATCTGAGGACCGGGATTATTTCCTGTTTTTAAGGAAACGGGGAATCCAAAGGGTATTGAGACTGCCCAAGTCTACGTGTGATTTTTCCTATTTTTGAAAAGAACTTGAGAATGTCTTCGAGACTCAAGGAGATTAGACTATCCAAGTCTAGAGTTTTATCTTTTGTACTATGCTTAAGAGATATCAAGAGACAGTACGTTCGCCGTAGGAAGATCTATACTCTTTGAAAGACTGTTCTATTAAGATGACTAATTTCTATTCCTATGCCTTTAAGAGGTCGTCGGGACAATTTGTACAAAGCCCAGGAGGAGGCGAGAAAAAATTTTAAGAAGCCGAAGGGATAATTTGTACGAAGCCCAAGAGGAAGCTATCTTCCCAGAGGAAGAATCATTATACGAAGCCTAAGAGGAGACTGTGAAAACTTCTAAGAAGCCGACGGGTCCTTGTACAACACCCAAGAGGAGGCGGGGATGCTTTTAGGAAGCCTGTGGGTCCTTGCACTAAGGCCAAGAGGAGGCTGATGAACAGTTCCAGAAGAGGGTAAATAAAAGCGGGTAAACACTTACTCGGTTGTAGAGCTTCCATACTGTATTGTTAGTTGTTCAACAAATAAATTGAAAATAACAATATGTTACAAAATCAAAGGAGAAAGTGCTTTTTAAAGGAAAATTGGGGCTTACATCTCAAGGAGAGGCCCAGGGTTTTATCAGTGATCGCACTGTCATTTTGTACAGGGACTTATACAAGTGACTGAGGCCCAAGAAAGATTTTCTGTACAAGGGGATGGGTCTTACACTCTCTCAAGAGGCCCAAAATGATTGAAAGTGAACAAAGATGGGTCTTATAGCTCAAGGAGAAGCCCAATGGTTAATTTTGAAAAGGGCGACGATCGTGCCGAGGTTTTGAAAACACCGTGGGTCTTATACAACGACTAAGGCCCAAAAGTTTTTGGTTTCAAAAGGGAATTGGCTCTTACACTCTATTAGAGGCCCAAAATGGTTTTGAATGGGTCTTATAGCTCGAGGAGAGGCCCAGATGGTTTGTTTTAAACGGGCGATGATCGCGCCGAACTTTTGAAATACAACGGGACTTATACAACATTTGAGACCCAAAATAGGTTTGTATTTACAAAGTATTGGGCCTTACACTCTATTAGAGGCCCATGAGTGTTCGGAAAAGTTTGTTAGGGTGAAAATCAATAAAACCCTAATTTCATCATTTTTTAATATAATTATTCAAAGAAAATTAATACAAATGATAAAAATTCCAAATAAGTTTGAATAAACAACTTATGATTTTGGTTTTAGGTTTTAAAAATGAGGCTTTCATCACAAGATGAATTAAAACCTACTTGGTTTTGATTTTCCAAAATGGATATTTATTTTTAAAAGGTTTAAAAACAAATAAAAGACATTTATTCACAAAAATACTAATTATATTAAATAAATAATATAAATCTAATTTTTTTGTGGAATAAAATATTTCGACATTTTTGTGATTTTTTGCAAAAAGAACCAATCAAAAATAATTAAAATTGAAGGAGTTATTAATTTTTCAAACTATTAAAAATAATATGGAAAATAACAAAAAATGGGAAAAATAGCAAAAAGAGGGAGTGGGGCGAGGGGGATTTGAACCCCAGACCTCTTGTGTATAGGGCGCGCGCCTTACCACTGGGGTGGTGATACATCCGTTGATTGAAACACAACCATAAATATACAAGGCTTGCCTTGCTTTTGGTCTGGCCCAAGACAAGGCAATGCAAGTTTTGACAAGAAACGGGAAGGTCCATAACTTACTCATTTCTCCATGGTTGGGGACAAAATTTATATGCATCTGGCTTAGAATTTCACAAGGAATTCAATGGTGGTGGTATTTTTTTCAGATCATGATCCCTCCTCAAAATCCGATAGTGGTTTTAAAATAGACCATATTTTGCATTTTCTGTGCTACATCTTGGTACATATATGAATTAAATTGATGCAAACACAACACATATGACATGTAGAAGAGATGCACGATCAGTGGACTTCAAGTCAATGCATATTTTGGAAAGTTCAAGTCATGATGCTTACCTCTTTTTGAGCTTTTGGAGTTTTTTGTGCAATCTGCCAAGTTTCTTGTTCCAGAAATGATTTGATGCTTTGGACACTCTTAAATGATCCCTTAGAAGCTTTTAGGATGAATGGAATCAGCTGGAACCTGCAAAAACAAAAACTGGCCCTTTCTTGCAAAAGGGGTTAAAATGGCCAAAATAGCAACACTCTCAAATGGTGTTCCAGATGTTGGGAGCCATTTGGGACAGTTCAAGGATGATATTTAGAGTGTTTTTGAGGTTTTATCTGGTTTGGAAAGTGACTGAATCAAGACATGGCTTGAAAATTGCAAAAAAGCCTATTTTGAGGTTTTGAGATGTGACTTTGAGATTTAAGGATTACAGGTCACTTGTGTGAGTTTGGACAGCTTAGATATGACATATTGGATGTGTTTGGATCATGAGCTGTGATGGAAATGCTCTCTAACTCAAAAACTCAGAGTTACCTTGCTAAAGAAGGTATTTTTGCCTAAAGAAAGTGAATTTGAGGAAAGCATCTGTTTGATGGATTTGGTGTACTCAAACTAAGCACAAATGAGCTCTATTTATAGTAGAGCAAGTTTGTTTTGGGATCAATAGTGAATGGCAACTGCAGCAGAGGTTTGGCCAATGTTGATCAATAGGAATCCAAGTCTCCTCTAGCCATTGACTAGAGGTTAGAGCACAGAGTTGTGGTTCCCTAGTTGTTGGATGAATCTTGACTGAATTCAGTTGGAGAAAGCTCAGTTCATGCCACCTCTAAGCATTCATTTAATGCTCTAATCCAAAATTGGAGTCTTGTCCCTCTTTTAGGGATTTCTAGGTTTGGCATGATACTTCTTGTTCCAAAGACTTTGGAGGCTTGGATCAGTGTTTGTTCCCTTTAGATTTGATCCTCAGATGTGTCCAAAGTGATGACAAGGCTTGGAATTATCTGATTTTCCAAATCGAGCAAAAGTGCAAAATTCTGCCTAGCCTTGGCAGTTTTCAGCAAGGCATATTGCCATTGTCATATCTCATGGCTCAAGTGGAATTTGATGGAGGTCTTGGCCATTTTGGAAAGCCCTCATATGATACAATAACTGTTTGATCATAATTGGTTTTGATACTTTTTGGATCCAAGTGAAAAATGCCCTTACATTTGGAAAAAAGTGAAGGCAGATTCTGACTTAGTGAAAATTTCACTAAGTGTTGGAAAAAAGTGACATTTTCACTTTTTGTGATTTTGATCATTCCATAATTTAAAATCCATGGGGAATTGGAATAAGTGGTAGTTGAAGCTTTTGTAGAGGGTAATGAGAGCTACAAATCCAGCTTTGGATGGGAAAAATATGGCCTTGTGGTTTAGGAGTTATGATCCTCCAAAGTTGGTACCCTAGCCACTTTGTTCCATAACTTAGAAAATTTTCAAAGTTTTTATGGTTACCCCTTTTACAAGTTATCCCACTTTTCTTGAATTTTCTTGATGAATGACGATTCCAATCATACATTAACATCATTTTGGGGTCAAAGAACCATAATTGTGAAAAATCTCAAAAAGTCAAAGTTTGACTTTTGTGCACAGTTGACTTTTGGTCAGATGAATTCCAAACTGTGCGATCCTCTATTAAATCAAGTCCTTGACCTAAATCAAACTTGATGGATTGATTTTATAGGTGTTATAGGGTGCATTGAATCATGTCTTAGGGTTTGGGAGCATGTCCTGGTCAAAAGTCAAAGATACAGTTGACTTTTCCGCGAAACCCTAACTGTGGTTCTGATGAAATTGAAACTTGTTGCTCAAGCTTCTTGGATCAATCCATTGTTGCAAATGGATCAATGGTGTGTGTTAGAGACCCTAAAATCATGTCTTGAGGTCTTGGCTCATGTTTTGTCCCAAAAGTCAACTTAGGGGTGAATTAGGTCAAGAAACCCTAATTCCTGATTTTTTTGATGAATGCATCCCCTGAGGCTAAATTGACTTGATGATTGGGTTCATGAGATCCCTTGGAGCATCATATGTTATGCTTTGAAGCATTGGCTCATGCCCAGAGGAAAATTTCCATCTGGAGGCCCTGGTCGACCAAACCCTAATTTGGTGACACTGGCGATCTTAAGGCTTGATCCACCTAGAAGGGAGAAGCCTTGTGCTTAATCCTTGAAGTGGGAGTCCTCTTGATCCTTTGTGGATGTTTGAGAGGCTAGACAAGTTGAAGATCATGTCATTTCTTGATTGATCCTTTGTCTAAGAGCTCTGAGAGGGCTTGAAACCCTAAGTCTGATTGTAGTGGATGCTCACCCATCTTTGGGGAGACTAATGGTTCATCCATATTGTGATGATGATTTACACAATGATGGGAAATCTTAGTGGTCAAAATTTGGGGCATGACAATACCTTCATATCAGACCAACAAAAGTGCAAAAAAAACTGGTCATAACAAGCTTACTTGCAAGTATTCACCAACTCAATCTCAAGCTCAGGGAACTCTAGCTCAAACACAAAAATCTCAGACACAACCAGCTCAGTTTCAAACATAACAATTTCATGCTCAGACTCATGGAAAGCAAGCTTAGACACAACCAGCTCAGTCTCAGACACAACAATCTCAGGCACAAACAAAACCAGCTCAGTCTCAGGCTCAAATAGAACAATCTCAGGCTTAGACTCAAGCTCACACAAATGCTAAAGCAAGTGGTTCCAAGACTCTAATCAAGAAGTTAAGTATTAGGAGGCCAACAAGAAGTGTGGGATCACCTGGCCCTACAACTAGGTTAACTGCATCAAGGAATGTGGCAGACCCTACAACTAGGCTCACTTCATCGCAAGCAAGTAAGAAGAAAAAATAGATATGTCTGTTATGATGTTTTAGGTCTTATTTTGGTGCTATAATATGAAACAATATGCTAGCTTAGGTCTGTAATGTCACTTATTTTGGTAATACATTTTGGCATTATGTTTTAGGTATGTTTTTGTACTATGTTTTGTAACCCTTGTATGGGAATTCTGTTATGGTGCAATGAAAGACATATTTTGCCAACATTCTGTTGTGGTGAATTCTGTTATGGTGCAATGAAAGGCCAAATATACAAATTATAAGCTAAATTATACCAATTATGGTGCAATGAAACCAGTTATGGTGTTTGTTTTGATACACAAATTATACCAGTTAGGTTATAGTGCAAATTATAACCAATTAAATTACAAATTATACCAGTTAAGTTATAGTGCAGTGAAACCAGTAATTATAATAGTTAATTTATACTGGTAATTATAACAGCTAAGTTATGGTGCAATGAAACCAGTTATAGTGTTCATTTTGATAGACAAATTATACCACTAACTATACCAGGTGATAAACAACATTGCACAATTCCATTTCATTGATCTCATAAAACAATATTGTAGAAATACAATTCATTCATCCCATAGAACAACCTTTGGAGAAGTACAATTATATTAACAAAATGTAGATTAATACACTTCAAGCAACAAAAAATGAATTTCTCCAAAATGTCTTCCTCTTCATTGTGTTATTGAGAGCCCCCTCAAGTTCTTCAATTAATCCTTCAAATTTAAGCAATTTCTGATGTTGATCTTTATTCTCTTTTGCTAAAATTTCCAACCTTTTTTTTTATTCTTGGTAAACATGTCCCTGTCATTTTTCACTTCAGCACAAAACCAATAAAAATAACCACATCCATTAGTTGTATTCCCCTACACAGGTTACATACTAAATTACCCACTGTGTAAAATCGAAATTGCAAACTTAACAAGATATATCATACCTTATAATATGGACATCCCCTAAATTGCTTCCCAAAATTTTTGACTATTTTTGCCCTTATGAGTACAGCAAGACCACCACACCAATAGTTAGGTTTCCATTTATTTTTCGAAGAAGAATAATTAAATCCAGATTCAGAACTATAACTCGCTTTTCCACTGTGTTGCGGTGAAAATCGGATAACAAGCTATTAATTAACTTGCATCATATTTCTTTTACAACCGACTTTGATTTATCCAAAGGAAAGGCTCAAAATCGTTAGAAAAACCTAAAGGGGGGAGATCTAAGGTTCGGGGGTTGGTTACACCTAGGGAAGGTATTAGCACCCTAAACGTCCGTAGTACTCTATGGAAACCTCTTGTTCTAATGTTATCTTATGTTTGCTAAAGGTTCTATGCTAAAGGTTGAAAACCCTAGGGGTTAGTATCTAAGTATACTCGATAAGGCATTTCACCTTATGCCTACGTATCCTCGGGAGTAGAATTAGAGTATGCATAGTTCTACTTCTACTAAATGATTGACTATGGTCAATATTCAGAGGGGAAATGAGTACAAGCTCATTGTAGAGTTCAAGAACTCTCTAGATGTAGTTGAAATGGACCTATGTTATGTTTTAGTCAGTAGGGGAAAGTGATGATTCATTATGATGAATATCACCAAGAGTGTAAGAACTCTCTCCTAAAGCTAGTTGTAATTTCTATGGCTCTGATGAGGCCAAGAAATGAAGTTTCTCCTAAGAGGTTACTTAGGCTAAGGTGAGGGCTTTGACTTTAAGAGTCAATGTTAATCACCTTCCTTTGGAATGGGGGGAAAAGACAGCTGTAGGATAATATAACAATAGATAAAAAATAAAACATTGATACAATATGATGAGATAAAAGCAACACAAGCATAAGGATGACAAGATGCTTCATGATAAAGTATGGATAAAATGGACATGATCATCATAAAGACATATCAATATGTTTCAATCTTAAGGAAGACAAACATAAAGAACACTCACAAGATAAAAAGAATGATATTAATTAAGGATGATATTTAAAGAAGAATAAAATTCAAACTAAAGTCAAATACATGATAAATCAAACATGGATGGATTAGTTCAAGACTTAAACAAACATTAGTGAATAACACTCATAAGATCAATAAAGATGCTCATAAATAATGTTAACAATTAATCCAAAGGTGATAATCAATTAACAATTAACAATTAACGATACAATCAAAATTAACAATAACACAATTAAAATTTACAATTAACAATACAATTAAAATTAACAATTGCACAATTAAAATTAACAATTAACAATTAACAATTAAAACACATATTGATAATTAAAATTAACAATTAACAATTAACAACTAAATTAAAATACAAATTAACAATTAAAATTTACATAACAATTAACAATTAAAAAATTAAAATACAAATTAACAATTTAAATTAAAATTAACACAACAATTAACAATTAGAAAATTAAAATACAAATTAACAATTTAAATTAAAATTAACACAACAATTAACAATTAGAATAAATTGCTAATTAAAAATAAGATTAACAAAATATTTTGGAGTTTTTGAAATAAAGAAAAATATTTTAAATAAACCAAATAAAAAGATTTGGAAAGAAATAATTAATTAAAAAAGAAAAGAAAAGAAAAGCGCAGGGGGTGTATCCAGTAACTGTCCTAGTTAAAAAAAGAAATAGAATGAAATGGGCCAAGCATATGGGGGTGGCAGTAGCAGAGGCCCAGGCGAAGGTCCAAGAAGGAAAAAAGAAAACTCAGGCGAAATGGGAAAAAAGACCAAAAGGGTTGATCCGTAGGATCGAACCCAGGTTTGGTGAGTGAAATGGCAAAGGCATGGCAAGTGTAATACCGTTGGGACGGCTGTTTCATCTGGTATATACTTCCAATAATATATAAACCAAAAAAAATCCATAAAATACATTAAAAAAACACGCGCACATGGAAACGGAGTGTAGTACATGTATACCAATTGGTCATTGTTCATTTAAGTGATACTACATGACAAAAATTAAGGCTGGCCAATCAGAAACGCGCATGGATAAGAAACATGCAACAACAGCATAAAACCATCGTGACATGCCCAACTCTAACCATAGCAACATAACTCCCTTGTTGAAACCTTTCTCACTCATTTTTCAACCAAAACTCATGAAACAAAATCCCAATGTAAAATACTCAGATAGTAGAACACTTCTAAACCTTAAACAAACCCAGACAAAGACCTGAACTGAGATAAAATAAGCATGAAAATAGGGCACACGAATTGAAATAAAACTCAACAGCATCACGATACACCAAACAGTCGTTTAATCTATTAGTTCAAAACAAACTCAATGCATTATATGGACATGGCATAGGCATTCAAGACCATTGCGTACAGACATAATAGCATGGAAACAAAACTCTACATTCAATACATTCTTGCATAATACAACAGTATGAGCACTCTCAAACAATCAAACTTCAATCAAAAGGCACCAACCTCAAACTATCAAGAATGGCAGCTTTAGGAAACAACATATAAACCAACAATATTTTCAACATGCCATTAAGAGTAAAAGTTTTACCAACATAATCAACATGGGATTTAACTGAACTTGTATATGTGAGCATGATATTATGAGCAAAGAGCCAAGAGCATCCATCATTCAAAATGGAAACTTAGCAAAAACAAATCTCTGTTTCCATTCAAAACCAACATAAACCTTAACAACTTAATAATAGCATGTATTATGATCAAGCTACACACCAGAACCACAAGATGATATGAACACCAACAATGTTTAGAACTCCAATAAAAACATCAACTGACCAGCATATATCCATGTACGAGTTAGAATCACTCACACCATGATAAACATTTAGAGCAGGTATATTCATGTTAACATGGCAAGCAAGCTTTTATCAGAAACAAATCTATTCACTAGGGCAACCATGGAGAGGTATGAACTTCTAAAACAAACTCAAACAGAGGTTCATGATAATATAGATATGATGCATAGACACCATGAACACACAAATATTGCAACAACATGTGATCTCTAATATGAACCAGAATGTACTCAACATGGCATGATAATCATGATAAATGGAAGTTTGAGGAACTTACCTGGTTCCTAAGCAAATGACAAGAACTCCTTTCCTTCCTCAGCTAACTCGAGTGCTCTCCAAAGAACAAGTTTTTCAGAGTTTTTTTTGTGTTGATTATTGGTGAGAAGTGAATGAGAGTAGTGAGCCTTTTATAGGAGAGCAAGCTGGTCCATAGCTTTGATGATACATAGGGTAATGATTTTACACAATAGAGAAAGATCAAGAGTAGAGATTTGAAGTGGGGCTGCTCTGAACCATATCTTATAGAGCCAAGTGATATCTCTTCTTTTGCATTTTAGGTCAGAATGATAGAGCTATTTTGGATTACAACTGATGGATTTCTTATGTACACGAGGGATGGTTTTGTTTGCTTGCAAATGTCAACATGAAAGTACAAAAGGAAATGTATTTTGGCAGCGTGCTTTTGGTGTGTTTGGTGGCAAAGTGAAAAGGTTGAACTGATGGTAAGAGGCTTGCAGACTTGTACTTGGAGAGAGAAAAGGAAATCAGTTCAAAATGAAGTATGGTTTAGGAGATGGAATTTAGAGTCGTGGACCCTCTTTTACCACATGATAACTTGCCAACCAAAAGCCCAAATTACACGCTCTTTGGTGCTTTAGAAAATAGGCATTTCATACAACAACTTCTATTTGGAAATCTAATTGAACTAAGCTCTTGAATTGTGAGAAAATCACTCATAAAGTCGTGTGCCCAAAACTGCCAAAAAGAACTTAGAAAAATTCTAAGTTATAGAACTTTGACAACTTGAAGTACCTATCTTTGGAACCTCATAACTTGAGAATGGTTCATTCAAATGAAGTGTTCCACATATGGTTGGAAAGCTCTCATCATGCTCTACAACTTTCATTTGGGACCCAAGTGTTGAATCCAAATGGAAATGGGTGAAAATTGGGTTAAAGTTAAGAAAAAGAGTGGTGAAAAGTGCTAAAAATTTCTAAGTGTTTGGTCAAAATATCTTGCAAGCCTCATAACTCAAAAACCAAACATTTTTGGATAAAAAGTCATATGGAACAAATTGAATATATTGAAAAGAGCTTTCCAATGAGCTTTGAGTCACTCCAATTGGGTGTGTGGTTTAGGAGTTATGGTCATTTCAAAATGTGCTATTAGGGGAAAAGTATCACATATGACATCTTTCTTGGTCAAAACCCTACTTCTCTTGCAAGAAAATTCATGAAACTTGATGTAGATACTTTGAACACTTCATGAGACATTCCATGATGATTGGAACCATTGACACTTCATTTGAACCAAAATTTCCAAGGATTAGTGTTTCAGTCAAACCCTAATTTTGACTGTGAATGCACTGAGGTTAGATCTTGTAAATTTGCTCCTTCCTTCTCATCTAAAGGTCTTAGGAGGCTCTTGAGGATGTTGATAAACCAATAGAACCAAGAGATAGGGTTTGGGAATTCGTCTTGATGAAAATCAAAGCCATTGACTGATAAGTGTCACAGAAACCCTAATTTGGAGGTATAGTGAGGTTGAGGCTCAAACTTTTCTTGTTGAGGACCCATAGATCTTGGATTCCTGTTGAATATTGTATCTTGGATGTAGATGACCTTAAGTGGTAAGTGAACCACACAAATCTTGACTTGATAAAGCCAAATTCTCAGTGATTTCTTCAGAGCAAAACCATAATTCCAAAGTTCCTGCACTGGAGATCTTTTGTTGACTTGACTTGCTTCAAAACAACTTGTGGAGCTTCATGGTGATATGAAAACCTAATTTGAACACAAAGAAACAAACTGCAAGATATGGGTTAGCTCAAACAATGCAGAGATGCTCGACCTAAGATGCACAAGAGCTATATGACATCTAAGGGTAAAAATTTATGGTACAACAGTTGCCCCTATTTAAATAGCTTCACCAAATAGCACAAGGAACGGAGATTCCAGGGGCATCAAGGTAAAAGGTATTTAAATATAGCAAACCAAAAATTTTTCCCTTAGATGGAATGCAAATGCTAAGGACAAACGACATACATGCAAATGCTGACATGCCATGAACTTCTAAAATGATGATATGATGCCAATGAGGGATGCAAAAGATGCAGACACACAGACACCAGGGACAACAGGAAGCAAACACACAAGATAAGCTTCGTCGGGGAAAGACAAAAGCTAGTATCCACAAGAAAAAACCCACTGGGGATACAGGCTAACCAACGAAAAAGACTCACTGGGGAGACACCAAAGAAACACCGGGGAAAAACCAAAAAACAATCTCCAACGGGGAAAGAAAAATCCGGGGAGAGAGACTACTGGGGACAAAACAAACCCACACTCTTCCTGGGCATGAAACCAGAAAGAAAAACCTGATCCAGGGATCAGTCAAAAGGACAGACAACCAAGCAAAGACTTCCTGGGGATTCTTATACCGAAGAGTTCAAAATGGGATCTTCAAGAAAAGGAAGAAAAGACAGAGACAAACTCTGCGCACCAGATAGGAGCCTTATAAGGCTGAAGAAATTTGTTCCAAGAAGCTTAGCTTAAAGCAAGTTTCCAAAAATCCAAGGTAAGGGTTCAATGTCCGACACGATTCGAACAAGAACGGTTAGAAGACAATGCTTGACACGATTCAAACAAAGTCCAAGTTCAAGTTCGACACGATTCGAACAAGAACGGTTTTAAAACAAGAAGACAGTGCTTGACACGATTCAAACAAAGTCCAAGTTCAAGTTTGACACGATTCAAACGAGGACAGTTTTAAAACAATAGGCAGTGTCCGACACGATTCGAACAAAGACTTTGTTCAGGTTTGACACTATTCAAACGAGAACACACAAGACAATGCTTGACACGATTCAAACAAAGTCCAAGTTCAAGTTTGACACGATTCAAACGAGAACACACAAGACAATGCTTGACACGATTCAAACAAAGTCCAAGTACAATTTTGACACGATTCAAACTAGAACGGTTTTTAAAATAAGAGGCAGTGTCCGACACGATTCGAACAAAGACTCCGTTCAAGTTTGACACAATTCAAACAAGAACAAGTTTTAAAACACGAGACGATGCTTGACATGATTCAAACAAAGTCCAAGTTCAATTTTGACACGATTCAAACGAGAACACTTTTACAAAAATCTTTAAAGTTAAACTTCTTAGGGAACAGCAAAAGGTTTTGAAGATTCAAATCTGGCGCGCAAAGGTTAAGACCGAACAAGCACGACACAAAGCAAGTCGGGAATGTCCTTACTTCACTGGGGAAATAAAGACAGGCACAAACAAAAGACCGCAAGCACAACATATCACAAGGATGTAAAGATGCTAGGGTATGATGCGTATGCTTAGCTATATGCTAGAAACGATGCGAACGACGCAAAACAGGAAAGAAGAAAGGATAACACAAGCCAACACCCTGAAATCTAAACATCAAAGATAACCGGGGCAACCTTCTTTCGATGGCAGATCCATGCCCAAAAACACAGTACTGCTAATTCTTCTTGTACAAACTTGATCCCAAAATGTCTTGATACTAGAGTAAAACTTAGTTTATCTTTGCATTTTCTTGGAAATTGCAACATTTCCGTTTTCAAAAATCAAGTGAAAATGACAAAGTTTTGCAAAATAAAGATGATAGCGTATTAAACAAGAAGATGGTTCAATAGCTGATATTCACTGAAAAATGGTGACTTGCCAAATAGCAGAGTCCCATGAAATATTACAAATGCAACAAAATGGAAATTTGGCAAAGGTTACATTGTATTCAATGACCAATAACCCTAATGACTAAGGACTCCAGTTGTAGCAAAACTTGAGCCTCCTTAAGGATTCCTGGATACCGATGAGGTGTCCTTGTCTCAAGCATAATACTTCTGCACCGAATCAGCATTCACAGGATGCGCAAGCTGTTCACCGTCCATAGTTGTAAGAAATAGAGATCCTCCTGAAAACACTGTCTTGACTACGAATGGACCTTCATAATTGGGTGCCCATTTCCCACGGGCGTCTCTCTGCGACGGCAGAATCTTCTTAAGTACCAACTCGCCTACTCGGACTTCCCGAGTGCGGACCTTTTTATCAGATGCTCTCTTCATCTTCTTCTGGTACAACTGACCATGACACATGGCTGTCAGGCATTTCTCATCAATTAGATTCAGCTGATCGTATCTTTCTTGAACCCATTCAGCTTCATCAAGCTTCGTTTCCATCAATATCCTCAGAGAAGGTATCTCAACTTCTATAGGGAGGACAGCATCCATTCCATATACCAACGAAAAAGGGGTTGCCCCTGTTGATGTTCTGACGGACGTTCTATATCCATGTAGTGCATATGGCAACATCTGATGCCAATCCTTGTAGGTTTTGACCATTTTCTGGAGAATCTTCTTGATATTCTTGTTTGCAGCTTCGACCGCTCCGTTCATCTTCGGACGATACGGTGAAGAGTTATGATGTTCAATCTTGAAGTCAACACACAACTCCTTCGTGGTTTTGTTATTCAAATTGGTTCCGTTGTCAGTTATGATTCTGCTCGGAATCCCATAACGACAAATGATGTTGTTCTTAATGAAGCGAGCAACTACTTGCTTAGTCAAGTTCGCATAAGAGGCGGCTTCCACCCACTTGGTAAAGTAATCTATAGCCACCAAAATGAAACGATGCCCATTAGACGCTTTAGGCTCAATTGCCCCAATCATGTCGATGCCCCACATAGAGAATGGCCAAGGCGATGATAGCACATTCAACGGAGTAGGAGGAACATGCATTTTGTCTGCATAAATCTGACATTTATGGCATTTTCTAGCGTACTGGATGCAATCAGTCTCCATAGTCAACCAATAGTATCCAGCCCTCAAAATCTTTTTAACCATGGCATGTCCATTGGCGTGAGTGCCAAAAGCCCCTTCATGAATATCATGGATCAGCAAGTCTGCTTCCCTCTTATCGACACATCTTAACAAAACCATATCATGATTCCTCTTGTATAGTACACCATTGCTGATAAAGAACTTGGCTGACAATCTTCGTAGAGTCTTCTTATCAAGAACGGAGGCGTTGGCCGGATATTCTTGATTCTTTAGGAAGTTCAAAATGTCATGAAACCAAGGTTTGCCATCTGATTCTTCTTCAATGGACTGGCAGTAGGTAGGCTCAGTCCTCTTTCCAATACTGATTATTGGGTCTTCGTTGATAAATCTAACTTGCCACATCGAAGCCAGTGTTGCTAAAGCATTAGCCACATGATTCTCAGTACGTGGCACATGGCGAAAAGTTATCTCATCAAAACGCTTAATCAACTTCAAAGCATACGCCTGATAAGGGATAAGCTTCTCATCTTTTGTCTCCCATTCGCCTCTGATTTGATAAATGACTTGGGCAGAGTCACCCATAACTTCAAGAAAATAGATTCCAAGATCAATTGTAGCTTCCAGACCCAGAATGCATGCTTCATACTCAGCAATATTATTCGTACACCCAAAATCCAATCTAGCTGTAAAAGGGGTGTAGCCACCTTCAGGATTAATTATAACATCACCTACTCCATGCCCCTTGTAATTGGGCGAACCGTCGAACATCATCTTCCACCTATACTCAGCCCTGGGATCTTCTTCAGAGCTTGACTCTTCACAATCTTTCACTGCCATAATATCCTCGTCAGGGAAATCAAACTTGAGTGGTACATAGTCTTTAACTGGTTGATCGGCAAGATATTCTGAAAAAACACTTCCTTTAATGGCCTTTTTAGTGACATACTGAATGTCATATTCAGATAATAACATGTGTCAGCCGGCAAGTCTACCCGTTTGAGCAGGTTTCTCAAAAATGTACTTTATCGGATCCATCTTGAAAATCAACAAGGTAGTATGACAAATTAGGTACTGTCTCAGACGTAGGGCGGCCCAAGCCAGAGCGCAACAAGTCTTTTCCATTAGTGAGTAACGGCTTTCACTATCTGCAAATTTCTTACTCAGATAATAAATTGCATGTTCTTTCCGGCCAGTCTCATCATGCTGTCCCAAAACACAGCCCATAGATTCTTCCATAACAGTCAAATACATAAAGAGAGGTCTTCTGGGAACCGGAGGAACCAGAATAGGAGGTTCTTAGAGGTAACTTTTGAGTTTCTCAAAAGTCTATTGACATTCAGAATTCCATTCTACTGGCTGGTTCTTACGGTGTAATTTGAAAATTGGTGCACATATTGGAGTCATGTGGGAGATGAACCTGGAGATGTAATTCAAACGGCCCAAAAATCCTCTGACTTGAGACTCTGTTTGCGGAGCTGGCATTTCTTGAATTGCTCGCACCTTATCTGGATCCACTTCAATACCCTTCTGACTAACAATGAAACCCAATAACTTCCCTGATCTGACTCCAAAGGTACACTTTGCAGGGTTTAACCTCAACTGATACTTTTGAAGTCTCTTAAACAA
Organism: Lathyrus tuberosus; assembly: GCA_022829125.1. Taxonomy (NCBI): domain Eukaryota; kingdom Viridiplantae; phylum Streptophyta; class Magnoliopsida; order Fabales; family Fabaceae; genus Lathyrus; species Lathyrus tuberosus. Next base: position 7,797,753 of record JALAZF010000254.1, read on the forward strand.
TTTTAACAAATGGTCTACGTGTTCCTCCTCACTCTGTGATTTGGCTATCATATCGTCCACGTACACCTCAATCTCCTTGTGGATCATATCATGGAACAGGGTCACCATAGCCCTCTGGTAAGTTTCCCCGGCATTCTTCAATCCAAAAGGCATAACCTTGTAACAATAAGTACCCCACGGGGTAATGAAAGTAGTTTTGTCCATATCGCCTGGATCCATTCTAATTTTATTGTAGCCTAAAAAACCATCCATAAATGAGAACATTGCGAAACGAGCCGTGTTGTCTACCAGCATGTCGATATACGGTAGAGGAAAATCATCCTTGGGACTAGCTTTGTTAAGGTCCCTATAATCCACACATATTCGTACCTTTCCATTCTTCTTCATAACTAGAACAATATTAGCTACCCACTCTGGGTATTTGGAAACTGCTAAAAATCTGGCATCCAACTGTCTCTTAACTTCATCTCGGATTTTGAGGGCCATGTCAGGATGACCTCTTCGAAGCTTTTGTTTTACTGGCGAGTACTCAGGCTTGAGCGGTAACTTGTGAACCACAATATCTGGATCTAAACCCGGCATGTCTTGGTAGGACCACGCGAATACATCCACATACTCCTCAAGGAGTGAAATCAACCGCTGTCTAATTTCTGGCTTCAGGGATGCCCCAATCTTAACCTCTTTCTTCTCTTCCTCAGTGCCAAGATTGATGACATCCACCTGCTCTTCATGAGGCTGGAGATCCGTATACTGGTAATCACACATATCTGCTAGATCCTTGGATGCCTCATAATCTTCCTCCTCCTCAGCTTGATAGACAGGGGATTCGAAGTCAATAGTAATAGCAAGGTCATTGAATACAATGGGTTTATGATTCATTCTGCATGATAGAATGACTTATATTATTAAAATGCACAACAATTCAAGAACATGCGAAATGAAGATGTTTTTGTTTTGAAAAGATTGCCGTTTTTTAGAAACAGAATGCAATAAAGTAGAGACAACGAGAATTTTAGCAAAATGTCATTTCATTGATTAAGATATTGAAAACGGAGGCCCGTACAAAATAATCCCCTAGCTTTGGGCAAGACTAGGGAAATGAAAACAACAAATTAAAACAAGTTACTCTGGTTCTGGGTACACAGTTGGGATCTCAACAGACTCCCAATTACTTAACGCGCCTTCCTGGCGAAAAACCAAACGATCAATATCTTCCTCTTCTTCAGCACTTCCAATGATTGCGTGGACCTGATGTCCACCTCTGGCAAATGTTTCCTGCACAGTCTTTATCTTCATCCCTCTTCTTCTTATACCTGAAGCAGCCTCATATTCTGGAGTTGGTCTGTAACCCAACCCTTGGTCTCGGTCCCTCTTCTCAATCTCAATAACTTCGCCCCAACCTGCAGGCACGCCTTCTTGAAGGGAAAACTGGATACTTTTATACAAAGCAAAGGATGGATACTCTGGTACCACCGGCTTCTCATTGTCAATCACAACTGCATTAGCTATTTCCAGGGCTTGTAAAGAAGTCTCCAACGCGTCCTCATCAGCCTCGATGTAACAGAATGATGACAGATTACTAACCATCAAATCTTCCTCTCCATGCATAATGACCAACTTATCATCAATCACAAATTTCATTTTCTGATGTAGGGTTGAGGTGACAGTGCCAGCCTCATGGATCCAGGGCCTTCCTAGCAGACATCTATAGGCAGGATTAATATCTAAGACTTGAAACAGAACATTGAATTCCTGCGGGCCAATCAAAACAGGTAGCTCGATTTCTCCCATCACAGATCTACGTGAACCATCAAAAGCTTTAACAATTAATGACGTGGGTCTCATTATTCCTCCTTGGTATGCCAACTTATCGAGAGTTCTCTTCGGTAAAACATTCAGAGAAGATCTCGTATCGACAAGGACTCTAGCCACCGTGTCCTCCTGACATTTCATTGATATGTGTAGCGCAAGATTGTGTTTCTGACCTGCTTGGGTCAACTCTTCATCACTGAAGCTGAGTGTATTGCATGCGGTAATGTTAGCGACAACATGATCAAACTGCCCGACGGTGATATCCTGAGCTACATGAGCCTGGGCCAATACTTTCTGCAGCGCTGATCGGTGGACTGGTGAATTAATCAACAGAGATAAAATGGAAATTTTTGACGGGGTTTGGTGGAGCTGATCCACAATCCTGTAGTCACTTCTTTTTATTATTCTGAGAAATTCTTCATCATCCTCTTTGGAGATCACTTCTTTACCTTTGTCGTTGGCAGGTACATGAATATTGCCTTCTTTACCGGACACTTCTTTGTTCACAGGGGTATAAATCCTTCCACTCCTCATCATTCTCCCCATTCCTACTATACTGGACACATTCTTCTCATTAGCCCCCACCTCTTTTCTTGGGACTGGTTCTTCTATAACGACCCCCACCTCTTTCCTTGGGATCATTTCCTCCTTCTTCCTACCACCTGTAATGTCTTCGTAGATCCACGGTAACGCTTTGGTTCCTCTGAACCTGAATGGGACTGGTCTTGGGAAATCATTTCGCTTGGCATGATTAACAGGAGAAACAACTTCAGGCCTGTTGAATCTTGAAACTGATTGTTTAAACATGGGACTCACAGTACTTGCCCCTGGACTGTTGAACACAGGAACTACTGATATGTATTCTTCTTTGTCAAACATTGGCACTTGCTTTGGCAAATTGAACACCGGTTCAATCACTGCTACTCTGCTTTCTTTTCTGAAAACCTGTAAGAAACCTTCATTAATCAATTGTTGAATATCATTTTGGACTAACTGACACCCTTCACTACTACCACCACACTCTTCACAACCCTCATGGCAAACTTTAACCAAACCGGCGCTAAACAGCCTGGCATGAAATGTTCTCAGGGGAGTTTTAATCTCCGCTGCATCTGAGACCAACACTTCATCATTCTCGTCTTCGATAACATTAGTTGACCCATGCACTGGCAAGGGATTACTCTTCACATTTGGATGGTTATTAGCGAAAGACATAATGTTTTTCTCCATCAGACTTTTCACCAGATTCTTTAATGCCAAACATCCTTCTAAATCATGACCCACCCCTCCTTGATGGAAAGTACATGTTACATTGGGGTTATAGAACTGCATAGACTTCTTAGATTGAGGCCCCAACGGCCTAGTAACAACTAATCCTTGTTCCATAAGAGAAGGATATAATGTTGTGTAGGTCATCGGTATGGGTGGAAAATTTGGTGTTATCGCCTGCCTCCTTTGAGGGGTATTTTGCTGTGGCGCTGGCCGCCTCTGCTGCTGGTAATTTTGATTTTGATTCCTCGGCCACTGCTGCTGATTCGATGGCTGGGGAACAGGAACTTATTGGTTCACCTGATGATTAAAAGTGGGTGTAACAGCCGCCGCATAAGGCTGTTGTGCGAACTGCCAAGGGTAAATTGGTTGTTGGGGAAAACTGGGACCTGGTTGTTGTTGAAAGAGAGATCGTTTCCATCTGGGACCCTGACTCTTTGCCGTAACAGCATTAGTCTCACCTTCTTTCTTCTTATGAAAATTACCTGGAGACTTCTTGACAATGCTACTAGTGGCACTACTAGGTGAACTGGCGACTTTTTCGCTCTTCAAGCCCGCTTCTACTTTCACACCAATGGCAATAATATCAGAAAAATTGGCACCGATATTACTGATCATCTTCTCATAAAATTCAGGCTTTACGGTGTCCACAAACCAATCAGCTATTCTTTTTCTGTCAACGGCGGTTCAACTTGTGAGGCCGTCTCCCTCCATCTTTGAGCGTACTATTTGAACGACTCGGTGTTCTTTTGAGTCATAGTCAGCAATTGTCTACGATCCGGAGCTAGATCCAAATTATACTTATAATGTCTCACAAAGGCGTCCATTACATCTTGAAAACACTTGATCTGAGACTGGTCCAAACCTAGGTACCATTTTGCAGCGGCGCCCTTCAGGCTATCTTGGAAACATTGCACTAACAGCTTATCGTTGTCCATGTACGCAGCCATTCTCCGGAGATACATGACCAAATGCGCTTTGGGGCAAGTAGCACCAGAATACAATTCAAAACCTGGCAGCCTAAACTTTGGTGGAATTACCAGATCTGTAACCAAACACATGTCCTTGAGGTCAGTACTGAAGACATTACTGCCTTCCATAGCCTTCAATTTCGTCTGCATAACCTCCACACTTGCTCTCAACTTCTTATTGCGATCATCCTCCTCCACAGATATATTGTCATAATCCAAATGACGCTGATTTTGAAAAACCGGTTGGAACTGGGTCTGCACCACAGGCGGAGCATAAGTTGGAATAGCTTACTGATTCTCACCAAACAACGACACAACTTGTTGCATGGACTGAGGAGCTGTGGTTCGTATAAACTCAAATGGCATCCCTAGAGTAGGGTCCACAATAGGTATAACTGGTGGCTCTACAGTTGTAGCGACGACCTCTGAGACTATAGTAACCTGTGTATCCATCTTTGCTCGTATAACATGCAAAACTTCCATGATCTACCCCATTCCTACTCTCAATTCGTTGAGTTCGTTGTTAACCTGATCCAAATTCTCGCAATTCTCAGACATTCTTCTTCTTCAATCCTGTGCTCGGGTGTTGTAACGATGTAGAGAATTCAGGGTGACGGTTCTGAAGAAGACAAAACAACGATGATACACGGAAGAATGCATATGCGAAGATGCAAATGAGATGGAAATGCAGGCTAAACCATCAAGAACTAAAAATTGATTGCAAATAGTGTAAACAATAGGATTACCAACAACATAAACTCCTTCCCATTGAAAGATAATAGGAGTGCTTACAAAAAGAAAATATTACAACCATTGTTTGAATTACATTAAAAGAAATACAACTTAAAATAGGATTACAACAACTGATCATAAAACAGGAAACTTAAAAGCTATATCTCCGAATGGGAGGGCCCTTCGCCTTCACTGATCCCTTTCATGATCTCCTTGATGCGCTGCTTGGTTCTGGCCTTCTCGACAGTCAGCTCCCCCAACAACTCCATCCTATTCTGCTTGGCGCTCGATGGTGTCTCGTAGTATGGAAAAGGCTTCTTCATGCTGAGCAAAATCCCTTGCACCCATTTCAAATTAGCTTCAGTAACGGGACCAGCAGTGGTCCACCTCTGCTGATTAATGTGGAACCATGCGTGCCCCATTTTGAGTTTGTCTTCAAATCCCTCTCCATACCCAAAATAGATTAACTCCAACTCCTTGGGATCTGGTTGCTCCTCAATGGGATGACTAAGTTGGCAACGAGCGAGCACCGGATTTTAGTTGATGCAGCCATTCCGTCCCATGAGCGGCACGTTAGAATAGTCTCCACAGCTTACAATCACAAGGGTCCCTCTTGGGTCTGAATCATACCACCTGATAGCAGAACGTTCTAGCTCCATCAGCTTCTTAGCCCAAAGGGCACTGTCTCTTACCTCCCAAAATGTTGGAGTTGTAGGCAAATACGAAATGAACCACTTATAGAGTAGTGGAGCACAACAGATAATCACACCTTCTCCTTTCATGAACTGTGTAGTAACTGAGAAGTACATATCAGCTAATAGAGTAGGGACAGGGTTCTGACTCATAAATATTTGGATAGCCTGGACGTCAACGATGTCTTCAACATTGGGAAACAGGAATAACCTGTACACTAGCAGGGCAAAAATTGATTCAAACATTGCAGAGTCTCCCCTTTCTTGAAAGTGAAGAGCCTTTTCAATCAAAAACTGAGCTGGTAAACCACGGTACCCTTCTCTAGTAATCATGTTTTCTCGTATCTGCCTCTTTCAGATCCTCAACCCTGCAGCAATCTCTTGGTTAAGGAACTCCCCTTCTACACCAGAAAATGGAGGATGATGCTGAATTGGTAAACTCATCATAGCTGAATACTCCTCTATAGTTGGAACCAACTGGAAATTAGGAAATATGAAACAACAGTATGTGGGATGATACAATTTCACCAGGGTTTCCAGCAATCCTTCCTTCACTTGTAGCTTCATTAGCGACAGAAGGTCTCCGTACTTCTCGATAAACTTAGCGGGTCTTCAATTCTTCCTCCAATCTCTATCAGCTGCTCGACGTTAGGGATTAGGAAAGCAAAGGGCCAGTTTATCTTCTTGGTAGCCTCCATTCTATACAAAGCCTACAAAACAAAGTTTAGTATCTTGACAGTTTAGCGAAAATGCAAGATGCAATGCAAAGTTTCATGGAATTCAGACATTTTTGCCGAACATCATGAAATATCAAAAGACCTCCTTTTCATTGAAAACGGATTACAATAATTAATACACTTTTGAGAGTCATAGAAAAAAAGCTAAATAAAAGCCTAGAAAGTCCTAAGGAGATTCTCCTAAGAGTCGTGGCTTGAGCCTTTTGTTTTCTTCCTCCATCTGATCTCTTTCTGCAACAAGGTTGTCGACGATCGTCTTCCAAGCTGTAGGCTGGATAATAGAAGAACTTGGGCCTTCTTGGACCTTCCTTCTCTTATAAGAGGTCAGTTCTTCATCCTTGTCCCGCAGTTGTTTTCGAAGTTCAAAATTCTCCTCAACAACCACCTGATACTTGAGTCTCCACGCTTCCTCTGATCGCTGGGTCTGTTTCAATGATATCTCTAATTCCTCTTCTTTCGACATGAAGTACAGAATAGGCTCCTTTATCATAGGAATTGGTTCCTCCCTCTTGTACGGCATCTTCAATTCAATGGATCTTTTGCGGACCCACTGAAGATATGGCTCCAAAGAAACACAATTGGGTTTCCCCAAGGAGCTACTTCCTCTTTAACACTTGTTACCCCAGGCTTTTAAGATTAGATCCCTTTGTTCTTCATTCTTATCATACTCTGCAAAATAAATTCCCTCTACATGAATGCTTAGAGGTTTATCCTTCAGAGGATATCCCAATTGACGGCGTGCCAATACCGGATTGTAACTGATTCCACCTTTGATGCCAAGAAGAGGCACGTTGTTATACTGGCCACAACTGTCTGTTATTGAGATTTTATCGTACACTCGATTGTACCAGTCAATGTCTGCATGAGAAAGGGCCATAATCTTCTTAGACCACCATCCCTTCTTAGGATCCCAAAAAGCGCCTTTCTTCGGTAAGTGTGAAACAAACCACCTATATAACACAAGGATACAGCAAGTGATCTGTCCATTACCCTGGGCATTTCTCGTATGGACTGAGTGGTAGGCTTCAGAAAGTAAGGTAGGTACAGGATTCTACTTTAGGAAAATTTTGATTGCATTTAGATCCACGAAGTTGTCAAAGTTCGGGAACAGGAAAAGTCCATAGATGAGTAGAGCAAAAACAGCTTCAAAGGCGACCTTGTTGGAGTGCTTAGCGAAGTAATAGGCTTTTCTAAATAGAAACTTGGCAGTCAACCCAAAAATTCCTCCCTTGGAGATTAAGTTGCTTTTGATGTCAACTAATTCCAAGTGAGTCTATTTAGCTATCTCTTCCTCTTTTGAATCTATGTTGAAAATAGGGAACGGAGAATCATCCTTGACGGGTAAACCAACTATCTGAGAATATTCTTCAAGTGTAGGCAAGAGCTGATAATCGGGAAAGGTGAAACAATGATACTTTGGGTCATAGAACTGAAGCAAAGTTGAAAGGAGTCCTTCATCAATGCTTTTCTTCAACAATATCCATAAATTCCCATATTTGTCTTTGAATCCTTCAGGGTCTGTTAGCAAATCTCCCAATCTCCTTAAGTCATCCAATCTAGGACTCTTGAAAGTGTATTTCATAGTTTTCCTTCTTGATTCGTCCATGATATCTCTGTGACATTTTGCAAAAAGAAGTCTGAGTTCCATGAAACTAATATGCTAAGAATGCTTATGCTATATGGATGCAACAAACACAAACATATACAAACACAAGCACATAAAGGTTTAGGTTAAAAGCATGGAGCCAAGGTTCACCCTCCCATTGGTATGTACTATGGTTTTCACCTGCCGAACAAGGTTCTAAGAGTTCCCAGAGTCCATAATTCATCTTTCGGATTTTATCGACTTCCCAAATGACTTGGTAATCAACAAAATTCTCAAGAGAATCTCGTCTGAGTGTAGTATCGCATGACAACCATTTCAGAAATAGACTTCATCATGGTCACCACACTACATCCTAAAAGGCAAAGTGGGGTTTGGAAACTACGGTTCTCAACCTCAATGGCACATACATTGAGAGTAGCACGCTTTCACAAAAAGGATCGTTCAACATGACTAAACTCTCAAGAGGGACTAAGCAGAGTGATGGTTTCTCAAGTTAACTTTTTCAGGAATCGACTCCTTCAAAGCCTCCTTGAATATACCATCGTCCTATCATAAGTGCACTCAAATCCGGGTTAGGATTTATCTCACTCATAGATACTATATCAACCCAAGATAAACAGGAAAAATGTCAAGCAAGAACAGATATACAGATATATAAGCAAATATGACATACATAAGCATATACAAACAAACAAGCAAATATGAATAACATGAAAACAAGATAGGCTTAACCCTCTTAGGAATGGACCAGCAATAGGTCTAACTAGAATCCCCAGTGAAGTCGCCATTTCTGTTGCGGTGAAAATCAGATAACAAGCTATTAATTAACTTGCATCATATTTCTTTTACAACCGACTTTGATTTATCCAAAGGAAAGGCTCAAAATCGTTAGAAAAACCTAAAGGGGGGAGATCTAAGGTTCGGGGGTTGGTTACGCCTAGGGAAGGTATTAGCACCCTAAACGTCCCTAGTACTCTACGGGAACCTCTTGTTCTAATGTTATCTTATGTTTGCTAAAGGTTCTATGCTAAAGGTTGAAAACCCTAGGGGTTAGTATCTAAGTATACTCGATAAGGTATTGTACCTTACGCCTACGTATCCTCGGGAGTAGAATCAGAGTATGCGTAGTTCTACTTCTACTGAATGATTGACTATGGTCAATATTCAGAGGGGAAATGAGTACAAGCTCATTGTAGAGTTCAAGAACTCTCCAGATCTAGTTGAAATGGACCTATGTTATGTTTTAGTCAGTAGGGGAAAGTGATGATTCATTATGATGAATATCACCAAGAGTGTAAGAACTCTCTCCTAAAGCTAGTTGTAATTTCTATGGCTCTGATGAGGCCAAGAAATGAAGTTTCTCCTAAGAGGTTACTTAGGCTAAGGTGGGGGCTATGACTTTAAGAGTCAATGTTAATCACCTTCCTTTGGAATGGGGGGAAAAGACAGTTGTAGGATAATATAACAATAGATAAAAAATAAAACATTGATACAATATGATAAGATAAAAGCAACACAAGCATAAGGATGGCAAGATGCTTCATGATAAAGTATGGATAAAATGGACATGATCATCATAAAGACATATCAATATGTTTCAATCTTAAGGAAGACAAACATAAAGAACACTCACAAGATAAAAAGAATGATATTAATTAAGGATGATATTTAAAGAAGAATAAAATTCAAACTAAAGTCAAATACATGATAAATCAAACATGGATGGATTAGTTCAAGACTTAAACAAACATTAGTGAATAACACTCATAAGATCAATAAAGATGCTCATAAATAATGTTAACAATTAATCCAAAGGTGATAATCAATTAATAATTAACAATTAACGATACAATCAAAATTAACAATAACACAATTAAAATTTACAATTAACAATACAATTAAAATTAACAATTACACAATTAAAATTAACAATTAACAATTAACAATTAAAACACATATTGATAATTAAAATTAACAATTAACAATTAACAACTAAATTAAAATACAAATTAACAATTAAAATTTACATAACAATTAACAATTAAAAAATTAAAATACAAATTAACAATTTAAATTAAAATTAACACAACAATTAACAATTAGAAAATTAAAATACAAATTAACAATTTAAATTAAAATTAACACAATAATTAACAATTAGAATAAATTGCTAATTAAAAATAAGATTAACAAAATATTTTGGAGTTTTTGAAATAAAGAAACATATTTTAAATAAACCAAATAAAAAGATTTGGAAAGAAATAATTAATTAAAAAAGAAAAGAAAAGAAAAGCGCAGGGGGTGTATCCAGTAACTGTCCTAGTTAAAAAAAGAAATAGAATGAAATGGGTCAGGCATATGGGGGTGGCAGTAGCAGAGGCCCAGACGAAGGTCCAAGAAGGAAAAAAGAAAGCTCAGGAGAAATAGGAAAAAAGACCAAAAGGGTTGATCCGCAGGATCGAACCCAGGTCTGGTGAATGAAATGGCAAAGGCATGGCAAGTGTAATACCGTTGGGACGGCTGTTTCATCCGGTATATACACGCTTCCAATAATATATAAACCAAAACAAATCCATAAAATACATTAAAAAAACATGCGCACATGGAAACGGAGTGTAGTACATGTATATCAATTGGTCATTGTTCATTTAAGTGATACTACATGACAAAAATCAAGGCTGGCCAATCAGAAACGCGCATGGATAAGAAACATGCAACAACAACATAAAACCATCGTGACATGCCCATCTCTAACCATAGCAACATAACTCCCTTGTTGAAACCTTTCTCACTCAGTTTTCAACCAAAACTCATGAAACAAAATCCCAATGTAAAATACTCAGATAGTAGAACACTTCTAAACCTTAAACAAACCCAGACAAAGACCTGAACTGAGATAAAATCAGCATGAAAATAGGGCACACAAATTGAAATAAAACTTAACAGCATCACCATACACCAAACAGTCGTTTAATCTATTAGTTCAAAACAAACTCAATGCATTATATAGACATGGCAGAGGCATTCAAGACCAATGCTTACAGCCATAATAGTATGGAAACAAAACTCTACATTCAATACATTCTTGCATAATAAAACAGTATGAGCACTCTCAAACAATCAAACTTCAATCAAAAGGCACCAACCTCAAACTATTAAGAATGGCAGCTTCAGGAAACAACATATAAATCAACATTATTTTCAACATGCCATTAAGAGTAAAAGTTTTACCAACATAATCAACATGGGATTTAACTAAACTTGTATATGTGAGCATGATATTATGAGCAAAGAGCCAAGAGCATCCATTATTCAAAATGGACACTTAGCAAAAACAAATCTCTATTTCCATTCAAAACCAACATAAACCTCAACAACTTAATAAGAACATGTATTATGATCAAGCTACACACCAGAACCACAAGATGATATGAACACCAACAATGTTTAGAACTCCAATAAAAACATCAACTGACCAGCATATATCCATGTACGAGTTAGAATCACTCACACCATGATAAACATTTAGAGCAGGTATATTCATGTTAACATGGCAAGCAAGCTTTTATCAGAAACAAATCTATTCACTAGGGCAACCATGAAGAGGTATGAACTTCTAAAACAAACTCAAACAGAGGTTCATGATAATATAGATATGATGCATAGACACCATGAACACACAAATATTGCAACAGCATGTGATCTCTAATATGAACCAGAATGTACTCAACATGGCATGATAATCATGATAAATGGAAGTTTGAGGTACTTACCTGGTTCCTAAGCAAATGACAAGAACTCATTTCCTTCCTTAGCTAACTCGAGTGCTCTCCAAAGAACAAGTTTTTCAGAGTTGTTTTTGTGTTGATTGTTGGTGAGAAGTGAATGAGAGTAGTGAGCCTTTTATAGGAGAGCAAGATGGTCCATAGTCTTGATGATACATAAGGTAATGGTTTTACACAAGAGAAAAAGATCAAGAGTAGAGATTTGAAGTGGGGCTGCTCTGAACCATATCTTATAGAGCCAAGTGATATCTCTTCTTTTGCATTTTAGGTCAGAATAATAGAGCTACTTTGGATTACAACTGATGGATTTCTTATGTACACGAGGGATGGTTTTGTTTGCTTGCAAATGTCAACATGAAAGTACAAAAGGAAATGTATTTTGGCAGCGTGCTTTTGGTGTGATTGGTGGCAAAGTGAAAAGGTTGAACTGATGGGAAGAGGCTTGCAGACTTGTACTTGGAGAGAGAAAAGTAAATCAGTTCAAAATGAAGTATGGTTTGGGAGATGGAATTTAGAGTCGTGGACCCTCCTTTACCACATGATAACTTGCCAACCAAAAGCCCAAATTACATGCTCTTTGGTGCTTTAGAAAATAGGCATTTCATACAACAACTTCTATTTGGAAATCTAATTGAAATAAGCTCTTGAATTGTGAGAAAATCACTCATAAAGTTGTGTGCCCAAAACTGCCAAAAAGAACTTAGAAAAATTCTAAGTTATAGAACTTTGACAACTTGAAGTACCTATCTTTGGAACCTCATAACTTGAGAATGGTTCTTTCAAATGAAGTGTTCCACATATGGTTGGAAAGCTCTCATCATGATCAACAACTTTCATTTAGGACCCAAGTCTTGAATCCAAATGGAAATGGGTGAAAAATGCGGTTAAAGTTAAGAAAAAGAATGGTGAAAAGTGCTGAAATTTTCTGTTTGGTCAAAATATCTTGCAAGCCTCATAACTCAAAAACCAAGCATTTTTGGACAAAAAGTCATATGGAACAAATTGAATATCTTGAAAAGAGCTTTCCAATGAGCTTTGAGTCACTCCAATTGGGTGTGTGGTTTAGGAGTTATGGTCATTTCAAAATGTGCTATTAGGGGAAAAGTATCACATATGACATCTTTCTTGGTCAAAACCCTACTTCTCTTGTAAGAAACTTCATGGAACTTGATGTGGATACTTTGAACACTTCATGAGACATTCCATGATGATTGGAACCATTGACACTTCATTTGAACCAAAATTTCCAAGGATTAGGGTTTCAGTCAAACCCTAATTTTGATTGTGAATGCACTGAGGTTAGATCTTGTAAATTTGCTCCTTCCTTCTCATCTAAAGGTCTTAGGAGGCTCTTGAGGATGTTGATAAACCAATAGAACCAAGAATTAGGGTTTGGGAATTCGTCTTGATGAAAATCAAAGCCATTGACTGATAAGTGTCACAGAAACCCTAATTTGGAGGTATAGTGAGGTTGAGGCTCAAACTTCTCTTGTTGAGGACCCGTAGATCTTGGATTCCTGTTGAATGTTGTCTCTTGGATGTAGATAACCTTAAGTGGTAAGTGAACCACACAAATCTTGACTTGATAAAGCCAAATTCTCAGTGATTTCTTCAGAGCAAAACCCTAATTCCAAAGTTCCTGCACTGGAGATCGTTTGTTGACTTGACTTACTTCAAAACAACTTGTGGAGCTTCATGGTGATATGCAAACCTAATTTGAACACAAAGAAACAAACTGCAAGATATGGGTTAGCTCAAACAATACAGAGATGCTCGGCCTAAGATGCACAAGAGCTATATGACATCTAAGGGTAAAAATTTAGGGTACAACACACTGTACCTAGACCCCTTTTGCGATGGAGCAAAACTTTTATAAGCCATTATTCTTCACAATAGATGTTGCTACATGAACAATATTTTACAGAAGAAGAAGATGGAAATTTTCACGAAACCCTAATTGACATGAAGAAGATGGAGAATAAGAAATCCTAAGTGGAGCTGACATGAAGGTTAACAGTTTCACGTTTAACAATGTTAGTGTATTATGTCTACAAAGGATAAACCTGGTACATTTAATACAATTGAGGGACAAAAATGAGCCTTTTAAAAATGGCAAAATACCCTTTTGGTCTTGTATCTTTACCTCGGGGTTCATTTTGGTCCCTTAACTTTAAAAAGGTTCATATTGGTCCCTTAACTCTTCAAAATGTTCCAAATTTGTCCCTTTTGTCTAATTTGCGACGAATTTAGTGATTGATTTTGAATTTTTCTGTCGCTAATAGGACAAAAAGGACTAATATGGAACATTTTGAAGAGTTAAGGGACCAATATGAACCTTTTTAAAGTTAAGGGAACAAAATGAACCCCGAGGTTAAGATACGGGACCAAAAAGGGTATTTTGCCGTTAAAAATTAAGGGACCAAAAAGGCTATTTTGCCTTTTTCTTTTGACCAATTAATGTATCATAGATTTGAGATAGATGTCAATAGAGAAAATATGGACAGAAGATAGAAAATTGAAACCCACGTCCAATAGCTTATTACTGTTGCACAATGGGGACTACATGTCCAATTCAGAAGCAAACATATACAATATTTTTGTCTTTTAGAAACACGTGATTTCCGCCTAAGCAGAAGTAAGACAAAGTATACGGAATGTACGTTCAATAAAAGAGGAAGAGTTTCTAACCTAGAAGTGAAATTTGGAGACCATATTGCTCAGGTCACACCGTTTAAATATCTTGGTTCCATAATTCAAAATGACAGAGAAATAGAAGGGGACGTAAACCATCAAATTAAAGCTGGGTGGTTGAAATGGAGAAAGACATCAGGTGTTTTTTGTGATGTAAAGGTACCGCTCAAGCTGAAGGGAAAGTTTTATCGGACTACGGTAAGACCTGCAATTTTGTACGAGACAAAATATTGGACAATTTGTTAGAACAAGATGTGGTTCTGCTAGATATCTCTAAGTTTTCATAATAACAAAGTAGTATTTGTGTGAGAAAATTTTTGGTACTCTAACGTTTATTTTCTGAAGAATTAACAAACAGGATCTGACTCTGATAAAGAAAGCTCTGACTCTGATAGAGATCATGTGCAATGTCATTCTTATTTGACCAAAAGTCGCTTTTGCGCCAAAGAAGAAAGTCTGCTTCTGATCTACTCGCTTTCAGAAAGATTCTAAGAAGACAATATGTTGCTGCTGCAATGTTCTCTTGGATTCTGCCTCTGAATATGACTCTGATGATTATCTTCTGAAGACTAAGTGTTGAAGACTCTGAAGACAAGGTTCTGCTGAACACCGTTCTAAAGACTCTAAAGACTTAAGTTTCTGAAGACTGAGTGTTGAAGACTCTGAAGACAAGGTTCTGCTGAAAAACGTTCTGAAGACTCTAAAGACTTAAGTTTTTGATAACCAAGGGTTCTGAAGACCGAGTGCTAAAGACTCTTAAGACAAGGTTCTGGTGAACAAGTTCTGAAGACTCTAATGACTCAAGACTCTGAAGACCCAGTGATCAAATCTTTTACTCATGCTTTAATCCTCTCTATTCAGAAGCCTCTGATGAACAAAAGAAGATGAAACGTTTGCGAGGGAAAATAGTACATAGTACATATCAACCACGTTCTTTTCCACTACCATTCCACTACCCTGATTTGGTGGTACAAAGGATAACCTTTGTGTATGATTTTCGTCCCTGCATAACGACATTATTTCAAGTCGCCAACAATCTTAATGATATTCCTGATATACCCTTCAACAGATCTCTTTCTGGCTATATAAAGACTTGACCACTTGAAGAAAATCAAGAGAGACACATGCGTGAACAGTAAAGCACCACAATACAAAGCAAGAAACATTGTTCATACTGAATAGATTTTCTTTAAGTTATTTGAGTTATAGTGTTTATATCAGCTTGTGTAGAAGCAATTCATTGTAAACATTAAATTTGTTCAAACTGTTGTTTGTATTCCTTGAGGGACCAGTTAGGTTTGCTATTGTTGTATGTGTTGGCAGGTATATGATGCGTGTTGGATAGTTGGAGTATGATGTATTGATGCATTGTTAGTCATATGCATTTAGTTGTCGTCATATGCGGTCGTTGTAGGCATGCCATGTTGCATAAGTTGTGTGATAAGTTGTGTGCCTATGTGTGGTATGAGTGTCTTATCGGGATTCTTTGAAATAGAATCGTATTATTGTTGTTTTTGTTGAGGTGATCGTGTGTCCATGTGGGGTGTGAACGATTACAGATGTCGTGTGCCCATGTGGGGTGAGAGCGACTGATATAGAAATTTTGACGAGAATTATGATCATGAAAAAGGGGTCGAATTGGTACCACATGCATTACGTCAAGTCGTGGGTCTCATTGCATTGCATTGTGTTGTGTTGTAGTGCATATGATTGTCTGTTTGTGTGGAAAATTGTATTCGTTCTGATGTTGTGGTGAGAGGGTGAGCCGTATATGGATTATTTTCTTTCATATTTATCTTATGCATTTCTTATGTTGATTTGAGAATCTCACTCCTTCTGTTTGAATGTAACCTCAAAGAGGGTAATGTACAGATAAACAGGATTAGTGCGGAGTTGAAGTTAGTGAAGATGGAGTCTTATCTTTTATTTTGTGTGTCGGCGTCTGCTCTGATGTGTAACACTAGGGATTCGGAACGATTATCGTTATTTGTTTTATTATTTGTTACCACTTTATTTTCTTGATGATGATTATGTGGTATTACACATGTTATGTTTTAGTTGAATTCTGCTGCTATACGAAAAGATTAATTAAGTATGGTTTTATTGATGATATCTATGTGTTACATATAGTATGCATGAGCAGGTGTTTGTTGAATGTAGCATCCTAAACGTTGTATGTTTTATTTTACTCTGATATTTTATTATTAATTGTCTCGGGGGTTTAGGGTGTTACATAGTGGTATTAGAGCGGGTCGGTCCGTCTGACCAAGTTGTCGAGTCATTGTCGTGTGACAGTTGATTGTTGTCGATGTCACTTCCTTAACCATTGTGTTCTGTTGTTGGTGTGTAATAGATTTAGAATGGCTAGAAGGAACGATGCTGCTATTGTTGCTACCTTGCAGGTTGTTGCTCAGGTGGTGCAGAACCTGCCTCATGCTAGCGAGAATGACGAGTTTCGGAAGAACAGACCGCCTACCTTCAAGGGAAGATATGATTCGGATGGAGCGCAGTCTTGGCTCAAGGAGATCGAGAGAATCTTCTGGGTTATGGAATGTCCTGAAGCATAGAAGGTGCGGTTAGGTACTCACATGCTGGCTGAGGAAGCTTATGATTAGTGGGTTAACACTCGTCAACTATTGGGAGCAACAGGAGAGGCAATCACTTGGGCTGTGTTCAGTAGGGAGTTCTTGAGGAAATATTTTCCTGAAGACGTCATAGGAAAGAAAGAGATCGAGTTTCTGGAACTGAAACAGGGTAACATGATGGTTACGGAGTATGCTGCCAAATTCTCAGATCTGGCTAAGTTTTACCCTGACTACAGTGCGGCAACTACTGAGTTCTCAAAGTGTGTCAAGTTTGAGAGTGGATTGAGGCCTGAGATTAAACAGACAATTGGCTATTAATGGATCAGAAGATTTCCAGATTTGGTGGACTGTTGTAGGATCTTTGAAGAAGATAGCAAGGCTCGATCGACTCACTATAAAGGGGTGGCCGAGAGGAGGGGAAAACAACCAATGAACCGTGGGAAGCCTTATGCAGCTCCAGCTGAGAAAGGTAAACAGAAACACGCTGATGGTAAGAAGCCAAGTGGGGGAGATGCCCCTGCTCCTCTTAAGTGTTACAGGTATGGTGAGCTAGGTCATCATGTCAGTGAGGGCACGAGTGATGTGAAGAAATGCTTCAAGTGCGGACAGGCAGGACATTTGATTGTTGACTGCAAAGTGAATGTGGTGACTTGTTACAACTGTGGAGAACAGGGCCATATTAGTACTCGTTGCCAGAAACCAAAGCAAGCTTCGACTGGAGGAAAAGTGTTCGCTTTGACAGGGACTCAGACTTTCAATGATGACAGACTAATCAGAGGTACATGTTATATTAATAATACGCCTTTGATTGCTATTATTGATACTGGTGTTACTCACTCTTTTATTCCTACTGATTGTGTGAGAAGGCTAGGCCTTGTCGCTTCTCCTATGAAGGGAGAGATGGTTGTCGAAACTCCTACAAAGGGATCGGTGACCACTTCCTTAGTCTGTTTGAATTTTCCACTATCAATCTTTGATATGGACTTTGGTGTGGATCTTATTTACTTACCGTTGGGAGGTCTCGATGTGATCTTGGGTATGAACTGGTTGGAGTTTAATCATGTGCATATTAACTGTTTTAACAAGTCACTGCGATTCCTTGCTCCTAAAGAAGGGGAAGAAGATGGATTTCTATCTGCTAGAGAGTTGAGAAAGCTCTTAGAAGAAGAAGCTCAGGTGCTTGCATTGTTTGCATCCTTGTCAGTGGAGAGTGAGTCGGTGATTAATGAATTGTAGGTGGTGCATGAATTTCCAGAAGTATTTCCGAATGATATTGCTGACGTACAGCCAGATAGAGAAGTGGAGTTTGCTATTGATCTTGTCCCTGGTACCAAACCTATTTCTATGGCACCATACAGAATGTCGGCATCAGAATTAACAAAGCTGAAGAAGCAACTGGAAGAGTTGTTAAAAAATAAATTTGTGAGACCCAGTGTATCACCTTGGGGAGCTCCGGTGTTGTTGGTAAAGAAAAAGGATGGCAGTATAAGGTTATATATTTACTACAGACAGCTGAATAAAGTGACAATTAAGAACAAATATCTGCTTTCAAGAATTGATGATTTGATGGATCAATTAGTCGGTGCCCATGTATTTAGCAAGATTGACTTAAGGTCGGGTTATCATCAGATACGGGTAAAGGATGAAGATATTCAGAAAACGGCTTTCAGAACTCGATATGGACATTATGAGTATGTAGTGATGCCATTCGGAGTTACTAATGCACCTGGTGTATTCATGGAGTATATGAATCAAATTTTTCATGCTTACGTGAATCAATTTGTGGTTGTTTTTATTGATGACATCCTTATCTATTCTAAGTCAGAAGAGGAGCATGCTGAGCATTTGCGGATTGTGCTGCAAGTGTTGAAAGAAAAGAAGCTCTATGCTAAGTTGTCAAAGTGCGAATTCTGGTTGAGAGAGGTGAGTTTTCTTGGTCATGTTATTTCAGGTGATGGCATCGCTGTAGATCCGTCCAAGGTAGATGCGGTTCTATAGTGGGAGGCTCCAAAGTCGGTAACTGAGATCAGAAGCTTTTTAGGCTTGGCTAGTTATTACCGAAGGTTTATTGAAGGCTTTTCAAAGTTGGTACTTTCATTGACTCAGTTAACTTGTAAAGGTAAAGCGTTTGTGTGGGGTGTCCACTTTGAGAAGAGTTTCATTAAACTGAAGAAGAGTTTGACTACGGCTCCAGTTTTAATTCTACCTGAACCAAGTGAATCGTTTGTGGTGTATTGTGACGGTTCTTTGATGGGTTTAAGAGGTGTGTTAATGCAGGATGAAAAGGTTGTGGCTTATGCTTCACGACAATTAAGGGTCCATGAGAGGAATTATCCAACTCATGATTTGGAATTGGCTGCAGTGGTATTCATATTAAAAATTTGGAGGCACTGTCTTTATTGTTCCAGATTTGAGGTGTATAGTGATCATAAGAGCTTAAGGTATCTGTTTGATCAGAAGGAATTAAATATGAGACAAAGAAGGTGGTTAGAATTCTTAAAGGATTATGATTTCGGCTTGAACTATCATCCTGGTAAAGCTAATATCGTGGTTGATTCTTTGAGTCGGAAGACCTTGCATATGTCTGCTATGATGGTTAAAAGAGTTAGAATTGATTTAGCAGTTCAGAGATATGAGCTTAGTTTGCGAACAGACACCGCATAGTGTAATGCTGGGTATGCTGAAGATCAACAATGAATTTCTTAATAGTATCAGAGAGAGTCAGAAGTTGGATGTGAAACTGGTGGATTTGATGATTGGAAATGAGCTAGAAGAAAGTAACGAATTTAGAGTGGATGGACAAGGTTTATTGAGATTTCGTGATAGGATTTGTATTCCTGATGATTCTGAGTTAAAAAGAATAATTCTAGAAGAAAGTCATAGGAGTAGCTTGAGTATCCATCCAGGAGCTACAAAGATGTATCAAGACTTGAAGAAGATATTTTGGTGGTCTGGATTGAAATGTGACGTGGCTAAGTTTGTGTATGCTTGTTTGACTTGTCAGAAGTCGAAGATGGAACATCAGAAACCTACTGGTTTTATGCAACCGTTGGATATTCCAGAGTGGAAATGGGACAATATTTTTATGGATTTTGTGACCGGGTTGCCTAAGACGCCGAAGGGACATGATTCCATTTGGGTTGTGGTGGATAGACTGACAAAATCGGCACACTTCATTCCGATTAATATTAGTTTTCCTTTGCATAAGCTAACCGAGATTTATATTCAGGTGATTTTGAATTTGCATGGAGTTTCGTTGAGTATTGTGTCGGATAGAGATCCAAGGTTCACTTCCAGATTTTGGGAGAGTCTGCAAGAAGCTTTGGGATCAAAACTGAGATTGAGCTCAGCTTATCACCCACAGACAGATGGACAGACAGAGAGAACTATACAATCTTTGGAAGATTTGTAGAGGGCTTGTGTTCTTTAAGAAGGAGGTGAATGGGATAGCCATTTGCCATTGATTGAGTTCACTTATAATAACAGTTATCATTCCAGCATTGGAATGGCGCCTTTTGAAGCTTTATATGGTCGGAGATGTCGGACTCCTTTGTGTTGGCATGAATCTGGTGAGAGTGTAGTACTTGGACCTGAGATCGTTCAGCAGACTACTGAAAAGGTGAAGCTGATTCGGGAAAAGATGAAAGCTTCGCAGAGTAGGCAGAAAAGCTACCATGATAAGAGGAGGAAAGATCTTGAGTTTCAAGAAGGAGACCATGTGTTTTTTAGGGTCACCCCAGTGACCGGTGTTAGACGTGCACTGAAGTCGAGGAAGCTTACTCCTCGATTTATTGGTCCATATCAGATTTGTGCAAGAGCTGGAACTGTTGCCTACAGAGTGGCGTTGCCACCCAATTTTTCGAATTTGCACGATGTATTCCATGTATCACGGCTTCGGAAGTATGTTCCGGATCTGTCGCATGTGATTTCGATGGATAAGGTGGAAGTAAGGGATAACCTTACGATTGAGGCCTTACCAATACGGATTCAAGACCCCGAGGTAAAGCAATTGAGGGGTAAAGAAATCACCCTTGTGAAGGTAGTATGGGGAGGAGTTGCCGGTGGAAATATGACTTGGGAGTTAGAGAACAAGATGCGAGACTCGTATCCGGAGTGTGGCGAGTGATTTTTGGATGTGGTTGCGAAGCACAATCGCTCTAGTACTACAGCTCGATTCATTTTTTATCCTATTGAAGCTGATGAAGGAAGGGAAATAGATGTCTCCAACTTACCCTGCTTGCATACTAAGGTTAAACAGTCAAAACTGTTGGTCTACATATGCTACAAAGATTCGGGGTCTCTCCTAGGTTATTTTGTTAAAAAAAAGAAAAGTGTTTTTGGCTATCAGTTGAAATGTTAGGACGGATGTATGAAAGTATGGGATTTTGGGTTTTTGTTTAGGGTGCTCGCTAAGATTTTTCTTTCAATCTTATGCCTACGTATTCCCGTTTACCGAAACAGGGAAATCAGAGCGATCGTAGTTCCTCCTATTCTACGGGAGGAAATGGTGTTTTAGTGTCTTGTTCAAAGCCCAAGACGTGAAGCTAAAGGTAGTTTGTATCTTGTTCAAAGCCCAAGATGTGAAGCTGAAGAGTCTATTTGTATCTTGTTCAAAGCCCAAGATATGAAGCTAAAAGAGCTTGACTTTAGAGAGAATTTGTCATCTCTAAAGAGGGGTTTGTATGTCACAACTGTTTATAAAGGAGAATTACTTTAACCGGGATTTGTGAATCCGGCAATGCCATAATTTCCTTTATAAGGGATTTCCAACCTAAAGGAGAAGACTTTAACTCAGTTTACAGCAATGCCATCTTTCCTTAGGAATTTCTCATGCTAAAAGAGGGACAGTGGGGTGGATGTAAATAATCCAGAGGCTTGCCGCTTACAGCGATTAGATGAAAGGGAAGGAGTTGTTGATGTTTGTGTACTGTGAACGAGGCACAACTTTGATGCTAAAAGGTTGATTGGATCAACCAGTGGTTTTCTTATACAAAGCCTAAGAGGAGGCTATTATGTGTCTCGTACAAAGCCCGAGAGTGAGGCTGAAAGGTTTTGACTCAATGAGGGAGTCTCTTGGTATCTCGTGTAAAGCCCGAGATGGAGGCTATTTGACTCAATAAGAGAGTTTTTTTTGGTATCTCGTACGAAGCCCGAGATGGAGGCTATTTGTTAGCTCCGCTGGGGAGAATCATTGTATAAAGCCCAAGAGAGAGGCTATGGTGCTGTTTTAGTTGAGTGACAGGTCCAATATGCTGATTTAAAGAGAAAATCAGTTCTTATATGAGTAATGTTTGTACTCATGGATTTGTTCCGAGGATCGGGGTTATTTCCTGTTCTTTAAGGAAATGGGAAATCCAAAGGGGTATTGAGACTGTTCGAGTCTACGGGGTTCCTTCCTATTCTTGAAGGGTGCTTGAGAATGTCTTTGAGACTCAAGGAAATTAGACTGTCCAAGTCTAGAGTTTCATCTTTTGTACTATGCTTTGAGAAACAGTAGTAGACTCTTGGAAAGACTGTTCTATTAAGATGATTGATTTCTGTTCCTATACCTTTAGGAGGTCGTCGTCCAGTGGTCCTTGTATGAAGCCCAAGAGGAGGCTATCATTCCCGGAGCAAGAAATCATTTATACGAATCCTAAGAGGAGGCTGTGAATACTTCTAAGAAGCCGACGGGTCCTTGTACAACGCCCAAGAGGAGGCGGGGATTCTTTTAGGAAGCCTGTGGGTCCCCAAACCCCAAGAAATTCAAGACAGGCTATTCACAAAGAATATATCAAGCCAGGAAAGTTCGAGAATTTGGAAGAAACTCAAGAGATGCAATTCACGGAGAAGAGATCATCTCTGGGGAATAGAGTTTCTTGACAAGTGCTTTTAAGAAGCCTGTGGGTCCCCAAACCCCGAGAAATTCAAGACAGGCTATTCACAAAGAATAGATCAAGCCAGGAAAGTTCAAGAATTTGACAACTTCTATGAGTGACAGTCTATGAAAGGGTTCACCGAGAATGCTGCCTTTCACGTCTCCATATTGTTTAACCCCAAGAGGAGGGAAGACTGTGTCTGTTAATCCTATGGAGATCTAGTTTTGACTATTTAAGAGTGATCAACGGGCTTAATGCTAGACGTAGTTGCCGGGGAAACTCTAAATATCTATACTATTATTACACGGTTAATATGAGTTTATGAAAGAAGACTTACAGTGAAACAGCCCCACAATACAATTATATGTATATGAAAGCGGTAAATGAAAGCGTATAAACACTTACTCGGTTGTAGAGCTTCCATGCTGTTTGGTTAGTTGTTCAACAAAGAAAGATTGAAAACAACAGTATAATTCAAAATCAAAGGAGAAAGTGCTTTGAAAAAGAAAGATTTGGGGCTTACAGCTCAAGGAGAGGCCTAGGGTTTTATCAGTGAGCGCACTGTTAAATTTGTACAGAGGGACTTATACAAGTGACTGGGGCCCAAAAAATTGTTTTCTGTACAAAGGGATGGGTCTTACACTCTCTCAAGAGGCCCAAAAGGTTTAAATAAAAAGAGTGGGGCTTATAACACTAGGGTAGGCCCAGATGATTTTTCGTTTAAAATGGCGATCGCGCCGAGATTTTCTTTTAACGCAAAGGGGCTTATACAATATCTGAGGCCCAAATTTGTTTTTGGTTAAAAGGGGATTGCGTCTTACACTCTATTAGAGGCCCAAAAGTTTTGAAATAGGTCTTACTACTCGAGGGTAGGCCCAGAATTTGTTTTTTCAACGGATGATGATCGCGCTGAACTTTTTGAAATACAACGGGACTTATACAATAAGTGAGGCCCAAAAAGGTTGTATTTACAAAGGGTTGGGTCTTACACTCTAATAGAGGCCCAAAGTGTTTTGAAAATGATTTATGAGGGTTGAATTAATCAAAAACCCTAATTTGTTTTCAAAATGTGTTTTAATTGAATAAAAATTCAATTAAAATGATCAAAATTGTTTAACATATGGAAAACAAATTGTGATCTTGGATTAATGCTTCAAAAAATTAAGTATTAACCTACAAAATAATTAAAAGGCATTAAAAGTTGCAAAATCAAGGTGGAGAAAATATTCAAAATGTCAAAAAACAATTAAAATATTAATTCTTTGGAAAAATATCAATTATATGAAATAAATAATATTTTTGGGATTTTTTGGGAAAATAAAATATTTTAACATTTTTGTGAATTATTAAAAAAAGAATCAACTCAAAATCATTAAAACTCAGAGAGAAATTAATTTTTGAATCAATTAAATAAAATCACAAAATTCAAATATTTGAATTTGAGAGAAATGGCGCCAAGAACAACTGAAGAACACACGCGTTTTTCAGTTTTGCCCATATTTGCATTTTCTATCCAATCTCACTGAATACTTGATCATATCATGCAATCCACATACCAATCAACTCGTTTCAACCTCACGATCATGTCTATGGCAATTAATTTCATTTAAATTAAGCATAAAACAAGAAATCACGAAAAATCCTCAAGAACCCTAAATTCTGCATGAAGGCTGGGATTTTTGATACACGATTCAAACAAAGCAATTACTTGAGGGGAAACATTCCTTGCATGATTATGAACATTTGGCAAAAGTATTGTGCGAGGAAATATGGATAGATTGAGAGATGACCAAGTTTAGGCTTACCTCTAGGTCGTGACAGCAAGAGCAAATTGATTTCTGAGTAGGAGGTGTTACAGATGAATTGTGATGATCTGAACAGCTTCCCTACACCCTATGGAGTGTGTTTGAATGCTTGGACTTGATGGAAATGGGCTGGATCACTTCATGGCATCTCAACTGCAACTTAGTTAAAACCTTGAGCAATTGACTGGTGATTCTGAGAAATCAGTGTTCCAGATGTTGTTTAAGTGTTTAATCAGCTCACATATGATGTATATGAGGTGTGTGTGTGATTGGTTTGAGTGGAATTTCTCTCTAATGAAAAACCCGATAGTGACTTTCTAAGAAAGGCATTTTTGAGAGTGAGAAGTGGATTTTGAGAAAGGCAAGTGTTGTAGGCCTTTGGTGTACTTAAACTGATCATAATTGAGCTCTATTTATAGTAGAGCAAGTTTGTTTTGCAAGGAATAGTGAATGGCAACTGCTGAGTAGGGTTGGCCAATGTTGGCAAATGAAAATCCAAGTCTCCTCTAGCCATTGACTAGAGGTTAGGACACAGGCTGCTGGTCCCCTTAGTCTTGGATAAGTATTGACTGAATTCAGTTGCTAATGGCTCAGTCCATGCCACCTTGGTGCTTCCATTGAATGCTCCAATCCAAAATTGGAGTCTTGTCCCTATTTTGGGCAATTCTAGGTTTAGCATGCTATTTCTTGTTCCAAGGACTTTGGAGGCTTGGCTTAGTGATTGTCCCCTTTAGATTCAATCCTCAGATGTGTCCAAGGTGATGACAAGGCTTGGAATTGGCTGATTTTGGCAAATCGACCAAAAGTGCAAAAATCTGCCTTGCCTTGGCAGATTTCAACAAGGCAACTTGCCAATGTCATATCTCATCGCTCAAGTTGAATTTGGTGATGTTCTTGGCCATTCTGGAAAGCTCTTATATGATACAACAACTGTTTGATCATATTTGGTTTTGATACTTTTAGTATCCAAGTGAAAAATGTCCCTACATTTGGAAAAAAGTAAGGTAAAATCTGACTTAGTTAAATTTTCACTAAGTGTTGGAACAAAGTGACTTTTCTTGATTTTGATCACTCCATAACTCAAAATCCATGAGGAATTTGGACATAGGTCAGTATGAAGCTTTTGTAAAGGGCAATGAGATCTAAAAATCAAGCTTTGGATGGAAAAAATTGGCTTTGTGGTTTAGGAGTAATGATCCTCCAAAGTTGGTACCTTTGTTACTTTTTTTCATAACTTAGAAAATTTTCTAAGTTTTTATGGTTACCCCTTTTACAAGATATCCCATTTTCTTTGATTTTTCTTGATGAATGATGATTCAAATCATACATTAACATCAATTTAGGGTTAAAAATCCATTTTTGTGAAAAATCTCAAAAAGTCAAAGTTGACTTTTGTGCACAGTTGACTTTTTATCAAATGAATTCCAAACTGTGCAATTCTTCAGGAAATCATGTCCTTAACCTAAATCAAACTTGATGGACATGTTCCATGGGTGTTATAGGGTATGTTTAATCATGTCTTAGAGCTTGGGAGCATGTCCTGATCAAAAGTCTAAGGTACAGTTGACTTTTCCTGCAAAACCCTAATTGTGGTTCAGATGAAATTGAAACTTGTTGCTCAAGCTTCTTGGATCAATACATTGTCCCAAATGGATCAATATGGTATATTAGAGACCCTCAAATCATGTCTTGAGGTCTTGGTTCATGATTTGTCCCAAAAGTCAACTTAGGGGTGAATTAGGTCAAGAAACCCTAATTCCTGATTTTTGATGAATGCATCCCCTGAGGCAAGATTGACTTAATGATTAGGTTTATGAGGTTCCATGGAGCATATTAGGTTATGTTTTGGATCTTTGGCTTATGCCCAGATGAAAATTTCCATCTGGAGGCCCTGGTCAACCAAAACCCTAATTTGGTGACACTGTCGATCATGAAGCTTGATCCATCTAGAAGGGAGCAACCTTGTGCTTAATCCTTGAAGTGGGAGTCTTATTGATCCATTGTGGATGTTTGAGAGGTTAGACAAGTTGAATAATATCATGTCATTTCTTGATTGATCATTTGTCTAAGAGCTCTGAGTGGGCTTGAAACCCTAATTTTGATTGTGGTGAATGCTCAACAATTCCTTGAGGAGACTGATGAGGCATAAAGGTACATCCATATTGTGATGAAGATTTACACAATGATGAGAATCTTAGTGGTCAAAATTTGGGGTATGACAGATGCGCCTATTTAATCTTCTTGGACCCGAAGGTGTGAATGGCGAAGGTATTCGGGCATTCGAGGTGCAAGAGGATTAAATATCAGAATATCCGAAATTTTGACGGCGTCTATGAATGGTAATTCATGCATTCATCTTCTTTCACTAAGCAATGATACTTAGAAAAGGTTAACCTCCCCTCGATCCTGGTCTTCAGCCAAGGAACTGGTCTCAGTTTTCTTTTGAAATAAACCTCCCCTCGATCCTGGTTTCCTACCAAGGAACTGGTCTTAGTTTCTGATTTAAACTTCCCCTCGATCCTGGTTTCCTACTAAGGAACTGGTCTTAGTTTCTGATTTAAACTTCCCCTCGATCCGGGTTTCCTACCAAGGAACTGGTCTTAGTTTCTAATTTAAACGTCCCCTCGATCCTGGTTTCCTACCAAGGAACTGGTCTTAGTTTCTGATTTAAACTTCCCCTCGATCCTGGTTTCCTACCAAGGAACTGGTCTTAGTTTCTTTTGTCAATAAACTTAATTGACAAGGGACGCTAGGCGTAGCAGTTTTCCTTAAACTTCTCACCGAATTTTCCTGGGGAGATGCCATTTGATGGAAAAAGTTTTGATGCCAAACTTGCTGGGGAACCCAGTCGTCTGAGTTGTAGAGGTGTACAAACTTCTCTGTTGGAGATGCCATTTGTTGACTCTATTATGGGAATGCGAGTCCCTTGAGAGACTGTTTTCACGCTTGGGGATATTACATCATACTTTTCTCGGGACCTTCCCGGAGAAATGCCATATGATGGGATCCGATTTTGAGGTGCCGATGACCTTTTCATCAGTGGTTTTTTCGGAGAAAAACTGTTGTACCACCGAATCTCTGATTAAGAGGCTTTCTCTAGGGATTTTCCTTAATCCGGGAAAGCAAGGATATCATCTTCAATGGAGAAGAGTGATGTTGACTGAAGGTTCTCTGGTTTTTCAGAGGTTCGAGTTATCAAAGTGGTCGAGGAGCCAACTTCCATCTAGAAATAAACTGGAAGAGAGAGATTGTTCAGACGCAGCATTTCCCGACGAGGAAAGAAACGACAACTCGATTGAGAGGACTTTTTTATCACCAGGGGATAAGACCGACTAGAGTGATAGTGATGCAATATGAAATGTGAATGCAAATCAACAATGCATGATGTATGTATGTTTATGCTGACGGAACTGACGCGACATACAGATTAATGGATGAACATGACGGGATACTCGGCCACAGTGGGAGATGTAAAGTATCACTTGTTCACAATAGCGATTCTGCCTTGCTTAGGAGAGATAACCCCTGCGGGGAATACCGTTAATCGGGCTTAGGAGATAAAGACTCTGCCGAAGATGTCAGATGGATTAGTTGCATCCGACACTGTTGATCCTTCATTCAGGCACACTGGCGTAGAAGGAGTACTTTGATTCTGCACTTTGAAGTTCGCTTACTTCTGGAGAAGCGGTTGATGCTCTTTTGATGTTCAACAGTCAAAAGAAATTGCCATCTTGTAATACCCAAATTTTTGCCCCTAAGATCCCACATATCATTTGCATTCAGTATATTATTCTTACTTGTTTCTGTTCACTAACCTCTAACCAAAATACCAAAAATATTTTGCAACTTTTACTTCCTCCTTCTTCTCTGTGTGTTGTGCAGGTTTGTCAAAGATATTGAAGTGATTTCAAGTCACAGGTGTTTGTCCAAAAGCAAGATGTCTTGTGCTGAGATTCTTCAGTTTACCAGGCAGTGGTGCATGTGAGTTTTGGGTTGAGAAAAACAGATTTAAGTGGCTGTTGTTTAGTTGTGATTTGTTCAGTGGTGGCTGTGTGCACTTTATCAGAGGCTTGTGAAAAAGTCAAGTTTGGTTTTGGGCTAAAAAATAAAGATTTTGCTATTCATGATCCATTTTCATTTTCATTCCTTAAACCATTTCTTTTTCTAAACCATATTCCTTTTTCAATTTTATCCATTTCTTCTTCTAAACCATTTCCATTTTTTATTCAAAAACCCGATTTCCATTTATCCATATTTTAGAGTTATCCATTATATCCAAAATTTCTAAATATCCATTTTTAATCCATTTTCCTTTCCTAAACTTTTCATATCCATTTTCTTTTTTCAATAATCCATTTTTTGATCCATAAGTTCATTTAAAAATTTCACCAAAAAATCTACAAAGCCCATTTCAATTGTCATCAAAGTCCATATCCATTTTTTTTTAAAAAACCACTAATCCAATTATCCAATATCTATTTACCATAAACCATTTCTCAATATCAATTTTTTTTTATCCAAAATCATTTCCAATTTTTTGTCTATTCCATACTTTTTTTCCAATCTTTTATTTTAGTCCAAATTCAATCCAAAATCCACATTCATGCAAAATTTCTCAAAAAAGTGTACAAAGGTATTTCAAGGTTACAAATGAATGTCCATTACAAGAGTAAGGCTCATTCTCATAACATGGTCTTGCAATTAAAGTGAAAGAATAGCAAGCTCCACAGAAAAATTTACATAAGCCAACAACAAGCTACAACTCGGCCAGCATAGTCCAGAAATTAAATTGCAAGCTTGTGACATTCAAAAAGAATTGATACTTGAAGCCACTTGAAACAATATTACTACATAAGCTACGATTGAAATATTCCAAACGACTTGCAAAACGGCAGCTATGCGAAACAAAACGCAAAACACAACTTCACTCTCAGCCGTCCGTCCAACCTGCACGTGAGCTTCATCAAAACGGCAACATCACCAAAGCAAAACGCAGCGCACAACATTCACCTCACGCGGATTGTACATCACCAAAACGCGAGAAAAAATAGCAAAACGGCAATCACTCTCCATATATAAATACAGCTTCATTTCTCACAATTTCTCAAGCTTTGACAGCCTCCAAACCCCTGCCAAAATCAAACCAAGCTTAAGCCTCCAAAAATTCTGCAAAAAAAAACAACTTCAAAAAAAAAAACTCCATTGAAGCTCCATTTCCAAAAGTTTCAAATATCACTCCAATATTCATCCAAAATTGTTTCTAAGAGTGAAACTCTTCATACAACAACAAGAGGAAGAGAGTAGAAGTTGAAGAGGAGTCTTGCTTCCATTTTTCAAGGTAGTTCGAATTTTCCGTCGAAACTTTGAAACTCCGATTTTTCCAATTCTTGCATCGACGGTTAATTGTGATCACATATTTGAAATCCTCTCCGTCTCACGATCGCAACGGTATATGGTTTGAGCTCCGTCGCTCCGATTTGACGGAGCTCAAAAATGGAAGCATGATGTTGTTGTTGATGAATAGTGTGCGGACCTCTTGGAGAAGAAGAAGCATTTTCGTTTCTCATTTTCTTTGTTTTTTTGTTACCACCGATTTTTTTTATTTTTTATGCATGGTGGTGTTGTTTTGGGCCTAGGGCCCGTTTCAATTATGATACTCCATACCACCACCATATTTCACTATAGACCTCCCTCATTTTTTTTTCTTTTTTCTTTAACTTTTTCTAACCATTTCTTTTTTTATTGTTCTTAATTTCTTTTCTAATTCATATTTGTAGTTTTTATTTGATTTACTATTTTGGTTGATTTTTGATACTTTGAATTTTATTCTAAAAGAAAAATCTCTTGAATTGATTTGAGTATTTTAGCCTTGTTTTTTTTATTATTTTTTCTTTTTAATATTGGATTTGGGTCACATTTTGAAGAATTTATTTCTCTTTAAATTCATTGGACTTAGGGTGTAGATGAAGTTGGATAAATGTTCACTAATTCAAATCTATCTTTAAAGTGAATTATTTAATTCAATTTAGGTGCTTTGAGTTAGTGAGATGTTTAGCACTTTAATCCACCAAAATGAGTGAATGAACTTAAAGATGGAATTGTCTTGAATTTGTAATTCAAATTTGGTCTCCTCTTTCTTCTATTTCTTTTTCTTTTTGATCGATGAAAGTCGAAATGATCGTGAAATTTCTTTGTTGAATTTCGATCGAGACGAGATCATTACCACTTTTTCTTTTCGTGTGGCATCGCTTTAGGATAACGATCCCTATATCGTTTATCTCGCGTGCATTAACACATACATTTCATGGCCGGCCTCATTCGTAGGGTAATTGCTCGAACAAATTACTCGGCGTGCGCTTAACATAGACCAAAATTCGCCTCTATTCGGAATAAATCCAATTCGATACTTGTACTTTTGTGGACCGGACTTTGATTAGTCGCGTAATCCCAAGGTTGATTGATTGTTTGCATTAGTTCCATAAACTTTGAAGCTTGATGCGTAGTTGCTTCGGGTCTCCCGATCTTCTTTCAAGTTTTCATTAAATTTGGCCTAATCGCATCGGTTAATCGCCGTAGTGCAAGACGCGAAGCGGAATCGATTATCTTTTTGTTCTTTTGGCCACTTTTTCTTGGTTGTGGGTGATTAAGTTCACCATACCGTTATTGTGTATATATTAATGTTACATATTATATTGTGATTACTTCTTGCTCCCTTATCTCTTTTATTTTTATGTCTCATGTTATCATCCCATATTCATGTTTATATTTCTTTATTATTGCTATTATTTTGTGCTTGATTTTTACTTTGTCCATTTGGACTTCTAAAACATTAATAAAGGCTTAAACCATAAAAAACTTAATTCTCTTTCATTTGGACTTTTGGTTACTATCCTATGCTTTGGAGTGATCTCTTTATGGGCCTCTTTTGAAGTGATATTGGATTTATGGACCTAGAATTAGGACTTCTTATCCCTTTGCTTGGAGTGTTGATTGAAGACTTGCCTTTATTTGGCCAATTTGCTTAAGGATGGAATTCTTTTAATATTGCTTTGAAGTGGTTTCATTTTGGTTAGATCCTTCTTTTCCCTAGCTTTTATTTCACGCACTAGGATAGTCACTTCTTCTCCTCCCCATTCTTAAATTTTCAAAATCTTCTCTCTTTTTCAAAACCTTCTTGTTTTCAACTTAAAACCGCTTTCATAATAAAACCTTGACTTTTGTCAAGTGACTTTTTAAACTTTGTTTTCTTAATAAATGTTAATCCATTTAACTATATTTTGACTTTTTCATAAAAACATAAAAAATACAAAACTCATCCAAATTCTTTTGTGCTTTTATGCACCTTTTTTTCTTTTAAACTTTTCAAAAGAATTAGACATGAGTCATTTTTGTGATGAGATGTAAAACTCCTAACCATGGTATTTTGTTGAAAGTATGGTCGTTTTCCACTTAGATGTCGAAGTGATTAGTCTTGTTGATGTTAATCCAAGCAAATCCTCCATCTTAATGTGATGCAAATGCCACTTTCCCATACCTTTGGGTAATTAGTTGAGTATTCTCTCTTGAGAATGACAGGTTGTCTTTTTCAAGATAAAATAAACCATAACCAATAATTTTTGTTCTTTGTACCACGAACTACGAGGTTTTGATCCTACATTGCACATCGTGGATACGTAGGCATAAGGCGATAAGTCTCTCCAAACACAAAAATCTAAAAAAATAATTCTCCTCTCATCTCCTCAATCTCTTTACAAGCAAACCATTTTCAGACCAAAAGCAGTGAATACATCAAAGGGCTCCCATAGAGTACTATAGATGTATTGGGTGCGTAAAACCTTCCCTTTACATAACCAACCCCCTTACCCTTATCTCTTTAGGTTTTGTTCGCTCTTTTTTCCTTTCCTTTATGGATAAAAATAAAAGTGCGGTGGCGACTCTTGCTTATTTTTGAGTTGAGTTAATTAATAGCTTACACTCACAAATTTTACCGCTACAGAAAAGTGGCGACTTTGCTGGGGACAGATTGACCTCTTGCTGGTCCATCCCTTGAGGGGTTTAGCCTACTTTGATTTATTTACTGCTTTTTGTCTGTTTTGTTCTGGCTGGATTTTCTGTTTGTAGGGTGGGCTGGATTCATGAGAGAAAAGCCCAATACCCAGGGTTGAGCATACACCTATGATTAGCGTGGAAAGTAGTGTGACTTGTTTGGCATTTGGCCAGACGAAGTATACATGAAAACTCCGCATCCAGACGAGGTTTTCTTGGTAATATTCTATCCTGTTCATTTGGGGCAGACGATGGAATATAACCTGGAAAACTGTCGACTCTGGCGACCATTTCCCGAGGACTCAGTAACGGCACTCCTCCCGAGAACGATAATGGCAGACCAGAAATGGCAAACCCATTACGTTTCTCGACCCGAGGACCCAATGCTGGGAACTTGCCATAGGATCTTTTTTTTTGAAAGTGAATCAGCGGACGACCTCTTTGATTGGCGATAGCAGTGTATCCTTCGGGCTGAATGTGCTATTGCTTCTCAAACCTCTGAAGCTAAGGACCTTTCGTTTTGGAGAATCAGTTGAGGCCTCCTCGATTGATGATGATGCCAAACCAGAAATGGTGAACGTATCATCATTTCTCGACCTGAGAGCCCGGGATACTGAACATCCTAGTACCCACATGTGAGGATGGGCGAGTGTTTACAGGTTTGCAGGAAACCCTGACCTTCAACGTACCCGGTACTTCAAAGCGAAGCTCTGTCGTCAGCAACAGTTATTCCGGATCTGTGGAAGTTTTGACCCCTTGTTTGCTGCATTCATATTGCATTGCATTTTCATCAAGCATCATTCTGCATTGTTTCTTGCCTTTCCCAGGTGTCTTATTTGCTTCATTTTCTTGGTCTTCGTTCAGCCAAGCTGTCGCACCAGTATAGTACTCGGGCTAATCAGAGAAAGAAGAGGATTTAGCTGATTTTCTGGCATCCATACTAAATTCAAAGTAGAAGAATGGAGAGAACAGATAATGTGGATCACATGTCAGGCTTTACAGTGATGACCAATCCGATGTATGATTCTCCTCTGGACGATGATGTACTACAAGTAAATGTTCCTACTCGATCCCGACCTGTGCAAAATGATCTGACTGTTCAAGTTGTTGAAAAAGATTCTCGATTTTCGAGGTATATGCCAAATCCTCATAATATCCACCTTGTGACAGAGATGATTGATCTTAAAGTTGTGGAGATGAAAGAAGGACTTCGTGATCTCAGTGAGGAATTGAAAATGTTGACAAGACCCAATGCATCTAGTTTTAAGGCTCATGACTTGTGTCTGGTTCCGGGTGTGGTTATTCCTCCAAAGTTCGAAATGCCTGTCTTTGAAATATACAAGGGGGTTAGCTGTCCAAGGAACCATTTGACGATGTTCTGTCGAAAGATGACCGCTCATGTTGACAACGATAAGTTGATGATTCACTGCTTTCAAGAAAGTTTATATGGGGGATGCTTGATGTGGTATATGAAGCTAGAAAGGAACCATATTCAGTCTTGGGAAGACCTAGCTGACGCTTTTGTGAAACAATATGACTACAATTTGGACATGGCTCCAGATAGTGATGAATTGACGAGTATGAGTCAGAAGGACAGCGAATCCTTCCGAGAGTATGCACAAAGGTGGAAAGAGTTAGCAGCTCAAGTTCATCCACCACTCTTAGAAAAAGAACTGTCCAAAATGTTTCTAAGAACGCTATCAGACCCTTATTATGCCAGGATGGTAGGCGTTGTACCTCTAGATTTCTCCAAAATTGTGGAAGTCGGAGTAAACATCGAAAATGCATTCAAAAGTGGAAGAATCCAAGATGGTTTGAATGGCCAAGCTAGTAATGAAAATGTTGAAGTTGACGCGATTCAGGATTCTCCTCAGTTCCAGAAGCAGCAGATACCTCTGAATAATTCAGAAAGAGAGACACACCAGTTTGATCCAATCCCAATGACTTATAGTCAATTGTGGTCTTATTTTTCCCGAAACTCGGTGATGACACATAGAAAAACCAGAGCCATGAAATCTCGTCCTCCTTGGTACAATCCAAATACTAGTTGTGAGTTTCATGATGGAGTAATGGGGCATCCAATTGAGGAGTGCAAGGTTTTCCAGGAAAAGGTTCAAGAGATGATCAACGATGAGGTGTTGACCTTCAAGGAAGGAAGCGCATTTGTGAATGGGACGCCTTTATGCTGATATTAGAGTGACCCGCAGTGGTTGTATGTTTGCTTCTGTGTCTCCCAAGAAAGTCGATAATGTTATTTCAAGCTCAAGCTGACACAGTTTCCTCAGATCTTTAGTTCTTTTACTGTGTTTTCACTTGTAATCTTTTATGATTGTTATTGCTTTGTTTGCATGTAGAACTTGTTTGTTTTGAATATTAATCTTAATGCAATGAGTATGTTTATCTTGAAGTGATCCATTCGCATTCGCTCGTAATTTGTTTTCAGCATCTGCAATACCAACCTCTTGTTTAAACTCTTGGAGGGAGGATGATGAAGTGAAAACGCAAAATTTCTGGTTGTGTGCTTTTGAATAAGACCCTGTGGATGATGTACAGGCATGGTTTCATTTTTCCCAAACACCGGAGATATAAGGAAGATAATCCCTTGTTAACCCCTTTGAGCCTTGAAGTAGGAGTTTCTTTTCTAAATGAAAAATCCCTTACATTTAACTTGGGGCAGGGTAGTCTTCAGTTAATTTGACCAAGTGTCCAAATTTCAAAAGGAGTGTGTATCTAGGGACCAACCACAATGGTTATCCCTCATTCCAAAGGGAAGAGGCGGTCACAACCCTTTTAATATGTCAAATAAGGCAATGTCACATGATTTGTTCAAAAAAAAAAAGAGAAAGAAAGAAATCAAAAGAAAAATAAAATCCCGCTAAGTCGTAAGAATTGTGACTTAGGCAAAAATTGGGGCATCCCGCTGGACATCAAAAATTAAAAAAAAATCAGTCCAGGCAAAAGTCAGGGAAAAATAAAAAGAATGAAAGAAAAATTCTCATCAAAAGAACAAATCTTTGTGTGACTACAAGTCGAAAAACGATAAGGGTGACTGTTATCCCCGAAAAATCTCATTGGCTCTTATACCGTCAGTTAAATCTTTTTTTTTTTTAGAGATGAACATTTGTGTCAATTAGCTGAATATAGGACTGAAGAATATCACGGAGAATGGGTGGGTACAAATAAATTTTGAGCCTAAAAACCCTTTTTTCTGAAAACCGTGAACCATACCAAGTTATAACCCTCAAAAGACCTAATTGAAGCAGGGTTTATTTTGAGAGCATACTCAAAACGAGATAGCGTTCCTGACTCCCATGAGTTATGCTAAAAGATCTTTGTTGGTATTGCATGTGCATTCAAAAATAAATGTCGTATCTAAACTAGTGATTCATTCACAAGGTTTTGCGACATCTTTTCAATAAAAACTTCAAGAATAACATGTTTGTGGCATTAGAATTATCATTCTCAGAATAAACATTTTCTGCTTGCATACATCTGTTTGACATCATGAAAGTTTACATTTGAGCATCAGTGATGAACTTAATATTTTGAGGCCTGAAACTCTATTGAGTAATTGGCAAATTATTTCAAGGATGGTCCTATCCAAGGGCATGTTGCCTAAAGATTTTGTTGAGCATGAGCAAGTTTGTTTTCCTAGTTGATGTTTTCGTAGGGGCAAAGCTTGAGTTCTCCTTTCATTAAAGAATGTGCCAAGTTCAGTGAATCTGGGGAAGTTACGTCGAGATTCGACGAATCTCTCAGAGTTTGAAGACACTGGGGCAGATTATCTCAAGTCGTTATGGTACAAAGTTTCCTTTTGGTGTAAAATCCTTTGTAGACCATGCAGTCTGGGGCAAAGGTTAAATGGTGAATTCAACGCACATGAGCAGATTTGTTCTTGTGGATGCAATCAAGTTGTTAATCATATGATGGATTCCCTTAAGATTGTTGTGAGGTGTTGGACTCTTGAAATCCATTATTCCCCAATTGAGTGCCAGTTTGGGTATTTCCCGTCTAAGTATTATTTTGGGTATTCCTCCGGCTAAGTCTTGATTCAGATTTCCCCAGCTGAGTATGATTCTATTCTCCAACCAGGTTATGTTCAAGCATTTGTGAAGCTTTGGGATGATGTTTCTCCTTGATGTGGAATCCTCACACAGAGTTTTACCTCTCATTGTGATTTCTTTGATCACTCCCCAAGAAAAGAGTAATGTTGACTTCTTATTCCCCCAATTGGTTGATATCCCCATTAGGGTTTGCTTTGTGTGTACTCCTTGACAGGATCTCTTTTGGTATCTCTATTTTGTTGAGATTAGCCGAGTATTCAGCTGAGCTGTGGTGTTTATTCATCCTCTGTTCATCCTTATGTCTGTTTTGTCAGCATATTCATACTCATACGCATTGCATACGCATTCTTTTGTTGTGCATAGCATGTTGTTGTTGCATTTTGTATTTTGCATTTGTGTTGGTGCTTCCCGGCTCTCTGGTGTTGTTATCCTCCGCGGAGTGTGTGTGTGTCCTCTCTCCATTAGAGTGTTGACCCTAAGCAGAAAACATTTATCCTTTCTAATTCCCCACTGAGTTCATTCCTCGTGGAAAGTTTTGCTTCAGTTTTCCTTTCCACTTCATTATCTGGATGGGACCAATCCCCAGTTGAGTTATTTCCTCCTCGGGATGAGTATTGTTTGACCGTTTCTCTCCAGTTGGTTCCTGGATTGAACTTAGGTCTCCGGCAGTGACTACTTTGAAACTCTCTAGGTTGTGCAACCTAGATGATTGGGAGTGCATTTATTTTGCACCTTTGAGGATTTTGTATTACTCAGCAGATGATCTATTTGTGTTTACCATCAGAAGATGAAAATTTTGTTTCTCCAGCAGGGTTGTGACAACACTATTTTGGAATCCTTTGCATGACAACAAGCAGCAGCCTCTTTATGTGAGAAACTTGTGTGTCTCCGGTTATCAGACGTTATCTTTTCCATCAAATGGTATCCCTCAGGTTGTGCCCATCAGAGAAGTTTCTGTGAATTTCCAACAGATGGTTGTCTCTTTATTTGAGAAGTCTGTTGCGTGATCTAACTTTCCCATATCTCCTGTGAAGATCCCTGGTAGAGTTATTGATTCCTAGTTCCTGGTAAATCTCGGCAAAAGATTTCCAGTGGACCTCGGCAGAAGGTATTTTCTTTCCTAGAATCTCGGCAGTAGATTTCTTGGATATTTTCAAAGGATTTCCAGCAAAAAAAAAAAAAAAAAGCCTCGGCAGAAGGTGGCTCTATTTCAGATCTCTTTGGTTGATCTCGACAATAGATTCTCCAATGAGTTTTTAAAATATAATTTGCAACAAGCCTCTGCAGAAGGTATTCTCTTTCCAAGAATCTCGGCAGTAGATTTCTCGGGTAATTTCAAGAAAAAAATATATATCCAGTTGACCTCGGCAGAAGGTGTTTCATTTATTCTCTGGTTAATCTCGGCAGAAGATTACCCAGTAAACTTTGATGGTTAACACATTTCCCAATGAAACTTTGGAAAAAGGTACTCCAATGAATGGTAAGTCTCTTCGGTTTGATGGGACAGTTCGTTGTTGAGATTTTGTGACTCCAATGAATGGTAAGTCTCTTCGGTTTGATGGGACAGTTCGTTGTTGAGATTTTGTTACTCCGATGAATGGTAAGTCTCTTCGGTTTGACGGGACAGTTCGTTGTTGAGATTTTATGACTCCGATGAATGGTAAGTCTCTTCGGTTTGACGGGACAGTTCGTTGTTGAGGTTTTCTACTCAAATAGATGGTTAGTCTCCTCGGTTAGACGAGACAGTTCATTGTTGAGTTATTGATTTTCTCCAGTGGAATCTTGTTGTGCTAAGTCTTCCCTGTTGAGTTCTATCCTTGTTGTGTTGTGGTTTATTTCCATATACGGTTATCCCCAGTTTGAATCTTTTCCTCAGCTGATTCCCAGTAGTTGTGCGGTATGTTCCCCGGCTAGTTGGTGGTCACCTGTGATTGTGTTTCCCCGGTGGAATTTCATTCTACCGTTCTTCTCTTTTGTTGATCTCCTGTGGCATATTCTCCCCACAGTGGTCTTGTGTCTGCATACCATTTGCATAATCATATCATTTTGTGGTCTCTAAGGGCCAAAAATTGGGTTTATTGTTATATTTAAGTCTCTTCTATCTCGTCAAGACAAAGATGTCCATCTTCATATCTCCGGATAGAAGAAACTTAAATAGGGGCAGCTGTAATACCCTAATTTTTGCCCCTAAGATCCCACATATCATTTGCATTCTGTATATTATTCTTACTTGTTTCTGTTCACTAACCTCTAACCAAAATACCAAAAATATTTTGCAACTTTTACTTCCTCCTTCTTCTCTGTGTGTTGTGCAGGTTTGTCAAAGATATTGAAGTGATTTCAAGTCACAGGTGTTTGTCCAAAAGCAAGATGTCTTATGCTGAGATTCTTCAGTTTACCAGGCAGTGGTGCATGTGAGTTTTGGGTTGAGAAAAACAGATTTAAGTGGCTATTGTTTAGTTGTGATTTGTTCAGGGGTGGCTGTGTGCACTTTATCAGAGGCTTGTGAAAAAGTCAAGTTTGGTTTTGGGCTAAAAAATAAAGATTTTGCTATTCATGATCCATTTCCATTTCCATTCCTTAAACCATTTCTTTTTCTAAACCATATTCCTTTTTCAATTTTATCCATTTCTTCTTCTAAACCATTTCCATTTTTTATTCAAAAACCCGATTTCCATTTATCCATATTTTAGAGTTATCCATTATATCCAAAATTTCTAAATATCCATTTTTAATCCATTTTCCTTTCCTAAACTTTTCATATCCATTTTCTTTTTTCAATAATCCATTTTTTGATCCATAAGTTCATTTAAAAATTTCACCAAAAAATCTACAAAGCCCATTTCAATTGTCATCAAAGTCCATATCCATTTTTTTAAAAAAACCACTAATCCAATTATCCAATATCTATTTACCATAAACCATTTCTCAATATCAATTTTTTTTTTATCCAAAATCATTTCCAATTTTTTGTCTATTCCATACTTTTTTTCCAATCTTTTATTTTAGTC
Source organism: Lathyrus tuberosus (assembly GCA_022829125.1). Taxonomy (NCBI): domain Eukaryota; kingdom Viridiplantae; phylum Streptophyta; class Magnoliopsida; order Fabales; family Fabaceae; genus Lathyrus; species Lathyrus tuberosus. The sequence goes on from JALAZF010000254.1 coordinate 7,837,417, forward strand.
CAAATTCAATCCAAAATCCACATTCATGCAAAATTTCTCAAAAAAGTGTACAAAGGTATTTCAAGGTTACAAATGAATGTCCATTACAAGAGTAAGGCTCATTCTCATAACATGGTCTTGCAATTAAAGTGAAAGAATAGCAAGCTCCACAGACAAATTTACGTAAGCCAACAACAAGCTACAACTCGGCCAGCATAGTCCAGAAATTAAATTGCAAGCTTGTGACATTCAAAAAGAATTGATACTTGAAGCCACTTGAAACAATATTACTACATAAGCTACAATTGAAATATTCAAAACGACTTGCAAAACGGCAGCTATGCGAAACAAAACGCAAAACACAACTTCACTCCCAGCCGTCCGTCCAACCTGCACATGAGCTTCATCAAAACGGCAACATCACCAAAGCAAAACGCAGCGCACAACATTCACCTCACGCGGATTGTACATCACCAAAACGCGAGAAAAAATAGCAAAACGGCAATCACTCTCCATCTATAAATACAGCTTCATTTCTCACAATTTCTCAAGCTTTGACAGCCTCCAAACCCCTGCCAAAATCAAACCAAGTTAAGCCTTCAAAAATTCTGCAAAAAAAAACAACTTCAAAAAAAAAAAACTCCATTGAAGCTCCATTTCCAAAAGTTTCAAATATCACTCCAATCTTCATCAAAAATTGTTTCTAAGAGTGAAACTCTTCATACAACAACAAGAGGAAGAGAGTAGAAGTTGAAGAGGAGTCTTGCTTCCATTTTTCAAGGTAGTTCGAATTTTCCGTCGAAACTTTGAAACTCCGATTCGTCCAATTCTTGCATCGACGGTTAATTGTGATCACATATTTGAAATCCTCTCCGTCTCACGATCTCAACGGTATATGGTTTGAGCTCCGTCGCTCCGATTTGACGGAGCTCAAAAATGGAAGCATGATGTTGTTGTTGATGAATAGTGCGCGGACCTCTTGGAGAAGAAGAAGCATTTTCGTTTCTCATTTTCTTTGTTTTTTTTTTACCACCGATTTTTTTTTTTTATGCATGGTGGTGTTGTTTTGGGACTAGGGCCCGTTTCAATTATGATACTCCATACCACCACCATATTTCACTATAGACCTCCCTCATTTTTTTTTTCTTTTTTCTTTAACTTTTTCTAACCATTTCTTTTTTTATTGTTCTTAATTTCTTTTCTAATTCATATTTGTAGTTTTTATTTGATTTACTATTTTGGTTGATTTTTGATACTTTGAATTTTATTCTAAAAGAAAAATCTCTTGAATTGATTTGAGTATTTTAGCCTTGTTTTTTTTATTATTTTTTCTTTTTAATATTGGATTTGGGTCACATTTTAAGAATTTATTTCTCTTTAAATTCATTGGACTTAGGGTGTAGATGAAGTTGGATAAATGTTCACTAATTCAAATCTATCTTTAAAGTGAATTATTTAATTCACTTTAGGTGCTTTGAGTTAGTGAGATGTTTAGCACTTTAATCCACCAAAATGAGTGAATGAACTTAAAGATGGAATTGTCTTGAATTTGTAATTCAAATTTGGTCTCCTCTTTCTTCTATTCCTTTTTCTTTTTGATCGATGAAAGTCGAAATGATCGTGAAATTTCTTTGTTGAATTTCGATCGAGACGAGATCATTACCACTTTTTCTTTTCGTGTGGCATCGCTTTAGGATAACGATCCCTATATCGTTTATCTCCCGTGCATTAACACATACATTTCATGGCCGGCCTCATTCGTAGGGTAATTGCTCGAACAAATTACTCGGCGTGCGCTTAACATAGACCAAAATTCGCCTCTATTCGGAATAAATCCAATTCGATACTTGTACTTTCGTGGACCGGACTTTGATTAGTCGCGTAATCCCAAGGTTGATTGATTGTTTGCGTTAGTTCCATAAACTTTGAAGCTTGATGCGTAGTTGCTTCGGGTCTCCCGATCTTCTTTCAAGTTTTCATTAAATTTGGCCTAATCGCATCGGTTAATCGCCGTAGTGCAAGACGCGAAGCAGAATCGATTATCTTTTTGTTCTTTTGGCCACTTTTTCTTGGTTGTGGATGATTAAGTTCACCATACCGTTATTGTGTATATATTAATGTTACATATTATATTGTGATTACTTCTTGCTCCCTTATCTCTTTTATTTTTATGTCTCATGTTATCATCCCATATTCATGTTTATATTTCTTTATTATTGCTATTATTTTGTGCTAGATTTTTACTTTGTCCATTTGGACTTCTAAAACATTAATAAAGGCTTAAACCATAAAAAACTTAATTCTCTTTCATTTGGACTTTTGGTTACTATCCTATGCTTTGGAGTGATCTCTTTATGGGCCTCTTTTGAAGTGATATTAGCTTTATGGACCTAGAATTAGGACTTCTTATCCCTTTGCTTGGAGTGTTGATTGAAGACTTGCCTTTATTTGGCCAATTTGCTTAAGGATGGAATTCTTTTAATATTTCTTTGAAGTGGTTTCATTTTGGTTAGATCTTTCTTTTCCCTAGCTTTTATTTCACGCACTAGGATAGTCACTTCTTCTCCTCCCCATTCTTAAATTTTCAAAATCTTCTCTCTTTTTCAAAACCTTCTTGTTTTCAACTTAAAACCGCTTTCATAATAAAACCTTGACTTTTGTCAAGTGACTTTTTAAACTTTGTTTTCTTAATAAATGTTAATCCATTTAACTATATTTTGACTTTTTCATAAAAACATAAAAAATACAAAACTCATCCAAATTCTTTTGTGCTTTTATGCACCTTTTTTTCTTTTAAACTTTTCAAAAGAATTAGACATGAGTCATTTTTGTGATGAGATGTAAAACTCCTAACCATGGTATTTTGTTGAAAGTATGGTCGTTTTCCACTTAGATGTCGAAGTGATTAGTCTTGTTGATGTTAATCCAAGCAAATCCTCCATCTTAATGTGATGCAAATGCCACTTTCCCATACCTTTGGGTAATTAGTTGAGTATTCTCTCTTGAGAATGACAGGTTGTCTTTTTCAAGATAAAATAAACCATAACCAATAATTTTTGTTCTTTGTACCACGAACTACGAGGTTTTGATCCTACATTGCACATCGTGGATACGTAGGCATGAGGCGATAAGTCTCTCCAAACACAAAAATCTAAAAAAATAATTCTCCTCTCATCTCCTCAATCTCTTTACAAGCAAACCATTTTCAGACCAAAAGCAGTGAATACATCAAAGGGCTCCCATAGAGTACTATAGATGTATTGGGTGCGTAAAACCTTCCCTTTACATAACCAACCCCCTTACCCTTATCTCTTTAGGTTTTGTTCGCTCTTTTTTCCTTTCCTTTATGGATAAAAATAAAAGTGCGGTGGCGACTCTTGCTTATTTTTGAGTTGAGTTAATTAATAGCTTACACTCACAAATTTTACCGCTACACATCTTTATTTTAAAAGCAGAAAAAGTTTTACAAGTAAATTCATTTTTGTTTTATTTCAAGAATCGTTGAGCATGTTAAAATGTCGTTCTGTAAAGCTAGAACAAATGAGAATTACAAACAAAAGCACAAGGGCTCAAATTTTATTGATAAGATGGAGATCAGCCAAACGCGTGATTCCAAAGAGTATATACAAAGCTAGAAAATGGTAATTTACAGGGAAAAGGGCTATGTTGAAACATAACGACCACTATCCTTCTACCAACTTTGAATTCGGGACATCCTGAGCTTCTTGTCGAAGATGACCTTGACTGGAGTTTTCCTCCGATGGATGGTGTAACTGGTGTTGAGGGACTTGCCTCTGTTGAACATAGTTACTTGCCATTATCCCTAACTTTTGCCTGGATTGTACTGTGATGTTTCCAATCCACCGGGATGATTTTTTTTTTATTTTGTCTCTAACTTTTTCCTGGACCGCCCTTTCGGGTTTTCAATCCACCGAGACATTTTTTTTAGGCGAAGTATTTCTTGACTACATCAATATTCGTGGGGTAGGCAAATTCCTCTCCGTCCATGGTTGCAAGTCTCAAGGCGCCGCCTGAGAAAGCTTTCGTGACCACGTAGGGGCCGTCATAATTCGGAGTCCATTTGCCTCGCGAATAAGTGAGAAATGATTGTATCTTTTTTTAGCACAAGGTCTCCTTTCCTGAAGACGCGAGGTCGGACCTTTTTGTCAAACGCCCTCTTCATTCTTTGCTGATACAACTGACCGTGGCATAGAGCTGTGACTCGCCTTTCTTCGATCAGATTCAGTTCGTCGTGTCGACTTTGACACCATTCAGCTTCTGTCAACTCAGCTTCCATCAATACCCGGAGTGATGGGATCTCTACTTCGATGGGGAGCACTGCCTCCATGCCATATACTAGAGAGAAATGGGTAGCCCCTGTTGTAGTGCGGATAGACGTGCGATAACCGTGAAGCGTAAAGGGTAACATCTTGTGCCAATCTTTGTAGGTTACGAACATCTTCTGAACAATCCTCTTGATGTTCTTGTTAGCCGCTTCTACCGCTCCGTTCATCTTGGGTCGGTAGAGAGATGAGTTATGGTGTTCAATCTTGAACTTTGCGCACAACTCTTTCATCATCCTATTGTTCAAGTTAGATCCATTATCAGTAATGATCTGGTTTGGAACACCATAACGGCAGATGATATTATTTTTGATAAATCGGACCACCACTTGTCGAGTTACTTTAGCGTACGATGCTGCTTCAACCCACTTGGTGAAGTAATCAATGGCTACAAGGATGAACCGATGTCCGTTTGAAGCTTTGGGCTCAATCAAGCCAATCATGTCGATTCCCCATATGGAAAAAGGCCATAGGGAAGAAAGAACTTTGAGATGCGTTGGCGGTACATGAATTTTGTCGGAGTATATCTGACACTTGTGACACCTCCTCATGTACTTGTAGCAGTCGGATTCCATTGTCAACCAATAGTACCCTGCTCTTAGAATTTTTCTCGCCATTGTGTGTCCATTGGCATGAGTGCCAAAGGATCCTTCGTGAATTTCTTTCATCAGCATGTCTGCCTCTGGTCTGTCGACGCATCGAAGCAAAACCAAGTCAAAATTCCTCTTATAGAGGGTATCACCACTCAGGAAGAAACTGCCAGCCAGTCTTCTGAGGGTTTTTCTGTCCTTCCTTAGTGCCCCACGTGGGTACTCTTGTTTTTGAAGGAAACATTTGATATCATGATACCAAAGTTTGTTGTGTATGACTGCTTCAATCGCGAAGATGTAAGCGGGCCGTTCTAGGCGCATTACGTCGATCTTAGGTATGTCATTCCATTGACCTACACTAATCATGGAAGAGAGTGTGGCTAATGCATCAGCCATGTGATTCTCATCACGAGGGATGTGATGAAACTCGATTCAGTTGAAGAAAGGTAACAACCTTCTTGCATAGTCTTTGTAAGGAATCAATCCTGATTGGTATGTGTTCCAATCTCCTTTTATCTGATTGATAACCAAGGTTGAGTCGCCGTAGACGTCCAAGTTCTTGATCCTTAAATCAATCGCTTCTTCGAGACCCATAATACAAGCTTCGTATTCGGCCTCGTTGTTTGTACATTTGAATGTAAGTCGAGCGGTGAAAGGAATGTGGGTACCCTGAGGGGTAACAATTATTGCCCCAATTTCGTTTCCATTATGGTTAACTGCTCCGTCAAAGATAAGTCCCACTGGGAACCTAGTTCTGGCCCTTCACTGGGTAGCGGTTCATCGCAATCTTTCATTTTTAAATACATGACATCTTCGTCTGGGAAGTCGAACCCAATTGATTCTTGATCGTCAATCGGTTGATGAGCCAAATGATCGGCTAAAATACTCCCCTTAATGGCTTTCTGAGCATGGTACTCTATGTCATATTCTGATAACAACATCTACCAATGGGCAATCCTTCCCGTGAGAGCAGGTTTTTCAAATACATACTTGATTGAATCCATTTCGGAGACCAACCAAGTAGTGTGATGAATCATGTACTGACGAAGACGTTTGGCTGCCCAAGCCAAAGCACAACAAGTTTTCTCGAGCATCGTGTACCGAGTTTCACAGTCGGTGAACTTCTTGCTTAGATAGTAAATGGCAGACTCTTTCCTTTTGGTTTCGTCTTGTTGGCCAAGTACACACCCCATTGAGTCTTCCAAGACTGTGAGGTAGATGATCAGTGGTCTTCCTTCCACTGGAGGTGATAGAATCGGAGGATTCAACATATATTCCTTAATACTGTCGAAGGCGGTTTGGCAATCTTCTGTCCAAACGCGGTCCTGGTTCTTTTCAGTAATTTGAAAATCGATGCACATGTGGCAGTCATGCGGAATATAAATCTGGAGATGTAGTTCAAATGTCCCAGGAACCCTCTGACTTGTTTTTCAGTTTTTGGAGAAGGCATTTCTTGAATGGCCTTGACCTTGTCAGGATCAACCTCAATTCCTTTCTGGCTAACGATGAACCCTAAAAGTTTCCCTGAACGGACACCGAAGGTGCACTTGTTGGGATTTAACCGGAGTTTGTATTTTCTCAGACGCTCGAATAGTTTTGACAGGTGGGTCACATGCTCCTCCTCTATTTTAGATTTGGCAATCATGTCATCGACATATACCTCGATTTCTTTGTGTATCATGTCATGAAACAGAGTGGTCATGGCCCTTTGCTAGGTTGCCCCGGTGTTCTTTAAATCGAACGGCATTACCTTATAACAAAAGGTACCCCATGGGGTAATGAACGAAGTTTTATCCATGTCTTTCGGCGCCATCTTGATCTGGTTATAGCCCGAGAATCCATCCATGAAGGAGAAAACTTTGAACTTTACTATATTGTCAACCAGCATGTCAATATGTGGTAAAGGAAAGTCATCCTTTGGACTTGCCTTATTCAGATCCCTGTAGTCGACACACATTCTGACCTTTCCGTCCTTTTTCGGAACGGGTACGATATTGGCTAACCATTGAGGATATTCTGATGTGGCGAGGAAACCTGCGTCAATCTGTTTCTGTACCTCCTCTTTGATTTTGATGGCCATGTCCGGGTGAGTCCGTCTCAACGTCTTCTTTACTTGCGGACATTCCGATCTTAACGGTAAATGATGTTCCACGATGCTGGTATCCAACCCTGGCATGTCCTGATAGGACCAAGCAAACACATCGGGAAATTCTCTGAGAAGCTTTGTCAAACTCTCTTTGGCAGTTGGACTGAGCAGTGCCCCAATCCTGATTTCTTTTCTCTCCTTTTCCGAACCCAAGTTGACCGTTTCCAACAGCTCTTTGTGAGGTTCAATGGACCTTTCCTCTTGTCTGAGTAATCGGGAGATCTCTTCTGGAATTTCGTTGTCAACTTCTTCTTCAGCCCCAAATACCGAGAACTCAAAGTTGGGAGAAGGCATCGGATCGTATGTTTCAACTGGGTTTAAAACAAGCAATCTGCATGATGTGATGATTCGTGTTTAGAAGAGATAGAGGGAATGAAAAAGTGTGTGCAGTGTATTCTTTTATTACTGCTTGTTTTTATTTGAATTGTTTTTTAGGATTACCATTTTCTGAGAAAAGCGAAAAGAGAAAACAACAATAAATGCGGAAATTACAGAACAACGTTATTTTATTAATGAACAAGTCGATTCTTGAAACTACAGCCCTATAAAACAAAACTCTGTCGCTTTGGGCGAAGCGAAAAGGGAAATTTACAGAAAGCGGGCCCTATCAAAACATTCGTTTCACCTAGGCAGGGTGAAAGGTTAAAGATGGCAATTACTTTGATTGGCGAACGACCTTCGGAGCATCGACAGCAACCCATTGGCGGCGAACTCCTCGGTGAATCACAAAGTCTGGCACCTTCCTTAATCTGTCTTCAGAAATAACGCTGATTTTTGGTGGAGCAGGATCATTGGAATCTGTCTCCCAGGAAGAATTGTCGTAGGAGAATTCTTCAGTTGCATTTTGCATAGCATTTGTACTCTTAGTTGTATCTTCCCATCCAATTGGCTGGATATCTTCGAGCTTGATACGAGAGCTTTCGGGAGCGGTGTACTTGACCATATAGTCGTATTTTCCACTCGGTTGTCCCAAGGTGTCCCACACTTCTTTGGAAATGGAGGGGTCATCTCTCTCGATGACGTTGACCTCGGGAAAAGCATAGTTGATGAATTCAAGTCCTACAAACGTTGTGAATTCATCGTCATGTTGAGTAGTTTATGAATAACCTGAGTGTTGATCCCATGACATGGTGGGGACACAGGTATTCTGTTCAATGATGCTCAGCTGAGTTTCATTACTCGGCTGACTTTCTTGCCCCAAGTTTCTTGGGTAAGGCTGCCACATTGGCAGACCGTCCATCGGGCCATAGTAATTGTGGTCAAAGTTGTCTTTCATCAGAGTGTCCTCCTCTAATGAATTTGGCGGAGCACGACATCCTTTCGGATCACAACCTCCATATATCATTTTGACATCTGACTGTGGTATAAATCTCAGACTCTGTGCGGGATAGCAAAATGGCGTAGGCATCTCTTCCTGAGACATATAACCGTCCTTGTTAAGATAGGACTTCCATCCTTCATCTATGTCGGAGGAATCCTCCTCATTGATAGCATGGATTTCCTGAGGCACTGAGTGAAGGAACCCTCCACTGTGAAAGAAGTTCTGAATGGGAGGAAGACTTTCATCGTTAACAACTGTCCGGGTACAGGTTGCAGAAAAACTAAGACCCTTCTTTGTTGTATTGCTAGTAGGAATGACAAGCTGTCCCGATCCTGTTGTATCGGTACTCTCGACTGCTTTAATAACATCTTTATATGAGGAAAACGAAGTTCCTCCTTTGGATTGATCGTCCATGTGTAGCGAAAGCGCTTGGAACTGGGTTCCAATTATCCCTTCTGGTTCCACTTAAGTGGATGACGATAAATTGCTGACGAGCAAGGCCTGTTCCCCACAGACTGTGATGAGTTGGCCGTTCTGGACGAACTTTAGCTTTTGGTGGAGGGTTGAAGTGACCGATCTAGCCTGATGTATCCAAGGTCTTCCTAATAAACAACTGTACGTTGCCCGAATGTCCATGACCTGGAAAGTGACTTGGAAAGTGTGAGGACCAATAGTTATGGGAAGATCAACTTTGTCGATAACCATCTTTCTGGACCCGTCGAATACTTTGACGACGACCTCGCTGGTTCTCATCGGAGGGCCTTTGAGTGATAATTGCATAAAAGTGTACTACGACATAACATTCAGGGTTGACCCTGTGTCTACCAGTACGCTGGCTAAAGCATCGTCCTGGAAGTTGACTGTGATATTGAGTGCCATGTTATGACGGCGACCCTCTTCAAGTAATTCCTCATCACTAAACCCCAAGTTATTGCAAGAAGTGATGTTAGAGACAATACTATCGAACTGTCTGATTGTTACATCCTGTTCCACAAAGGCTTTCTCCAAGACTTTTTGTAGAGCCTCCCTGTGCGCTTCTGAACTGAGTAATAGTGATAATACTGAGATCTTTGAAGGAGTCTGTAACAGTTGATCGACAATGTTGTATTCACTCCTTTGGATGAGCTTCAGCATCTCATCATCGTTTTTTGAAAGGTCGGGATTACTGGATTGACCGACTGATGGATCGGGAGCTTCTGTTTGAAGTTCCTTTTCTTTGTTGGACTCTCCAACTCCTCTGTTGAAGATTCTACCACTCCGTGTTACACGACTGATGTCTGTAATATTCACGACGGAGGGTAATGGAATTTCCTTTCCATTTTCAATTATTGTTGCACCGTATTTGTAAGGGATTGCCTTAGCTGATTCATACAGTAGTGGTCCCGACAGATAGATGACTATGGGAACCTTCTGGTTTTTCTGACCATCGTACGTAATCTCGATCTGTTCCCAGTTGGGAATTCTTGATTCTTCAAGTAGAGGGATAATAGCAAAAACATTCCTGGTCCTCTGATGATCAGATATGACGACAACGTCCTCAATTTGATTGGCAAGGTAGTTTGGCGACCAATTGATGGGTCCGGAACCTGTATATGGGTGGATCTCTCCACGATCCACCTGCCCCTGGAGAGCTGCTCGTACAAGCTAGCACCCTTGGTTATTTTTCGAACAGACTCCACAACGTTCATAGTTGTGTGGTGGCACCTGGCCACGCCCACTTTGAATACAATGTAACCTCACTAGGTTAGCTTCCACAGATCGGACATCCTGACTTTGACGCCGAGTGGGGTTTCTGTTATTGATACTAATTTGCTGAGTATCTTCATCCATGAAGATTGGAATCCACCAATTATTTAACAAGTGCTGAAGTACCTCCTGGACAAGGGCACATCCCTGATCGTTTTCGCAACCCGCTTTACAGCTGTGATAATTATGTGAGATCAGGAATCCGAGTCGGACCTGCTCAGCATGCAACTCTAGCAAGTTGGTATTCATCAACCGAATATTGAAGATTTGAACCATGTTGATCTGATAGGGATTTCTATCATGGTAGTCCTGGATCCATCCAAGATCCATCTTACGCTAGAGGGTCTCTCGTATGAAAAAGCATCCCTGTTTGTTTCCCGAGCAAGTTAGACAAGAACTGTAATCGTGCCACAGCAGATTATGATACTGACTTTGCCTTGAGTGCATTACCACCAAGTTGACATTCATCGCACGGATGTCGTGGTTCTGAATGACGTTGGAATTCGTGTAGACCATGTTAACTCCACGAACTAGGTGCTCTTGGATCCATCTGAGATCTATCTGTTCCTGTAGAGCTGCTTGCACCACAGAACATCCTTGCTCGCTTTTAGAGCAGATATCACACTGGTGATAATTATGAGATGGCACATGGCCGTACCCACTCTGTCTACAATGCATCTTGACCAGATTGGTCCTCAACAAGAGTACATCGTGAATTTGATAGACATTGTTAAATTCTTTCTCAATCAGGTTGACTGCAGCTTTCTCATGTTGAGGCAGCGGGTTCGTAAGAACATTGGGATTCGTATCTTTGAAAGATAAGAGCCCGCTCCTAACAAGCTTTTGCACGTCAGATTTAAAATTGAGACAGTTCTCTATGTTATGCCCTGATCCTCCTTGATGATAAGGGCATGTCTGATCCGCTTTGAACCAAAAAGGCGGATTTTCCGGTACTGTAAGAGGAGACTTAGTCTGGATGTGCCCCTTGGCCAATAGTAACAGAAGTAGTTCTACGTACAACATGGGTATAGGATCAAACCCTGGTGGCTGCGTTGTACGGTTGTTGTTGTATTGAGGACGAGCCTGCTGAAGAGGTTGTTGTGTCCTTCGCTGATTAGGTTGGCTCTGCGCAACCTGAGGTTGATACGTAGGAATAGGCGCAAGGCTGATAGCAGCTGCTACTGGTTGATAACGTCGCCTTTGCTTTCTGAGAAAGATATTTCCAATATCTTGCTCTTTTTTCTTTGGGAGAGCACTACCGTATCATTTTGTACTACTCGATGATCCAACGTCTTTTATTAGACGTCCTTCTCGAACGACTTCCTCAAGACGAACTCCCATGCCCACCATCTCGGTGAAATCACTGGGCGCACTGGCGACCATTCTATCATAGTAAAATGAGCTTAAGGTCTTTAAGAAGATCTTTGTCATCTCTTTTTCCTTAAGAGGTGGACAGATCTGGGCGGTAATTTCACGCCATCTCTGAGCGTACTCCTTAAAGGTTTCCTTGTCCTTTTGTGACATTGATCTGAGTTGATCTCTGTCGGGTGCCATGTCCAAATTGTATTTGTATTGTTGGACGAAGGCAGTGCCAAGATCTCTGAAAGTGTTGATCGTAGCATGGTTTAAACCCATGTACCATTTGAGTGCGGCACCGGTTAAACTATCCTGAAAGTAGTGAATCAATAGGTCCTGATTCTCCGTCTGAGCTGACATTCGCCGAGCGTACATCACCAAGTGACTTTGAGGGCAAGAGTTACCCTTGTATTTTTCAAAGTCGGGCACTTGAAATTTATGCGGAACTTTCACATTGGGGACCAAGCAAAGGCCTGCGGCGTCCTTTCCAAATAAATCCTGACTGCGGATGGCCTGCATTTCCTTCTGCATTTCCAGGAATTATTCCTGGAATTCATCCATTCTATCGAACATAGTTTCCTTCTTACCAGAAGGTATCGGCGGAATCTGTCCTTCCGGGACAGTGTGCACCACAGGGGGTGGTACCATGACTACGGCAGTGAATCTTGGCGTTTCCCGAAGTTTGTAACCTTCAGGAGTCTTCAGTATGCCCCTGGCATCTTCGCTTTCCCGAAGTTTGTAACCTTCAGGACCAGCGGCTTCTGTTATGATTCCCTAATCTCCCGTGATCGGCGGAACATATCCTTCCGGGATATAGCTAACAGGCATGCCCCAAAGACGATCTTTCGGCATTTGATACCTAGGATCATACTTCTCCACTATGGGCGTTGAGGTGATCTCTGAGATCACAGTCCTTTGTAGCTGAGCTTCTGCCATGGCTTGAATGTCGTTACGAAGCTTTCTCATATCCTCTCTCAGAGCGTCAATCTCTTCTTTCAACTCTCTGTTCTCTTCCTCAAGATCATCCATCTTTTTCTGACGATTGGCCCGAGTATTGTACGAATGAGACAATTTGACTCTAGAACCGAGACACAAACGTGAGATTCGTAGGTAAGAAGAATACACGATGTGAGAATGATGAATGCAATGATTATATTAATTATTTTTTGGTTTAATCAAAATAAACTTCGACAATTAGATTGCAAATATCAAACAGTGGGGAAACCCCTTTTTATTGAATTCAAAGGATTACAGAAATGGAAATACAGTAGATTACAAGGTGCAGAAACAGAAACCTAAGCTAATGGGTCCCGAGTCCTCTCTGAAGAGAAATCGGGTGCTGACTCTAGTACTTTCCTTTTCTTTGACCTGGGCTCTTGGGCAGTTGTCGGGTTGTCACTCCTTTGCCAGGTGAAAGGAGCGAGCAAATTCCTTTGGTCATCTTGATTCTCTACAGCATGTTGCTCCAAAATTTCAATCAGAGTGTCCTTATCTTTCAGTAGTTGCTGTATTTTGATGCACTCCACGTTGAGGGTGCGGTACTTGTTCTTCCAAGACCTCCTCTCCCGTTGAACTTTGTTAAGAGTAACCTGGAGCTTTTCAGTCTCAGTCATGAAGTACATGACAGACTCCCTCGGTGGAAGAACTCCATGACGAGGATAAGGCATCTTTAGCTTGAGAGCTCTAGTTTGTACCCAGTGGAGATAAGGCTCCACCGTGACACAGTCCGGTTTTCCTAGAGACTCTCGTCCTTTCTTATGAACATGTTTCTAAGCGTGCACTATTTCCGTCTTTAGTGCTCTGTCACTTTTTCCTTCCCTAAAGAAAAGACCTTCCAGATGAACACCCCGTGGGACGTGTCTCATCGGGTATCCAAATTAATGATGAACGAGAACTGGATGGTAATTGATTCCTCCCTTAGTTCCTATAAGGGGTACGTTGGGGAAGTTTCCACAATGGTCAATGATCCTGATCCCATCATAAATCCTATTACACCAATCAATGTCAGAGTTGGTGAGGGACATGATTTTCTGCGACCAACGTAAGGCACTCTTGTGATCCCAAAAAGCAGCAGACTTAGGCAAATGGGAGATAAACCATTTATAAAGTAGAGGTACACAGCATGTGATCTCCCCTCCGATGTATAAATTTCCTAAGTGTATAGAATGATACGCATCTGCGAGCAAAGTTGGCACAGGGTTTCCAATGAGAAAAACCTTAATGGAGTTGATATCGACGAAGTTATTAATGTTGGGCAACAAAAATAACCCGTAGGTGAGTAAAACAAAGATGCTTTCAAAAGCAGTCACGTTCCCGATACTGGCGAAGTACAGGGCTTTCTTTGTCAAGAACTGGGCTGGCAAACCTTGTATGCCACCCTTAATGGTCATGTGAGTCCTGACCTCAGACTCGTCCAAATGAATTGCTCTTGCAATGGTCTGATTCTTTGGAATTTCTTCCAGTCCAGAAAATGGAGCTCGATCAGTGATGTGTAAATCAATCAGGTGAGAGTACTCCTCCAGCGTTGGTGCTAGCTGGTAATCCGGGAATGTAAAACAATGATAAATCGGATCGTAGAACTGAACGAGCGCATCCATGATTCCCTCAATCACATGGACTCTTAGCAGAGGTAGCAAACCTCCGTACTTGGCTCTAAAAGCCTCTTGGTTCGTGATCATCCTCTCCATACCTCTTAAATCCTCTAGTTTTGGAATCCTGAAGGTGTACTTATGAGTTCTCCTTCTACAGAAATCCATTAGCACAATCCTTTTCTCTGATATTTGCAATCACAGTCTTAGTTTATTTTGAAAAACAGAGAGACTAGAAGAGAAATTTTTTTGAATGTTTTAATGTTTTTTAAATGAATGCATGAATGCAGCACACAAAAACATAGAAAAAACATGGGGTCAAAGGGTCGTTGTCATGGAGTCAAGGCTCTACCCATCCCCAAAGGTTTATACTAGGGTGATTTTTTGTACATGTACTCAAAATCATCAGCTCCTCCCAGGATAACAAACAGCAAGCGGATCGCCAGCGAGCTGTATAAAATCTTAGAGTAAATTCTATTCACTGAGAATAGATCATCAGCCTCAAATGAGGGTAGTATCGCGTGACAACTATTTCTGATAGTTTCCGCACTACAAAAGGGTTGGCTACTCAGCTTCTCAGACGTCACAATCGGCCCATTGCCTATGAGAGGGAATGGGTTGCATTGGGAAGCCTCCACTGAGGTTGATGGTCGACATCGTCGCCATCACTTATCTTAAGTGTATACTCAATCTTTCCACATGCGGCATCACACGCATTCCCATTAGCATAAAAATAAACACAGATATCAATTAGGAAAAGTAGTATATATATTTGTCCTAATGTCCTAGACTTTTAAAAAGCTAAGAATCTTATGTTCCTGACAAAAAATGGCTCCCCGGCGGAGACGCCATTCTGTGGTTCTTTCCCAACTTAAAGGTTTTGACCTAAGATCCTAGCAAAGTCAACAAAAAGTCCTATCCCAGAAAAGAAAGAAAGAAAGAAAGAGAATTTTTTAAGGTTTCTACCTAAGAGATGTGAAGAGAACAGGATCTCGCAGTCCCCAGCTGAGTCGCCATTCTTCTGTAGCGAGTGATTTTTGGATGTGGTTGCGAAGCACAATCGCTCTAGTACTACAGCTCAATTCATTTTTTATCCTATTGAAGCTGATGAAGGAAGGGAAATAGATGTCTCCAACTAACCCTGCTTGCATACTGAGGTTAAACAGTCAAAACTGTTGGTCTACAGATGCTACAAAGATTCGGGGTCTCTCCTAGGTTATTTTGTTAAAAAAAGAAAAATGTTTTAGGCTATCAGTTGAAATGTTAGGACGGATGTATGAAAGTATGGGATTTTGGGTTTTTGTTTAGGGTGCTCGCTAAGATTTTTCTTTCAATCTTATGCCTACGTATTCCCGTTTACGGAAACAGGGAAATCAGAGCGATCGTAGTTCCTCCTATTCTACGGGAGGAAATGGTGTTTTGGTGTCTTGTTCAAAGCCCAAGACGTGAAGCTAAAGGTAGTTTGTATCTTGTTCAAAGCCCAAGATGTGAAGCTGAAGAGTCTATTTGTATCTTGTTCAAAGCCCAAGATATGAAGCTAAAAGAGTTTGACTTTAGAGAGAATTTGTCATCTCTTAAGAGGGGTTTGTATGTCACAACTATTTATAAAGGAGAATTACTTTAACCAGGATTTGTGAATCCGGCAATGCCATAATTTCCTTTATAGGGGATTTCCAACCTAAAGGAGAAGACTTTAACTCAGTTTAGAGCAATATAATTTTTCCTTAGGAATTTCTCATGCTAAAAGAGGGACAGTGGTGTGGATGTAAATAATCCAAAGGCTTGCCGCTTACAGCGATTAGATTAAAGGGAAGGAGTTGTTGATGTTTGTGTACTGTGAACGAGGCACAGCTTTGATGCTAAAAGGTTGATTGGATCAACCAGTGGTTTTCTTATACAAAGCCTAAGAGGAGGCTATTATGTGTCTCGTACAAAGCCCGAGAGAGGGGCTGAAAGGTTTTGACTCAACGAAGGAGTCTTTTGGTATCTCATATAAAGCCCGAGATGGAGGCTATTTGACTCAATAAGAGAGTTTTTTTTAGTATCTCGTACGAAGCCCGAGATGGAGGCTATTTGTTAGCTCCGCTGGGGAGAATCATTGTATAAAGCCCAAGAGAGAGGCTATGGTGCTGTTTCAGTTGAGTGACAGGTCCAATATGCTGATTTAAAGAGAAAATCAGTTCTTATATGAGTAATGTTTGCACTCATGGATTTGTTCCGAGGATCGGGGTTATTTCCTGTTCTTTAAGGAAATGGGAAATCCAAAGGGGTATTGAGACTGTCCGATTCTACGGGGTTCCTTCCTATTCTTGAAGGGTGCTTAAGAATGTCTTTGAGACTCAAGGAAATTAGACTGTCCAAGTCTAGAGTTTCATCTTTTGTACTATGCTTTGAGAAACAGTAGTAGACTCTTGGAAAGACTGTTCTATTAAGATGACTGATTTATGTTCCTATACCTTTAGGAGGTCGTCGGGACAATTTTTACGAAGCCCAAGAGGAGGTTGGAAACTTTTAAGAAGCCGAGTAGTCCTTGTATGAAGCCCAAGAGGAGGCTATCATTCCCGGAGGAAGAAATCATTTATATGAAGCCTAAGAGGAGGCTGTGAATACTTCTAAGAAGCCGACGGGTCCTTGTACAACGCCCAAGAGGAGGCGGGGATGCTTTTAGGAAGCCTGTGGGTCCCCAAATCCCGAGAAATTCAAGACAGGCTATTCACAAAGAATAGATCAAGCCAGGAAAGTTCGAGAATTTGGAAGAAACTCAAGAGATGTAATTCACGGAGAAGAGATCATCTCTGGGGAATAGAGTTTCTTGACAAGTGCTTTTAAGAAGCCTGTGGGTCCCCAAACCCCGAGAAATTCAAGACAGACTATTCACAAAGAATAGATCAAGCCAGGAAAGTTCGAGAATTTGGAAGAAACTCAAGAGATGTAATTCACGGAGAAGAGATTATCTCTGGGGAGTAGAGTTTCTTTGACAACTTCTACGAGTGACAGTCTATGAAAGGGTTCACCGAGAATGTTGCCTTTCACGTCTCCATAATGTTTAACCCCAAGAGGAGGGAAGACTGTGTCTGGTAATCCTATGGGGATCTAGTTTTGACTATTTAAGAGTGATCAACGGGCTTAATGCTAGACGTAGTTGGTGGGGAAACTCTAAATATCTATACTATTATTACACGGTTGATATGAGTTTATGAAAGAAGACTTACAGCGAAACAGCCCCACAATACAATTATATGTATATGAAAGAGGTAAATGAAATCGTATAAACACTTACTCAGTTATAGAGCTTCCATGCTGTTTGGTTAGTTGTTCAACAAAGAAAGATTGAAAACAACAGTATAATTCAAAATCAAAGGAGAAAGTGCTTTGAAAAAGAAAGATTTGGGGCTTACAGCTCAAGGAGAGACCCAGGGTTTTATCAGTGAACGCACTGTTGAATTTGTACAGAGGGACTTATACAAGTGACTGGGGCCCAAAAAATTGTTTTCTGTACAAAGGGATTCTTACACTCTCTCAAGAGGCCCAAAAGGTTTAAAGAAAAAGAGTGGGGCTTATAACACAAGGGTAGGCCCAGATGATTTTTCGTTTAAAATGGCGATCACGCCGAGATTTTCTTTAACGCAAAGGGGCTTATACAATATCTGAGGCCCAAATTTGTTTTTGGTTAAAAGGGGATTGCGTCTTAGACTCTATTAGAGGCCCAAAAGTTTTGAAATGGGTCTTACTACTCGAGGGTAGGCCCAGAGTTTGTTTTTTCAACGGACGATGATCGCGCTGAACATTTTGAAATACAACAGGACTTATACAATAAGTGAGGCCCAAAAAGGTTGTATTTACAAAGGGTTGGGTCTTACACTCTAATAGAGGCCCAAAGTGTTTTGAAAATGATTTATGAGGGTTGAATTAATCAAAAACCCTAATTTGTTTTCAAAATGTGTTTTAATTGAATAAAAATTCAATTAAAATGATCAAAATTGTTTAACATATGGAAAACAAATTGTGATCTTGGATTAATGCTTCAAAAAATTAAGTATTGACCTACAAAATAATTAGAAGGCATTAAAAGTTGCAAAATCAAGGTGGAAGAAATATTCAAAATGTCAAAAAACAATTAAAATATTAATTCTTTGCAAAAATATCAATTATTTGAAATAAATAATATTTTTGGGATTTTTTGGGAAAATAAAATATTTTAACATTTTTGTGAATTATTAAAACAAGAATCAACTCTAAATCATTAAAACTCGGAAAGAAATTAATTTTTAAATCAATTAAATAAAATCACAAAATTCAAATATTTGAATTTGAGAGTAATGGCGCCAAGAACAGCTGAAGAACACGCGCGTTTTTTAGTTTTGCCCAGATTTGCATTTTCTATCCAATCTCACTGAATACTTGATCATATCATGCAATCCACATACCAATCAACTCGTTTCAACCTCGCGATCATGTCAATGGCAATTAATTTCATTTAAATTAAGCATAAAACAAGAAATCACGAAAAATCCTCAAGAACCCTAAATTCTGCATGAAGGCTGGGATTTTTGATACACGATTCAAACAAAGCAATTACTTGAGGGGAAACATTCCATGCATGATTATGAACATTTGGCAAAAGTATTGTGCGAGGAAATATGTATAGATTGAGAGATGGCCAAGTTTAGGCTTACCTTTAGGTCGTGACAGCAAGAGCAAATTGATTTTTGAGTAGGAGGTGTTACAGATGAATTGTGATGATCTGAACAGCTTCCCTACACCTTATGGAGTGTGTTTGAATGCTTGGACTTGATGGAAATGGGCTGGATCACTTCATGGCATCTCAACTGCAACTTAGTTAAAACCTTGAGCAATTGACTGGTGATTCTGAGAAATCAGTGTTCCAGATGTTGTTTAAGTGTTTGATCAGCTCACATATGATGTATATGAGGTGTGTGTGTGATTGGTTTGAGTGGAATTGCTCTCTAATGAAAAACCCGATAGTGACTTTCTAAGAAAGGCATTTTTGAGAGTGAGAAGTGGATTTTGAGAAAGGCAAGTGTTGTAGGCCTTTGGTGTACTTAAACTGATCACAATCAAGCTCTATTTATAGTAGAGCAAGTTTGTTTCGCAAGGAATAGTGAATGGCAACTGCTGAGTAGGGTTGGCCAATGTTGGCAAATGAAAATCCAAGTCTCCTCTAGCCATTGACTAGAGGTTAGGACACAGGCTGCTGGTCCCCTTGGTCTTGGATAAGTCTTGACTGAATTCAGTTGCTAATGGCTCAGTCCATGCCACCTTGGTGCTTCCATTGAATGCTCCAATCCAAAATTGGAGTCTTGTCCCTATTTTGGGCAATTCTAGGTTTAGCATGTTATTTCTTGTTCCAAGGACTTTGGAGTTGTCCCCTTTAGATTCAATCCTCAGATGTGTCCAAGGTGATGAAAAGGCTTGGAATTGGCTGATTTTGGCAAATCGACCAAAAGTGCAAAAATCTGCCTTGCCTTGGCAGATTTCAGCAAGGCAACTTGCCAATGTCATATCTCTTGGCTCAGGTTGAATTTGGTGATGTTCTTGGCCATTTTGGAAAGCTCTTATATGATATAACAACTTTTTGATCATATTTAGTTTTGATACTTTTAGGATCCAAGTGAAAAATGTCCCTACATTTGGAAAAAAGTAAGGCAAAATCTGACTTAGTGAAATTTTCACTAAGTGTTGGAACAAAGTGACTTTTCTTGATTTTGATCACTCCATAACTCAAAATCCATGAAGAATTTGGACATAGGTCAGTATGAAGCTTTTGTAGAGGGCAATGAGATCTACAAATCAAGCTTTGGATGGAAAAAAATGGCTTTGTGGTTTAGGAGCTATGATCCTCCAAAGTTGGTACCTTTGTTACTTTTTTTCATAACTTAGAAAATTTTCTAAGTTTTTATGGTTACCCCTTTTACAAGTTATCCCATTTTCTTTGATTTTTCTTGATGAATGATGATTAAAATCATACATTAACATCAATTTAGGGTTAAAAATCCATTTTTGTGAAAAATCTCAAAAAGTTAAAGTTGACTTTTGTGCACAGTTGACTTTTTATCAGATGAATTCCAAACTGTGCAATTCTTCAAGAAATCATGTCCTTGACCTAAATCAAACTTGATGGACATGTTCCATGGGTGTTATAGGGTATGTTTAATCATGTATTAGGGCTTGGGAGCATGTCCTGGTCAAAAGTCAAAGCTACATTTGACTTTTCCCGCAAAACCCTCACTGTGGTTCAGATGAAATTGAAACTTGTTGCTCAAGCTTCTTGGATCAATCCATTGTCCCAAATGGATCAATATGGTATATTAGAGACCCTTAAATCATATCTTGAGGTCTTGGTTCATGCTTTGTCCCAAAAGTCAACTTAGGGGTGAATTAGGTCAAGAAACCCTAATTCCTGATTTTTTATGAATGCATCCCCTGAGCCAAGATTGACTTAATGATTAGGTTTATGAGGTTCCATGGAGCATATTAGGTTATGTTTTGGATCTTTGGCTTATGCCCAGATGAAAATTTCCATCTGGAGGCCCTGGTCGACCAAAACCCTAATTTGGTGACACTGTCGATCTTGAAGCTTGATCCATCTAGAAGGGAGCAACCTTGTGCTTAATCCTTGAAGTGGGAGTCTTCTTGATCCATTGTGGATGTTTGAGAGGTTAGACAAGTTGAAGATCATGTCATTTCTTGATTGATCATTTGTCTAAGAGCTCAGAGTGGGCTTGAAACCCTAATTTTGATTGTGGTGAATGCTCAACAATTCCTTGAGGAGACTGATGAGGCATAAAGGTACATCCATATTGTGATGAAGATTTACACAATGATGGGAATCTTAGTGGTCAAAATTTAGGGTATGACACGGAGTTGTTCATATGAGGTAAATTTTCGAGGACGAAAATATTCTAAGTGGGGGAGAGTTGTAACACCCCGATTTATTTTATTGTTTTTCGTAATTGAAATTATATGTTGTGGTGCATTTTTGTGTGGTTGTGTTTGGGGTTGCCCTTAATATGGGGTAGTGACCTTAGAATTATAGGGATTAAGATGTCGAGGGTGTGTGACCAATTAGGTAGAAGTTGGTGGTGTGGCGAGAATAGATATTTGGTTAATATTATTATTTTTAAATTATTAAGGGATATTGTTATTATTATTTAATTAGTAAAATAATAATAATAATAATAATAATAGTAATAATATTGAAACAATAATAATAATAATAATAATAATATTAATAATAAAAGGATATTAGAAAAGAAAAGAGGAAAAGGGGAATCAGGGGGAGAACTCATTCAATACGTGAAAAACTGAGAAAGAGAAAGAGGAGAGCTAAGGCAGAAGGAGGAGAAAAGCTATTGTTGAGGCCGAGGTTTTCGGCAAGAACTCTAAGGTAAGGGTGGGGTTCTTTAATCTCTAAGGGTTGCATAATATTTGTATGAGGGTAAATAAATCTTTAGGATCGTCCCTTGTGTATGGTTTGTGTTGATTTGGGAATTGGGGTTTTGTATGTTGGAGGTTTTGATAAGAGGAAAAATGCATAAATTAATCGGTTGAATTGTGGCTTATGTATTCCTACTTGTGTGTGTGTTAATCTGTGATTATATGTGTGTTTTTGGGACTGTTTGGGAGTAGAATCTGTAACGCCCCGATTTTGATTATTTCCATTTTGTTGAGTCTTTTATTTTAATTGAGTGATAAATTATTTTATTTGTAAATTGGTGTGTTAAATGTTATTTTACCATTTTTGAGAGTTTTCGGAGAAATTAGAATTTAGAGTATTTTAGACTTTTCTCAATTAATGATAAGTTAGAAAAGTAGTGGAATTAGAATTTATGTGATTAAAATGAATTAAGTGTTTGTGTGGAAAAAGGAGAGAAAAGAAATAGAAAAGAAAGAAAATAGAGAGAAATAGAGAAAGATAGAAAGAAAAAGAAGAGGAAGAAAGAGGAAGAGGGAAAAAGAGAAGAAAAACTTGGGGAACTAGGAAATCATCAAGAACAATCAATTAGCGAGTTTGGAATCCGGGTAAGGGTGTGAAATCTCATTATCTTATCAATGTATATTATTATGTATGATTGGGTATGTGTGTATTGGATTGGTTGTGGTGTTTTCATAGTTTTCCATTTTAGGTCGATAATGAGAAATCGATGTTTTCGCGGTTGGAAATCGACGAAAATGTGGTAGAATGCTGGTTGCCATGATTAGATTGAGTTCTGATGGATGTATGTTGTTTTGAAAATGTTTTGGGTTGAAAAATAGGGTTTTTGGGTTTTCAACAGCGCTGAAGGATTCTGAGTTTTCGCAGATTCGCCTAGCGAACCAATCAGCGAAGGGTAGCGAAGGTTCGCTACGGGTATTCGCCTAGTGAAGGTGTGAGCGAAGGTTCGCTAGAGTGTTCGCCTAGCGAAGTTTGGGTGTTTTGAATGTTGGTAGTTGCTGCCTTGGTTCGCCAAGGGGTTCGCCTAGCGAACTTTGTCTCTGTTTTTATCTAACAGTTGGTTCGCTGGAACATTCGCCTAGCGAAGGATCTAGCGAATGCTCGCGAGGGATGTTCGCCTAGCGAAAGTGCTAGCGAATGTTCGCGAGGGAGGTTCGCCCAGCGAACAGTGCTGTTCGTGTAATTTTGTTTTCTGCACAACTTTTGATCGGTGGTTCGGTTTGAGGCGTGGTTTGATGCATTAGAAAGCTTATGGAATGTTCTTTCTTATTATGATGTTTTGGAAATTGTTAGCCGATTTAATTATGTCAGAAAGTCGGGAATAGTGCTATTTAGCGACTTCTATCGTTTTGACTGTGTGTTTGAATGTGAATCGTACAATAGTGCATTGATGTGAATGTATATAGATTGTATGTGATTGTATGAGATGAATGCATGAATATATCGTGAATATGTATGCATTTCAAGAATGTCTTGTGTCATTTTGTATGTGAAGCATCATGAAATACATTCTTGTATTGAGCGATTCTAATGAGAATCCGTTGTAATGTCGTGTGCCTATGTGAGGTGTGAGCGATGATTACAAATGATTGTGTGCCCATGTGGGGTGTGAGCAATCAGATTGTGTGCCCATGTGGGGTGTGAGCAATCGGATCGTGTGCCCGTGTGGGGTGTGAGCGATCGGGTCGTGTGCCCATGTGGGGTGTGAGCGATCCATAAACATTGTGTGCCCATGTGGGGTGTGAGCAATGGGTGAACATCGTAGGCCCGACGGGGAGTTACTTCGGTAACGAGCGATGGTTCCAGCAGAGTTCCTGAGTGAACTAGTGATGATTGAGTCGGTACCGCATTGCATTTGCATAGAGTCGTGAGTCGGTCTCTATGATTTGCATTTATCATCTTTATAATGATGTGTTGTTGAATGAACATAATTGTGTATGTTTATACGGAATGATTGAGAATTGTGAAAGTGTGCATGATGAATATGCTTGGTGGATATATATATATATATATATATATATATATATATTGTGATGTATATGGATGAAAATGTGATGAATTGTGGTGAGAATGTGTAATATGTGTATTTTTATGTTTATATATATATATATATATATATATATAATTATATGCATTGTTATTATGATAATATTTCTCACCCTTCTGCTGTTTTATGATGCTCTATGAGGCATTGCAGAGTAGGTATGCTGGAGGTCTTTTTGTGAAGCGTGTCTTCATTCTTTTGGTCGGTTGGCTCTGATATGTAGCACCGGGTAGCTAGGATGTATATTATTCGTTTGTGATACATTTGTATATGTATCTTGTTGATGAATGTTTATGTAAACATGACTTATATTGATGGATGATACTTGGTGATGTATATATCTACGTATATATACTTGGATGTATTTCAATGTTTGGATTTTCCGCTTTTATTCTAAATATTGAGATGTGGGTGTAAGGACAAAGTTTCTCTGTGGCAAGTTACCCCACTGTTGCATATCAATATTTTGAGCAGGTGTTGTATATATTAAATGCGTGTATGATGTGACATGCCTCTTTTATACTATGTTTTAATCGTACTCTGGCGAATTTTTTGTAATATGTGCCTAAATGATTTATGTGATTATTTGGGGGTATAGAAAGGGGGTGTTACATTAAGTGGTATCAGAGCCAGAGTTGAGTCAGTTGTGTCTGTCTTGTTGTTGTGTTGGTTGAATTGTTGTTTAACCTTGTAGTAATTTTTGGGAATGATCAGAATATGGCTGGTAGAAACGACAATGCGATGGCTGCTGCTTTGGAAGCAATGGCTAGGGCGGTGCAAGGTGCGCCGAATGTGAATGCTAATGACGAGTTCAGGAAGAATCAACCACCGGTTTTCAAAGGAAGATTTGATCCCGATGGAGCTCAACTTTGGTTGAAATAGATTGAAAGAATCTTCAGAGTCATGGACTGTGCGGAGGAGAACAAGGTGAGACTTGGGTCTCACATGCTGAAGGAAGAAGCCGACGATTGGTGGGTCGGTATGCGTCAAGTTCTTGAGGTGGATGACGAAGAGGTAACTTGGGAGTTATTTCGTACTGAGTTCTTAAGGAAGTATTACCCTGAAAGTGTGAAAGGGAAGAAGGAGATGGAGTTCCTTGAACTGAAACAAGGTAGTATGTCTGTGGTGGACTATACTGCTAAGTTTGTGGAGTTGGTTCAATTCCATCCTCATTATGCCGCGATTACTGCTGAGTTCTCAAGGTGTATTAAATATGAGAATGGTTTACGTCCTGAGATTAAGCAAGCTGTGGGATATCAAAGGATAAGAAGGTTTTCCGATTTGACGGAATGTTGTAGAATCTTCGAGGAAGATAGTAAGGCTCGTTCTACACATTACAAAAGTTTGAATGAGAGGAAGGGGAAGCAACAAGCTAGAAGTGGACCTTATGTGACACCCGTTGATAAGGGCAAGCATAGGGGAAGCTTTGATAGGAGATCTGGAGGAGGAGGTTCCGGTGTTGTTAGGTGTTACAAATGTGGTGAAATAGGTCATAAATCATTTGAATGTGGGAAGCCTGTAGCGAAATGTTATAATTGTGGTGGTCTTGGGCATGCTGCTACAGATTGTAGAAGGAATATGGTGAAATGCTATAATTGTGGAGAAGTGGGTCACATTAGTACTAAGTGTACTAAGCCAAAACAAGCTCAAGCAGGCGGAAAGGTGTTTGCATTGGCGGGGACTCAAACTACGAATGCAGACCGTTTGATTAAAGGTACATGCTTTATTAATAGTACACCTTTAGTTGATGTTATTGATACGGGAGCGACTCATTCGTTTATTTCGTCTGAGTGCGCGAAGCGTTTGAATCTTACTTTGTCTTTGATGGGTATTGAGATGGTTATTCAGACTCCTGCTTCAGGGTCGGTAACTACGTCTTTGGTGTGTGTAAGTTTCCTTTGACCATGTATGGTAAAGACTTCATTATGGATTTAGTATGTTTGCCGTTGGGGGGATTGGACGTAATCTTGGGTATGAACTGGTTGCAATTTAATCGAGTTCATATAGATTGCTATCACAAGTTAGTAAGGTTTCCTTCTTTGGAAGATGATGAATTTAAGAGTTTCCTATCCACTAAAGAGTTGAAGAAACTTTTAGCGGACGAAGCTCAATTGTTTGGTTTATTTGCATCATTGTCGGTGGAGAGTAAAGTTGAGCTTGATGTGTTCCCTGTGGTATGTGAATTTCCAGAAGTGTTTCCGGAAGATATTACGGATGTACCGCCGGAAAGAGAGGTTGAATTTACTATTGATCTAGTTCCGGGTACTCGACCGATTTCGATGGCACCGTATCGTATGTCGGCATCGGAATTGGTAGAATTGAAAAAGCAATTGAATGACTTGTTGGACAAGAAATTTGTAAGGCCAAGTGTTTCTCCTTGGGGTGCTCCGGTATTGTTGGTAAAGAAGAAGGACGGGAGTATGCGGTTATGCATTGATTATCGACAGTTGAACAAAGTGACAATTAAGAACAAGTATCTGCTTCCAAGGATCGATGATTTGATGGACCAATTGGTTGGTGCGAATGTCTTTAGCAAGATTGATTTGAGATCGGGATATCACCAAATTCGTGTGAAAAGCGAGGATGTTCAGAAGACGGCATTTAGGACACGGTATGGTCATTACGAATATTCCGTGATGCCATTCGGGGTTTCTAATGCGCCGGATGTGTTTATGGAATACATGAATCGTATTTTTCATGAACAGTTGGATCGTTTTGTGGTTGTGTTCATCGACGATATTTTGATTTACTCTAAGTCTCAAGAGGAGCATGAAGAGCATTTGAGAATTGTGTTACAAATTTTGAAAGAGAAACAATTATATGCTAAGTTGTCAAAATGTGAATTTTGGTTGTCGGAAGTAAGTTTTCTTGGACATGTTATTTCCGGGAGTGGTATTAGTGTTGATCCATCCAAGATTGATGCGGTGATGCAATGGGAGGCTCCTAGGTCGGTTATGGAGATTCGAAGCTTTTTAGGCTTGGCGGGTTATTATCGGAGGTTTATTGAGGGATTTTCAAAGTTAGCACTTCCGTTAACGCAATTGACTTGTAAGGAAAAGGCTTTCATTTGGGATATTCATTGTGAAGAGAGTTTCAATGAGTTAAAAAGAAGGTTGACAACGGCTCCGATCTTGATTTTGCTAAATCCGAAGGAACCATTTGTTGTGTATTGTGATGCTTCATTGGTTGGTTTAGGTGGTGTTTTGATGCAAGATGGAAAAGTTGTGGCTTATGCTTCTAGACAATTGAGAGTGCATGAAAAGAATTATCCTACACATGACTTGGAGTTAGCGGCCGTGGTGTTTGTTTTGAAAATATGGAGGCATTATCTTTATGGTGCGAGATTTGAAGTTTTTAGTGATCACAAGAGCTTGAAATATTTATTTGATCAAAAGGAGTTGAACATGAGACAGAGGAGGTGGTTAGAACTTTTGAAGGATTATGATTTTGGTTTGAATTACCATCTGGGTAAGGCAAACGTGGTGGCCGATGCCTTAAGTCGGAAGTTGTTATATATGTCCGTATAGATGATGAAAGAATGGGAACTTGTGGAGAATGTTAGAGACTTGAGTTTGGTTTGTGAAATGACGCCGAGGAGCGTGCGACTTGGTATGCTACATGTTACGAATGCTTTTCTTGCAACCGTATGTGAAAAACAAAAGTTGGATTTGAAATTCGTTGATTTGATGTTGAATGAGAATGAGGATTTCAAGGTTGATAACTTTGGAGTTTTGAGATTCCGTGGTCGTATTTGTATTCCCGACGACGCGGAGTTGAAAAAGATGATTTTAGAGGAAGGACACCGAAGTAATTTAAGTATTCATCCGGGTGCGAATAAAATGTATCAAAATTTGAAGAAAATCTTTTGGTGGTCCGGATTAAAGAGAGAGGTAGCTCAATTCGTGTATGCGTGCTTAACTTGTCAAAAGTCTAAGGTGGAACATCAAAAACCGAGTGGATTTATGCAACCGTTGGATATTCCGGAATGGAAATGGGATAGTATATCGATGGATTTTGTTACGGGATTTCCGAATACGCAAAGAGGTCATAATGTTATTTGGGTAATTGTTGATAGGCTTACTAAATCTGCTCACTTTATTCCAATTGATATTAGTTATCCTTTGGAGAAGTTAGCCGAGATTTATGTTCTTGTGGTGGTGAAGTTACATGGAGTTCCTAAGAGTATTGTATCGGATAGAGATCCAAGATTTACATCGAGGTTTTGGGAGAGTTTACAAAAGGCTTTGGGTTCTAAGCTAAGATTGGGTTCGGCTTATCATCCGCAAACGGACGGTCAAACCGAGAGGACGATTCAATCGTTGGAGGATTTATTGCGTGCTTGTGTACTCGAGCAAGGTGGTGCTTGGGATGGTTATTTGGCGTTGATTGAATTCACTTACAATAACAATTTTCATTCGAGTATAAGTATGGCACCATTTGAGGCTTTGTACGGTCGGAGATGTCGAACACCTTTGTGTTGGCATGAAACCGGTGAGAGGACAATAGTTGGACCGGAAATGGTACAACAAACGACGGAGAAAGTGAAGTTTATTCGGGAGAAGATGAAAGCTTCTCAAAGTAGACAAAAGAGCTACCATGACAAGAGAAGGAAAGATCTTGAGTTTCAAGAAAGCGACCATGTGTTTTTGAGAGTTACACCAGTTACGGGTGTGGGTCGTGCTTTGAAGTCGAAGAAGTTGACTTCTCGTTTTATTGGTCCGTATCAGATTACTTCACGAGTTGGTGTTGTGGCTTACCGTGTGGCGTTGCCTCCGAACCTTTCGAATTTGCATGACGTATTCCATGTTTCGCAACTTCGGAAATATGTTCCGGATCCGTCACATGTTATTCCTATGGACGAGGTTAAAGTGAGAGATAACCTTACGGTGGAAGCTTTACCGGTTAGGATTTTGGACCGCAAAGTTAAGAAACTAAGAGGCAAGGATATTACGCTAGTAAAAGTAGAGTGGGGAGGCACTGCGGAAGGCAATATGACGTGGGAACTAGAGAGTGGGATGCGAGAGTCGTATCTGGAGTTGTTTGGATCAGGTAATATTTTCGAGGATGAAAATTTCTAAAGTGGGGGAGAGTTGTAACGCCCCGATTTTGATTATTTCCATTTTGTTGAGTCTTTTATTTTAATTGAGTGATAAATTATTTTATTTGTAAATTGGTGTGTTAAATGTTATTTTACCGTTTTTGAGAGTTTTCGGAGAAATTAGAATTTAGAGTATTTTAGACTTTTCTCAATTAATGATAAGTTAGAAAAGTAGTGGAATTAGAATTTATGTGATTAAAATGAATTAAGTGTTTGTGTGGAAAAAGGAGAGAAAAGAAATAGAAAAGAAAGAAAATAGAGAGAAATAGAGAAAGATAGAAAGAAAAAGAAGAGGAAGAAAGAGGAAGAGGGAAAAAGAGAAGAAAAACTTGGGGAACTAGGAAATCATCAAGAACAATCAATTAGCGAGTTTGGAATCCGGGTAAGGGTGTGAAATCTCATTATCTTATCAATGTATATTATTATGTATGATTGGGTATGTGTGTATTGGATTGGTTGTGGTGTTTTCATAGTTTTCCATTTTAGGTCGATAATGAGAAATCGATCTTTTCGCGGTTGGAAATCGACGAAAATGTGGTAGAATGCTGGTTGCCATGATTAGATTGAGTTCTGATGGATGTATGTTGTTTTGAAAATGTTTTGGGTTGAAAAATAGGGTTTTTGGGTTTTCAACAGCGCTGAAGGATTCTGAGTTTTCGCAGGTTCGCCTAGCGAACCAATCAGCGAAGGGTAGCGAAGGTTCTCTACGGGTATTCGCCTAGCGAAGGTGTGAGCGAAGGTTCGCTAGAGTGTTCGCCTAGCGAAGTTTGGGTGTTTTGAATGTTGGTAGTTGCTGCCTTGGTTCGCCAAGGGGTTCGCCTAGCGAACTTTGTCTCTGTTTTTATCTAACAGTTGGTTCGCTGGAACATTCGCCTAGCGAAGGATCTAGCGAATGCTCGCGAGGGATGTTCGCCTAGCGAAAGTGCTAGCGAATGCTCACGAGGGAGGTTCGCCCAGCGAACAATGCTGTTCGTGTAATTTTGTTTTCTGCACAACTTTTGATCGGTGGTTCGGTTTGAGGCGTGGTTTGATGCATTAGAAAGCTTATGGAATGTTCTTTCTTATTATGATGTTTTGGAAATTGTTAGCCGATTTAATTATGTCAGAAAGTCGGGAATAGTGCTATTTAGCGACTTCTACCGTTTTGACTGTGTGTTTGAATGTGAATCGTACAATAGTGCATTGATGTGAATGTATATAGATTGTATGTGATTGTATGAGATGAATGCATGAATATATCGTGAATATGTATGCATTTCAAGAATGTCTTGTGTCATTTTGCATGTGAAGCATCATGAAATACATTCTTGTATTGAGCGATTCTAATGAGAATCCGTTGTAACGTCGTGTGCCCATGTGAGGTGTGAGCGATGATTACAAATGATTGTGTGCCCATGTGGGGTGTGAGCAATCAGATTGTGTGCCCATGTGGGGTGTGAGCAATCGGATCGTGTGCCCGTGTGGGGTGTGAGCGATTGGGTCGTGTGCCCATGTGGGGTGTGAGCGATCCATAAACATTGTGTGCCCATGTGGGGTGTGAGCAATGGGTGAACATCGTAGGCCCGACGGGGAGTTACTTCGGTAACGAGCGATGGTTCCAACAGAGTTCCTGAGTGAACTAGTGATGATTGAGTCGGTACCGCATTGCATTTGCATAGAGTCGTGAGTCGGTCTCTATGATTTGCATTTATCATCTTTATAATGATGTGTTGTTGAATGAACATAATTGTGTATGTTTATACGGAATGATTGAGAATTGTGAAAGTGTGCATGATGAATATGCTTGGTGGATATATATATATGTATATACATTGTGATGTATATGGATGAAAATGTGATGAATTGTGGTGAGAATGTGTAATATGTGTATTTTTATGTTTATATATATATATATATATATATATATATATATATATATATATATATATATATATATATATATATATATAATTATATGCATTGTTATTATGATAATATTTCTCACCCTTCTGCTGTTTTATGATGCTCTATGAGGCATTGCAGAGTAGGTATGCTGGAGGTCTTTTTGTGAAGCGTGTCTTCATTCTTTTGGTCGGTTGGCTCTGATATGTAGCACCGGGTAGCTAGGATGTATATTATTCGTTTGTGATACATTTGTATATGTATCTTGTTGATGAATGCTTATGTAAACATGACTTATATTGATGGATGATACTTGGTGATGTATATATCTACGTATATATACTTGGATGTATTTCAATGTTTGGATTTTCCGCTTTTATTCTAAATATTGAGATGTGGGTGTAAGGACAAAGTTCCTCTGTGGCAAGTTACCCCACTGTTGCATATCAATATTTTGAGCAGGTGTTGTATGTATTAAATGCGTGTATGATGTGACATGCCTCTTTTATACTATGTTTTAATCGTACTCTGGCGAATTTTTTGTAATATGTGCCTAAATGATTTATGTGATTATTTGGGGGTATAGAAAGGGGGTGTTACAGAATCGGAGAATAGCTGGGGCAGATTCGTGCAAGAATCGCAACTGCAGAATTGCAGAATCGCGTTGTTCGCAGTGCGAATAAAAGTTCGCTGGGCGAATGTTCGCCTCATATTCGCTAAGAAAATGAAGTAGTGAACGAAGGGAAAGAAGAGAAATTCTGGGATGTGTGGTGGGGAAGTTCGCCCCAGGTTCACTGGGCGAACTCCTAGCAAACTCTAGTTCGCTGGGCGAATGAGAAGCGAATGGGGGAGAGAAAAAGGTAAGTCTCTAGTTTTTGTATGAGAGGAGTTGTTCACTGGAAAGTTCGCTAAGTGAACCCCTAGCGAAGGGCAATTCGCAGAGCAAACTCGCAGCGAGCATGACAGTGTTGTTTGCTGCTGTTATGGACAAAATTTTCCTAATTTTTAAAAATTCATAACTTTTAATCCGTATATCCGTTTTAGCCGCCGTTTGAATCGTTGGAAACCTGGTTTCACATACTTTTTGTTAAAATTAATTTCACTACCAGCATTCCAACCATTTGACATGTTAATTGGGTTTTCGTGTATGTGTTATGTGTTGTACATTGAAATGATGAATTCGGTTGTGTGTATACGTGTTACGGTTGTGGATTGTTGTTGTTGTATGTGTTGGCAGGTATATGTTGCGTGTTGGATGGTTAGAGTATGATGTATTGATGCATTGTTAGTCATATGCATTTAGTTGTCGTCGTATGATGTCGTTGTATGCATGTCATGTTGTATAAGTTGTGTGTCCATGTGGGGTGTGAGTGTCTTATTGGGATTCTTTGAAATAGAATCGTATTGTTGTTGTTGTTGTTGAGGTGATCGTGTGCCCATGTGGGGTGTTAGCGATCACAGATGTCGCTTGCCCGTGTGGGGTGTGAGCGACTGATATAGAAATTCCGACGGGAATTATGATCATGAAAAAGGGATCGAATTGGTACCACATGCATTGCGGCAAGTCGTGGGTCTCATTGCATTGCATTGTGTTGTGTTGTAGTGCATATGATTGTCTGTTTGTGTGGAAAATTGTATTTGTGCTGATGTTGTGGTGAGAGGGTGAGCCATATATGGATTATGTTCTTTCATACTTATCTTATGCATTTCTTATGTTGATTTGAGAATCTCACCTCTTCTGTTTGAATGTTACCTCAACGTGGGTAACGTGCAGGTAAGCAGGATTAGTGCGGAGTTGAAGTTAGTGAAGATGGAGTCTTATCTTTTATTTCGTGTGTCGGCGTCTACTCTGATGTGTAACACTAGGGATTCGGAACGCTTGTCGTTATTTGTTTTATTATTTGTTACCACTTTATTTGCTTGATGATAATTATGTGGTATTACACATGTTATGTTTTAGTTGAATTTCGCTGCTATATGAGAAGATTAATTAAGTATGGTTTTATTGATGATATCTATGTGTTACATATCGTATGCATGAGCAGGTGTTTATTGAATGTAGCATCCTAAACTTTGTATGTTTTATTTTACTCTGATATTTTATTATTAATTATCTCGGGGGTTTTGGGTGTTACAACTTTCCAGTTTCATTTCGGAATCTGAACTATTTTTTTCATGAAGTCCTCGATGTTTCGGCACGATTCCATTTACTTTGGCTTCATTTTCATCCTTTTAATTTGTAAATGACCGTGACATATCACTAATAAAGATGCATGCACATTGGTGTTATTATTCAACTGTCAAATATCACTGTTAAAAATATTTTTATTCGATAAAATTACTCTGGCCTATATTTAACTCACCTCACAGATACTACTATATTTGCAAATTCTACAGAAGCCTCTTATTTTATCGTTTAAAAAGTACAATGGATATCCAATTAGTTCATACATCAGAGCAATAAAATATTGGAAAGACGCCGAGATAAGTTGGTCAAATGACATAACTACCCAAACTCATTGGTCAAAATCAGCTAGAATTATCCACTCTAGAAAATGCTTGACCTGGTTTTCTAATGCAATACACAGTAAAAGAAATACCATTCAAGCTTAAAGGAAAACTTCAGTACACAATTATAAGACTTGCGATATTGTATAAGATTGAATGTTGTAGAGTCAATAGAAAATTATATATACAGATGTAAAATATTCACCTTCTGATACGCTTATGTCTCATGGAAGCCCCATCACTAGAGGTTCTAAAATGTGCTGCTTTGGGGCTTGACACCAAATCCTCAGTAAGGTTGAGCTTTCTCCTTATTAAATCGTCTGGCATGGCCTGTGTGGAATAGTTAGAAAGAGAATGTTGACGAGGGACCATAGGTGTACTAGAAGACTAGTTTACACAAGGAAGTTATATATTTGTGTACTTACACAGTGAGACACGTATAATATTGTTATCTGAGAACTAACCTTTAATATGTAAGTAGGGCTTTGGAATCCAAAAAATAGATTAAACTTGTTGGCTATTTTTATATGTGCTGTTTGGAGATTTGGCTCACAAACAAAGCATTCGGGCTCTCTCATATCTCTCCGACGGGACAATTGAAAAAATTCAAGCTGTGATTGAGGTAGGCGTATGTTGCAGACTTGTGCAGCTCCTTCTGTGAGTGCCTATTCATCTATTCATGGTCAACAAATGTCCTGATTCAATTTTTGACTATCTTGTTTCTAAAGGTTTGTGTGTTTTGTAGATATATACATATATGGTTTCAAGCTGTGATTGAGGCATGTGTATGGCTCTCACACTTGTGCAGCTCCTTCTGTGAGTGCCTATTCATCTATTCATTTAAATACTGAGTCCACAATACTTTGAACTGTCAAGAAAAATAAGTTTAAACTTTAGAAGTTTCCTTCAGCAATACATTATCTGTAGAGCCTTATTGAAATCAATAGCCACTCCTAACATTTTGTATAATTTTCTAATCTTTTGCAGTTGGCAATTACATGGAAGGGTCTAATGAAAAGTGTTGGCTTGTGGGACTGAATTTATTTGATGGAAATTTTTAATATTTATCTTACTATACTATACACGAGAGCCATATCTCAATTCAATACAAAACTGAATTTAGTCATGTTTATCGTACTATACTATAAACTTTTTATATTTGGTCATGTATATCTTACTATACTATACATGAGAGTCATATCTCAATTCAATACAAAACTGAATTTATTTGATACAAATTTTTAATGTTTATGATTAGTCCATATCTCCATTTTTTATGATTAGTCCAACGTAAGTTTGGAATAATCTTGTACATTGCATGTAAATGGCCTAATATTTTTATATTTTTGAACTATTTTCTTGGGACATAATGTTTAATATGTTTGTTTGAGTAGTTAGTTTTCACGAATATGACCGATGTAACAGTCTGACATTTTAGAATTTTAAAATGATGTATGAATATGATTTTGGTGAAATTATTTTCGTGTATATGTTTAAAGATGATGCATAAATTTCAAGAATTTTATAAACTATAATACTAGAATTCTATAATTGATATGATGCATTTGGACCTGTCATGGCAGTTATGGAGATGGAGAGCCAACTGACAATGCTGCAAGATTCTATAAGTGGTATTACTAATATAATTGTGTGTTTAAATTAGCTAGGGATTAGCTATGAATTAGCTATAAATTATTAGAATGGTGTTTAAATTAATTAGAGATTAGCTAGGAATTAGCTAGGAAGTAGCTACAGATTAGCTACCATTTCTGGGTTTAAATATGATACTAATATAAAAAAATTAAAATTGAAACAATTGACACGTGTCATACATGTCAGCATTTTTTGCCACGTTGGCATTGTCCCATGTAAGCCACGTCATCAAAAAAATTTCACATGGCATGTCACATAAGCCACCATTAGTGGAAACTAACGGTAGGGACTAAAGTTAGGGACGGAAAACTCTCAGAGGACCATTGTTTGAAGGAAAATTTTGGAGGGACCAAACCTAAAAGTTGGGATATTTGTAGGGACCTTATACATATTTAACCCAATTTTAATATATAAATGTTCCTAAATAAAATAAAACAAATATAAAATAATAATATTACACTAATATGAAATAACATCTAATCTGAATTAAATATTTAATTAACTAAAAAAACTTAAATTAATTTTAAAGTAATTGAAAAATTATTTAGCCAGAAAATAAAAAGAGATAAAATAATTAAAGTTATCTAAACTAAAATCTTAATTAACTAAGAAATTTAAATTAACTTTAAATTAATAACAAAAATTCAAATAAAGAAAGATGAAATAAAATAGGGTCAACTAAAATAAAAATTTAATTATATAAACTAAAATAAACTAAAGTAATTAAAAATTTTGACTAAGAAATAAAATAAAGAAAAAAATGATAAAATGAAATTAAAGTTAACTAAATTGATTCTAAATTAATTGAAAGATTAACTAATAAAAAAACTATAAATAAAATGCATAAATGCGAACAAAAAGGTCGGATATCGAAATTCCTTAACATAAAATGATTGTACCAAAATTATCAACATGGAATAAAATCACTTGAAAAAATACAACATTTTGTCAGGTTTTGAAATTAATCGGAACCGACTTTTATTTTGACTGACTCGTCTGTAAATCCAACAAGTTCGTTCTAGCTGATAAATTGGGATATGCAAGATGATATTAACCTAGAATGATATGCGAAAGATCAAAGAATTTGAGGGTAAAATTTGGGGTATGACACTATTACCTAGAACAACTTAACGGGGAAGAACTTGCTCGACCATGGAATGCCGAAAAGCTAAAACAATATTATAGCTAAGGCCCTAACTGTCGACATGCTTCGTCAACACGACAAGTTTAGTGTACGACCACAAATGCGGCTCAGGTACAAGCGCTGCATACCAAAACAAATCAAGGCATGCTTTTGCTCAAGAATGAGCAAAACCCATGCCCGAAAGAGGTTCCTCGACCGAGCCCGCCGTTGTCCAAGTACTATGACAGGCATAACACCCAGCTCGCGATGGGAAGTTCACGCCACGAACTCAGGCCGCAAATGCGACCTGAGCTCCTCCCTCATGCCCGGAAGTTTGCGCATGCTCCTCGCATATTTGAAGAAACTCGGGGATGACCATTTTGCCGTCCTCGACGCTATAGAGGAATCCAGCCCCCTCGGTGGATAATTCGACCCCAGGGTTCAGGATCCTTAACTCTGCCACGACATTGTTGAAGGAATCCTCAGTGATGACTCCACAATCGTCCTCTGCCCGGTTGATACGTGCGACCAGCTTAGCCCGAGTCTTCAGCTTCTTCACCTCCTCGTGCTCGTCCTCAGCGTGAGCATCAGTATTCCTCAGTTGCTCGACCAGGTCTTCTGCGGCTTTCTTCTCTGCGACAAGGGTGTCATTCTCCCCGTTGACCTTGGTCAGTTCATCCTGGGATTTTTTCAGCGCCCCCTCGACGGCCCTGGCTTGCTCTTCCCTGGACTTTTGTAACTTCTCTTCCAGATCCGCAATCATAGTCCAGGCCTTCTTCAGCTTAGAGTCCTGACGGGGACCCTCCTCGGTGTACACCACCGCCATCTCCAAGACCCTAATCAGGGAGGAAGCATCTTGAGCTAGCATTGCACTTTTTCTCGGGCGGTCCATTTCCTCGAGCTTCAGAGACTCCACCCGAGGAATTGCTAAAGAAGATCCTTCGAAGAACCTTTTATTGCGGAGCCACGGAGGCAGCTCAAACCTACATTTTCCCCATTCCTTGCTGAGGTCCACAACCTCACCCGTCCGTGTGCGCTTGGGCCTTGAGTTAACGGGCACAGGGGATGTATGGACTGTTGGGGGAGTAGACGAGGAGGTCCCCGACAACGTTTGCGGAGGAGGCCCTCGCTGGCTTAGGCGGCTCTTCCCAATTACTATGCCACCCTTACCTTTCGCCTGGGCATTCTTCACGATCCGTTCATGTGCAGAAGACATTTTACCTGCAAAAACATAACGAGTACATTAGTAAAAGGAAAGGATAACTGCACAAACAAGCTAAGAAATAAAAGCTACCCAGCAAGTCTAGGGCATCATCCCGAGTGCGGCACTCGAGGAGCTCCTTCATATTGATATAACGGCTCTCCACCTTGAGTCCCCCATCTTCATCGTAGATTGGCTCCCTACTCTTAGTCACGCACTGAGCAGGGGTAAAACTGTTAACAAAATCCACCAGCTTCGCATAGCCGGCCTTATCCTCGTTCAGTATCTCCAGAGTCACGGTGTAACCATCCGTCCCCATGGTGAAATGGTCCCTGCTCCAGCAAAAAGGGAACCTCAACAATCCCTGCCCCTGGATCTTGCCATCCTCGTTGACAATATCCTCTCCATTCTCGTCCACCGAGACCTCCCAGACGAACGTGGAGTCAGTGGCCCTCTCCGACACGGGCTCAATAATATAGTACCTCTCCTTGAAAGTCCTAATGGACTTAGAGAAGGGCTTGAACAACTTCCTCCCCTGCTTCAGGGAGACCCAGCCAAATTTCCTCCCCGTAACCTGTCGCTGAAGGTGGGAGACTATAAAGAAAAGGGGGAGGGTAGCTCCTATCTCCAAATAATCGCATGTCAGTTTGAATGCTCGTATGAAGGCAATCAAGTTAGGATGCAGCTGCGAGGGAGCCAGATCCAGGTGAACGAAGATCGACCTCTGAAAGTCCGTAAAGGGAAACCTCAGCCTTATCTCCTTAAAGACATATTCATACATTGGGAACCTCTTCCCGAAGTCCGAGCAGATGCGATCGTCTTCTTCTGGGAAATGGAACTTCCACTCCCCCTCAGCTCCCACCGTCGTGAAAGCATCTCTGGTGTACGAGGCAAAAATGGAGGCATGTTCCTCAGGTTCCGTGAAAGACAACTCCTCCGCGGTAGTCCTCAAGGAAGGGGTTTCGTCAGCATCCCGGGGAGTAGCGGTGTCTTCAATATCATTATCCTCTGAGGTTCTCTCCTCGGACAAGTCTCTAAGAATTTTGTCCTTAGTTTCGCGGGTCATCTCCTTTACCTGAAAAGCAGAGGACAAAAGTGAATTCGATGATAAAGTCAAATCCACCCTTCCACTGCTAGTCAAGTGAAAGGGCGCGCAAAGGCCCGAGAACGACGTCCCCGACCTAAGCCTTACTCAAATGACACAACTATAGCACAAGGAGATGCCTAGGGCAATTCCTCTAACGCATGCAGGGCGATCTTCCCCGGTTCGCTACCCAGAATATCAGTTGAAGGTCTACAGGAAAACTCATGAATCCATCATAAAACTCATGAGTACACTGGAAAATTCATAGTTTCTGCCGGCGACAAACGCTCTCGTCATCGCAACAGCGTCAGAATCGACCTAAAGGACTAAGTTTCTAAGGTTCCAGCGACGCCGGCAGCGGAAAAAAATGGCCAAACCACCGCCTGCCACCAACAGTCACCGGAAACTGCTCCTACACTACCTAAGTTCACCGTAACCACATGCGTTCTAAGGAAACAGAAAATGGAAAAGCATGTTACATAGATTAGTTCAAGCAACTTACGTGGTCAAGGAAAAGGTTAAGGGGTCGAAGAGATCTGGTCGGTACTTGTACGGTGGCTGAGCGGTAGTTGGACGGCGGCTAACGGTAGAATGCAGAGCAAGAGAGCAAAGAAGAGATAGAAGCAAAAAGTACAAATGAGCAGCTTCTCCCTCTATTTATAGATAATCTGTGGGCATGTGCACGAGCACGCGTGGCTAGGGGCATCATCATGACCCTATCCTAGCCATCATGATGCATTAAATGCAGCACATGGCTCGAGGCACACGTGGCACTTCACCTCTTCAGATCACATCAACCGTTGGGATCCCCGCAAGCCGGGCGCACCAAACAACGTTACATGTCTCGCGGGCACAGACTCCCTTGGGCACCGCTAAACAGCCTCATCTCGTCGACAAGTGACGACCATTCCTGGACCTCTCCGGGATTTCGAACTACCCTTAAGTCATCACTCTCATGCTCGGGAGCAACGACTTGGGGGCTCTTGTTCCAAACTGGCCCAATGACTAGGCATGGCCTGTAACACCCCAATTCCCATCGCGAATAAATAATACATAAATAAAATCAGAGTAACTAAAAATTTATTTTTCCGACAGAAACAAGGATGCCACATTTTAAAATAAGAATACACACTCCCTGCTCATAAATTTGATACATAGCATAAAATAGGTTACCCTCAATTGGGAAACTTTTCCATATAAAGGTAATACCAAATATATTCAACAATTATATACATAAATAAAATAATCGTTTCCCCGACTCCCGTGCTACGTATCAGAGCAGACACCAAGACCTAAGCAAAGACGAAGATCTAACTCTTCCACTTGCCTCCACGCCTCTAAAGCTGGCAATCTGCACTATGCCATAAAAAGCATATTCCAGCAGAAGGGTGAGAAATATTATCATAATAACAATGCATATAATTATATATCTCAACATAAACATATACACATTCCACATATTCTCACCATTCCATCATACCACATAACCATACATATTATGTTTACTATGTCACAATCATCACATCTCACTCAATATACATCGCAAGGCATATATATATAAAACCAAGCATATTCCTCATAATGCTTATCATTCAACACAAACACACATATTCATGTTTATCCATCCATGCACACCTGCACAATTCTACTCATTCCACATCAACATATACATCATGCATAATTCACCAATCCAATCAAGACCCGACAATACCACGCATCACATAACTGGGAATGACAGCATAGTCATTCTACCCCAATACATACCTCACTAGGAACGACAACATAGTCATTCTACCCTAGTGCACCTCTCATTAGGAATGACAACGTCGTCATTCTACCCCAATGAATATCCCACTAGGAACGACAACATAATCATTCTACCCTAGTGGACACCACACTAGGAACGACATCAACGTCATTCTACCCCAGTGCACACCTCATTAGGAATGACAACATAGTCATTCTACCCCAATGAGTATCCCACTAGGAACGACAACATAGTCATTCTACCCCAGTGGACACGACAACTCAATTGTACATCACTAGGAATGACATATAGTCATTCTACCCTAATGAGTACTCCACCAGGAACGACATATAATCGTTCTACCCCAATGGACCCAACGACACACTCGCACTTCACTAGGAATGACATAAAGTCATTCTACCCTAATGAGTACAACAACAATTCTAGGAACAACATACAGTCATTCTACCCTAATGTGTTCGACCAAAACATTAATACCTCACTAGGAATGACATATAAGCCATTCTACCCCAATGAGTATTCTAACACAATTGGAATCCATTCCACACACCAAATATTACTACTATAGCAATCCCATGATAATCAATATCTTACCATTCATCTTGCTGTGGATCTACGCCACAGAGGCCACCATATCATACATTAATCATACACTCGAAACCACATACATTGATACTTACTTAAACAATGTATTTTTCACTAACTACAACCCACAACAAATAGCATTTCATCATTTACACCCATATCAATTCACATCAAGAATTACTCACCATCAACCACAACAATCCATCATCACAACATCTCATCATATATTCACAATCAACATGCATTATCATTTAACTCAAACAATGCATATATTCACCAAAGAGCCACAAATCACAAAGAATTCCCCAATCAAGGGTTCACTCCACAAGCATATCCACAACACATTCATAACCACACCTTCATTTCATCAAAAACAACTATTCACGATTAAGCGGTAAAGTCGGCCAAAAGTCGGCTAAAAATAATATTTCTTTTCACCAAATGATAGAACATATTTTTAGCTTCACATCCATATAAAGAACACCTCAATCGGATCAACAACGCAAAAGATATGGATATTTCAAAATAA
Source organism: Lathyrus tuberosus (assembly GCA_022829125.1). Classification (NCBI taxonomy): domain Eukaryota; kingdom Viridiplantae; phylum Streptophyta; class Magnoliopsida; order Fabales; family Fabaceae; genus Lathyrus; species Lathyrus tuberosus. The sequence continues at coordinate 7,878,416 of JALAZF010000254.1, forward strand.
CGCGAAAGCATAAACCGGACGCCGGACACAACGAAACGTTTCAAAAATACTGTTCCAATTGGACCAGGTTCAGACCTCAAAACCATTTTTCCTAGAAAGAACATCTCGTTAGCTTCCCAACGCTTCAAACGGGGGTCAAAACCGACTTACGGTTCAAGAGATATGAATTTCCGAAGTTTTCCGAAAAACAGAATTTTCCACCTACAGCACGCGTCCGTACGCCTGCGCACAAAACCAGAATTTCTGCTACATTCTGGTACAGCTGCGTAATCGCCCGAAACCCGACCGATTCAATTACTTTCTTCCGAATAAATACATGGTAATCCTCCATAAATACATACCAACATGTTAGGATAAAAAAAACACCGATTCCACAACATTCGATTTTCACCAAAATCTCACATTCTCAAAACCCAAAAGTGTCAAAACTCACAATATCAACCGATTTCAACCAAACTAGTTTCTATAATCTTGGCCTAACCTCATACGACTAATCTACGCAATTTATTTCGAAATCTAACCGTGAAAACATCGGTTTCTATCGATTATGTCCAAATCGACCTAAACGGTATTATAACGAAAACAACCAAAACGATTCCAACGAAACCATACATAAACACATACAATGTTAAGATAACAATATTTATCACCCTTACCCGATTAAATCGACTCCGAAAGATTGATCTTGGTGATTTTCCACACTTTTCTCTTTGTTCTTCTCTTTTCTCCTCTCTTGCTCTCTTTCTCTCCTTTTCTCTTTTTCTTTCTTTTTCTTACTATTTCTCTCTTTCTATTTCTATTTATAAAATATCTACTTTTTCTAAAATATCTAACCTCTCCAAATGACCATTTTGCCCTTACGCTCAAATATCTCCCAAACGCTCTCAAAATGCGATAAAACTTAAACAGCGATGAAATATATTTCGGGGAATAAAAGGTGAAAAGAAATTATAATTTATTGCAAATATTTTACCTATCAGAGAAATTAACCAATTAACTCAATTAGCAGGTAAAATACAATAAATTCACATAAATGAAATAAATAAATACAATTAGACAAATCGGGGCGTTACAATTCTCCCCCACTTATACATTTTCGTCCTCGAAAATATACTGAGACGAACAACTCCGGACACGACTCTCGCATCCGACTAACAAACTAACATGCCAACAAAAGGCACACCACGAATAACACAAACAACAAACCAGTACACTAACCGCAACAACAACGACACGACAACGACGACAACAACCACGACAAGATGCAATGCCCATACAATTCACTTGACGACCAACTCACAACTCAAAGGATAACCAAGATACAAACACCCAGGTTCACTCTTGAACCGGAACACAACAAGATCGTTACCAACACCATAGGTAACACTCTTCTAATCTCCAAACATAGTAATTAGCTACTCGCACTCGAACCATCACAATGGAAACAAGGCAACAACCAGACAAGAACATAAGCTCCATGACACAACTTCGCCTCAACAACATCCACAAAACCAGAATACCTACATCCTTGTCTCACAATAACCAATACAACAATTCCACATTTCCGATGTTCACTCCGATTACTCGCGACTAACAAAACCACCAATTCATATTCAACATTTGACTCTTCCTACTATTCACCAGAAAGTCATAGTTCACTGGTTATATACACAACCTCACATTATTCTGCAGTAGCTTACACACCGGACACAAGCCTCTGAATTGCTCAAACAATTCTAATTCTTTGACCATCCAAACATACATATGCAAAGGCCTTCAACTTAACTCATCCGGCACGACATTAATTCTTCTCAAAGAATAATCCAATTCAAATTTATAACTCGTTTTGGAATCCCAACCATCAATGTTGTCTCATACTTATTCCTCTCGACCAAGAAAACTCGTCTTTATCAACCAAAATCCACTCTTGACAACTTATCTTAAAGCTTTTTTTTTTCAACACTTGCGACTCAATCTTCAACGCCCTACATGTTCTTCCTCTGATTTTATAATCGATCAAAATATCCTTAAAGGACACCACTGCAAACTTATCCAAATAAGTATGAAGATATAATTCCCATACTCCACAACCATTCGCCGAACATACCAACTAAGCTGGAAAAACACGTCTATTCCATCCAACACAATTTCCTTCTGCTATCAACAAGAGATTAAGGGTGATCAGTTCCTCAATTTGTCAATAGACAGCCGACAATCATGATGGGGCATAAACCGTCTTTACCAAACTATAATAGCATTTCTTGCATCCTGTGCGCAAAACTACCTAAGGCACAAATCCTTAGTTGACATAAACCTTACCTCTGCCTTCCTTCCAGAACCGGGAACAACGATGTCCAAACCACACTTACAATCTTGCAGTCAACGGCACCCTGAGCCCACGCTCCACAACAGAAGCAACTTGGAGAAGTACCAGCTTCTCCCCCACTTATCTCAATCTCACACCTGAAGATAAAAGATTAGAGAAACCAGAAAGTACTGACAGTGTTCCACACACCTATCACGTACTAGGGGACAAACAACACCGACAGTATTCAACTGTCACACCAACTGACTCAATAGCTTGGCCGGACGGACCGACCTGCTCTGATACCACTAATGTAACACCCCAATTCCCATCGCGAATAAATAATACATAAATAAAATCAGAGTAACTAAAAATTTATTTTTCCGACAGAAACAAGGATGCCACATTTTAAAATAAGAATACACACTCCCTGCTCATAAATTTGATACATAGCATAAAATAGGTTACCCTCAATTGGGAAACTTTTCCATATAAAGGTAATACCAAATATATTCAACAATTATATACATAAATAAAATAATCGTTTCCCCGACTCCCGTGCTACGTATCAGAGCAGACACCAAGACCTAAGCAAAGACGAAGATCTAACTCTTCCACTTGCCTCCACGCCTCTAAAGCTGGCAATCTGCACTATGCCATAAAAAGCATATTCCAGCAGAAGGGTGAGAAATATTATCATAATAACAATGCATATAATTATATATCTCAACATAAACATATACACATTCCACATATTCTCACCATTCCATCATACCACATAACCATACATATTATGTTTACTATGTCACAATCATCACATCTCACTCAATATACATCGCAAGGCATATATATATAAAACCAAGCATATTCCTCATAATGCTTATCATTCAACACAAACACACATATTCATGTTTATCCATCCATGCACACCTGCACAATTCTACTCATTCCACATCAACATATACATCATGCATAATTCACCAATCCAATCAAGACCCGACAATACCACGCATCACATAACTGGGAATGACAGCATAGTCATTCTACCCCAATACATACCTCACTAGGAACGACAACATAGTCATTCTACCCTAGTGCACCTCTCATTAGGAATGACAACGTCGTCATTCTACCCCAATGAATATCCCACTAGGAACGACAACATAATCATTCTACCCTAGTGGACACCACACTAGGAACGACATCAACGTCATTCTACCCCAGTGCACACCTCATTAGGAATGACAACATAGTCATTCTACCCCAATGAGTATCCCACTAGGAACGACAACATAGTCATTCTACCCCAGTGGACACGACAACTCAATTGTACATCACTAGGAATGACATATAGTCATTCTACCCTAATGAGTACTCCACCAGGAACGACATATAATCGTTCTACCCCAATGGACCCAACGACACACTCGCACTTCACTAGGAATGACATAAAGTCATTCTACCCTAATGAGTACAACAACAACACTAGGAACAACATACAGTCATTCTACCCTAATGTGTTCGACCAAAACATTAATACCTCACTAGGAATGACATATAAGCCATTCTACCCCAATGAGTATTCTAACACAATTGGAATCCATTCCACACACCAAATATTACTACTATATCAATCCCATGATAATCAATACCTTACCATTCATCTTGCTGTGGATCTACGCCACAGAGGCCGCCATATCATACATTAATCATACACTTGAAACCACATACATTGATACTTACTTAAACAATGTATTTATCACTAACTACAACCCACAACAAATAGCATTTCATCATTTACACCCATATCAATTCACATCAAGAATTACTCACCATCAACCACAACAATCCATCATCACAACATCTCATCATATATTCACAATCAACATGCATTATCATTTAACTCAAACAATGCATATATTCACCAAAGAGCCACAAATCACAAGTTATTCCCCAATCAAGGGTTCACTCCACAAGCATATCCACAACACATTCATAACCACACCTTCATTTCATCAAAAACAACTATTCACGATTAAGCGGTAAAGTCGGCCAAAAGTCGGCTAAAAATAATATTTCTTTTCACCAAATGATAGAACATATTTTTAGCTTCACATCCATATAAAGAACACCTCAATCAGATAAACAACGCAAAAGATATGGATATTTCAAAATAACGCGAAAGCATAAACCGTACGCCGGACACAACGAAACGTTTCGAAAATACTGTTCCAATTGGAGCAGGTTCAGACCTCAAAACCATTTTTCCTAGAAAGAACATCTCGTTAGCTTCCCAACGCTTCGAACGGGGGTCAAATCCGACTTACGGTTCAAGAGATATGAATTTCCGAAATTTTCCGAAAAACAGAATTTTCCACCTACAGCACGCGTCCGTATGCCTGTGCACAAAACCAGAATTTCTGCTACATTCTGGTACAGCTGCGTAATCGCCCGAAACCCGACCGATTCAATTACTTTCTTCCGAATAAATACATGGTAATCCTCCATAAATACATACCAACATGTTAGGATAAAAAAAACACCGATTCCATAACATTCAATTTTCACCAAAATCTCACATTCTCAAAACCCAAAAATGTCAAAACTCACAATATCAACCGATTTCAACCAAACTAGTTTCTATAATCTCGGCCTAACCTCATACGACTAATCTACGCAATTTATTTCGAAATCTAACCGTGAAAACATCGGTTTCTATCGATTATGTCCAAATCGACCTAAAAGGTATTATAACGAAAACAACCAAAACGATTCCAACGAAACCATACATAAACACATACAATGTTAAGATAACAATATTTATCACCCTTACCCGATTAAATCGACTCCGAAAGATTGATCTTGGTGATTTTCCACATTTTTCTCTTTGTTCTTCTCTTTTCTCCTCTCTTGCTCTCTTTCTCTCCTTTTCTCTTTTTCTTTCTTTTTATTACTATTTCTCTCTTTCTATTTCTATTTATAAAATATCTACTTTTTCTAAAATATCTAACCTCTCCAAATGACCATTTTGCCCTTACGCTCAAATATCTCCCAAACGCTCTCAAAATGCGATAAAACTTAAACAGCGATGAAATATATTTCGGGAAATAAAAGTTGAAAAGAAATTATAATTTATTGCAAATATTTTACCTATCAGAGAAATTAACCAATTAACTCAATTAGTAGGTAAAATACAATAAATTCACACATTTCACAAAATTCACATAAATGAAATAAATAAATACAATTAGACAAATCGGGGCGTTACAATTCTCCCCCACTTATACATTTTCGTCCTCGAAAATATACTGAGACGAACAACTCCGGACACGACTCTCGCATCCGACTAACAAACTAACATGCCAACAAAAGGCACACCACGAATAACACAAACAACAAACCAGTACACTAACTTCAACAACAACGACACGACAACGACGACAACAACCACGACAAGATGCAATGCCCATACAATGCACTTGACGACCAACTCACAACTCAAAGGATAACCAAGATACAAACACCCAGGTTCACTCTTGAACCGGAACACAACAAGATCGTTACCAACACCATAGGTAACACTCTTCTAATCTCCAAACATAGGAATTAGCTACTCGCACTCGAACCATCACAATGGAAACAAGGCAACAACCAGACAAGAACATAAGCTCCATGACACAACTTCGCCTCAACAACATCCACAAAACCAGAATACCTACATCCTTGTCTCACAATAACCAATACAACAATTCCACACTTCCAATGTGCACTCCGATTACTCGCGACTAACAAAACCACCAATTCATATTCAACATTTGACTCTTCCTACTATTCACCAAAAAGTCATAGTTCACTGGTTATATACACAACCTCACATTATTCTGCAGTAGCTTACACACCGGACACAAGCCTCTGAATTGCTCAAACAATTCTAATTCTCTGACCATCCAAACATACATATGCAAAGGCCTTCAACTTAACTCATCCGGCACGACATTAATTCTTCTCAAAGAATAATCCAATTCAAATTTATAACTCGTTTTGGAATCCCAACCATCAATGTTGTCTCATACTTATTCCTCTCGACCAAGAAAACTCGTCTTTATCAACCAAAATCCACTCTTGACAACTTAACTTAAAGCTTTTTTTTTCAACACTTGCGACTCAATCTTCAACGCCCTACATGTTCTTCCTCTGATTTTATAATCGATCAAAATATCCTTAAAGGACACCACTGCAAACTTATCCAAATAAGTATGAAGATATAATTCCCATACTCCACAACCATTCGCCGAACATACCAACTAAGCTGGATAAACACGTCTATTCCATCCAACACAATTTCCGTCTGCTATCAACAAGAGATTAAGGGTGATCAGTTCCTCAATTTGTCAATAGACAGCCGACAATCATGATGGGGCATAAACCGTCTTTACCAAACTATAATAGCATTTCTTGCATCCTGTGCGCAAAACTACCTAAGGCACAAATCCTTAGTTGACATAAACCTTACCTCTGCCTTCCTTCCAGAACCGGGAACAACGATGTCCAAACCACACTTACAATCTTGCAGTCAACGGCACCCTGAGCCCACGCTCCACAACAGAAGCAACTTGGAGAAGTACCAGCTTCTCCCCCACTTATCTCAATCTCACACCTGAAGATAAAAGATTAGAGAAACCAGAAAGTACTGACAGTGTTCCACACACCTATCACGTACTAGGGGACAAACAACACCGACAGTATTCAACTGTCACACCAACTGACTCAATAGCTTGGCCGGACGGACCGACCTGCTCTGATACCACTAATGTAACACCCCAATTTCCATCGCGAATAAATAATACATAAATAAAATCAGAGTAACTAAAAATTTATTTTTCCGACAGAAACAAGGATGCCACATTTTAAAATAAGAATACACACTCCTTGCTCATAAATTTGATACATAGCATAAAATAGGTTACCCTCAATTGGGAAACTTTTCCATATAAAGGTAATACCAAATATATTCAACAATTATATACATAAATAAAATAATCGTTTCTCCGACTCCCGTGCTACGTATCAGAGCAGACACCAAGACCTAAGCAAAGACGAAGATCTAACTCTTCCACTTGCCTCCACGCCTCTAAAGCTGGCAATCTGCACTATGCCATAAAAAGCATATTCCAGCAGAAGGGTGAGAAATATTATCATAATAACAATGCATATAATTATATATCTCAACATAAACATATACACATTCCACATATTCTCACCATTCCATCATACCACATAACCATACATATTATGTTTACTATGTCACAATCATCACATCTCACTCAATATACATCGCAAGGCATATATATATGAAACCAAGCATATTCCTCATAATGCTTATCATTCAACACAAACACACATATTCATGTTTATCCATCCATGCACACCTGCACAATTCTACTCATTCCACATCAACATATACATCATGCATAATTCACCAATCCAATCAAGACCCGACAATACCACGCATCACATAACTGGGAATGACAGCATAGTCATTCTACCCCAATACATACCTCACTAGGAACGACAACATAGTCATTCTACCCTAGTGCACCTCTCATTAGGAATGACAACGTCGTCATTCTACCCCAATGAATATCCCACTAGGAACGACAACATAATCATTCTACCCTAGTGGACACCACACTAGGAACGACATCAACGTCATTCTACCCCAGTGCACACCTCATTAGGAATGACAACATAGTCATTCTACCCCAATGAGTATCCCACTAGGAACGACAACATAGTCATTCTACCCCAGTGGACACGACAACTCAATTGTACATCACTAGGAATGACATATAGTCATTCTACCCTAATGAGTACTCCACCAGGAACGACATATAATCGTTCTACCCCAATGGACCCAACGACACACTCGCACCTCACTAGGAATGACATAAAGTCATTCTACCCTAATGAGTACAACAACAACACTAGGAACAACATACAGTCATTCTACCCTAATGTGTTCGACCAAAACATTAATACCTCACTAGGAATGACATATAAGCCATTCTACCCCAATGAGTATTCTAACACAATTGGAATCCATTCCACACACCAAATATTACTACTATAGCAATCCCATGATAATCAATACCTTACCATTCATCTTGCTGTGGATCTACGCCACAGAGGCCGCCATATCATACATTAATCATACACTCGAAACCACATACATTGATACTTACTTAAACAATGTATTTATCACTAACTACAACCCACAACAAATAGCATTTCATCATTTACACCCATATCAATTCACATCAAGAATTACTCACCATCAACCACAACAATCCATCATCACAACATCTCATCATATATTCACAATCAACATGCATTATCATTTAACTCAAACAATGCATATATTCACCAAAGAGCCACAAATCACAAAGAATTCCCCAATCAAGGGTTCACTCCACAAGCATATCCACAACACATTCATAACCACACCTTCATTTCATCAAAAACAACTATTCACGATTAAGCGGTAAAGTCGGCCAAAAGTCGGCTAAAAATAATATTTCTTTTCACCAAATGATAGAACATATTTTTAGCTTCACATCCATATAAAGAACACCTCAATCGGATAAACAACGTAAAAGATATGGATATTTCAAAATAACGCGAAAGCATAAACCGGACGCCGGACACAACGAAACGTTTCGAAAATACTGTTCCAATTGGACCAGGTTCAGACCTCAAAACCATTTTCCCTAGAAAGAACATCTCGTTAGCTTCCCAACGCTTCGAACGGGGGTCAAATCCGACTTACGGTTCAAGAGATATGAATTTCCGAAGTTTTCCGAAAAACAGAATTTTCCACCTACAGCACGCGTCCGTATGCCTGTGCACAAAACCAGAATTTCTGCTACATTCTGGTACAGCTGCGTAATCGCCCGAAACCCGACCGATTCAATTACTTTCTTCCGAATAAATACATGGTAATCCTCCATAAATACATACCAACATGTTAGGATAAAAAAAACACCGATTCCATAACATTCAATTTTCACCAAAATCTCACATTCTCAAAACCCAAAAATGTCAAAACTCACAATATCAACCGATTTCAACCAAACTAGTTTCTATAATCTCGGCCTAACCTCATACGACTAATCTACGCAATTTATTTCGAAATCTAACCGTGAAAACATCGGTTTCTATCGATTATGTCCAAATCGACCTAAACGGTATTATAACAAAAACAACCAAAACGATTCCAACGAAACCATACATAAACACATACAATGTTAAGATAACAATATTTATCACCCTTACCCGATTAAATCGACTCCGAAAGATTGATCTTGGTGATTTTCCACATTTTTCTCTTTGTTCTTCTCTTTTCTCCTCTCTTGCTCTCTTTCCCTCCTTTTCTCTTTTTCTTTCTTTTTATTACTATTTCTCTCTTTCTATTTCTATTTATAAAATATCTACTTTTTCTAAAATATCTAACCTCTCCAAATGACCATTTTGCCCTTACGCTCAAATATCTCCCAAACGCTCTCAAAATGCGATAAAACTTAAACAGCGATGAAATATATTTCGGGAAATAAAAGTTGAAAAGAAATTATAATTTATTGCAAATATTTTACCTATCAGAGAAATTAACCAATTAACTCAATTAGCAGGTAAAATACAATAAATTCACACATTTCACAAAATTCACATAAATGAAATAAATAAATACAATTAGACAAATCGGGGCGTTACAATTCTCCCCCACTTATACATTTCCGTCCTCGAAAATATACTGAGACGAACAACTCCGGACACGACTCTCGCATCCGACTAACAAACTAACATGCCAACAAAAGGCACACCACGAATAACACAAACAACAAACCAGTACACTAACCACAACAACAACGACACGACAACGACGACAACAACCACGACAAGATGCAATGCCCATACAATGCACTTGACGACCAACTCACAACTCAAAGGATAACCAAGATACAAACACCCAGGTTCACTCTTGAACCGGAACACAACAAGATCGTTACCAACACCATAGGTAACACTCTTCTAATCTCCAAACATAGGAATTAGCTACTCGCACTCGAACCATCACAATGGAAACAAGGCAACAACCAGACAAGAACATAAGCTCCATGACACAACTTCGCCTCAACAACATCCACAAAACCAGAATACCTACATCCTTGTCTCACAATAACCAATACAACAATTCCACACTTCCAATGTGCACTCCGATTACTCGCGACTAACAAAACCACCAATTCATATTCAACATTTGACTCTTCCTACTATTCACCAAAAAGTCATAGTTCACTGGTTATATACACAACCTCACATTATTCTGCAGTAGCTTACACACCGGACACAAGCCTCTGAATTGCTCAAACAATTCTAATTCTCTGACCATCCAAACATACATATGCAAAGGCCTTCAACTTAACTCATCCGGCACGACATTAATTCTTCTCAAAGAATAATCCAATTCAAATTTATAACTCGTTTTGGAATCCCAACCATCAATGTTGTCTCATACTTATTCCTCTCGACCAAGAAAACTCGTCTTTATCAACCAAAATCCACTCTTGACAACTTAACTTAAAGCTTTTTTTTTCAACACTTGCGACTCAATCTTCAACGCCCTACATGTTCTTCCTCTGATTTTTTAATCGATCAAAATATCCTTAAAGGACACCACTGCAAACTTATCCAAATAAGTATGAAGATATAATTCCCATACTCCACAACCATTCGCCGAACATACCAACTAAGCTGGATAAACACGTCTATTCCATCCAACACAATTTCCGTCTGCTATCAACAAGAGATTAAGGGTGATCAGTTCCTCAATTTGTCAATAGACAGCCGACAATCATGATGGGGCATAAACCGTCTTTACCAAACTATAATAGCATTTCTTGCATCCTGTGCGCAAAACTACCTAAGGCACAAAGACTTAGTTGACATAAACCTTACCTCTGCCTTCCTTCCAGAACCGGGAACAACGATGTCCAAACCACACTTACAATCTTGCAGTCAACGGCACCCTGAGCCCACGCTCCACAACAGAAGCAACTTGGAGAAGTACCAGCTTCTCCCCCACTTATCTCAATCTCACACCTGAAGACAAAAGATTAGAGAAACCAGAAAGTACTGACAGTGTTCCACACACCTATCACGTACTAGGGGACAAACAACACCGACAGTATTCAACTGTCACACCAACTGACTCAATAGCTTGGCCGGACGGACCGACCTGCTCTGATACCACTAATGTAACACCCCAATTCCCATCGCGAATAAATAATACATAAATAAAATCAGAGTAACTAAAAATTTATTTTTCCGACAGAAACAAGGATGCCACATTTTAAAATAAGAATACACACTCCTTGCTCATAAATTTGATACATAGCATAAAATAGGTTACCCTCAATTGGGAAACTTTTCCATATAAAGGTAATACCAAATATATTCAACAATTATATACATAAATAAAATAATTGTTTCTCCGACTCCCGTGCTACGTATCAGAGCAGACACCAAGACCTAAGCAAAGACGAAGATCTAACTCTTCCACTTGCCTCCACGCCTCTAAAGCTGGCAATCTGCACTATGCCATAAAAAGCATATTCCAGCAGAAGGGTGAGAAATATTATCATAATAACAATGCATATAATTATATATCTCAACATAAACATATACACATTCCACATATTCTCACCATTCCATTATACCACATAACCATACATATTATGTTTACTATGTCACAATCATCACATCTCACTCAATATACATCGCAAGGCATATATATATGAAACCAAGCATATTCCTCATAATGCTTATCATTCAACACAAACACACATATTCATGTTTATCCATCCATGCACACCTGCACAATTCTACTCATTCCACATCAACATATACATCATGCATAATTCACCAATCCAATCAAGACCCGACAATACCACGCATCACATAACTGGGAATGACAGCATAGTCATTCTACCCCAATACATACCTCACTAGGAACGACAACATAGTCATTCTACCCTAGTGCACCTCTCATTAGGAATGACAACGTCGTCATTCTACCCCAATGAATATCCCACTAGGAACGACAACATAATCATTCTACCCTAGTGGACACCACACTAGGAACGACATCAACGTCATTCTACCCCAGTGCACACCTCATTAGGAATGACAACATAGTCATTCTACCCCAATGAGTATCCCACTAGGAACGACAACATAGTCATTCTACCCCAGTGGACACGACAACTCAATTGTACATCACTAGGAATGACATATAGTCATTCTACCCTAATGAGTACTCCACCAGGAACGACATATAATCGTTCTACCCCAATGGACCCAACGACACACTCGCACCTCACTAGGAATGACATAAAGTCATTCTACCCTAATGAGTACAACAACAACACTAGGAACAACATACAGTCATTCTACCCTAATGTGTTCGACCAAAACATTAATACCTCACTAGGAATGACATATAAGCCATTCTACCCCAATGAGTATTCTAACACAATTGGAATCCATTCCACACACCAAATATTACTACTATAGCAATCCCATGATAATCAATACCTTACCATTCATCTTGCTGTGGATCTACGCCACAGAGGCCGCCATATCATACATTAATCATACACTCGAAACCACATACATTGATACTTACTTAAACAATGTATTTATCACTAACTACAACCCACAACAAATAGCATTTCATCATTTACACCCATATCAATTCACATCAAGAATTACTCATCATCAACCACAACAATCCATCATCACAACATCTCATCATATATTCACAATCAACATGCATTATCATTTAACTCAAACAATGCATATATTCACCAAAGAGCCACAAATCACAAAGAATTCCCCAATCAAGGGTTCACTCCACAAGCATATCCACAACACATTCATAACCACACCTTCATTTCATCAAAAACAACTATTCACGATTAAGCGGTAAAGTCGGCCAAAAGTCGGCTAAAAATAATATTTATTTTCACCAAATGATAGAACATATTTTTAGCTTCACATCCATATAAAGAACACCTCAATCGGATAAACAACGCAAAAGATATGGATATTTCAAAATAACGCGAAAGCATAAACCGGACGCCGGACACAACGAAACGTTTCGAAAATACTGTTCCAATTGGACCAGGTTCAGACCTCAAAACCATTTTCCCTAGAAAGAACATCTCGTTAGCTTCCCAACGCTTCGAACGGGGGTCAAAACCGACTTACGGTTCAAGAGATATGAATTTCCGAAGTTTTCCGAAAAACAGAATTTTCCACCTACAGCACGCGTCCGTACGCCTGCGCACAAAACCAGAATTTCTGCTACATGCTGGTACAGCTGCGTAATCGCCCGAAACCCGACCGATTCAATTACTTTCTTCCGAATAAATACATGGTAATCCTCCATAAATACATACCAACATGTTAGGATAAAAAAAACACCGATTCCACAACATTCGATTTTCACCAAAATCTCACATTCTCAAAACCCAAAAATGTCAAAACTCACAATATCAACCAATTTCAACCAAACTAGTTTCTATAATCTCGGCCTAACCTCATACGACTAATCTACGCAATTTATTTCGAAATCTAACCGTGAAAACATCGGTTTCTATCGATTATGTCCAAATCTACCTAAACGGTATTATAACGAAAACAACCAAAACGATTCCAACGAAACCATACATAAACACATACAATGTTAAGATAACAATATTTATCACCCTTACCCGATTAAATCGACTCCGAAAGATTGATCTTGGTGATTTTCCACACTTTTCTCTTTGTTCTTCTCTTTTCTCCTCTCTTGCTCTCTTTCTCTCCTTTTCCCTTTTTCTTTCTTTTTCTTACTATTTCTCTCTTTCTATTTCTAATTATAAAATATCTACTTTTTCTAAAATATCTAACCTCTCCAAATGACCATTTTGCCCTTACGCTCAAATATCTCCCAAACGCTCTCAAAATGCGATAAAACTTAAACAGCGATGAAATATATTTCGGGAAATAAAAGTTGAAAAGAAATTATAATTTATTGCAAATATTTTACCTATCAGAGAAATTAACCAATTAACTCAATTAGCAGGTAAAATACAATAAATTCACACATTTCACAAAATCCACATAAATGAAATAAATAAATACAATTAGACAAATCGGGGCGTTACAATTCTCCCCCACTTATACATTTTTGTCCTCGAAAATATACTGAGACGAACAACTCCAGACACGACTCTCGCATCCGACTAACAAACTAACATGCCAACAAAAGGCACACCACGAATAACACAAACAACAAACCAGTACACTAACCGCAACAACAACGACACGACAACGACGATAACAACCACGACAAGATGCAATGCCCATACAATGCACTTGACGAACAACTCACAACTCAAAGGATAACCAAGATACAAACACCCAGGTTCACTCTTGAACCGGAACACAACAAGATCGTTACCAACACCATAGGTAACACTCTTCTAATCTCCAAACATAGGAATTAGCTACTCGCACTCGAACCATCACAATGGAAACAAGGCAACAACCAGACAAGAACATAAGCTCCATGACACAACTTCGCCTCAACAACATCCACAAAACCAGAATACCTACATCCTTGTCTCACAATAACCAATACAACAATTCCACACTTCCGATGTGCACTCCGATTACTCGCGACTAACAAAACCACCAATTCATATTCATCATTTGACTCTTCCTACTATTCACCAGAAAGTCATAGTTCACTGGTTATATACACAACCTCACATTATTCTGCAGTAGCTTACACACCGGACACAAGCCTCTGAATTGCTCAAACAATTCTAATTCTCTGACCATCCAAACATACATATGCAAAGGCCTTCAACTTAACTCATCCGGCACGACATTAATTCTTCTCAAAGAATAATCCAATTCAAATTTATAACTCGTTTTGGAATCCCAACCATCAATGTTGTCTCATACTTATTCCTCTCGACCATGAAAACTCGTCTTTATCAACCAAAATCCACTCTTGACAACTTAACTTAAAGCTTTTTTTTTTCAATACTTGCGACTCAATCTTCAACGCCCTACATGTTCTTCCTCTGATTTTATAATCGATCAAAATATCCTTAAAGGACACCACTGCAAACTTATCCAAATAAGTATGAAGATATAATTCCCATACTCCACAACCATTCGCCGAACATACCAACTAAGCTGGATAAACACGTCTATTGCATTCAACACAATTTTCGTCTGCTATCAACAAGAGATTAAGGGTGACCAGTTCCTCAATTTGTCAATAGACAGCCGACAATCATGATGGGGCATAAACCGTCTTTACCAAACTATAATAGCATTTCTTGCATCCTGTGCGCAAAACTACCTAAGGCACAAATCCTTAGTTGACATAAACCTTACCTCTGCCTTCCTTCCAGAACCGGGAACAACGATGTCCAAACCACACTTACAATCTTGCAGTCAACGGCACCCTGAGCCCACGCTCCACAACAGAAGCAACTTGGAGAAGTACCAGCGTCTCCCCCACTTATCTCAATCTCACACCTGAAGACAAAAGATTAGAGAAACCAGAAAGTACTGACAGTGTTCCACACACCTATCACGTACTAGGGGACAAACAACACCGACAGTATTCAACTGTCACACCAACTGACTCAACAGCTTGGCCGGACGGACCGACCAGCTCTGATACCACTAATGTAACACCCCAATTCCCATCGCGAATAAATACTACATAAATAAAATCAGAGTAACTAAAAATTTATTTTTCCGACAGAAACAAGGATGCCACATTTTAAAATAAGAATACACACTCCCTGCTCATAAATTTGATACATAGCATAAAATAGGTTACCCTCAATTGGGAAACTTTTCCATATAAAGGTAATACCAAATATATTCAACAATTATATACATAAACAAAATAATCGTTTCCCCGACTCCCGTGCTACGTATCAGAGCAGACACCAAGACCTAAGCAAAGACGAAGATCTAACTCTTCCACTTGCCTCCACGCCTCTAAAGCTGGCAATATGCACTATGCCATAAAAAGCATATTCCAGCAGAAGGGTGAGAAATATTATCATAATAACAATGCATATAATTATATATCTCAACATAAACATATACACATTCCACATATTCTCACCATTCCATCATACCACATAACCATACATATTATGTTTACTATGTCACAATCATCACATCTCACTCAATATACATCGCAAGGCATATATATATAAAACCAAGCATATTCCTCATAATGCTTATCATTCAACACAAACACACATATTCATGTTTATCCATCCATGCACACCTGCACAATTCTACTCATTCCACATCAACATATACATCATGCATAATTCACCAATCCAATCAAGACCCGACAATACCACGCATCACATAACTGGGAATGACAGCATAGTCATTCTACCCCAATACATACCTCACTAGGAACGACAACATAGTCATTCTACCCTAGTGCACCTCTCATTAGGAATGACAACGTCGTCATTCTACCCCAATGAATATCCCACTAGGAACGACAACATAATCATTCTACCCTAGTGGACACCACACTAGGAACGACATCAACGTCATTCCACCCCAGTGCACACCTCATTAGGAATGACAACATAGTCATTCTACCCCAATGAGTATCCCACTAGGAACGACAACATAGTCATTCTACCCCAGTGGACACGACAACTCAATTGTACATCACTAGGAATGACATATAGTCATTCTACCCTAATGAGTACTCCACCAGGAACGACATATAATCGTTCTACCCCAATGGACCCAACGACACACTCGCACTTCACTAGGAATGACATAAAGTCATTCTACCCTAATGAGTACAACAACAACACTAGGAACAACATACAGTCATTCTACCCTAATGTGTTCGTCCAAAACATTAATACCTCACTAGGAATGACATATAAGCCATTCTACCCCAATGAGTATTCTAACACAATTGGAATCCATTCCACACACCAAATATTACTACTATAGCAATCCCATGATAATCAATACCTTACCATTCATCTTGCTGTGGATCTACGCCACAGAGGCCGCCATATCATACATTAATCATACACTCGAAACCACATACATTGATACTTACTTAAACAATGTATTTTTCACTAACTACAACCCACAACAAATAGCATTTCATCATTTACACCCATATCAATTCACATCAAGAATTACTCACCATCAACCACAACAATCCATCATCACAACATCTCATCATATATTCACAATCAACATGCATTATCATTTAACTCAAACAATGCATATATTCACCAAAGAGCCACAAATCACAAAGAATTCCCCAATCAAGGGTTCACTCCACAAGCATATCCACAACACATTCATAACCACACCTTCATTTCATCAAAAACAACTATTCACGATTAAGCGGTAAAGTCGGCCAAAAGTCGGCTAAAAATAATATTTCTTTTCACCAAATGATAGAACATATTTTTAGCTTCAGATCCATATAAAGAACACCTCAATCGGATAAACAACGCAAAAGATATGGATATTTCAAAATAACGCGAATGCATAAACCGGACGCCAGACACAACGAAACGTTTCGAAAATACTGTTCCAATTGGACCAGGTTCAGACCTCATAACCATTTTTCCTAGAAAGAACATCTCGTTAGCTTCCCAACGCTTCGAACGGGGGTCAAAACCGACTTACGGTTCAAGAGATATGAATTTCCGAAGTTTTCCGAAAAACAGAATTTTCCACCTACAGCACGCGTCCGTACGCCTGCGCACAAAACCAGAATTTCTGCTACATTCTGGTACAGCTGCGTAATCGCCCGAAACCCGACCGATTCAATTACTTTCTTCCGAATAAATACATGGTAATCCTCCATAAATACATACCAACATGTTAGGATAAAAAAAACACCGATTCCACAACATTCGATTTTCACCAAAATCTCACATTCTCAAAACCCAAAAATGTCAAAACTCACAATATCAACCGATTTCAACCAAACTAGTTTCTATAATCTCGGCCTAACCTCATACGACTAATCTACGCAATTTATTTCGAAATCTAATCGTGAAAACATCGGTTTCTATCGATTATGTCCAAATCGACCTAAACGGTATTATAACGAAAACAACCAAAACGATTCCAACGAAACCATACATAAACACATACAATGTTAAGATAACAATATTTATCACCCTTACCCGATTAAATCGACTCCGAAAGATTGATCTTGGTGATTTTCCACACTTTTCTCTTTGTTCTTCTCTTTTCTCCTCTCTTGCTCTCTTTCTCTCCTTTTCTCTTTTTCTTTCTTTTTCTTACTATTTCTCTCTTTCTATTTCTATTTATAAAATATCTACTTTTTCTAAAATATCTAACCTCTCCAAATGACCATTTTTCCCTTACGCTCAAATATCTCCCAAACGCTCTCAAAATGCGATAAAACTTAAACAGCGATGAAATATATTTCGGGAAATAAAAGTTGAATAGAAATTATAATTTATTGCAAATATTTTACCTATCAGAGAAATTAACCAATTAACTCAATTAGCAGGTAAAATACAATAAATTCACACATTTCACAAAATTCACATAAATGAAATAAATAAATACAATTAGACAAATCGGGGCGTTACAATTCTCCCCCACTTATACATTTTCGTCCTCGAAAATATACTGAGACGAACAACTCCGGACACGACTCTCGCATCCGACTAACAAACTAACATGCCAACAAAAGGCACACCACGAATAACACAAACAACAAACCAGTACACTAACCGCAACGACAACGACACGACAACGACGACAACAACCACGACAAGATGCAATGCCCATACAATGCACTTGACGACCAACTCACAACTCAAAGGATAACCAAGATACAAACACCCAGGATCACTCTTGAACCGGAACACAATAAGATCGTTACCAACACCATAGGTAACACTCTTCTAATCTCCAAACATAGGAATTAGCTACTCGCACTCGAACCAGCACAATGGAAACAAGGCAACAACCAGACAAGAACATAAGCTCCATGACACAACTTCGCCTCAACAACATCCACAAAACCAGAATACCTACATCCTTGTCTCACAATAACCAATACAACAATTCCACACTTCCGATGTGCACTCCGATTACTCGCGACTAACAAAACCACCAATTCATATTCAACATTTGACTCTTCCTACTATTCACCAGAAAGTCATAGTTCACTGGTTATATACACAACCTCACATTATTCTGCAGTAGCTTACACACCGGACACAAGCCTCTGAATTGCTCAAACAATTCTAATTCTCTGACCATCCAAACATACATATGCAAAGGCCTTCAACTTAACTCATCCGGCACGACATTAATTCTTCTCAAAGAATAATCCAATTCAAATTTATAACTCGTTTTGGAATCCCAACCATCAATGTTGTCTCATACTTATTCCTCTCGACCAAGAAAACTCGTCTTTATCAACCAAAATCCACTCTTGACAACTTATCTTAAAGCTTTTTTTTTTCAACACTTGCGACTCAATCTTCAACGCCCTACATGTTCTTCCTCTGATTTTATAATCGATCAAAATATCCTTAAAGGACACCACTGCAAACTTATCCAAATAAGTATGAAGATATAATTCCCATACTCCACAACCATTCGCCGAACATACCAACTAAGCTGGATAAACACGTTTATTCCATCCAACACAATTTCCGTCTGCTATCAACAAGAGATTAAGGGTGATCAGTTCCTCAATTTGTCAATAGATAGCCGACAATCATGATGGGGCATAAACTGTCTTTACCAAACTATAATAGCATTTCTTGCATCCTGTGCGCAAAACTACCTAAGGCACAAATCCTTAGTTGACATAAACCTTACCTCTGCCTTCCTTCCAGAACCGGGAACAACGATGTCCAAACCACACTTACAATCTTGCAGTCAACGGCACCCTGAGCCCACGCTCCACAACAGAAGCAACTTGGAGAAGTACCAGCTTCTCCCCCACTTATCTCAATCTCACACCTGAAGACAAAAGATTAGAGAAACCAGAAAGTACTGACAGTGTTCCACAAACCTATCACGTACTAGGGGACAAACAACACCGACAGTATTCAACTGTCACACCAACTGACTCAACAGCTTGGCCGGACGGACCGACCTGCTCTGATACCACTAATGTAACACCCCAATTCCCATCGCGAATAAATAATACATAAATAAAATCAGAGTAACTAAAAATTTATTTTTCCGACAGAAACAAGGATGCCACATTTTAAAATAAGAATACACACTCCCTGCTCATAAATTTAATACATAGCATAAAATAGGTTACCCTCAATTGGGAAACTTTTCCATATAAAGGTAATACCAAATATATTCAACAATTATATACATAAATAAAATAATCGTTTCCCCGACTCCCGTGCTACGTATCAGAGCAGACACCAAGACCTAAGCAAAGACGAAGATCTAACTCTTCCACTTGCCTCCACGCCTCTAAAGCTGGCAATTTGCACTATGCCATAAAAAGCATATTCTAGCAGAAGGGTGAGAAATATTATCATAATAACAATGCATATAATTATATATCTCAACATAAACATATACACATTCCACATATTCTCACCATTCCATCATACCACATAACCATACATATTATGTTTACTATGTCACAATCATCACATCTCACTCAATATACATCGCAAGGCATATATATATAAAACCAAGCATATTCCTCATAATGCTTATCATTCAACACAAACACACATATTCATGTTTATCCATCCATGCACACCTGCACAATTCTACTCATTCCACATCAACATATACATCATGCATAATTCAACAATCCAATCAAGACCCGACAATACCACGCATCACATAACTGGGAATGACAGCATAGTCATTCTACCCCAATACATACCTCACTAGGAACGACAACATAGTCATTCTACCCTAGTGCACCTATCATTAGGAATGACAACGTCGTCATTCTACCCCAATGAATATCCCACTAGGAACGACAACATAATCATTCTACCCTAGTGGACACCACACTAGGAACGACATCAACGTCATTCTACCCCAGTGCACACCTCATTAGGAATGACAACATAGTCATTCTACCCCAATGAGTATCCCACTAGGAACGACAACATAGTCATTCTACCCCAGTGGACACGACAACTCAATTGTACATCACTAGGAATGACATATAGTCATTCTACCCTAATGAGTACTCCACCAGGAACGACATATAATCGTTCTACCCCAATGGACCCAACGACACACTCGCACTTCACTAGGAATGACATAAAGTCATTCTACCCTAATGAGTACAACAACAACACTAGGAACAACATACAGTCATTCTACCCTAATGTGTTCGACCAAAACATTAATACCTCACTAGGAATGACATATAAGCCATTCTACCCCAATGAGTATTCTAACACAATTGGAATCCATTCCACACACCAAATATTACTACAATAGCAATCCCATGATAATCAATACCTTACCATTCATCTTGCTGTGGATCTACGCCACAGAGGCCGCCATATCATACATTAATCATACACTCGAAACCACATACATTGATACTTACTTAAACAATGTATTTTTCACTAACTACAACCCACAACAAATAGCATTTCATCATTTACACCCATATCAATTCACATCAAGAATTACTCACCATCAACCACAACAATCCATCATCACAACATCTCATCATATATTCACAGTCAACATGCATTATCATTTAACTCAAACAATGCATATATTCACCAAAGAGCCACAAATCACAAAGAATTCCCCAATCAAGGGTTCACTCCACAAGCATATCCACAACACATTCATAACCACACCTTCATTTCATCAAAAACAACTATTCACGATTAAGCGGTAAAGTCGGCCAAAAGTCGGCTAAAAATAATATTTCTTTTCACCAAATGATAGAACATATTTTTAGCTTCACATCCATATAAAGAACACCTCAATCGGATAAACAACGCAAAAGATATGGATATTTCAAAATAACGCGAAAGCATAAACCGGACGCCGGACACAACGAAACGTTTCGAAAATACTGTTCCAATTGGACCAGGTTCAGACCTCAAAACCATATTTCCTAGAAAGAACATCTCGTTAGCTTCCCAACGCTTCAAACGGGGGTCAAAACCGACTTACGGTTCAAGAGATATGAATTTCCGAAGTTTTCCGAAAAACAGAATTTTCCACCTACAGCACGCGTCCGTACGCCTGCGCACAAAACCAGAATTTCTACTACATTCTGGTACAGCTGCGTAATCGCCCGAAACCCGACCGATTCAATTACTTTCTTCCGAATAAATACATGGTAATCCTCCATAAATACATACCAACATGTTAGGATAAAAAAAACACCGATTCCACAACATTCGATTTTCACCAAAATGTCACATTCTCAAAACCCAAAAATGTCAAAACTCACAATATCAACCGATTTCAACCAAACTAGTTTCTATAATCTAGGCCTAACCTCATACGACTAATCTACGCAATTTATTTCAAAATCTAACTGTGAAAACATCGGTTTCTATCGATTATGTCCAAATCGACCTAAACGGTATTATAACGAAAACAACCAAAACGATTCCAACGAAACCATACATAAACACATACAATGTTAAGATAACAATATTTATCACCCTTACCCGATTAAATCGACTCCGAAAGATTGATCTTGGTGATTTTCCACACTTTTCTCTTTGTTCTTCTCTTTTCTCCTCTCTTGCTCTCTTTCTCTCCTTTTTCTCTTTTTCTTTCTTTTTCTTACTATTTCTCTCTTTCTATTTCTATTTATAAAATATCTACTTTTTCTAAAATATCTAACCTCTCCAAATGACCATTTTGCCCTTACGCTCAAATATCTCCCAAACGCTCTCAAAATGCGATAAAACTTAAACAGCGATGAAATATATTTCGGGAAATAAAAGTTGAAAAGAAATTATAATTTATTGCAAATATTTTACCTATCAGAGAAATTAACCAATTAACTCAATTAGCAGGTAAAATACAATAAATTCACACATTTCACAAAATTCACATAAATGAAATAAATAAATACAATTAGACAAATCGGGGCGTTACAATTCTCCCCCACTTATACATTTTCGTCCTCGAAAATATACTGAGACGAACAACTCCGGACACGACTCTCGCATCCGACTAACAAACTAACATGCCAACAAAAGGCACACCACGAATAACACAAACAACAAACCAGTACACTAACCGCAACAACAACGACACGACAACGACGACAACAACCACGACAAGATGCAATGCCCATACAATGCACTTGACGACCAACTCACAACTCAAAGGATAACCAAGATACAAACACCCAGGTTCACTCTTGAACCGGAACACAACAAGATCGTTACCAACACCATAGGTAACACTCTTCTAATCTCCAAACATAGGAATTAGCTACTCGCACTCGAACCATCACAATGGAAACAAGGCAACAACCAGACAAGAACATAAGCTCCATGACACAACTTGGCCTCAACAACATCCACAAAACCAGAATACCTACATCCTTGTCTCACAATAACCAATACAACAATTCCACACTTCCGATGTGCACTCCGATTACTCGCGACTAACAAAACCACCAATTCATATTCAACATTTGACTCTTCCTACTATTCACCAGAAAGTCATAGTTCACTGGTTATATACACAACCTCACATTATTCTGCAGTAGCTTACACACCGGACACAAGCCTCTGAATTGCTCAAACAATTCTAATTCTCTGACCATCCAAACATACATATGCAAAGGCCTTCAACTTAACTCATCCGGCACGACATTAATTCTTCTCAAAGAATAATCCAATTCAAATTTATAACTCGTTTTGGAATCCCAACCATCAATGTTGTCTCATACTTATTCCTCTCGACCAAGAAAACTCGTCTTTATCAACCAAAATCCACTCTTGACAACTTAACTTAAAGCTTTTTTTTTTCAATACTTGCGACTCAATCTTCAACGCCCTACATGTTCTTCCTCTGATTTTATAATCCATCAAAATATCCTTAAAGGACACCACTGCAAACTTATCCAAATAAGTATGAAGATATAATTCCCATTATCCACAACCATTCGCCGAACATACCAACTAAGCTGGATAAACACGTCTATTCCATCCAACACAATTTCCGTCTGCTATCAACAAGAGATTAAGGGTGATCAGTTCCTCAATTTGTCAATAGACAGCCGACAATCATGATGGGGCATAAACCGTCTTTACCAAACTATAATAGCATTTCTTGCATCCTGTGCGCAAAACTACCTAAGGCACAAATCCTTAGTTGACATAAACCTTACCTCTGCCTTCCTTCCAGAACCGGGAACAACGATGTCCAAACCACACTTACAATCTTGCAATCAACGGCACCCTGAGCCCACGCTCCACAACAGAAGCAACTTGGAGAAGTACCAGCTTCTCCCCCACTTATCTCAATCTCACACCTGAAGACAAAAGATTAGAGAAACCAGAAAGTACTGACAGTACTCCACACACCTATCACGTACTAGGGGACAAACAACACCGACAGTATTTAACTGTCACACCAACTGACTCAACAGCTTGGCCGGACGGACCGACCTGCTCTGATACCACTAATGTAACACCCCAATTCCCATCGCGAATAAATAATACATAAATAAAATCAGAGTAACTAAAAATTTATTTTTCCGACAGAAACAAGGATGCCATATTTTAAAATAAGAATACACACTCCCTGCTCATAAATTTGATACATAGCATAAAATAGGTTACCCTCAATTGGGAAACTTTTCCATATAAAGGTAATACCAAATATATTCAACAATTATATACATAAATAAAATAATCGTTGCTCCGACTCCCGTGCTACGTATCAGAGCAGACACCAAAACCTAAGCAAAGACGAAGATCTAACTCTTCCACTTGCCTCCACGCCTCTAAAGCTGGCAATCTGCACTATGCCATAAAAAGCATATTCCAGCAGAAGGGTGAGAAATATTATCATAATAACAATGCATATAATTATATATCTCAACATAAACATATACACATTCCACATATTCTCACCATTCCATCATACCACATAACCATACATATTATGTTTACTATGTCACAATCATCACATCTCACTCAATATACATCGCAAGGCATATATATATGAAACCAAGCATATTCCTCGTAATTCTTATCATTCAACACAAACACACATATTCATGTTTATCCATCCATGCACACCTGCACAATTCTACTCATTCCACATCAACATATACATCATGTATAATTCACCAATCCAATCAAGACCCGACAATACCACGCATCACATAACTGGGAATGACAGCATAGTCATTCTACCCCAATGCATACCTCACTAGGAACGACAACATAGTCATTCTACCCTAGTGCACCTCTCATTAGGAATGACAACGTCGTCATTCTACCCCAATGAATATCCCACTAGGAACGACAACATAATCATTCTACCCTAGTGGACACCACACTAGGAACGACATCAACGTCATTCCACCCCAGTGCACACCTCATTAGGAATGACAACATAGTCATTCTACCCCAATGAGTATCCCACTAGGAACGACAACATAGTCATTCTACCCCAGTGGACACGACAACTCAATTGTACATCACTAGGAATGACATATAGTCATTCTACCCTAATGAGTACTCCACCAGGAACGACATATAATCGTTCTACCCCAATGGACCCAACGACACACTCGCACTTCACTAGGAATGACATAAAGTCATTCTACCCTAATGAGTACAACAACAACACTAGGAACAACATACAGTCATTCTACCCTAATGTGTTCGACCAAAACATTAATACCTCACTAGGAATGACATATAAGCCATTCTACCCCAATGAGTATTCTAACACAATTGGAATCCATTCCACACACCAAATATTACTACAATAGCAATCCCATGATAATCAATACCTTACCATTCATCTTGCTGTGGATCTACGCCACAGAGGCCGCCATATCATACATTAATCATACACTCGAAACCACATACATTGATACTTACTTAAACAATGTATTTTTCACTAACTACAACCCACAACAAATAGCATTTCATCATTTACACCCATATCAATTCACATCAAGAATTACTCACCATCAACCACAACAATCCATCATCACAACATCTCATCATATATTCACAGTCAACATGCATTATCATTTAACTCAAACAATGCATATATTCACCAAAGAGCCACAAATCACAAAGAATTCCCCAATCAAGGGTTCACTCCACAAGCATATCCACAACACATTCATAACCACACCTTCATTTCATCAAAAACAACTATTCACGATTAAGCGGTAAAGTCGGCCAAAAGTCGGCTAAAAATAATATTTCTTTTCACCAAATGATAGAACATATTTTTAGCTTCACATCCATATAAAGAACACCTCAATCGGATAAACAACGCAAAAGATATGGATATTTCAAAATAACGCGAAAGCATAAACCGGACGCCGGACACAACGAAACGTTTCAAAAATACTGTTCCAATTGGACCAGGTTCAGACCTCAAAACCATATTTCCTAGAAAGAACATCTCGTTAGCTTCCCAACGCTTCAAACGGGGGTCAAAACCGACTTACGGTTCAAGAGATATGAATTTCCGAAGTTTTCCGAAAAACAGAATTTTCCACCTACAGCACGCGTCCGTACGCCTGCGCACAAAACCAGAATTTCTACTACATTCTGGTACAGCTGCGTAATCGCCCGAAACCCGACCGATTCAATTACTTTCTTCCGAATAAATACATGGTAATCCTCCATAAATACATACCAACATGTTAGGATAAAAAAAACACCGATTCCACAACATTCGATTTTCACCAAAATGTCACATTCTCAAAACCCAAAAATGTCAAAACTCACAATATCAACCGATTTCAACCAAACTAGTTTCTATAATCTAGGCCTAACCTCATACGACTAATCTACGCAATTTATTTCAAAATCTAACTGTGAAAACATCGGTTTCTATCGATTATGTCCAAATCGACCTAAACGGTATTATAACGAAAACAACCAAAACGATTCCAACGAAACCATACATAAACACATACAATGTTAAGATAACAATATTTATCACCCTTACCCGATTAAATCGACTCCGAAAGATTGATCTTGGTGATTTTCCACACTTTTCTCTTTGTTCTTCTCTTTTCTCCTCTCTTGCTCTCTTTCTCTCCTTTTTCTCTTTTTCTTTCTTTTTCTTACTATTTCTCTCTTTCTATTTCTATTTATAAAATATCTACTTTTTCTAAAATATCTAACCTCTCCAAATGACCATTTTGCCCTTACGCTCAAATATCTCCCAAACGCTCTCAAAATGCGATAAAACTTAAACAGCGATGAAATATATTTCGGGAAATAAAAGTTGAAAAGAAATTATAATTTATTGCAAATATTTTACCTATCAGAGAAATTAACCAATTAACTCAATTAGCAGGTAAAATACAATAAATTCACACATTTCACAAAATTCACATAAATGAAATAAATAAATACAATTAGACAAATCGGGGCGTTACAATTCTCCCCCACTTATACATTTTCGTCCTCGAAAATATACTGAGACGAACAACTCCGGACACGACTCTCGCATCCGACTAACAAACTAACATGCCAACAAAAGGCACACCACGAATAACACAAACAACAAACCAGTACACTAACCGCAACAACAACGACACGACAACGACGACAACAACCACGACAAGATGCAATGCCCATACAATGCACTTGACGACCAACTCACAACTCAAAGGATAACCAAGATACAAACACCCAGGTTCACTCTTGAACCGGAACACAACAAGATCGTTACCAACACCATAGGTAACACTCTTCTAATCTCCAAACATAGGAATTAGCTACTCGCACTCGAACCATCACAATGGAAACAAGGCAACAACCAGACAAGAACATAAGCTCCATGACACAACTTGGCCTCAACAACATCCACAAAACCAGAATACCTACATCCTTGTCTCACAATAACCAATACAACAATTCCACACTTCCGATGTGCACTCCGATTACTCGCGACTAACAAAACCACCAATTCATATTCAACATTTGACTCTTCCTACTATTCACCAGAAAGTCATAGTTCACTGGTTATATACACAACCTCACATTATTCTGCAGTAGCTTACACACCGGACACAAGCCTCTGAATTGCTCAAACAATTCTAATTCTCTGACCATCCAAACATACATATGCAAAGGCCTTCAACTTAACTCATCCGGCACGACATTAATTCTTCTCAAAGAATAATCCAATTCAAATTTATAACTCGTTTTGGAATCCCAACCATCAATGTTGTCTCATACTTATTCCTCTCGACCAAGAAAACTCGTCTTTATCAACCAAAATCCACTCTTGACAACTTAACTTAAAGCTTTTTTTTTTCAATACTTGCGACTCAATCTTCAACGCCCTACATGTTCTTCCTCTGATTTTATAATCCATCAAAATATCCTTAAAGGACACCACTGCAAACTTATCCAAATAAGTATGAAGATATAATTCCCATTATCCACAACCATTCGCCGAACATACCAACTAAGCTGGATAAACACGTCTATTCCATCCAACACAATTTCCGTCTGCTATCAACAAGAGATTAAGGGTGATCAGTTCCTCAATTTGTCAATAGACAGCCGACAATCATGATGGGGCATAAACCGTCTTTACCAAACTATAATAGCATTTCTTGCATCCTGTGCGCAAAACTACCTAAGGCACAAATCCTTAGTTGACATAAACCTTACCTCTGCCTTCCTTCCAGAACCGGGAACAACGATGTCCAAACCACACTTACAATCTTGCAATCAACGGCACCCTGAGCCCACGCTCCACAACAGAAGCAACTTGGAGAAGTACCAGCTTCTCCCCCACTTATCTCAATCTCACACCTGAAGACAAAAGATTAGAGAAACCAGAAAGTACTGACAGTACTCCACACACCTATCACGTACTAGGGGACAAACAACACCGACAGTATTTAACTGTCACACCAACTGACTCAACAGCTTGGCCGGACGGACCGACCTGCTCTGATACCACTAATGTAACACCCCAATTCCCATCGCGAATAAATAATACATAAATAAAATCAGAGTAACTAAAAATTTATTTTTCCGACAGAAACAAGGATGCCATATTTTAAAATAAGAATACACACTCCCTGCTCATAAATTTGATACATAGCATAAAATAGGTTACCCTCAATTGGGAAACTTTTCCATATAAAGGTAATACCAAATATATTCAACAATTATATACATAAATAAAATAATCGTTGCTCCGACTCCCGTGCTACGTATCAGAGCAGACACCAAAACCTAAGCAAAGACGAAGATCTAACTCTTCCACTTGCCTCCACGCCTCTAAAGCTGGCAATCTGCACTATGCCATAAAAAGCATATTCCAGCAGAAGGGTGAGAAATATTATCATAATAACAATGCATATAATTATATATCTCAACATAAACATATACACATTCCACATATTCTCACCATTCCATCATACCACATAACCATACATATTATGTTTACTATGTCACAATCATCACATCTCACTCAATATACATCGCAAGGCATATATATATGAAACCAAGCATATTCCTCATAATTCTTATCATTCAACACAAACACACATATTCATGTTTATCCATCCATGCACACCTGCACAATTCTACTCATTCCACATCAACATATACATCATGTATAATTCACCAATCCAATCAAGACCCGACAATACCACGCATCACATAACTGGGAATGACAGCATAGTCATTCTACCCCAATGCATACCTCACTAGGAACGACAACATAGTCATTCTACCCTAGTGCACCTCTCATTAGGAATGACAACGTCGTCATTCTACCCCAATGAATATCCCACTAGGAACGACAACATAATCATTCTACCCTAGTGGACACCACACTAGGAACGACATCAACGTCATTCCACCCCAGTGCACACCTCATTAGGAATGACAACATAGTCATTCTACCCCAATGAGTATCCCACTAGGAACGACAACATAGTCATTCTACCCCAGTGGACACGACAACTCAATTGTACATCACTAGGAATGACATATAGTCATTCTACCCTAATGAGTACTCCACCAGGAACGACATATAATCGTTCTACCCCAATGGACCCAACGACACACTCGCACTTCACTAGGAATGACATAAAGTCATTCTACCCTAATGAGTACAACAACAACACTAGGAACAACATACAGTCATTCTACCCTAATGTGTTCGTCCAAAACATTAATACCTCACTAGGAATGACATATAAGCCATTCTACCCCAATGAGTATTCTAACACAATTGGAATCCATTCCACACACCAAATATTACTACTATAGCAATCCCATGATAATCAATACCTTACCATTCATCTTGCTGTGGATCTACGCCACAGAGGCCGCCATATCATACATTAATCATACACTCGAAACCACATACATTGATACTTACTTAAACAATGTATTTTTCACTAACTACAACCCACAACAAATAGCATTTCATCATTTACACCCATATCAATTCACATCAAGAATTACTCACCATCAACCACAACAATCCATCATCACAACATCTCATCATATATTCACAATCAACATGCATTATCATTTAACTCAAACAATGCATATATTCACCAAAGAGCCACAAATCACAAAGAATTCCCCAATCAAGGGTTCACTCCACAAGCATATCCACAACACATTCATAACCACACCTTCATTTCATCAAAAACAACTATTCACGATTAAGCGGTAAAGTCGGCCAAAAGTCGGCTAAAAATAATATTTCTTTTCACCAAATGATAGAACATATTTTTAGCTTCAGATCCATATAAAGAACACCTCAATCGGATAAACAACGCAAAAGATATGGATATTTCAAAATAACGCGAATGCATAAACCGGACGCCAGACACAACGAAACGTTTCGAAAATACTGTTCCAATTGGACCAGGTTCAGACCTCATAACCATTTTCCCTAGAAAGAACATCTCGTTAGCTTCCCAACGCTTCGAACGGGGGTCAAAACCGACTTACGGTTCAAGAGATATGAATTTCCGAAGTTTTCCGAAAAACAGAATTTTCCACCTACAGCACGCGTCCGTACGCCTGCGCACAAAACCAGAATTTCTGCTACATTCTGGTACAGCTGCGTAATCGCCCGAAACCCGACCGATTCAATTACTTTCTTCCGAATAAATACATGGTAATCCTCCATAAATACATACCAACATGTTAGGATAAAAAAAACACCGATTCCACAACATTCGATTTTCACCAAAATCTCACATTCTCAAAACCCAAAAATGTCAAAACTCACAATATCAACCGATTTCAACCAAACTAGTTTCTATAATCTAGGCCTAACCTCATACGACTAATCTACGCAATTTATTTCAAAATCTAACTGTGAAAACATCGGTTTCTATCGATTATGTCCAAATCGACCTAAACGGTATTATAACGAAAACAACCAAAACGATTCCAACGAAACCATACATAAACACATACAATGTTAAGATAACAATATTTATCACCCTTACCCGATTAAATCGACTCCGAAAGATTGATCTTGGTGATTTTCCACACTTTTCTCTTTGTTCTTCTCTTTTCTCCTCTCTTGCTCTCTTTCTCTCCTTTTTCTCTTTTTCTTTCTTTTTCTTACTATTTCTCTCTTTCTATTTCTATTTATAAAATATCTACTTTTTCTAAAATATCTAACCTCTCCAAATGACCATTTTGCCCTTACGCTCAAATATCTCCCAAACGCTCTCAAAATGCGATAAAACTTAAACAGCGATGAAATATATTTCGGGAAATAAAAGTTGAAAAGAAATTATAATTTATTGCAAATATTTTACCTATCAGAGAAATTAACCAATTAACTCAATTAGCAGGTAAAATACAATAAATTCACACATTTCACAAAATTCACATAAATGAAATAAATAAATACAATTAGACAAATCGGGGCGTTACAATTCTCCCCCACTTATACATTTTCGTCCTCGAAAATATACTGAGACGAACAACTCCGGACACGACTCTCGCATCCGACTAACAAACTAACATGCCAACAAAAGGCACACCACGAATAACACAAACAACAAACCAGTACACTAACCGCAACAACAACGACACGACAACGACGACAACAACCACGACAAGATGCAATGCCCATACAATGCACTTGACGACCAACTCACAACTCAAAGGATAACCAAGATACAAACACCCAGGTTCACTCTTGAACCGGAACACAACAAGATCGTTACCAACACCATAGGTAACACTCTTCTAATCTCCAAACATAGGAATTAGCTACTCGCACTCGAACCATCACAATGGAAACAAGGCAACAACCAGACAAGAACATAAGCTCCATGACACAACTTCGCCTCAACAACATCCACAAAACCAGAATACCTACATCCTTGTCTCACAATAACCAATACAACAATTCCACACTTCCGATGTGCACTCCGATTACTCGCGACTAACAAAACCACCAATTCATATTCAACATTTGACTCTTCCTACTATTCACCAGAAAGTCATAGTTCACTGGTTATATACACAACCTCACATTATTCTGCAGTAGCTTACACACCGGACACAAGCCTCTGAATTGCTCAAACAATTCTAATTCTCTGACCATCCAAACATACATATGCAAAGGCCTTCAACTTAACTCATCCGGCACGACATTAATTCTTCTCAAAGAATAATCCAATTCAAATTTATAACTCGTTTTGGAATCCCAACCATCAATGTTGTCTCATACTTATTCCTCTCGACCAAGAAAACTCGTCTTTATCAACCAAAATCCACTCTTGACAACTTAACTTAAAGCTTTTTTTTTTCAATACTTGCGACTCAATCTTCAACGCCCTACATGTTCTTCCTCTGATTTTATAATCCATCAAAATATCCTTAAAGGACACCACTGCAAACTTATCCAAATAAGTATGAAGATATAATTCCCATTATCCACAACCATTCGCCGAACATACCAACTAAGCTGGATAAACACGTCTATTCCATCCAACACAATTTCCGTCTGCTATCAACAAGAGATTAAGGGTGATCAGTTCCTCAATTTGTCAATAGACAGCCGACAATCATGATGGGGCATAAACCGTCTTTACCAAACTATAATAGCATTTCTTGCATCCTGTGCGCAAAACTACCTAAGGCACAAATCCTTAGTTGACATAAACCTTACCTCTGCCTTCCTTCCAGAACCGGGAACAACGATGTCCAAACCACACTTACAATCTTGCAATCAACGGCACCCTGAGCCCACGCTCCACAACAGAAGCAACTTGGAGAAGTACCAGCTTCTCCCCCACTTATCTCAATCTCACACCTGAAGACAAAAGATTAGAGAAACCAGAAAGTACTGACAGTACTCCACACACCTATCACGTACTAGGGGACAAACAACACCGACAGTATTTAACTGTCACACCAACTGACTCAACAGCTTGGCCGGACGGACCGACCTGCTCTGATACCACTAATGTAACACCCCAATTCCCATCGCGAATAAATAATACATAAATAAAATCAGAGTAACTAAAAATTTATTTTTCCGACAGAAACAAGGATGCCACATTTTAAAATAAGAATACACACTCCCTGCTCATAAATTTGATACATAGCATAAAATAGGTTACCCTCAATTGGGAAACTTTTCCATATAAAGGTAATACCAAATATATTCAACAATTATATACATAAATAAAATAATCGTTGCTCCGACTCCCGTGCTACGTATCAGAGCAGACACCAAAACCTAAGCAAAGACGAAGATCTAACTCTTCCACTTGCCTCCACGCCTCTAAAGCTGGCAATCTGCACTATGCCATAAAAAGCATATTCCAGCAGAAGGGTGAGAAATATTATCATAATAACAATGCATATAATTATATATCTCAACATAAACATATACACATTCCACATATTCTCACCATTCCATCATACCACATAACCATACATATTATGTTTACTATGTCACAATCATCACATCTCACTCAATATACATCGCAAGGCATATATATATGAAACCAAGCATATTCCTCATAATTCTTATCATTCAACACAAACACACATATTCATGTTTATCCATCCATGCACACCTGCACAATTCTACTCATTCCACATCAACATATACATCATGTATAATTCACCAATCCAATCAAGACCCGACAATACCACGCATCACATAACTGGGAATGACAGCATAGTCATTCTACCCCAATGCATACCTCACTAGGAACGACAACATAGTCATTCTACCCTAGTGCACCTCTCATTAGGAATGACAACGTCGTCATTCTACCCCAATGAATATCCCACTAGGAACGACAACATAATCATTCTACCCTAGTGGACACCACACTAGGAACGACATCAACGTCATTCCACCCCAGTGCACACCTCATTAGGAATGACAACATAGTCATTCTACCCCAATGAGTATCCCACTAGGAACGACAACATAGTCATTCTACCCCAGTGGACACGACAACTCAATTGTACATCACTAGGAATGACATATAGTCATTCTACCCTAATGAGTACTCCACCAGGAACGACATATAATCGTTCTACCCCAATGGACCCAACGACACACTCGCACTTCACTAGGAATGACATAAAGTCATTCTACCCTAATGAGTACAACAACAACACTAGGAACAACATACAGTCATTCTACCCTAATGTGTTCGTCCAAAACATTAATACCTCACTAGGAATGACATATAAGCCATTCTACCCCAATGAGTATTCTAACACAATTGGAATCCATTCCACACACCAAATATTACTACTATAGCAATCCCATGATAATCAATACCTTACCATTCATCTTGCTGTGGATCTACGCCACAGAGGCCGCCATATCATACATTAATCATACACTCGAAACCACATACATTGATACTTACTTAAACAATGTATTTTTCACTAACTACAACCCACAACAAATAGCATTTCATCATTTACACCCATATCAATTCACATCAAGAATTACTCACCATCAACCACAACAATCCATCATCACAACATCTCATCATATATTCACAATCAACATGCATTATCATTTAACTCAAACAATGCATATATTCACCAAAGAGCCACAAATCACAAAGAATTCCCCAATCAAGGGTTCACTCCACAAGCATATCCACAACACATTCATAACCACACCTTCATTTCATCAAAAACAACTATTCACGATTAAGCGGTAAAGTCGGCCAAAAGTCGGCTAAAAATAATATTTCTTTTCACCAAATGATAGAACATATTTTTAGCTTCAGATCCATATAAAGAACACCTCAATCGGATAAACAACGCAAAAGATATGGATATTTCAAAATAACGCGAATGCATAAACCGGACGCCAGACACAACGAAACGTTTCGAAAATACTGTTCCAATTGGACCAGGTTCAGACCTCATAACCATTTTTCCTAGAAAGAACATCTCGTTAGCTTCCCAACGCTTCGAACGGGGGTCAAAACCGACTTACGGTTCAAGAGATATGAATTTCCGAAGTTTTCCGAAAAACAGAATTTTCCACCTACAGCACGCGTCCGTACGCCTGCGCACAAAACCAGAATTTCTGCTACATTCTGGTACAGCTGCGTAATCGCCCGAAACCCGACCGATTCAATTACTTTCTTCCGAATAAATACATGGTAATCCTCCATAAATACATACCAACATGTTAGGATAAAAAAAACACCGATTCCACAACATTCGATTTTCACCAAAATCTCACATTCTCAAAACCCAAAAATGTCAAAACTCACAATATCAACCGATTTCAACCAAACTAGTTTCTATAATCTCGGCCTAACCTCATACGACTAATCTACGCAATTTATTTCAAAATCTAATCGTGAAAACATCGGTTTCTATCGATTATGTCCAAATCGACCTAAACGGTATTATAACGAAAACAACCAAAACGATTCCAACGAAACCATACATAAACACATACAATGTTAAGATAACAATATTTATCACCCTTACCCGATTAAATCGACTCCGAAAGATTGATCTTGGTGATTTTCCACACTTTTCTCTTTGTTCTTCTCTTTTCTCCTCTCTTGCTCTCTTTCTCTCCTTTTCTCTTTTTCTTTCTTTTTCTTACTATTTCTCTCTTTCTATTTCTATTTATAAAATATCTACTTTTTCTAAAATATCTAACCTCTCCAAATGACCATTTTTCCCTTACGCTCAAATATCTCCCAAACGCTCTCAAAATGCGATAAAACTTAAACAGCGATGAAATATATTTCGGGAAATAAAAGTTGAAAAGAAATTATAATTTATTGCAAATATTTTACCTATCAGAGAAATTAACCAATTAACTCAATTAGCAGGTAAAATACAATAAATTCACACATTTCACAAAATTCACATAAATGAAATAAATAAATACAATTAGACAAATCGGGGCGTTACAATTCTCCCCCACTTATACATTTTCGTCCTCGAAAATATACTGAGACGAACAACTCCGGACACGACTCTCGCATCCGACTAACAAACTAACATGCCAACAAAAGGCACACCACGAATAACACAAACAACAAACCAGTACACTAACCGCAACGACAACGACACGACAACGACGACAACAACCACGACAAGATGCAATGCCCATACAATGCACTTGACGACCAACTCACAACTCAAAGGATAACCAAGATACAAACACCCAGGTTCACTCTTGAACCGGAACACAATAAGATCGTTACCAACACCATAGGTAACACTCTTCTAATCTCCAAACATAGGAATTAGCTACTCGCACTCGAACCAGCACAATGGAAACAAGGCAACAACCAGACAAGAACATAAGCTCCATGACACAACTTCGCCTCAACAACATCCACAAAACCAGAATACCTACATCCTTGTCTCACAATAACCAATACAACAATTCCACACTTCCGATGTGCACTCCGATTACTCGCGACTAACAAAACCACCAATTCATATTCAACATTTGACTCTTCCTACTATTCACCAGAAAGTCATAGTTCACTGGTTATATACACAACCTCACATTATTCTGCAGTAGCTTACACACCGGACACAAGCCTCTGAATTGCTCAAACAATTCTAATTCTCTGACCATCCAAACATACATATGCAAAGGCCTTCAACTTAACTCATCCGGCACGACATTAATTCTTCTCAAAGAATAATCCAATTCAAATTTATAACTCGTTTTGGAATCCCAACCATCAATGTTGTCTCATACTTATTCCTCTCGACCAAGAAAACTCGTCTTTATCAACCAAAATCCACTCTTGACAACTTATCTTAAAGCTTTTTTTTTTCAACACTTGCGACTCAATCTTCAACGCCCTACATGTTCTTCCTCTGATTTTATAATCGATCAAAATATCCTTAAAGGACACCACTGCAAACTTATCCAAATAAGTATGAAGATATAATTCCCATACTCCACAACCATTCGCCGAACATACCAACTAAGCTGGATAAACACGTTTATTCCATCCAACACAATTTCCGTCTGCTATCAACAAGAGATTAAGGGTGATCAGTTCCTCAATTTGTCAATAGATAGCCGACAATCATGATGGGGCATAAACTGTCTTTACCAAACTATAATAGCATTTCTTGCATCCTGTGCGCAAAACTACCTAAGGCACAAATCCTTAGTTGACATAAACCTTACCTCTGCCTTCCTTCCAGAACCGGGAACAACGATGTCCAAACCACACTTACAATCTTGCAGTCAACGGCACCCTGAGCCCACGCTCCACAACAGAAGCAACTTGGAGAAGTACCAGCTTCTCCCCCACTTATCTCAATCTCACACCTGAAGACAAAAGATTAGAGAAACCAGAAAGTACTGACAGTGTTCCACAAACCTATCACGTACTAGGGGACAAACAACACCGACAGTATTCAACTGTCACACCAACTGACTCAACAGCTTGGCCGGACGGACCGACCTGCTCTGATCCACTAATGTAACACCCCAATTCCCATCGCGAATAAATAATACATAAATAAAATCAGAGTAACTAAAAATTTATTTTTCCGACAGAAACAAGGATGCCACATTTTAAAATAAGAATACACACTCCCTGCTCATAAATTTAATACATAGCATAAAATAGGTTACCCTCAATTGGGAAACTTTTCCATATAAAGGTAATACCAAATATATTCAACAATTATATACATAAATAAAATAATCGTTTCCCCGACTCCCGTGCTACGTATCAGAGCAGACACCAAGACCTAAGCAAAGACGAAGATCTAACTCTTCCACTTGCCTCCACGCCTCTAAAGCTGGCAATTTGCACTATGCCATAAAAAGCATATTCTAGCAGAAGGGTGAGAAATATTATCATAATAACAATGCATATAATTATATATCTCAACATAAACATATACACATTCCACATATTCTCACCATTCCATCATACCACATAACCATACATATTATGTTTACTATGTCACAATCATCACATCTCACTCAATATACATCGCAAGGCATATATATATAAAACCAAGCATTTTCCTCATAATGCTTATCATTCAACACAAACACACATATTCATGTTTATCCATCCATGCACACCTGCACAATTCTACTCATTCCACATCAACATATACATCAGGCATAATTCACCAATCCAATCAAGACCCGACAATACCACGCATCACATAACTGGGAATGACAGCATAGTCATTCTACCCCAATACATACCTCACTAGGAACGACAACATAGTCATTCTACCCTAGTGCACCTCTCATTAGGAATGACAACGTCGTCATTCTACCCCAATGAATATCCCACTAGGAACGACAACATAATCATTCTACCCTAGTGGACACCACACTAGGAACGACATCAACGTCATTCTACCCCAGTACACACCTCATTAGGAATGACAACATAGTCATTCTACCCCAATGAGTATCCCACTAGGAACGACGACATAGTCATTCTACCCCAGTGGACACGACAACTCAATTGTACATCACTAGGAATGACATATAGTCATTCTACCCTAATGAGTACTCCACCAGGAACGACATATAATCGTTCTACCCCAATGGACCCAACGACACACTCGCACTTCACTAGGAATGACATAAAGTCATTCTACCCTAATGAGTACAACAACAACACTAGGAACAACATACAGTCATTCTACCCTAATGTGTTCGACCAAAACATTAATACCTCTCTAGGAATGACATATAAGCCATTCTACCCCAATGAGTATTCTAACACAATTGGAATCCATTCCACACAATAAATATTACTACAATAGCAATCCCATGATAATCAATACCTTACCATTCATCTTGCTGTGGATCTACGCCACAGAGGCCGCCATATCATACATTAATCATACACTCGAAACCACATACATTGATACTTACTTAAACAATGTATTTTTCACTAACTACAACCCACAACAAATAGCATTTCATCATTTACACCCATATCAATTCACATCAAGAATTACTCACCATCAACCACAACAATCCATCATCACAACATCTCATCATATATTCACAGTCAACATGCATTATCATTTAACTCAAACAATGCATATATTCACCAAAGAGCCACAAATCACAAAGAATTCCCCAATCAAGGGTTCACTCCACAAGCATATCCACAACACATTCATAACCACACCTTCATTTCATCAAAAACAACTATTCACGATTAAGCGGTAAAGTCGGCCAAAAGTCGGCTAAAAATAATATTTCTTTTCACCAAATGATAGAACATATTTTTAGCTTCACATCCATATAAAGAACACCTCAATCGGATAAACAACGCAAAAGATATGGATATTTCAAAATAACGCGAAAGCATAAACCGGACGCCGGACACAACGAAACGTTTCAAAAATACTGTTCCAATTGGACCAGGTTCAGACCTCAAAACCATATTTCCTAGAAAGAACATCTCGTTAGCTTCCCAACGCTTCAAACGGGGGTCAAAACCGACTTACGGTTCAAGAGATATGAATTTCCGAAGTTTTCCGAAAAACAGAATTTTCCACCTACAGCACGCGTCCGTACGCCTGCGCACAAAACCAGAATTTCTACTACATTCTGGTACAGCTGCGTAATCGCCCGAAACCCGACCGATTCAATTACTTTCTTCCGAATAAATACATGGTAATCCTCCATAAATACATACCAACATGTTAGGATAAAAAAAACACCGATTCCACAACATTCGATTTTCACCAAAATGTCACATTCTCAAAACCCAAAAATGTCAAAACTCACAATATCAACCGATTTCAACCAAACTAGTTTCTATAATCTAGGCCTAACCTCATACGACTAATCTACGCAATTTATTTCAAAATCTAACTGTGAAAACATCGGTTTCTATCGATTATGTCCAAATCGACCTAAACGGTATTATAACGAAAACAACCAAAACGATTCCAACGAAACCATACATAAACACATACAATGTTAAGATAACAATATTTATCACCCTTACCCGATTAAATCGACTCCGAAAGATTGATCTTGGTGATTTTCCACACTTTTCTCTTTGTTCTTCTCTTTTCTCCTCTCTTGCTCTCTTTCTCTCCTTTTTCTCTTTTTCTTTCTTTTTCTTACTATTTCTCTCTTTCTATTTCTATTTATAAAATATCTACTTTTTCTAAAATATCTAACCTCTCCAAATGACCATTTTGCCCTTACGCTCAAATATCTCCCAAACGCTCTCAAAATGCGATAAAACTTAAACAGCGATGAAATATATTTCGGGAAATAAAAGTTGAAAAGAAATTATAATTTATTGCAAATATTTTACCTATCAGAGAAATTAACCAATTAACTCAATTAGCAGGTAAAATACAATAAATTCACACATTTCACAAAATTCACATAAATGAAATAAATAAATACAATTAGACAAATCGGGGCGTTACAATTCTCCCCCACTTATACATTTTCGTCCTCGAAAATATACTGAGACGAACAACTCCGGACACGACTCTCGCATCCGACTAACAAACTAACATGCCAACAAAAGGCACACCACGAATAACACAAAGAACAAACTAGTACACTAACCGCAACAACAACGACACGACAACGACGACAACAACCACGACAAGATGCAATGCCCATACAATGCACTTGACGACCAACTCACAACTCAAAGGATAACCAAGATACAAACACCCAGGTTCACTCTTGAACCGGAACACAACAAGATCGTTACCAACACCATAGGTAACACTCTTCTAATCTCCAAACATAGGAATTAGCTACTCGCACTCGAACCATCACAATGGAAACAAGGCAACAACCAGACAAGAACATAAGCTCCATGACACAACTTCGCCTCAACAACATCCACAAAACCAGAATACCTACATCCTTGTCTCACAATAACCAATACAACAATTCCACACTTCCGATGTGCACTCCGATTACTCGCGACTAACAAAACCACCAATTCATATTCAACATTTGACTCTTCCTACTATTCACCAGAAAGTCATAGTTCACTGGTTATATACACAACCTCACATTATTCTGCAGTAGCTTACACACCGGACACAAGCCTCTGAATTGCTCAAACAATTCTAATTCTCTGACCATCCAAACATACATATGCAAAGGCCTTCAACTTAACTCATCCGGCACGACATTAATTCTTCTCAAAGAATAATCCAATTCAAATTTATAACTCGTTTTGGAATCCCAACCATTAATGTTGTCTCATACTTATTCCTCTCGACCAAGAAAACTCGTCTTTATCAACCAAAATCCACTCTTGACAACTTAACTTAAAGCTTTTTTTTTTCAACACTTGCGACTCAATCTTCAACGCCCT
Organism: Lathyrus tuberosus; assembly: GCA_022829125.1. Classification (NCBI taxonomy): domain Eukaryota; kingdom Viridiplantae; phylum Streptophyta; class Magnoliopsida; order Fabales; family Fabaceae; genus Lathyrus; species Lathyrus tuberosus. Next base: position 7,920,904 of record JALAZF010000254.1, read on the forward strand.
ACATGTTCTTCCTCTGATTTTATAATCCATCAAAATATCCTTAAAGGACACCACTGCAAACTTATCCAAATAAGTATGAAGATATAATTCCCATACTCCACAACCATTCGCCGAACATACCAACTAAGCTGGATAAACACGTCTATTCCATCCAACACAATTTCCGTCTGCTATCAACAAGAGATTAAGGGTGATCAGTTCCTTAATTTGTCAATAGACAGCCGACAATCATGATGGGGCATAAACTGTCTTTACCAAACTATAATAGCATTTCTTGCATCCTGTGCGCAAAACTACCTAAGGCACAAATCCTTAGTTGACATAAACCTTACCTCTGCCTTCCTTCCAGAACCGGGAATAACGATGTCCAAACCACACTTACAATCTTGCAGTCAACGGCACCCTGAGCCCACGCTCCACAACAGAAGCAACTTGGAGAAGTACCAGCTTCTCCCCCACTTATCTCAATCTCACACCTGAAGACAAAAGATTAGAGAAACCAGAAAGTACTGACAGTGTTCCACACACCTATCACGTACTAGGGGACAAACAACACCGACAGTATTGAACTGTCACACCAACTGACTCAACAGCTTGGCCGGACGGACCGACCTGCTTTGATACCACTAATGTAACACCCCAATTCCCATCGCGAATAAATAATACATAAATAAAATCAGAGTAACTAAAAATTTATTTTTCCAACAGAAACAAGGATGCCACATTTTAAAATAAGAATACACACTCCCTGCTCATAAATTTGATACATAGCATAAAATAGGTTACCCTCAATTGGGAAACTTTTCCATATAAAGGTAATACCAAATATATTCAACAATTATATACATAAATAAAATAATCGTTTCCCTGACTCCCGTGCTACGTATCAGAGCAGGCACCAAGACCTAAGCAAAGATGAAGATCTAACTCTTCCACTTGCCTCCACGCCTCTAAAGCTGGCAATCTGCACTATGCCATAAAAAGCATATTCCAGCAGAAGGGTGAGAAATATTATCATAATAACAATGCATATAATTATATATCTCAACATAAACATATACACATTCCACATATTCTCACCATTCCATCATACCACATAACCATACATATTATGTTTACTATGTCACAATCATCACATCTCACTCAATATACATCGCAAGGCATATATATATAAAACCAAGCATATTCTTCATAATGCTTATCATTCAACACAAACACACATATTCATGTTTATCCATCCATGCACACCTGCACAATTCTACTCATTCCACATCAACATATACATCATGCATAATTCACCAATCCAATCAAGACCCGACAATACCACGCATCACATAACTGGGAATGACAGCATAGTCATTCTACCCCAATACATACCTCACTAGGAACGACAACATAGTCATTCTACCCTAGTGCACCTCTCATTAGGAATGACAACGTCGTCATTCTACCCCAATGAATATCCCACTAGGAACGACAACATAATCATTCTACCCTAGTGGACACCACACTAGGAACGACATCAACGTCATTCTACCCCAGTGCACACCTCATTAGGAATGACAACATAGTCATTCTACCCCAATGAGTATCCCACTAGGAACGACAACATAGTCATTCTACCCCAGTGGACACGACAACTCAATTGTACATCACTAGGAATGACATATAGTCATTCTACCCTAATGAGTACTCCACCAGGAACGACATATAATCGTTCTATCCCAATGGACCCAACGACACACTCGCACTTCACTAGGAATGACATAAAGTCATTCTACCCTAATGAGTACAACAACAACACTAGGAACAACATACAGTCATTCTACCCTAATGTGTTCTACCAAAACATTAATACCTCACTAGGAATGACATATAAGCCATTCTACCCCAATGAGTATTCTAACACAATTGGAATCCATTCCACACACCAAATATTACTACTATAGCAATCCCATGATAATCAATACCTTACCATTCATCTTGCTGTGGATCTACGCCACAGAGGCCGCCATATCATACATTAATCATACACTCGAAACCACATACATTGATACTTACTTAAACAATGTATTTTTCACTAACTACAACCCAAAACAAATAGCATTTCATCATTTACACCCATATCAATTCACATCAAGAATTACTCACCATCAACCACAACAATCCATCATCACAACATCTCATCATATATTCACAATCAACATGCATTATCATTTAACTCAAACAATGCATATATTCACCAAAGAGCCACAAATCACAAAGAATTCCCCAATCAAGGGTTCACTCCACAAGCATATCCACAACACATTCATAACCACACCTTCATTACATCAAAAGCAACTATTCACGATTAAGCGGTAAAGTCGGCCAAAAGTCGGCTAAAAATAATATTTTATTTTCACCAAATGATAGAACATATTTTTAGCTTCACATCCATATAAAGAACACCTCAATCGGATAAACAACGCAAAAGATATGGATATTTCAAAATAACGCGAAAGCATAAACCGGACGCCGGACACAACGAAACGTTTCGAAAATACTGTTCCAATTGGACCAGGTTCAGACCTCAAAACCATTTTTCTTAGAAAGAACATCTTGTTAGCTTCCCAACGCTTCAAACGGGGGTCAAAACCGACTTACGGTTCAAGAGATATGAATTTCTGAAGTTTTCCAAAAAACAGAATTTTCCACCTACAGCACGCGTCCGTACGCCTGCGCACAAAACCAGAATTTCTGCTACATTCTGGTACAGCTGCGTAATCGCCCGAAACCCGACCGATTCAATTACTTTCTTCCGAATAAATACATGGTAATCCTCCATAAATACATACCAACATGTTAGGATAAAAAAAACACCGATTCCACAACATTCGATTTCAACCAAACTAGTTTCTATAATCTAGGCCTAACCTCATACGACTAATCTACGCAATTTATTTCGAAATCTAACTGTGAAAACATCGGTTTCTATCGATTATGTCCAAATCGACCTAAACGGTATTATAACGAAAACAACCAAAACGATTCCAACGAAACCATACATAAACACATACAATGTTAAGATAACAATATTTATCACCCTTACCCGATTAAATCGACTCCGAAAGATTGATCTTGGTGATTTTCCACACTTTTCTCTTTGTTCTTCTCTTTTCTCCTCTCTTGCTCTCTTTCTCTCCTTTTTCTCTTTTTCTTTCTTTTTCTTACTATTTCTCTCTTTCTATTTCTATTTATAAAATATCTACTTTTTCTAAAATATCTAACCTCTCCAAATGACCATTTTGCCCTTACGCTCAAATATCTCCCAAACGCTCTCAAAATGCGATAAAACTTAAACAGCGATGAAATATATTTCGGGAAATAAAAGTTGAAAAGAAATTATAATTTATTGCAAATATTTTACCTATCAGAGAAATTAACCAATTAACTCAATTAGCAGGTAAAATACAATAAATTCACACATTTCACAAAATTCACATAAATGGAATAAATAAATACAATTAGACAAATCGTGGCGTTACAATTCACCCCCACTTATACATTTTCGTCCTCGAAAATATACTGAGACGAACAACTCCGGCCACGACTCTCGCATCCGACTAACAAACTAACATGCCAACAAAAGGCACACCACGAATAACACAAACAACAAACCAGTACACTAACCGCAACAACAACGACACGACAACGACGACAACAACCACGACAAGATGCAATGCCCATACAATGCACTTGACGACCAACTCACAACTCAAAGGATAACCAAGATACAAACACCCAGGTTCACTCTTGAACCGGAACACAACAAGATCGTTACCAACACCATAGGTAACACTCTTCTAATCTCCAAACATAGGAATTAGCTACTCGCACTCGAACCATCACAATGGAAACAAGGCAACAACCAGACAAGAACATAAGCTCCATGACACAACTTCGCCTCAACAACATCCACAAAACCAGAATACCTACATCCTTGTCTCACAATAACCAATACAACAATTCCACACTTCCGATAAGCACTCCAATTACTCGCGACTAACAAAACCACCAATTCATATTCAACATTTGACTCTTCTTACTATTCAACAGAAAGTCATAGTTCACTGGTTATATACACAACCTCACATTATTCTGCAGTAGCTTACACACCGGACACAAGCCTCTGAATTGCTCAAACAATTCTAATTCTCTGACCATCCAAACATACATATGCAAAGGCCTTCAACTTAACTCATCCGACACGACATTAATTCTTCTCAAAGAATAATCCAATTCAAATTTATAACTCGTTTTGGAATCCCAACCATCAATGTTGTCTCTTACTTATTCCTCTCGACCAAGAAAACTCGTCTTTATCAACCAAAATCCACTCTTGACAACTTAACTTAAAGCTTTTTTTTTTCAACACTTGCGACTCAATCTTCAACGCCCTACATGTTCTTCCTCTGATTTTATAATCCATCAAAATATCCTTAAAGGACACCACTGCAAACTTATCCAAATAAGTATGAAGATATAATTCCCATACTCCACAACCATTCGCCGAACAAACCAACTAAGCTGGATAAACACGTCTATTCCATCCAACACAATTTCCGTCTGCTATCAACAAGAGATTAAGGGTGATCAGTTCCTCAATTTGTCAATAGACAGCCGACAATCATGATGGGGCATAAACTGTCTTTACCAAACTATAATAGCATTTCTTGCATCCTGTGCGCAAAACTACCTAAGGCACAAATCCTTAGTTGACATAAACCTTACCTCTGCCTTCCTTCCAGAACCGGGAACAACGATGTCCAAACCACACTTACAATCTTGCAGTCAACGGCACCCTGAGCCCACGCTCCACAACAGAAGCAACTTGGAGAAGTACCAGCTTCTCCCCCACTTATCTCAATCTCACACCTGAAGACAAAAGATTAGAGAAACCAGAAAGTACTGACAGTGTTCCACACACCTATCACGTACTAGGGGACAAACAACACCGACAGTATTCAACTGTCACACCAACTGACTCAACAGCTTGGCCGGACGGACCGACCTGCTCTGATACCACTAATGTAACACCCCAATTTCCATCGCGAATAAATAATACATAAATAAAATCAGAGTAACTAAAAATTTATTTTTCCGACAGAAACAAGGATGCCACATTTTAAAATAAGAATACACACTCCCTGCTCATAAATTTGATACATAGCATAAAATAGGTTACCCTCAATTGGGAAACTTTTCCATATAAAGGTAATACCAAATATATTCAACAATTATATATATAAATAAAATAATCGTTTCCCCGACTCCCGTGCTACGTATCAGAGCAGGCACCAAGACCTAAGCAAAGATGAAGATCTAACTCTTCCACTTGCCTCCACGCCTCTAAAGCTGGCAATCTGCACTATGCCATAAAAAGCATATTCCAGCAGAAGGGTGAGAAATATTATCATAATAACAATGCATATAATTATATATCTCAACATAAACATATACACATTCCACATATTCTCACCATTCCATCATACCACATAACCATACATATTATGTTTACTATGTCACAATCATCACATCTCACTCAATATACATCGCAAGACATATATATATAAAACCAAGCATATTCTTCATAATGCTTATCATTCAACACAAACACACATATTCATGTTTATCCATCCATGCACACCTGCACAATTCTACTCATTCCACATCAACATATACATCATGCATAATTCACCAATCCAATCAAGACCCGACAATACCACGCATCACATAACTGGGAATGACAACATAGTCATTCTACCCCAATACATACCTCACTAGGAACGACAACATAGTCATTCTACCCTAGTGCACCTCTCATTAGGAATGACAACGTCGTCATTCTACCCCAATGAATATCCCACTAGGAACGACAACATAATCATTCTACCCTAGTGGACACCACACTAGGAACGACATCAACGTCATTCTACCCCAGTGCACACCTCATTAGGAATGACAACATAGTCATTCTACCCCAATGAGTATCCCACTAGGAACGACAACATAGTCATTCTACCCCAGTGGACACGACAACTCAATTGTACATCACTAGGAATGACATATAGTCATTCTACCCTAATGAGTACTCCACCAGGAACGACATATAATCGTTCTATCCCAATGGACCCAACGACACACTCGCACTTCACTAGGAATGACATAAAGTCATTCTACCCTAATGAGTACAACAACAACACTAGGAACAACATACAGTCATTCTACCCTAATGTGTTCTACCAAAACATTAATACCTCACTAGGAATGACATATAAGCCATTCTACCCCAATGAGTATTCTAACACAATTGGAATCCATTCCACACACCAAATATTACTACTATAGCAATCCCATGATAATCAATACCTTACCATTCATCTTGCTGTGGATCTACGCCACAGAGGCCGCCATATCATACATTAATCATACACTCGAAACCACATACATTGATACTTACTTAAACAATGTATTTTTCACTAACTACAACCCAAAACAAATAGCATTTCATCATTTACACCCATATCAATTCACATCAAGAATTACTCACCATCAACCACAACAATCCATCATCACAACATCTCATCATATATTCACAATCAACATGCATTATCATTTAACTCAAACAATGCATATATTCACCAAAGAGCCACAAATCACAAAGAATTCCCCAATCAAGGGTTCACTCCACAAGCATATCCACAACACATTCATAACCACACCTTCATTACATCAAAAGCAACTATTCACGATTAAGCGGTAAAGTCGGCCAAAAGTCGGCTAAAAATAATATTTTATTTTCACCAAATGATAGAACATATTTTTAGCTTCACATCCATATAAAGAACACCTCAATCGGATAAACAACGCAAAAGATATGGATATTTCAAAATAACGCGAAAGCATAAACCGGACGCCGGACACAACGAAACGTTTCGAAAATACTGTTCCAATTGGACCAGGTTCAGACCTCAAAACCATTTTTCTTAGAAAGAACATCTTGTTAGCTTCCCAACGCTTCAAACGGGGGTCAAAACCGACTTACGGTTCAAGAGATATGAATTTCTGAAGTTTTCCAAAAAACAGAATTTTCCACCTACAGCACGCGTCCGTACGCCTGCGCACAAAACCAGAATTTCTGCTACATTCTGGTACAGCTGCGTAATCGCCCGAAACCCGACCGATTCAATTACTTTCTTCCGAATAAATACATGGTAATCCTCCATAAATACATACCAACATGTTAGGATAAAAAAAACACCGATTCCACAACATTCGATTTCAACCAAACTAGTTTCTATAATCTAGGCCTAACCTCATACGACTAATCTACGCAATTTATTTCGAAATCTAACTGTGAAAACATCGGTTTCTATCGATTATGTCCAAATCGACCTAAACGGTATTATAACGAAAACAACCAAAACGATTCCAACGAAACCATACATAAACACATACAATGTTAAGATAACAATATTTATCACCCTTACCCGATTAAATCGACTCCGAAAGATTGATCTTGGTGATTTTCCACACTTTTCTCTTTGTTCTTCTCTTTTCTCCTCTCTTGCTCTCTTTCTCTCCTTTTTCTCTTTTTCTTTCTTTTTCTTACTATTTCTCTCTTTCTATTTCTATTTATAAAATATCTACTTTTTCTAAAATATCTAACCTCTCCAAATGACCATTTTGCCCTTACGCTCAAATATCTCCCAAACGCTCTCAAAATGCGATAAAACTTAAACAGCGATGAAATATATTTCGGGAAATAAAAGTTGAAAAGAAATTATAATTTATTGCAAATATTTTACCTATCAGAGAAATTAACCAATTAACTCAATTAGCAGGTAAAATACAATAAATTCACACATTTCACAAAATTCACATAAATGGAATAAATAAATACAATTAGACAAATCGTGGCGTTACAATTCACCCCCACTTATACATTTTCGTCCTCGAAAATATACTGAGACGAACAACTCCGGCCACGACTCTCGCATCCGACTAACAAACTAACATGCCAACAAAAGGCACACCACGAATAACACAAACAACAAACCAGTACACTAACCGCAACAACAACGACACGACAACGACGACAACAACCACGACAAGATGCAATGCCCATACAATGCACTTGACGACCAACTCACAACTCAAAGGATAACCAAGATACAAACACCCAGGTTCACTCTTGAACCGGAACACAACAAGATCGTTACCAACACCATAGGTAACACTCTTCTAATCTCCAAACATAGGAATTAGCTACTCGCACTCGAACCATCACAATGGAAACAAGGCAACAACCAGACAAGAACATAAGCTCCATGACACAACTTCGCCTCAACAACATCCACAAAACCAGAATACCTACATCCTTGTCTCACAATAACCAATACAACAATTCCACACTTCCGATAAGCACTCCAATTACTCGCGACTAACAAAACCACCAATTCATATTCAACATTTGACTCTTCCTACTATTCAACAGAAAGTCATAGTTCACTGGTTATATACACAACCTCACATTATTCTGCAGTAGCTTACACACCGGACACAAGCCTCTGAATTGCTCAAACAATTCTAATTCTCTGACCATCCAAACATACATATGCAAAGGCCTTCAACTTAACTCATCCGGCACGACATTAATTCTTCTCAAAGAATAATCCAATTCAAATTTATAACTCGTTTTGGAATCCCAACCATCAATGTTGTCTCATACTTATTCCTCTCGACCAAGAAAACTCGTCTTTATCAACCAAAATCCACTCTTGACAACTTAACTTAAAGCTTTTTTTTTTCAACACTTGCGACTCAATCTTCAACGCCCTACATGTTCTTCCTCTGATTTTATAATCCATCAAAATATCCTTAAAGGACACCACTGCAAACTTATCCAAATAAGTATGAAGATATAATTCCCATACTCCACAACCATTCGCCGAACAAACCAACTAAGCTGGATAAACACGTCTATTCCATCCAACACAATTTCCGTCTGCTATCAACAAGAGATTAAGGGTGATCAGTTCCTCAATTTGTCAATAGACAGCCGACAATCATGATGGGGCATAAACTGTCTTTACCAAACTATAATAGCATTTCTTGCATCCTGTGCGCAAAACTACCTAAGGCACAAATCCTTAGTTGACATAAACCTTACCTCTGCCTTCCTTCCAGAACCGGGAACAACGATGTCCAAACCACACTTACAATCTTGCAGTCAACGGCACCCTGAGCCCACGCTCCACAACAGAAGCAACTTGGAGAAGTACCAGCTTCTCCCCCACTTATCTCAATCTCACACCTGAAGACAAAAGATTAGAGAAACCAGAAAGTACTGACAGTGTTCCACACACCTATCACGTACTAGGGGACAAACAACACCGACAGTATTCAACTGTCACACCAACTGACTCAACAGCTTGGCCGGACGGACCGACCTGCTCTGATACCACTAATGTAACACCCCAATTTCCATCGCGAATAAATAATACATAAATAAAATCAGAGTAACTAAAAATTTATTTTTCCGACAGAAACAAGGATGCCACATTTTAAAATAAGAATACACACTCCCTGCTCATAAATTTGATACATAGCATAAAATAGGTTACCCTCAATTGGGAAACTTTTCCATATAAAGGTAATACCAAATATATTCAACAATTATATATATAAATAAAATAATCGTTTCCCCGACTCCCGTGCTACGTATCAGAGCAGGCACCAAGACCTAAGCAAAGATGAAGATCTAACTCTTCCACTTGCCTCCACGCCTCTAAAGCTGGCAATCTGCACTATGCCATAAAAAGCATATTCCAGCAGAAGGGTGAGAAATATTATCATAATAACAATGCATATAATTATATATCTCAACATAAACATATACACATTCCACATATTCTCACCATTCCATCATACCACATAACCATACATATTATGTTTACTATGTCACAATCATCACATCTCACTCAATATACATCGCAAGACATATATATATAAAACCAAGCATATTCTTCATAATGCTTATCATTCAACACAAACACACATATTCATGTTTATCCATCCATGCACACCTGCACAATTCTACTCATTCCACATCAACATATACATCATGCATAATTCACCAATCCAATCAAGACCCGACAATACCACGCATCACATAACTGGGAATGACAACATAGTCATTCTACCCCAATACATACCTCACTAGGAACGACAACATAGTCATTCTACCCTAGTGCACCTCTCATTAGGAATGACAACGTCGTCATTCTACCCCAATGAATATCCCACTAGGAACGACAACATAATCATTCTACCCTAGTGGACACCACACTAGGAACGACATCAACGTCATTCTACCCCAGTGCACACCTCATTAGGAATGACAACATAGTCATTCTACCCCAATGAGTATCCCACTAGGAACGACAACATAGTCATTCTACCCCAGTGGACACGACAACTCAATTGTACATCACTAGGAATGACATATAGTCATTCTACCCTAATGAGTACTCCACCAGGAACGACATATAATCGTTCTACCCCAATGGACCCAACGACACACTCGCACTTCACTAGGAATGACATAAAGTCATTCTACCCTAATGAGTACAACAACAACACTAGGAACAACATACAGTCATTCTACCCTAATGTGTTCGACCAAAACATTAATACCTCACTAGGAATGACATATAAGCCATTCTACCCCAATGAGTATTCTAACACAATTGGAATCCATTCCACACACCAAATATTACTACTATAGCAATCCCATGATAATCAATACCTTACCATTCATCTTGCTGTGGATCTACGCCACAGAGGCCGCCATATCATACATTAATCATACACTCGAAACCACATACATTGATACTTACTTAAACAATGTATTTTTCACTAACTACAACCCACAACAAATAGCATTTCATCATTTACACCCATATCAATTCACATCAAGAATTACTCACCATCAACCACAACAATCCATCATCACAACATCTCATCATATATTCACAATCAACATGCATTATCATTTAACTCAAACAATGCATATATTCACCAAAGAGCCACAAATCACAAAGAATTCCCCAATCAAGGGTTCACTCCACAAGCATATCCACAACACATTCATAACCACACCTTCATTTCATCAAAAACAACTATTCACGATTAAGCGGTAAAGTCGGCCAAAAGTCTGCTAAAAATAATATTTCTTTTCACCAAATGATAGAACATATTTTTAGCTTCACATCCATATAAAGAACACCTCAATCGGATAAACAACGCAAAAGATATGGATATTTCAAAATAACGCGAAAGCATAAACCGGACGCTGGACACAACGAAACGTTTCGAAAATACTGTTCCAATTGGACCAGGTTCAGACCTCAAAACCATTTTTCCTAGAAAGAACATCTCGTTAGCTTCCCAACGCTTCAAACGGGGGTCAAAACCGACTTACGATTCAAGAGATATGAATTTCCGAAGTTTTCCGAAAAACAGAATTTTCCACCTACATCACGCGTCCGTACGCCTGCGCACAAAACCAGAATTTCTGCTACATTCTGGTACAGCTGCGTAATCGCCCGAAACCCGACCGATTCAATTACTTTCTTCCAAATAAATACATGGTAATCCTCCATAAATACATACCAACATGTTAGGATAAAAAAAACACCGATTCCACAACATTCGATTTTCACCAAAATCTCACATTCTCAAAACCCAAAAATGTCAAAACTCACAATATCAACCGATTTCAACCAAACTAGTTTCTATAATCTCGGCCTAAACTCATACGACTAATCTACGCAATTTATTTCGAAATCTAACCATGAAAACATCGGTTTCTATCGATTATGTCCAAATCGACCTAAACGGTATTATAACGAAAACAACCAAAACGATTCCAACGAAACCATACATAAACACATACAATGTTAAGATAACAATATTTATCACCCTTACCCGATTAAATCGACTCCGAAAGATTGATCTTGGTGATTTTCCACACTTTTCTCTTTGTTCTTCTCTTTTCTCCTCTCTTGCTCTCTTTCTCTCCTTTTCTCTTTTTCTTTCTTTTTCTTACTATTTCTCTCTTTCTATTTCTATTTATAAAATATCTACTTTTTCTAAAATATCTAACCTCTCCAAATGACCATTTTGCCCTTACGCTCAAATATCTCCCAAACGCTCTCAAAATGCGATAAAACTTAAACAGCGATGAAATATATTTCGGGGAATAAAAGGTGAAAAGAAATTATAATTTATTGCAAATATTTTACCTATCAGAGAAATTAACCAATTAACTCAATTAGCAGGTAAAATACAATAAATTCACATAAATGAAATAAATAAATACAATTAGACAAATCGGGGCGTTACAATTCTCCCCCACTTATACATTTTCGTCCTCGAAAATATACTGAGACGAACAACTCCGGACACGACTCTCGCATCCGACTAACAAACTAACATGCCAACAAAAGGCACACCACGAATAACACAAACAACAAACCAGTACACTAACCGCAACAACAACGACACGACAACGACGTCAACAACCACGACAAGATGCAATGCCCATACAATGCACTTGACGACCAACTCACAACTCAAAGGATAACCAAGATACAAACACCCCGGTTCACTCTTGAACCGGAACACAACAAGATCGTTACCAACACCATAGGTAACACTCTTCTAATCTCCAAACATAGGAATTAGCTACTCGCACTCGAACCATCACAATGGAAACAAGGCAACAACCAGACAAGAACATAAGCTCCATGACACAACTTCGCCTCAACAACATCCACAAAACCAGAATACCTACATCCTTGTCTCACAATAACCAATACAACAATTCCACACTTCCGATGTGCACTCCGATTACTCGCGACTAACAAAACCACCAATTCATATTCAACATTTGACTCTTCCTACTATTCACCAGAAAGTCATAGTTCACTGGTTATATACACAACCTCACATTATTCTGCAGTAGCTTACACACCGGACACAAGCCTCTGAATTGCTCAAACAATTCTAATTCTCTGACCATCCAAACATACATATGCAAAGGCCTTCAACTTAACTCATCCGGCACGACATTAATTCTTCTCAAAGAATAATCCAATTCAAATTTATAACTCGTTTTGGAATCCCAACCATCAATGTTGTCTCATACTTATTCCTCTCGACCAAGAAAACTCGTCTTTATCAACCAAAATCCACTCTTGACAACTTAACTTAAAGCTTTTTTTTTTCAATACTTGCGACTCAATCTTCAACGCCCTACATGTTCTTCCTCTGATTTTATAATCGATCAAAATATCCTTAAAGGACACCACTGCAAACTTATCCAAATAAGTATGAAGATATAATTCCCATTATCCACAACCATTCGCCGAACATACCAACTAAGCTGGATAAACACGTCTATTCCATCCAACACAATTTCCGTTTGCTATCAACAAGAGATTAAGGGTGATCAGTTCCTCAATTTGTCAATAGACAGCCGACAATCATGATGGGGCATAAACCGTCTTTACCAAACTATAATAGCATTTCTTGCATCCTGTGCGCAAAACTACCTAAGGCACAAATCCTTAGTTGACATAAACCTTACCTCTGCCTTCCTTCCAGAACCGGGAACAACGATGTCCAAACCACACTTACAATCTTGCAGTCAACGGCACCCTGAGCCCACGCTCCACAACAGAAGCAACTTGGAGAAGTACCAGCTTCTCCCCCACTTATCTCAATCTCACACCTGAAGACAAAAGATTAGAGAAACCAGAAAGTACTGACAGTGCTCCACACACCTATCACGTACTAGGGGACAAACAACACCGACAGTATTTAACTGTCACACCAACTGACTCAACAGCTTGGCCGGACGGACCGACCTGCTCTGATACCACTAATGTAACACCCCAATTCCCATCGCGAATAAATAATACATAAATAAAATCAGAGTAACTAAAAATTTATTTTTCCAACAGAAACAAGGATGCCACATTTTAAAATAAGAATACACACTCCCTGCTCATAAATTTGATACATAGCATAAAATAGGTTACCCTCAATTGGGAAACTTTTCCATATAAAGGTAATACCAAATATATTCAACAATTATATACATAAATAAAATAATCGTTGCCCCGACTCCCGTGCTACGTATCAGAGCAGACACCAAAACCTAAGCAAAGACGAAGATCTAACTCTTCCACTTGCCTCCACGCCTCTAAAGCTGGCAATCTGCACTATGCCATAAAAAGCATATTCCAGCAGAAGGGTGAGAAATATTATCATAATAACAATGCATATAATTATATATCTCAACATAAACATATACACATTCCACATATTCTCACCATTCCATCATACCACATAACCATACATATTATGTTTACTATGTCACAATCATCACATCTCACTCAATATACATCGCAAGGCATATATATATGAAACCAAGCATATTCCTCATAATTCTTATCATTCAACACAAACACACATATTCATGTTTATCCATCCATGCACACCTGCACAATTCTACTCATTCCACATCAACATATACATCATGTATAATTCACCAATCCAATCAAGACCCGACAATACCACGCATCACATAACTGGGAATGACAGCATAGTCATTCTACCCCAATGCATACCTCACTAGGAACGACAACATAGTCATTCTACCCTAGTGCACCTCTCATTAGGAATGACAACGTCGTCATTCTACCCCAATGAATATCCCACTAGGAACGACAACATAATCATTCTACCCTAGTGGACACCACACTAGGAACGACATCAACGTCATTCTACCCCAGTGCACACCTCATTAGGAATGACAACATAGTCATTCTACCCCAATGAGTATCCCACTAGGAACGACAACATAGTCATTCTACCCCAGTGGACACGACAACTCAATTGTACATCACTAGGAATGACATATAGTCATTCTACCCTAATGAGTACTCCACCAGGAACGACATATAATCGTTCTACCCCAATGGACCCAACAACACACTCGCACTTCACTAGGAATGACATAAAGGCATTCTACCCTAATGAGTACAACAACAACACTAGGAACAACATACAGTCATTCTACCCTAATGTGTTCGACCAAAACATTAATACCTCACTAGGAATGACATATAAGCCATTCTACCCCAATGAGTATTCTAACACAATTGGAATCCATTCCACACACCAAATATTACTACTATAGCAATCCCATGATAATCAATACCTTACCATTCATCTTGCTGTGGATCTACGCCACAGAGGCCGCCATATCATACATTAATCATACACTCGAAACCACATACATTGATACTTACTTAAACAATGTATTTATCACTAACGTCGATTTTCCATGAAGCGGAAACAATGTAAATGTTGGCATATGATTAAATTTTGAGATGATATTTTACAGAAACCTATATAATAACATATAAAATGGATCTACAAAGTTTCATGTTATTCCAAATAAGTCTCTATTTATTTTGGATTTTTGTATAGAAGCGAAAACTATTATTATGATCAAGACTTTGTTTTTGCCATGATTTTTTACATGAAAGTTTATCGCATTATAAAAATCTCTTCCACAAAAATTAATTTTTTTGACATGAGATAAATTAAATATGAAATTTTTTAACGCCAATTTTCTATGATACAAAAACATTGCAAACATTAGTATATATTTGAATTTTGAGCTAATATTTTGCATTGACCTATCTCATAAGACATGAAATTAATCCAAAATATTTCATGGAATTTCGAATATATATATATATATATATATATATATATATATATATATATATATATATATATATATATATATATATATATATATATACTTGAAAACCATTATTACGACCTAGACTTCGTTTTTTTTCATGATATTTGACATGAATGTTTATCATATTCCAAGGATCTCTCCCATAAAAATTAAATTTTTTTTGACATTATATAAATAAAATATGAATTTTTTAACCATTGATTTTTAATGAAAAAGAAACAATACAATCGTTAACATATAATTGAATTTTGAACTAATATTTTATAGAAATATATCATATAACACATGAAAAGAATATGCACATTTTCATGACATTTTAAATAAATCTCAATTTATTTTTATTTTTATTTTTTTTGGCGAAACACGTATATACGATGAGAGAAATCAAAAGATATATATATATATATATATAAACTAAGGAGATCGACTTAAAGTGAAGTAAAAAAAAATGAAGCACAAGTGTTTAATTAAAAAGATGAATGTGTTTAAGAATAATTAAGAGATTATCCCAAATATGATGAGAAAAAAAGAAGAGCAATAAATATTTCACTCTCTATGTCATGAAGAATAAAATCAAATATAGAGTGAAAAAATTCGTCACAAATATATTAGAATTCCATAACAAACTATTTTAATGGTCAAATTTACGACGACACAATATTCGTAGGGTTTAATGGTAGTGCACTGTCAGTGTAAGACAGTTTTACATATCCAACCAATTAAAATGTATAATTACTATGTAATATCAGTATTTTTAAAATAATAATATGTTTTATTCTAATACATAGTTGTGATATTTTACACTATCAATACATTTTCTTTTTTCTCATATTTGTAACCTATTTTGATGTCACAAAATATTTTTAATATCGCAAAATATTAGAGAAGAAATTAATAATCTGTCACAAATTGCGGCAGAAGTAAGTCATCACAAAATAAAATATTCATCACTAAAAAATATAAGACCTATAACATTTTAGTCATAATTTTCCTTTTGTTTTATATAATGATTGTATTTATAATAAAATTAGTGAGAGAATTTGAAATATATTTTTATAATAAAATTAATATGAGAAATTGAGATATTACTAATTGGTGAGGAAATGGTTTAATGGTAGTGTACGGTCAGTATAAAAAAGTATTACACATAAATTTAATCAAAATATTTTAAAATGTCAAATCATATAAATAATTTAAAATTTACAGACTGTTTTGACAGAATACATAATTGTCATTGATTAACAGTGTAAAAATAATTTATTAAATGCACCATCCATTTTCTCTTCTTAAATTACAAAGAAAGTTCCCTTGTATTAAAATTGCTATTGTCACTGGTATTAATATGGCTACTAAAGCGAAATTTATAAGTAAACTTTCAAAACAAATATACTTTATTTAATAGGTAGATAGGAAGGTGTCCTAGAGGTGAACTCTCCACAAATTAAATTAATTATTCCAAAATGATTCTCTCAAACCGAATGCAATTCCATCATAGCTAAAAGTGACCTTTCTTCATATAAGGCATAAATTAATTATGTTGAGAGAATTTCTTTTTTCTTCCTATGCATTTCTTACCCACCATGTTTTCAAATTTTAGAGATATATCTTTGAATACACTCTACTTTTGATTGAACATTAAAATATTCTAAAAATATATCTTCGGAACTATTTTAAATCTTAAACGCTCAGAGCATGTCTCCCATAACTCATTTTTTTATTTTGAATATTTCTGGAGGTGTATCTATAGGAATATTCCAGAGATTCATCTCCGAAGTGTATCAGAACATATTTTTTTATAACGAGCTGTGTATTTGTTTTTAGATGAATTATGAAGAACAATATCGAATAAAATAGCAGACATACAAAATAATATAGTCATATAATAGTAAAATGTCATACTTCACCAATCCAAAATATATTAACAATGTCAGAAAACAAGTACAAACTATAGTAAAACATCAAAATAATAACAGACTCATACTGGGCGTACCTGACAACCTCTCATCCACCTCATGTGCCTCTTCTATCTGGTCTGCCTCCTCGGCCATCGATTTCCCCATCCTCGCGCGATGTCTGCGCTACAATAGTGTCCCCTGTGCCTCTGCAACCATGACATTCAGTACTCGTCGCATAGTAGATCTTTCATGGAAGATACCATCGTCAATAATGACTAGATTGTAACTGGTCCTGCATAGGTCACGCAACGCAGAAGCAGTCAGAACCGACTGAAACCACTGGTCTTCTGGCTGATGCAATCCTAAAATCTTCCTCCCACGGTTAATAAACTATTGGGGATCATGCAGCTGCGATTATCTAGAAATAACCAATGTTAGTAATAATCAATGTTATAAATAATTTATGTCAACAATTTAAATTAACGTAAAAAACTAAATCAAAAATCAAACTAATGTTACCTCTCCGTCCCAGATATGTCTGGCAGTATGATCTGGATACTGAGGAAATAGGGACATATTAGATGGACCTCATCCGAATCCTTTTGGCTCAGTATCCTAGCAACCTCACCCTCCGGAGGTGGCACTAGATCAGCAGGAGGTGGCACCAGATCAGCAAGAGGTGGCCATAGGTGCATCCAGACGCCTGCGGGAGGATAGGGGAAGTGACGCGTCAGCTGGTGCATCACGTCTCCTACAGGAAGAAGAAGAAGAAGAATGTGGAGTGACCTGAGATGAAGATGAAGTGGCCTGAGATGAAAATGGAATGGCCTAAGATGTAGATGGAGTGACCTGAGGTGAAGGCCGAGCCACAGGGGTAGACTGAACCCCAGGAGTAGATTGCGCCCTAGAAGTCGTCTCCTCTGCCAGAACAGATGTACCTGCACCCTCTGGAACATGCTGGCTCCGTTATCGCCGAATGGATGCGTGCTGGGAAACCTGTCCAAGTCTCAGTCTGTCGACTCTATCAACCATTATGGTTACACGGTAAATTTAACCATATAATTAGATTACGCAAAAGAACAACACAAACAAGAAAATGAAAAGAAAAAAAAATGAGGAAATTCCAAAGATATATCTACGGAAACATTCCAGAGATGTATCTCTGAAATTTCCTAAAGTATATAAAATGTTGAACTTCCCGGAGATATATCTCCGGAATTTCCTAAAGTAAATAAAACGTTGAACTTTCCGGAGATGCATCTTCGAAAATTTCTAAAATTCAGAGGTCGCGACAATGACGTCCTTTTCTATTCAGAATGTGTCTAATACATCCCTGATCGTCCATTTGAGCCAACAAACAATACATACACTTACTCTAAATTATGTTTCATTTTATTTCTAAACATTTTCTACACCTAACAATTGATTTTAACTCGTTTACAACAAAACTCGAATATTTACCGAAAACTCGAAAAACATAGTTGAATTTATGATTTCGAATATGTTGAATGATGAAATGGATGATTCTAGATGGTTACTTGAAGCCTCCTATTGCTGAAATATGGTTTGGTGGAGTTGGAGAAATTTGGGATTGAGAGAGGTTAAGAGTTTGTGAATGAAAATGAAAAGTGAGGGCGGAGAAGAAGAGTCTGGTGCGTTAATATGCTCTAAAATATTCCGGAGATATATCTCCGGAATATTTCAACGTTCACTTTAGTTTTGGAGCGTCCGGAGATATATCTCTGGAATATTTTAACGTTCAATTGATTTTTGGTGCGTCTGAATATATATCTCCAGAATCAAGGGTCATATGTGAAAATTCACATGGTGTGAAAGAAGTCTATAGGGTGCAAAAAGAAATCCACTTATGTTAATGACCATACCCGCAAAAAAATAGAGCATGACAGACATATTAGAGGGCCTAAATTCTTAATCCGCCCCGCACTAAAATGCGAATAAACAGACATGCCCAATAGATCGACCCGTTTTACCATCCTAGTTGCTAAACAATCTTAAATTTATAATAAGTAGATGAATTTATGTGGCTCAATTAACTAACAATTTATAATTTCAGTCATTAATGACTTTCTTGATTTAGTTTAGTAAATTATTTTTAAATTTTTAAAATTTGAAAATAATAAATTTATCAAATTTTACAAAATTATATTTGATACTATCTTAGATTTATAAATTTTGAAAATACAAAAACTAAGGGCTCATTTGGCCAACCCATAACAATTCCAAAATTATTAGTCAACAAAATAAAAGACCCCTAAATTATTTTTTCATTCAACTATTTAATGCTATTGAAAGTTGAATAAGAAAATTGTTTAAGAACTTTTTTTTTGGTTTAATGCATCCTTTGGTCCTTTAACTTAATTTAAGGTTTCACTTTAGTCCTTTATTTAATAATCGTTCCTTTTAAGTCCCTTAAATGTCATTCCGTTAGTTATATTGGTCCTGTCCGTTAATTTTTGTCAAATTCCGTTAAGTTTTGTATACGTGACACTCCAGCTGTACTAAATTAGATGATATGAAATTGATTTATTTTATATTAATTTAAAATTTAAAAACAAAAAAGCTGAAACAATCTTCTCTTCTCTTTCTTAAACCCTAGCCGCCTCCTCTCTCACTTCTTCCTCTCACTTGATTTTGTTGACTTTTTCAAGAGCCATCCCAATTTCATTTTTCGTATTGTGCAGATCTCAGAGTTATGAGGTATGAATCGTTTTGTGTATTGATTTTGTGATACTTACATCTAACGTTCTTGTTTTCATATCTCAAAGCTATTTCAGATCTTAGAGTTATACCTGATTTCGTTTTCGTTTACAATGCTACTTGGTGATTAGATGGTGGATTTATTTATTTTTTTTTGGATTTTAGGATTTTCTCTGTTTTAAAAAAATTAATATTTTTTAGATTTGGAATCATGGGTTTTTGTTATTTTGTTATTTTGTGAAAATTAGTTTTGCAATGATTTGGTTTGTATGCAAGTCGACAATTGGTTTGTTTTTTAGATTTGCTCGGTTTCGTATCTTGATGATGCTACGGAAAGTGGAAAACTCCTACGGCTAAAGCATGATAAAAGGTAAAAATTATTCAATGAATGAAGCTTTTTTCATGACTCCAAGTTACTTACATATGATGTGGAGAAGAATTGATTTTGTTGGTACTGTTCTGCCAAAAATTCTTTGAACAACTTCTAGAAGAATTGCTGAAACTGCTTCTATTAGCTTTCTATTTCCTCTGCATTATACAAGTGGTGATTTGTATTAGGATTAGAACTACATTTTTATGTAATTTTTTAAAAGAATGATTAGAGATGTTGTTAGTTACTTTGCTATATTTTTATTAAGTTTTCCACTGCATTAAATGTGAGAATGCAGATTATTAGAGTAATGTGATCAATATAATGTTTCTTAATTCTTACTAGAGTTTTTTAGATGAAGAAGCATTAAAGGTAACTAAACTAAATCCAAATAAATCATTTTACGAATTTAGATATATGTTATTAGTATAATGTTTCATTAATATTTGGTTTTGCTTGCTAAATAGATGAATATCCAAGTGACTCTAGATCACCCCTAAGGTTAAACATGCTATGTGTTTATGATCTATGAATTAGAAGTGGAAAAAGTGCAACTCATGGAATAGAGTTGAACATGTTATGATTTATACTAATACATTGAAATATCTTATTGAAAATTTGCAGAATTGTTTAATCTCTTAGGAGAAAAGAGTAATTGGAAGCTATGGTGCAGAGTTTATACTATGTTCAGATGGAACCTGGACAAGAATGTTAAACCTGAAAAAGTTGTTTTCACCTTTGAATAAACCTGAAAAAGTTGTTTTCACCATTGATAATTCAAGTTCTAAAAAGAATAAACTCTTGTAGTTGTATCTATGTACACCTTAATCCATTTTGGTTTAATGCCTTATTTTGAATAAATAATGTATCAAGATTTTGATTTATTGTCATTATATTCAAGATTATGTTAATATAAAAAAGTTTCAATTTGGTACTTTAATTATATATAAAGTTTCAATTTAGTCCCTTTATTAAATTGCTTACTCACTTGCCATGCTGTCATGCCACATATGCACAACTTAACGTTTTTTCATAAAATTTAACAGAAATGACCAATTTGACTAACGGAATAATTTTTAAGGGACTAAAATGTAACATTTATTAGATAAGGGATTAAAGTGAAAACTGAAATTAAGTTAAAGGACTTCAACATTAAATAAGCCTTTTTTTTTGGTTTTGAAGTTTAAGAACTTTTTAATTAATTGTAATACTGACTAAATTTATGAAAGAGTGATAATTTAAGAACCAAAACTACATGTTTCTTCTGTTTTTTTTATCTTACTCGTTTTAATATTTTGTGAATTACTAAATAAATTAAATTGTTTTTAGTTTAGTTTTATGTCTGAAATAAAATTTTTATGCAACCTCTTTCATCTTTGAGAGTGGTGTGGGGGTGTAAATGGTAGTACTTACAAACATATATTATTCTTGAATATTGTAAAGTTCTCAAAACTTATGACTTTTAGTCTAGTTTAATATAGCTCTCAACTTCCAAAACCAGTGTTTGATCTCCTTGTGTATTCTGCAACTAGTTGAGCAAGAGATGAAGATTTGTCCTTGAGCAACTTCTTTGGTGAATCATATTCCTCAATAAGCCCTATATGATTAGTATCAAGAGATATCACGTGCACATTTATGAGTATAAAAAAATATGACAGAAATGAATAGAAAAAAAAAACAGGTTCTTGCCTTCACTGAGAAACAAAACCATGTCGCTATCGAGGATTGAAGTTATTCTATGAGCAATGGTAATGACTGTGCAATCAGAGAAATGTTGCTTGACTGTCTGTTGAATTATATTATCCATAGCCATATCGACTGATGCAGTAGCTTCATCGAGCACCAAGATCTTGCTTTTCTTAAGTAGAACACGGCCGAGGCACACTAACTGTCTTTGACCCATGCTCCAGTTTTCTCCATTCTCAGTAACTGTGGATCTCATGAAGGATGATGCTAAGTAATACATTGCATAAAATTGACTTCTAAAACTTACTAAAAGCTTCCTGTCCATTATTAAGGAATGATTATGTTTTTAACATAATGATTAAGAAAAGTAATCAGTAAGTTAATGAGTTTTGCAGTATTATTAAGTACTCATCCTTATTAACTATTGAATATTGACCATTGTCATTGTTGAATAGTGAAATATAATGACCATAGAGTAATATACATTGTATGCCTAAAAAAAGACATTTTATTTATTGAGGGGGAAAATTAAAATAAAATATTGAAGTTATATTAAAAAAATAGAAAGACTTAATATGAAATTTGTTCTTTGGTTTAATGTTTATATAGGCTTAAAATTTTGATAAATCCAACCTGTTGAGTCAAGTTTCCCTTCTTTCTTTCTCACTTCATCTCCAAGTTGGCACATATCAAGAGCCTAAAATATTTCCTTAAGTGTATTAATTTGTATAATTTGCATAAAGGGATCAGTTATTTTTTATTGTCGAGAAAAAACGATTTAACAATTTACCTCCCAAATTTGTTCATCTGTGTACTCTTCCAGCGGGTCGAGGTTGCTTCTTATAGTCCCTTTAAACATTGTTGGATCCTGAGGAATTATGCTTAGTCTGGACCGTAAATCATGGACTCCAATCAATGAGATGTTGACGTTGTCTATCAATATTTGTCCTGCAACAGGCTCAACAAGTCTAAAAAGTGTTTGCACTAAGGTTGTTTTTCCACTTCCTGTTCTTCCCACAATGCCAATTTTTGCTCCAGCAGTTAAAGTGCATGTAAGTCCGCATAAAACAAGAGGCAAGTGAGGGGCATATTGAACCTATATCATACAATGCCTGGTTTAAGGATAGATACATATCTAAAATACCTTGATAGACACTTGAGCCCTGTTTGGAGCTAAATTGTTATTGAACGGTGTAGTACCTGTAAATCCTGGATATGAACCTCTCCGAATGATGGCCAAGAATGATCTGGTTGATGGTCTTTTATTACAAGAGGTGCTTCACTTGGGATGGAAGTGTACTGAAGTATTCTTTCTACAGATATAATATTGTTCTCCAAATTGCAAAGAAACCTAATCAATCTGAATTGTACAGCATTTAGACTAATCCCATATGTCACAGCCAATCCCGCAATGCCTTCACAAAAACAAAATTGCTGTTTTATAATGTCGTTACGAGTGAGTACTGAGTATGATTAGTTAATGCATACAAATTAAAATTGAAATACTCACTAGGATCGGCAATTGAACTTGGAAAAGATACCAAGAAAATTAAGCAGAAGGCAAATATGGTAGAGGATAAAATACCCAATCTGAAATTCAACCATTCAATTGCACTAGAACTGTATAATTTAGGTTGGGTATATTTGTCTATCAATTGCATATTCATTTCATTAAATCTTGGTTCTTGCTCAAAACATCTTATGGTTGTTGATCCGGATATCGTTTCTGAAAAATGTTGTATAACTGGCGCTTGGCATATACCAGTTAATCGTGCCAATTCACGTGCTGATGCTGAGTAGTAACGCTGCATATAGAGAAGCATTCTGTTGCTAGGCATGATAATGCAAATGCTATCACTTTTTCTCACTCTTATAACATTATTTATTTTCACCTAACTACTCCATTAACTACTATATTATCAATGGAACTTTAGTAAATGAAATCAATTTTATCATTAAAGTTAGTACACTTAATATGAGACCAAGTGGGTACCTGGTACCATATGCAAGCTGCCACGACAGGAATGAATACTACGAACACCTGCCATGCAGCTTGTGACATCACAGCAATATTTCCCACGAGCTGAACCAGATTGTAGGTAAATTCCGACACTAGATTTGAAATGTTCATATCTACTGTACTTTGGTCTGCCGAAGCCTAAAACAATCAGGTAAAATTAAAATTTCGATAAGCAATTACATTCAATATGGTCGTTTCGACAAAATATTGAAAACAAATTATAGAAAAACCAAACTGTAAAAATCAATGCAAGAATCTATGATGGGATACGGATCGCCTGCAATAATGATACCAAGTAGTTTCACGCAGTAACCTATGTTGGCCATTAGTTTGAGATCGAACAGCTCAAACTATACATTCACTAAATCAAATTTGAACAATCATGACCATTGATTTAAATCAGACCGTCGAGATCAGTAACTGCATTATGCATTTACTGCGCAAATCTGTGTCCACAACGAAGAGGTAAACAACTAGTTTCTTAAATAAACCGGTGAAAAATTATTGGCATGCTATGACATACTCTATTAAGGATTCTTCCACTTGGGGTGGAATCGAAAAATGACATTGGCGCTAGAAAGAAGCTCAAATGCATTTGATTGAAGAGCATGGTGGCGGTCTTGTATCCGGCTATCGCGGCAAGAAAAGCTTTGACAAGGGTGGAAAAGGAAATTCCAATTGCCAAAGAAACATAGACAACCATCAGAGTAAAGCTTCCAATACCAGGTTCTGCAGTTGCTGAAACAGGAGTTGCCAAAGCCATCCAATAATTGCTTGCAATTTGTAAGACCACAGTGAGTATGTGTGAAAGAAATAGGAAAGGTACAAGAGCTCCCCCATAAGCTATTGTTATGTATTTCCAGAACACTTTAAACCCAACACTACCCTTTTCACGTTCTTCGTCTTGAACAAGTTGGCCTTTCGGCACAATTGTTTCATCTAAATTGCTGTTTCGATCATCGATGTTTTCCACTTCTTGCTCAAGTTCAAAATCTCTTAATGAACTTGTGTCTTCTCCGGTAATACTCGATGATTTAAATGTAGGCCCTCTCTCTAAAGACTTAACTGAAGAGAATGCTGCTCTATGTGCGCCTACAAGTTCCATAAAATCGGTTCCTGATCTAAGAATGTCATTGTATTTTCCTGATTGAGTTATCCTTCCATCTTTCATGACCTTAATGAATTGTAAGAAAGAGAAAAATACTCAGAAAACAGTAAGCTATAATGTTTGAAACTTGAATTAAGGAGCATGATGAAATACATAAATCACTCACAAGTATCAGATCAGCGTCAGGTAAGAACTCTACTTGATGTGTTATGTATATCACAGTTTTTGCTTTCAAAAGGCCAAGCAGACACTCCTGAAACAATACAGTAGTATTAAATGTACAGTTAGATACAAACCTTTCCATCAAAATGCATGACAAAACAGATTGTACTGAAAGCAAGACAGTTTAGAAAATAGTACCTTAAAAAGATGGGATCCTGTATGAGCATCAACGGCACTAAAGGGATCATCGAGTAGATATATATCAGCATCTTGATAAAGAGCACGCGCTATTTGTACTCTTTGCTTCTGTCCACCACTCAAATTGATTCCTTTTTCGCCAATAATGGTCTGATCACCAAATGGTAGAACCTCTAAGTCTTTCTTCAATGAACATGCTTCTAGCACCTTCTCATACTTTTCCCTATCCATCTCTTTCCCAAACAGTATGTTCTCTTCTATCTTTCCACCCTGTATCCATGGTGATTGAGCAACATAAGCTTTTGTTCCACACACCTTCAAGTTACCAGATATCTTTGGTATTTCACCTATTATACAAGAAAGTAAACTCGACTTGCCTGATCCAACAGTACCACAAACAGAAACCCTCATACCATGACAAATTCTAAGGTTTATGTTTTTCAAAGTTGTATTGACAGAAGATATATCCCAAGAGAAATTTCCATCTACTATTTCAACTGCTATATCAGAACTACCTCGCGGAAGCTTCTCCACTACATCAGTCTGCAAATCATCTAGACGAAGAAAAGTGACAATCCTATCGAGGGAAACTTTGGTTTGTGCAATCATTGAAATTGTGTCAGGAATGTTATAGATAGGCATTTGAAGAATTCTGAATGTTGCAAGAGCAGATAAGATCTTTCCTGTTTCAAGTGGAATGCCTAGAAGAACACAAGCACCGAAAGTAACAACAGCAACAAATGTTGGGGCGCTAAAGAAGAGAAATCTAACAATTGCGGTAACAACAAGAAATTTCTTTAGCCACATCTCCTCTAACTTCCTAAGCCGAATAATCTTTGATAAGAACTTCATCTCCCACGCTTGAAGTTTGAGAATCCTCATGTTCATTAGAACCTCAGACGTTGTAACACCCCCTTTCTATACCCCCAATTAATCAAATAATTCATTTAGGCACGTATTGGAATTTTCATCAGAGTATAATCGTAACCACGGCATAAAAAGGCATGTCACATTATGCTTGAAATTAAAACATACAACACCTGCTCAACAAAATGATATGCAACAGTGGGGTAACTTTCAACGTAGGAACTCAGTCCTTACACCCACATCTCAATGTTTAGAATAAAAGCGGAAAATCTAGACATTGATAACTTCAAACGTATATACATTATATATATATATATATACATCAACTAGTATGATACAACAACATCATTCATGTTTATATACACAAATTCATTAGCAAGATACATACACGAATGTATCACAAAAAGGAATCAAACATAAGCATCCTAGCTACCCGGTGCTACATATCAGAGCCAACCGACCAAAAAGGTATGAAGACACACTTCACAAAAGACCACCAGATACCTAATCTGCAATGCCTCGTAGAGCATCATAAAACAGCAGAAGGGTGAGAAATATTATCATAACAACAATGAATATAATTATGTACTACAACATAAACATATAACATATATTCTCACCACAACTCATCATATATCACAATATAGATATCTCCTCAAGCATATTCATTATGCATACATTCCCCATTATCATAATCCCACATGAACACACACATACTTGTTCATTCAACAATGCATCATTATAAGATACAGTTTATCTCATTTCCCATAAACATACATATATCAATGTTTATTCATCAATGCACAAATACAAAGATGATCAATGCAACTCATAGAGACCGACTCACGACTCTATGCAAATGCAATGCGGGTACCGACTCATTTCATCTCAAGTTCAATTGAAGAACTTATTGGAACTATCGCTCGTTACTTAGTGTAACTCCCCGTCGGGCATACGATGTTCACCCATTGCTACCACCTCTCAAAAGGCTTACAATGTTTATGGATTGCTCCCACCTCTCAAAAGGCTTACAATCCGATTGCTCACACCTCTCAAAAGGCTTACAATCATTTGTAATCATCGCCCCCACCTCTCAAAAGGCTTACGACGTTACAACGGATTCATTTTAGAACCCCACAATGCAAGAATGCACATCATGATGCTTCACATACAACATGACTCATGACACTCATGACATGCATAATTATTCACAATATAGTCATGCATTCATCACACACAACCCACATACATTCACATCAATTGTGCCAAACGGCAACCGAACGTTTTCACAAATAACCAAACAATTCGATTTACGGTTTACCAGAAAATTAAGTTAAAAGTCGGCTAAAAATAATATTTTCCATCATCATCAAAAAGTACTCATCCACAGCTTCGATTCGATATAAAGAACACTTAAATCCGATAAACAACGAAGAAGATATGTATATTTCAAAATAACGCAAAAACATAAACCGGAGGCCCGACACTACGAAACGGTTCGAAAATACTGTTCCAATTGGACCAGTTTTAGACCTCAAAACTATTTTTCCTAGAAAGAACATCTCGTTAGCTTCCCAACGCTTCAAACGGGGGTCAAAACCGACTTACGGTTCAAGAGATATGAATTTCCGAAGTTTCCCCGACAAACCAGAATTTTCTGGTTCAGCACAGTATGTATCGATACATAGGCTTATGTATCGACGCATAGAGGCCACATGTATCGATACATAGCACGCATGTGTCGACGCATGCTGTAGTGAAAATGCTGTTTCCTCAAATTTCTTCAGTATGTATCGATGCATAAGGGTTATGTATCGATACATAACCATTTCGTATCGATACATAGCTGTTATGTATCGATTCATAGCCCTGTTTTTCTCAAAAATCAGATTTCTCAATTTACACACTTGCTGTAACTTTTTCCAAATGCCCGAAAACTCGACTAAATCGAACATTTTCACCGAAACAAACATATACGCGCAACCACCAAATACATAAGAACAATTTAGAACACATAAACGAAATTTCTACGACGTTCGATTTTTCGATTAAATTTCAACCTTTCAAAAACCAGAATTTTCAAACATCACCAAATCGAATAAAAAGCACGCTATACGACAACCTAACCTTACTCGATACAACTACGTAATTTATTTCGAAATTCATCCGTGAAAACATCGATTTCTATCGATTTCCTACAATTCGACCTAAACGGAAACAACAACGGAAACATACCGAAAACTAACCAAAACATAACCAAACTTCATGAAACTTTAAACAGTAGCTCACATACATATAGCCAACCAACACATGTATTTATACGACTTTTCGACCGTAAAAACATCGGTTTCTATCGATTTCGTCAAATACGGCATAAACGGAAACATATGGAAAACCAACCCAAACATCAACACAAAACACATACATAATCATACACATAGTTAGGATAACAATATTTCACACCCTTACCCGATTAAATCGACTCCGAAAGATTGATCTTGGTGATTTTCCACACTTTTCTCTTTGCTCTTCTCTTTTCTCCTTTTTCTCTCAAAATTCTGTTTTTCTCTCTTTCTCACCTCTAACTTTCTATTTCTATTCTTTTTCTTTCTTATACTTTTCTTTCTTTCTATTTCTTTATATTTTCTCAAAATATCTACTAACTAACTAACAATCATTAAATGTGAAATATCTAAAATACCCTCCAATCTAATTTCCCCCGAAAACTCTCAAAAACGGTGAAATAATATAACACGCCAACATATCAGATTAAAACACCAATTTCACAATAACATTATTATCACCCAAATTAAATAAAAGACTCAACAAAATAATACAAATTAGCACAAAATGGAGATAATCATAATCGGGCTGTTACAACTCTCCCCCACTTTTGAAATTTTCGTCCTCGAAAATATTACCTGATTCAAACAACTCCGGATACGACTCTCGCATCCCACTCTCTAATTCCCAAGTCATATTGCCCTCCGAAGCGCCTCCCCATGCTACTTTCACAAGCGCAATACCCTTGCCTCTTAGCTTCTTAACTTCACGATCCAAAATCTTAATCGGTAAAACTTCAACCGTAAGATTATCTCTCACTTCTACCTCGTCCATAGGAATAATATGTGACGGATCCGGAACATACTTCCGAAGTTGCGAAACATGGAAAACGTCATGCAAATTCGAAAGATTCGGAGGCAACGCCACACGATAAGCCACAGCGCCAACACGTGCAGTAATCTGATACGGACCAATAAAACGAGAAGTCAACTTCTTCGACTTCAAAGCACGACCCACACCCGTAACCGGTGTAACTCTCAAAAACACATGGTCGCCTTCTTGAAACTCAAGATCCTTCCTTCTCTTGTCATGATAGCTCTTTTGTCTACTTTGAGAAGCTTTCATCTTCTCCCGAATAAACTTCACTTTCTCCGTCGTTTCTTGTACCAATTCCGGTCCAACAATCGCCCTCTCACCAGTTTCATGCCAACACAAAGGTGTTCGACATCTCCGACCATACAAAGCCTCAAATGGTGCCATGCCAATACTCGAATGAAAACTGTTATTATAGGTGAACTCAATCAACGCTAAATAACTATCCCAAGCACCACCTTGCTCTAGCACACAAGCACGCAACAAATCCTCCAACGATTGAATCGTCCTCTCGGTTTGACCATCTGTTTGCAGATGGTAAGCCGAACTCAATCTTAGCTTAGAACCCAAAGCCTCTTGTAAACTCACCCAAAATCTCGATGTAAATCTCGGATCTCGATCTGATACAATACTCTTAGGAACACCATGTAACTTCACAATCACACGAACATAAATCTCGGCTAACTTCTCCAAAGGATAACTAATGTCAATTGGAATAAAGTGAGCAGATTTAGTAAGCCTATCAACAATCACCCAAATAGCATTATGACCTCTTTACGTATTCGGCAATCCCGTAACAAAATCCATCGATACACTATCCCATTTCCATTCCGGAATATCCAACGGTTGCAACAAACCACTAGGCTTCTGATGTTCCACCTTCGACTTTTGACAAGTCAAACACGCATACACAAATCGAGCCACATCCCTCTTTAAACCGGACCACCAAAAGATCTTCTTCAAATCTTGATACATCTTATTCGCACCCGGATGAATACTTAAATTACTTCGGTGTCCTTCCTCTAAAATCATCTTTTTCAACTCCGCGTCGTCGGGAATAC
This sequence comes from Lathyrus tuberosus, assembly GCA_022829125.1. Lineage (NCBI taxonomy): Eukaryota > Viridiplantae > Streptophyta > Magnoliopsida > Fabales > Fabaceae > Lathyrus > Lathyrus tuberosus. The sequence goes on from JALAZF010000254.1 coordinate 7,952,034, forward strand.
AAATACGACCACGGAATCTCAAAACTCCAAAGTTATCAACCTTGAAATCCTCATTCTCATTTATCATTAAATCAACGAACTTCAAATCCAACTTTTGCTTTTCACTAACCGTTGCAAGAAAATCATTCGTAACATGCAACATACCCAGTCTCACACTTCGCGGCGTCATTACACAAACCAAACTCAAATCTCTGAAATCCCCCAAAAGTTCCCATTCTGTCATCATTAATGCGGACATATGTAACAACTTTCGACTTAAGGCATCGGCTACCACATTCGCCTTACCCGGATGGTAATTCAAACTAAAATCAAAATCCTTCAAAAGCTCTAACCATCTTCGTTGTCTCATGTTCAATTCTTTCTGATCAAATAAATATCTTAAGCTTTTGTGATCACTAAAAACTTCAAATCTTGCACCATAAAGGTAATGCCTCCAAATTTTCAAAACAAACACCACGACCGCTAACTCCAAGTCATGCGTAGGATAATTCTTTTCATGCACTCTCAATTGTCTTGAAGCATATGCCACAACTTTTCCATCTTGCATCAAAACACCACCTAAACCAATCAATGAAGCATCACAATATACAACAAATGGTTCATTAGGATTCGGCAAAATCAAGATCGGAGCCGTTGTCAACCTTCTTTTTAGCTCCATGAAACTCTTTTCACAATCTATATCCCAAATGAAAGCCTTTCCTTTACAAGTCAATTGCGTTAACGGAAGTGCCAACTTCGAAAATCCCTCTATAAACCTCCGATAATAACCCGCCAAGCCTAAAAAGCTTCGAATCTCCGTAACCGACCTAGGAGTCTCCCACTGCATCACCGCATCAATCTTAGATGGATCAACACTAATACCACTCCCGAAGATAACATGTCCAAGAAAACTTACTTCCGATAGCCAAAAGTCACATTTTGACAACTTAGCATATAATTGTTTCTCTCTCAAAATTTGCAACACAATTCTCAAATGCTCTTCATGCTCTTCTTGAGACTTAGAATAAATCAAAATATCATCGATGAACACAACCACAAAACGATCCAACTGTTCATGAAAAATACGATTCATGTATTCCATAAACACCCCCGGCGCATTAGAAACCCCGAATGGCATCACGGAATATTCGTAATGACCATACCGTGTCCTAAATGCCGTCTTCTGAATATCCTCGCTTTTCACACGAATTTGGTGATATCCCGATCTCAAATCAATCTTGCTAAAGACACGCGCACCAACCAATTGGTCCATCAAATCATCAATCCTTGGAAGCGGATACTTGTTCTTAATTGTCACCTTGTTCAACTGTCGATAATCAATACATAACCACATACTTCCATCCTTTTTCTTTACCAACAATACCGGAGCACCCCAAGGAGAAACACTTGGCCTTATAAATCTTTTGTCCAACAAGTCATTCAACTGCTTCTTCAATTCTATCAACTCCGATGCCGACATACGATATGGTGCCATCGAAATCGGTCTAGTGCCAGGAACTAGATCAATAGAGAACTCAACTTCTCTTTCCGGCGGTACATCCGTAATATCCTCCGGAAACACTTCTGGAAAATCACACACCACTGGAAACACATCAATACCAATCTTACTCTCCACTGACCATGATGCAAACAAACCAAACAATTGAGCTTCATCCTCTAAAAGTTTCTTCAACTCTTTAGTAGATAGAAAACTCTCGTCTTCATTATCTTCCAAAGAAGGAAACCTTACCAACTTATGATAGCAGTCTATATGAACTCGATTAAATTGCAACCAGTTCATACCCAAGATTACATCCAATCCCTCCAACGGCAAACACACTAAATCCATAATGAAGTCTTTACCATAAATGGTCAAAGGACAACTTACACACACCAAGGACGTAGTTACCGACCCTGAAGCAGGAGTCTCAATAACCATCTCAATGCCCATCAAAGACAACGCAAGATTCAAACGCTTCGCGCACTCAGACGAAATAAACGAATGAGTCGCTCCCGTATCAATAACAGCAACTAAAGGTGTACTATTAATAAAGCATGTACCTTTAATCAAACGGTCTGCACTAGTGGTCTGAGTCCCCGCCAATGCAAACACCTTTCCGCCCACTTGAGCTTGTTTCGGCTTAGTACACTTAGTACTAATGTGACCCACTTCTCCACAGTTAAAACACTTCACCATATTCCTCCTACACTCAGCAGTAGAATGCCCAATACCTCCACAGTTAAAACATCTCCCAACGGCCTTCCTACACTCAGTTGCTTTATGACCCATTCCACCACAATTGAAACACTTAATGAACCCAGAACTTCTTCCTCCAGATCTCTTATCAAAGTTTCCCTTATATTTACCCTTATCAGCGGGGGTCACATAAGGTCCAATTCTAGCTTGCTGCTTCCCTCTCCTCTCATTCACACTCTTGTAATGTGTAGAACGAGCTTTGCTATCTTCCTCGAAGATTCTACAACATTCAGTCAAATCCGAAAACCTCATAATCCTTTGATATCCCACAGCTTGCTTAATCTCAGGACGCAAACCATTCTCATATTTAATACACTTTGAGAACTCAGCAGTAATCGCAGCATAATGAGAATGAAATTGAACCAATTCCACAAACTTAGCAGTATAGTCCACCACTGACATACCACCTTGTTTCAATTCCAGGAATTCCATCTCTTTCTTCCCTTTCACACTTTCAGGGTAATACTTCAGCAAAAACTCGGTATGAAACAATTCCCAAGTTACCTCTTCATTATCCACCTCAAGAATTTCACGCATACCGACCCACCAATCGTCGGCTTCTTCCCTCAGCATGTGAGATCCAAGCCTCACCTTATTCTCTTCCGCACAATCCATGACTCTGAAGATTCTTTCAATCTCTTTCAGCCAAAGTTGAGCACCATCGGGATCAAATCTTCCTTTGAAGACCGGTGGTTGATTCTTCCTGAACTCTTCATTAGCATTTACATTCGGCGCACCCTGCACCGCCCTAGCCATTGCTTCCATAGCAGCAGCCATCGTATTATCGTTTCTACCAGCCATATTCTGATCACTCCCAAAAATAACAACAAAGGTTAAACAACAGTTCAACCAACAAAACAACGAGACAGACACGACTGACTCAACCTTGGCTCTGATACCACTTAATGTAACACCCCCTTTCTATACCCCCAATTAATCAAATAATTCATTTAGGCACGTATTGGAATTTTCATCAGAGTATAATCGTAACCACGGCATAAAAAGGCATGTCACATTATGCTTGAAATTAAAACATACAACACCTGCTCAACAAAATGATATGCAACAGTGGGGTAACTTTCAACGTAGGAACTCAGTCCTTACACCCACATCTCAATATTTAGAATAAAAGCGGAAAATCTAGACATTGATAACTTCAAACGTATATACATTATATATATATATATATATATATATATACATCAACCAGTATGATACAACAACATCATTCATGTTTATATACACAAATTCATCAGCAAGATACATACACGAATGTATCACAAAAAGGAATCAAACATAAGCATCCTAGCTACCCGGTGCTACATATCAGAGCCAACCGACCAAAAAGGTATGAAGACACACTTCACAAAAGACCACCAGATACCTAATCTGCAATGCCTCGTAGAGCATCATAAAACAGCAGAAGGGTGAGAAATATTATCATAACAACAATGAATATAATTATGTACTACAACATAAACATATAACATATATTCTCACCACAACTCATCATATATCACAATATAGATATCTCCTCAAGCATATTCATTATGCATACATTCCCCATTATCATAATCCCACATGAACACACACATACTTGTTCATTCAACAATGCATCATTATAAGATACAGTTTATCTCATTTCCCATAAACATACATATATCAATGTTTATTCATCAATGCACAAATATAAAGATGATCAATGCAACTCATAGAGACCGACTCACGACTCTATGCAAATGCAATGCGGTACCGACTCATTTCATCTCAAGTTCAATTGAAGAACTTATTGGAACTATCGCTCGTTACTTAGTGTAACTCCCCGTCGGGCATACGATGTTCACCCATTGCTACCACCTCTCAAAAGGCTTACAATGTTTATGGATTGCTCCCACCTCTCAAAAGGCTTACAATCCGATTGCTCCCACCTCTCAAAAGGCATACAATCATTTGTAATCATCGCCCCCACCTCTCAAAAGGCTTACAACGTTACAACGGATTCATCTTAGAACCCCACAATGCAAGAATGCACATCATGATGCTTCACATACAACATGACTCATGACACTCTTGACATGCATAATTATTCACAATATAGTCATGCATTCATCACACACAACCCACATACATTCACATCAATTGTGCCAAACGGCAACCGAACGTTTTCACAAATAACCAAACAATTCGATTTACGGTTTACCGGAAAATTAGGTTAAAAGTAGGCTAAAAATAATATTTTCCATCATCATCAAAAAGTACTCATCCACAGCTTCGATTCGATATAAAGAACACTTAAATCCGATAAACAACGAAGAAGATATGTATATTTCAAAATAACGCAAAAACATAAACCGGAGGCCCGACACTACGAAACGGTTCAAAAATACTGTTCCAATTGGACCAGGTTTAGACCTCAAAACTATTTTTCCTAGAAATAACATCTCGTTAGCTTCCCAACGCTTTAAACGGGGGTCAAAACCGACTTACGGTTCAAGAGATATGAATTTCCGAAGTTTCCCCGACAAACCAGAATTTTCTGGTTCAGCACAGTATGTATCGATACATAGGCTTATGTATAGACGCATAGAGGCCACATGTATCGATACATAGCACGCATGTGTCGACGCATGCTGTAGTGAAAATGCTGTTTCCTCAAATTTCTTCAGTATGTATCGATGCATAAGGGTTATGTATCGATACATAACCATTTCGTATCGATACATAGCTGTTATGTATCGATTCATAGCCCTGTTTTTCTCAAAAATCAGATTTCTCAATTTACACACTTGCTGTAACTTTTTCCAAATGCCCGAAAACTCGACTAAATCGAACATTTTCACCGAAACAAACATATACGCGCAACCACCAAATACATAAGAACAATTTAGAACACATAAACGAAATTTCTACGACGTTCGATTTTTCGATTAAATTTCAACCTTTCAAAAACCAGAATTTTCAAACATCACCAAATCGAATAAAAAGCACGCTATACGACAACCTAACCTTACTCGATACAACTACGTAATTTAGTTCGAAATTCATCCGTGAAAACATCGATTTCTATCGATTTCCTACAATTCGACCTAAACGGAAACAACAACGGAAACATACCGAAAACTAACCAAAACATAACCAAACTTCATGAAACTTTAAACAGTAGCTCACATACATATAGCCAACCAACACATGTATTTATACGACTTTTCGACCGTAAAAACATCGGTTTCTATCGATTTCGTCAAATACGGCATAAACGGAAACATATGGAAAACCAACCCAAACATCAACACAAAACACATACATAATCATACACATAGTTAGGATAACAATATTTCACACCCTTACCCGATTAAATCGACTCCGAAAGATTGATCTTGGTGATTTTCCACACTTTTCTCTTTGCTCTTCTCTTTTCTCCTTTTTCTCTCAAAATTCTGTTTTTCTCTCTTTCTCACCTCTAACTTTCTATTTCTATTCTTTTTCTTTCTTATACTTTTCTTTCTTTCTATTTCTTTATATTTTCTCAAAATATCTACTAACTAACTAACTATCATTAAATGTGAAATATCTAAAATACCCTCCAATCTAATTTCCCCCGAAAACTCTCAAAAACGGTGAAATAATATAACACGCCAACATATCAGATTAAAACACCAATTTCACAATAACATTATTATCACCCAAATTAAATAAAAGACTCAACAAAATAATACAAATTAGCACAAAATGGAGATAATCATAATCGGGCTGTTACAGACGTCGCCTTCATTCTTTTATCCTTGAACTCCATTAACTTAGCTTGGAACTTCTCTTGTAAGGATGCCATAGGAAGGTTTAGCAACATAACAATAACAGTTGCAGCAAAAGCAGCTACTGAAGCAACCCCGACATTTCTATGAAGAATAAACAAAGCCAAAGAAATTTGTAGAACATCCATCCATGGATCATGCAAATACCAACAAAACTCACCTACCCTTTGAGCATCAACAGTCATTAAGTTGATGATTTCACCACTGCTATGTCCCTCTTTTGACTGACACGAAAGCGTCAATCCTTTAGCATAGATCATTGACACCAACATTGATTGCATCCTAACACCAACCTGTCGGAACTTAAACATCAAGTGCCTTTGCGAAAGAAACTCAACAAGTTTCGCCATAACAAATGTTGTAGCCAAAATATAGCCTTCATTCTTAACCTTGTTTTCGTCATTGAGATATTGAACAAGGTTGTCAATAAGGTAAGGACCTACATAAGAAGCACATATGTACAAAAATGCAAATATGCCAGATATAAGAATCCTTTTCCATGTCGATAAAAACAGCACCTTCGCGAGTTTAATAGTGGTCACAGTCCTAACATTAGCTTTAAAAATAGAAATATCAACACAGAGTGCAACTAATTTAGTAGTAAAATACAGAAATTGATTCACCTGTGTTCAGCCAATTCTCCTGACAGATATAAACAACACTAAGCTATGAATATGGAATCCATTTGTTTCAACATGTGAAAATGGAGAAAGTAAGTTCCAAAGTGAATGAATGAATGATAGAGGACGTAACTTTAAAAAAGAAAGCAGTTAGAGAGTAATGGTTGACTTGTTGACTCTACTACTCTAAACAAGAGTTATGTGCCACATAATTAATGATGTTGATTTCTATGATCACAATTAAGAGGGACCGAGGAAGTCTAATGATGTTGATTTCAATGTAATATTTTACTCACATAAATTTTAATTTTGGATTAAATATGGTTTTAGTCCATGTAAATACGGTTATTTTCAATTTTAATCCTCTAAAAAATTTATTTAAAGAATAATCTTTTCAATATTTTTCATCCACAATTTTGGTCCATCTTGCTAACGGCCGTTAACAGAAGTTGATGTGGCATGTCGCGTGAAATTTTTTTTATGACTGGGCATCCTAGGCGCTTGATATCTCGCCATTAATTGCCAATAACAGTACATTATACTGTCATAACATCACACTATATACCAGCTGTACATATGTCCAATTTAGTATATGTAGCATCAATGTAGGTGTAAATGGCTTTTAATATTAGGAAACTATTTTTGGAATGATTAGCTATTCTATTCAATCCTGTAATTATATATATAGCATATGAAAACTCAATAAAATCATGACATTCCATCTCAGATCAATTATGTTATGGTATCAGAGCAGGCAATACATATAAAATAAAATCTCTAAATCATGTCTGACAGTGAAGGTGAAAGTTCTCCTGTGAAGGAATCTTCCAAGTCAGTCAACAATGGTGATGGAGTAGTCATCCGAAAAACCATCTCTCCCTGTGATATCGCTTCCAATGATAATCCTGGGAGTTTGATAACACAGATTCAATTAAAAGGAGAAAATTATGACGAATGGGCTCGCTCAATTAGAACGGCACTTCGAGCAAGAAAGAAATTTGATTTTGTTGATGGATCAATCAGCAAACCTGATGAGGGGTCTTCAGATCTTGAAGATTGGTGGACTAACAACTCCCTGTTGGTCTCTTGGATCATGAATACATATGAACCTTCATTGCGATCAACTATGTCGCATATGGAGGTAGCCATGGATCTTTGGGAAGACATTAAAGAGCGGTTCTCCATTGTTAATGGACCACGTATTCAACAGATCAAAACAGAGCTCGTTGAATGCAAACAAAAAGGACTGACCATTGTGACATACTATGGCAAACTGAAGAAGCTGTGAGAAGAATTGGCGAATTATGATCAGATCCCTGCATGCAGTTGTGGGCTTTGCAAATGCAATGTCAGTTCTGTGTTGCAAAAGAAACGCGAAGAAGAGAATATCCATCAGTTCCTCATGGGATTGGATGACGGTCTCTATGGAACAGTACGGTCCAATCTTCTTGCTCAGGATCCTCTGCCAACATTGAACAAAACTTATGCAACACTGATTCAGGAGGAACGGATGCGCACAGTGACTCGTACGGCAGAAGATCGTGGTGAGGTCATAGCCTTTGCAGTGCAGTCCAACTTCAAGCGTAAAGAAAAAGGAGGGACGTGCAGTCATTGCAATCGAACGGTCCATGACTCAGATGGTTGTTTTCAAGTAATAGGATATCCTGATTGGTGGGGAGATCGACAACGCGGACAGTTGAAGGGAACCGGGCGTGTGAAACCAGAACAATATAATGTTGTTTCTAACAACAGAAAACGTGGAGAACCTGTTAAGGCTCATGTAGCACAAGCAAAGTCATCTAAAGAAGATGTTGCTTCTGAAACATCAAGTTCTGATGTTTGTAATCCCCGACAATATTACTAGTGATCAATGGCAAGCATTGGTCAGCCTTTTGAACAATGTAAAGCTAGGTGCAACCGAGAAGGTAAGTGGTAAGTGTTCTTTTTTGCCGTGGATTATTGATATAGGTGCATCAAATCATATGACCGGTCAACTGGAATGCTTAACAAATGTGCACAATATTCTTGATTGCTCTGTTGGACTACCTGTCGCTCCCGGGATTTTCATCCAGGTACAAACGCGAGAGTGGCGAGGAAAAACAGAGTTGCCAGCCATGTAAATTTATCCCAAGAGAGGGAAAGGGAACACCGCATAAACCTTAGGAAGGGGGAAAAGAATGGTCATCGCAACCATAGCCTGGGTTCGGGAGTCGGTTACGCGAGGGGAAGGTGCTAGCACCCCACGCGTCCATCGTACTCGATGGGATCCACGCTTGTTGTCTAATCTGAGGGTAAGTTATACTATCATCTAGGGCTGTACTAAAACGGAGAGGGAAAGACAAAGACCGACTCGGTAGGACGTCAACGTCCTAGGCCTACGTACCCCCTTTGTGCAATGGGGAATTCAGAGTCAACGTAGTTCGGACCAAGTTCTTTTTTTGTTTTTTATGAGCGACGTTAAGTTCGCGTCCGGCAGTTAGGATCGATGCCTATTTGCGTCTCAGACGGAAGGTAATGTGCCCTTTTTGAAAATAGCCTTTAAGTTGAAGGTCCCGAAGGACAAAAAGGTTTGAAGTTGGTTTGTGTTTTTTTAGGACAGAAATGGCTTAAGTTAGTTCCTAAGCTGCATTGCACCAAAGTCTAAGGCACAGGGGCGAATACTTAACGCATCGTCCCAAGACAGGACGTTCGCTAAGCACTCTAGAAAGATGAGAGGAAGCCCCTCATTTCTCATTCCCCATACTTAAGGCTCGTGCGCAATACACCTTATTATTATTAAGTGTTTTAAAGAAATTCGAGGTGAGAAGAGAGAAGACACAAGGGTAACTCTAAAGGGAAACTAATGGTCCTAATGTTATCATGCAAGGGTGACCTACGGTTAGTGAGGCTTGAAGATGACCTAAACCCTAAAGAATAAAGATAGGAGAGAAAAAGGTAAGGGTAACCATGGATACTTATCCATACCCTTAAGGGACTTACCTTGATCCTGCATAAAAGGTTAGTGAGAAACAGATATAAATAAAAACAATGAGGTGAATGAAAATCAAACAACGGCAAACAATGATAATAATAATCCAAACATGAATCAAAGAAACAAAGAGACAGCCCCCAAAGCAAATGGCACAAGTGCCTTTCAAACAAGGTAATCATATAAGGTCAAAGATGTGCACACAAAAGAACCTCAAAGAAAGCAAATCAAATAATTAGCAAAGTGATTCCTAAAATTCCCAAATCAATCATTAAAGTTCCTCAACCAGAGGAAAACAACATATAAAAAATCCCTGCAAAAACTCAAAGTGTTAGCCATTCAAATAATCATACAAATTCAAGTAAGGGATAGATTTCAATTATGCCAAATAGAAGGACCTAAATGCAATATGAAAAATATTTAAAAATGAAATAAAAATATTTTTAAGCACTTTAGAATGTTCATGAATGAATGCAAAAAGAACGGATGAAAAACGCTTTAGGATTGCAGAGAATTAAAATGAAGAAGTTCAAATATGCATGAGATGTGTAATTAAAAAGAAGTTGACTTAAAAAATTAATTTAAATGATGAAAATAAAATAAAAATAAAAAATAAAATATGTGAAAATTTTATAAGTGAATAAATATGATGCATGAATTTTTTAGGATTTTTTAAATGCACTTAGGTATTTTTAAAAATAAAAAATGAAAATGATAATGGAATAATAAAATAAAATATGAAATAAGAGGCTGGGGGCGCAATTAGTAAAGAAAGAATGTTGGAATGGTTAATGGGCCTGGGGGGTGGGGTGTGAATAGTAGCCCACGGCTACTAAATCCATCAGAAAAGAGAAAAAAATAAAAAAAAAGGCCTTGCGTGGTCCCTCAGTCAATCAGTTGACCTTGCACCAATCGTTGGATGCATCCTGCGTCCCTTATTTGGTCAACAAGACAAAAAGTAAACAAGACAAAAGAATATAAGTGGACGTACACCATAATACCGTGGGGTAATAAACACAGAATCATTGATTGTAATTCAGAAAAAAAAAAAAAAAAAAAAGCACGTGGCGCGACCTGGACCGTTGGATTGGGAGAATCAACGGCCAGGACTTTGTCTCCTTCCTTGGAACGTCCCGCCGGACTGGTTTTCCGGCAACCACCGGAGTTAGGGTTCCGGCCCCTACTCCGGTCACCTGCAACAAAAAGGGGGCCAAAACGCGCGTGCGACTACACTACCCCACCTAGAAAAACGCAAGGAATCCAAATTTGGCATCCAAATTTGCAAACAACCAACAAATAATCTAAAACGAACGAAACAAGGTTAGTGCACAAAACTTTAAACGCACGGTACAGGCAATATACGCATCCATATTAAAAAAAAATATATCAGCATGATCAGTGATGAAAACACAACAATATTCACGTAAAAAAGGAGAGTTTTAGGATCCTCGAAAATCCTACCAACCTGAGACGGTTCCCCTTGTACACTTGCTTTTAGCTATGAATAGTAGTTGATTTGCACTCTATGGACTACCAAGAGAAGCTTTGTGGAAGAAGTTTGAAGAATCTCCTTGTGGATCGTGAGTTTTGGTGAGAAATCCTCTTTTAGGGTTTTCTTGAGAACTCCTCCAATTTCACCTGCATGAACCCTAACCAATGCATGAATGGGTTTTAAATACTTAGGGTTATTCTTCTGATGATGAGTTGGGCCTGGGCAATTCCATGTTTAATGATTTTTGAATTATTTCATTTAATATTGAATTTTAACTAATTAAATCCAATAAAAATAAAATAAAATGAGGAAAAATAAAATATATGCTCTTTGGGTCGTGCATGGATTTATGTTTGAGTTTGGTTTAAGAAACTTAAGGCCCATTTGTCAAAATTTGGATTTTAGGCATAGTTTGCTTTGTGCACCTCCTCAAAATTGCCCAACTTTGACTAAGCATAACTCCTTCAATTTTTAGCTCCTTAATGCAAACTAATACTTTTTAGAAACCTCAAGATGTCCTCTAACCAACCCTTTTGGTCCCATGTCAATTTGATCTTCCATGTTCAAGTTATGAGCTTTTGAAAAAGGTTGACTTTTGTTGACTTTTAAAATGACCTATAATGTCTTGGCTCATATCTCCCAAATGAAGCATTTCTGGACTTGGCTTGTGAGACACAAAGTTGTAGGGAATTAAATTTCCTTCAAGATGGGCTTTGGTTGAGGAATGTTTGATGAAGCATGAGGAAGTTAGGCCTGGTCAAAGTATAGTTGACTTTTCCTGCAAAAAACCCTAATTTAGTAACTCCTGATTCTTGATGATTCTGAGGTTTCCTTGATGAATCATGATCAACCCTTGATCAAATGATGAATTTCACCCCATAATCTTGATGTTGACCAAAAATCTTGAGGTTTGACTTTGTGTTGACCACAGTTGACTTTTTGACCAAGTTAACTGATTTTTAATCCATTGGCCAATTGAACTTCTCCTGAATCAAACTGATGGACAACCTTCCACTCCTAGGTACTCAGGGACCCAAGGAATACCATGGAATCAAGTCTTGCCCAAAAAATCAGAAATAAACTGACTTTATAGCAAACCCTAGTTTTGGTACCCTCAGTCTAGGAGGAAATAGCACAGTCTCCAAATCCAAATTCCTCTGAATATGATGTGTATCCTCTCCAACAAAGATAAGATATGCCATCTGGTGATGATAAAAACCCAAGGAGCTTGCCCATTTGAGCAATAAACCCAAGAATCTCAAAACCCTAATTCATGCACTGGTTAGGAGAGGGTGATCCACTTGCAATCCCTTGCCACTTGTGAACTTTTGATGGTGTGATGGACCAGATAAGACCTTCTTGAACTGCCCGAAGAACCTTGACCCCATGCTAATGATATGCATACATGATAATGCAAAGAAAAGAAATGAAACCTAAGCCAGTTAGTAAAAAGGTAAGGAGGGCAAATTTTGGGGTGCAACAGCTGCCCCTATTCAATCAACTTGGTCCTGAGTGGTATGATAGCAACGACTCTCAGACATTCCAGGATACACGGGGATTGAATACTGAAAGAACTCCAGAAATTTGCTAAGGATGAGAACAACGAGACGGAGTGTGCTGAAAAATAAGGAATATGCCCTCAACCATATCCACAAGGAAAAAACAGATACGACCTCAATCGTACCCAAAAGACGAATACAACCTCACAGGGAGACTGACCTCAATCACTCTGCCCACAAAGAAAATACGAATACGACCTCGATCGCACCCACAAAACAAAATACAGCCTCAATTGCATCCGTAAAGGAAGACTGACCTCGATCACCTTACCCACAAAGAAAACACGAATACGACCTCGATCGCATCCACAAAATGAATACAAACTCAATTGTACCCACAAAGGAAGACTGACCTCAATCACTCTACCCGCGAAGAAAACACGAATATGACCTCGATCGCATCCACAAAACGAATACAACCTCAATTGTACCCACAAAGGAAGACTGACCTCAATCACTCTACCCACAAAGAAAATACGAATACGACCTCGATCGCACCCACAAAACGAATACAACCTCAATTGTACCCACAAAGGAAGACTGACCTCAATCACTCTACCCACAAAGAAAACACGAATACGACCTCAATCGCATCCACAAAACGAATACAACCTCAATTGTACCCACAAAGGAAGACTGACCTCAATCACTCTACCCGCGAAGAAAACACGAATACGACCTCGATCGCATCCACAAAACGAATACAACCTCAATTGTACCCACAAAGGAAACACGAATACGACCTCGATCGCATCCACAAAACGAATACAACCTCAATTGTACCCACAAAGGAAGACTGACCTCAATCACTCTACCCACAAAGAAAACACGAATACGACCTCGATCGCATCCACAAAACGAATACAAACTCAATTGTACCCACAAAGGAAGACTGACCTCAATCACTCTACCTGCGAAGAAAACACGAATACGACCTCGATCGCATCCACAAAACGAATACAACCTCAATTATACCCACAAAGGAAACACGAATACGACCTCGATCGCATCCACAAAATGAATACAACCTCAATTGTACCCACAAAGGGAGACTGATCTCAATCACTCTACCCACAAATAAAATAAGAATACGACCTCGATCGCATCCACAAAACGAATACAACCTCAATTGTACCCACAACGGAAGACTGACCTCAATCACTCTACCCACAAAGAAAATACGAATACGACCTCGATCGCACCCACAAAACGAATACAACCTCAATTGTACCCACAAAGGAAGACTGACCTCAATCACTCTACCCACAAAGAAAACACGAATACGACCTCAATCGCATCCACAAAACGAATACAACCTCAATTGTACCCACAAAGGAAGACTGACCTCAATCACTCTACCCGCGAAGAAAACACGAAGACGACCTCGATCGCATCCACAAAACAAATACAACCTCAATTGTACCCACAAAGGAAGACTGACATCGATCACTCTACCCGCGAAGAAAACACGAATACGACCTCGATCGCATCCACAAAACGAATACAACCTCAATTGTACCCACAAAGGAAACACGAATACGACCTCAATCGCATCCACAAAACGAATACAACATCAATTGTACCCACAAAGGATAACCAACATAAAGTGGACTTCACTGGGGATAACGTGAAATAAGACTCACAAAATAAAAATGCCAAAATGAGGCAAACAAAGACAAACTTCTAACGGACTGCTGATCCACAGATAAGATGACTCCGTTGGGGAAGGTGAAATCTAAATAAAAGACTCTGCCGGGGAGCACAAGTATGAGGAACGCATCCCTCCAAAGTCTCCTGAGTTATGGCAAGGAAAGTATCAAACCTGGCTTATGCTTCGAATGCAAATGTTTGAATTTTGCCGTAATGCTCCACACGAAGTGGAAATGCTACGCGTTTGAGGATGCAATGCAAATGCTTATGATATGCAAAGAGGGTCTCTCCAGCAAAATAAATGCTGGAGAGAAGAGACCAATTCAGCCGGGGATGACAAAAATAAATTGTCCTCTGAATCTAGGAACTCTGTTGAGAAGTGTCCTACTGACCGACTCCTTGGATCAACCACTTCTGCTGGGGATGAAAGAACTACCGGGGACCCCGCCTGTCTGAGGGTAACATCCAACCTGAGATTTCTCCTCTGCTAGGGGAGTTAAGAATGAACGCCAATGACGGAACCGGAAGTCCGTTACTGAGGATTGCTGATGACCAATTGGGCTTAGGACCTGCTGGGGGATGCCGACCCATAATACCATCCTGCTTGGGGGATACTTCTGAACTTAACCTGCTGAAGGGAAGAGTACCCTTACTCCCACCTTGCCGGGGATTAGAATATGACACTATTGGTGAAAGTACACTTCCTGAATGGATGGGGGAAGTGAGCACCATGATTCTGTAGGGAAATAACGTCTTGATTCGGAGAAAATACTTTCCAAGTCTTCTGCTGGGGGAAGTCTGCTCTGCTGAGGAAAGTTTGCCCTGCTGGGGAAGGAGCAATCTCCATGCTGGGGAGTACAACCTGTTGCCCTGCAAGTCAAATAACAACAAATAGAATATGCCACAACCTGGCTATCATCGTTAACGCCTAAGTAATTTCTACTGTTTTTCGTTATGCTTCGCAAAGCTCAAAGTTTCATATGCAATGTTTACCAAAAATATAGGACGTTTTTGCAAACAAACAGTAAAAGTAAAAGTAAAACAAACAATGGAAAGCTCTTTGAGTGAAATGAGTATTTTATTGAAGAGTGGCCTGTAAATAGGCATTTACAATAGGAAGCAATTCCTAAAAAGAGGTAATTGCGCGAAAGCAAAAAAGAAAATACACATGTCGGCAATGTGGGGAACAGATATCCACCATGATTTGACTCAGCTATGACCCATATGTCTTGCTTATCCGCAAATGCCTTGACCTTTGAAGAGACTAACTGTACTGATTCCTTTCTTTCAGAATTTCCAGGTATTGAGAGTGCTTTACAGATCGAACGCAGCCCGTAGCCTTTCGCTTATAAATCCCTAACTTTTGCCTGGATCGCCCTTTTCGGGTTTTTAATCCACCGGGATACCCATTTTTTGCCAAAGTCGCCTTTTCAGGTTTTCAACTTTGCGGGTTTACACATTTCTTTTTACATTTTATCCCTAACTTTTGCCCGAACCTTTTTCCTTTTTATGGTTCGCCAGGATGCCCCTTTTTGCCTGGACTTTCTTTTTATGTCCAGCGGGTCTCTTTTATGCGAAGTATTTTTTGACTACGTCTGCGTTCACAGGGGAGGTAAAATCTTCGCCATCCATAGTTGAAAGTAGTAAGGCTCCACCAGAGAAAACCTTTCTGACTACATACGGCCCTTCGTAGTTTGGAGTCCATTTGCCCCTGTGGTCTGTCTGAGGAGGAAGGATCCTTTTCAAAACCAATTCACCTGTCTGAAAATTCCGAGGGCGCACTTTCTGATCAAAGGCGTGCTTCATCCTGCTCTGATACAAACGACCATGTGCGATGGCTGCCAATCTCTTTTCTTCAATAAGGTTCAACTGATCCAACCTGGAACGTACCCATTCAGCTTCATCAAGCTTCACATCTGCCAGAACTCTCAAAGACGGAATCTCGACCTCTAAGGGTAAAACTGCTTCCATACCATATACCAATGAGAAAGGGGTTACCCCAGTTGATGTACGCACCGAAGTACGGTAACCATGCAGGGCGTAAGGTAACATCTCATGCCAGTCCTTATATGTTACCACCATCTTCTGTACAATCTTCTTGATATTCTTATTCGCCGCCTCAACAGCACCATTCATCTTTGGGCGATATGGAGAAGAGTTGTGATGCTCGATCTTAAAACTCTGACATAGTTCCTTCATCATCTTATTATTCAAATTCGAGCCATTATCAGTAATGATTCTCTCCGGGACCCCATAACGACAGATGATGTCCTTCTTTATAAACCGGGCTACCACTTGCTTGGTGACGTTGGCGTACGAGGCTGCCTCCACCCACTTTGTGAAATAGTCAATGGCAACCAAAATGAAACGATGCCCATTGGAAGCAGTAGGCTCAATCCTTCCAATCATATCTATACCCCACATTGCAAACCGCCAAGGAGATGACAACACATTTAGAGGCGTAGGCGGTACGTGCATCTTATCTGCATAAATCTGGCATTTATGGCACTTCCGAGCGTACTTAAAACAATCAGACTCCATAGTCATCCAATAATATCCTGTTCTCAACAGCTTTCTAGCCATGGTATGTCCACTGGAATGAGTACCAAAAGAACCCTCGTGAACTTCCTCCATCAATGAGTTTGCCTCGTGTTCATCAACACAACGTAGCAAGACCATATCGAAGTTCCTCTTATATAACACATCATCCTTGTTCAGAAAGAAGTTCCCTACCAACCTCCTCAGAGTCTTCTTATCTTTGGTGGAGGCACCCTCTGGATATTCCTGTCTCTTCAGAAAAACCTTAATGTCATGATACCACGGTTTGCCATCAGACACATCTTCAATTGCAAACACAAAAGTCGGTCTATCCAGACGCATGATCCTAATTAACGGAGTTTTATTCCAACGGTTCACCTTATACATGGATGCCAATGTTGCCAACGCATCAGCCATCTGATTCTCAGCTCGGGGCACATGATGAAAATCCACCCTATCAAAGAAAGGTAACAATCTTCTGGCATAGTTGTTATAAGGTACCAAATTTGCCTGACGAGTCTCCCATTCTCCTGTAATCTGATTAACCACCAACGCGGAATCACCATAGACATCGAGGTTCTTAATTCTCAAATCAATTGCTTCTTCTAACCCCATGATGCATGCTTCATACTTCGCCTCGTTGTTGGTACACACAAATGCTAACCGGGCAGTGAAAGGTATATGAGAACCCTTCAGAGTCGTAATGATTGCCCCAATTCCATTACCATGTGAGTTGACAGCCCCATCAAAAATCATCTTCCACTGTGATCCAATCTCAGGTCCTTCGTCAGGCAGAGGCTCTTCACAATCCTTCATTTTCAGAAACATGACATGCTCGTCTGGAAACTCAAACTTCATAGGCTGATAATCCTCGACTGGTTGTTCAGCAAGATATTCTGATAGAACACTTCCCTTAATGGCCTTCTGAGAAACATACTGAATATCGTACTCTGTCAAAACCATCTGCCAACGGGCTATCCTTCCAGAAAGTGCCTGCTTCTCAAACACGTACTTAATCGGATCCATCTTTGAAATCAACAAGGTTGTGTGATTTAACATATACTGCCTTAGGCGCTTGGCTGCCCAAGCGAGTGCACAACATGTCTTTTCCAGCATAGAGTATCTTGATTCACAATCAGTGAACTTCTTACTCAGGTAGTAAATGGCGTGCTCTTTCTTACCCGTCTCATCGTGTTGACCGAGCACACAACCCATCGAATTCTCAAGAACCGTAAGGTACATAATCAACGGTCTCCCAGACACTGGTGGCATAAGGACTGGCGGTTCCTGCAAATACGTCTTTATCCTTTCAAACGCCTCTCGACAATTTTCATTCCACCTGACCTCTTGGTCCTTTCTTAACAACTTGAAAATTGGTTCACATGTAGCCGTCAGATGAGAGATGAACCTGGCAATGTAATTCCACCTCCCCAAGAAACCACAAACCTCTTTCTCTGTTCTTGGCTCAGGCATCTCCTGTATGGCTCTTATCTTTGCAGGATCAACCTCTATGCCTCTTTCACTAACAATGAATCCCAGCAATTTACCAGACCTCACGCCGAAAGTGCACTTGTTCGGATTCAATCTCAACCTGAACTTCCTCAACCTTTCGAACAACTTCTGGAGGTTTACCAAGTGTTATTCCTCTGTCTGTGACTTCGCAATCATGTCATCAACATAGACTTCGATCTCCTTGTGAATCATATCATGAAAGAGAGTCACCATCGCCCGCTGATAGGTTGCCCCAGCATTCTTCAATCCAAAGGGAATCACCTTGTAGCAAAATGTTCCCCACGGTGTTATGAAAGTAGTCTTCTCCATGTCCTCTGGGGCCATTTTGATTTGGTTATACCCAGAGAAGCCATCCATGAAGGAAAACACAGAATATTGAGTAGTATTGTCCACTAACACGTCAATGTGAGGGAGCGGGAAATCATCCTTCGGGCTCGCCCTATTTAAATCTCGGTAATCGACACACATCCTGACCTTCCCATCCTTCTTAGGTACAGGTACAATATTAGCAACCCATGGAGGATAATTTGTCACGGCAAGAAATCTGGCGTCCAACTGTTTCTGAACCTCTTCCTTGATCTTGACAGCCATATCTGGTTTCGTCCTTCTCAATTTCTGCTTGACCGGAGTACAACCCTCTTTAAGTGGTAGCCGATGTGAAACAATGTCCGTGTCAAGCCCAGGCATGTCTTGGTAAGACCAGGCAAAGATATCCACATATTCTCAAAGTAACTCAATCAATCTTCTCTTAACAGTGTCTTCCAGGGCGGCCCCAACCTTTACTTCTCGTTTAACATCCTCGGTTCCCAGATTAACAGTCTCAACCTCCTCCTGATGAGGTAGGATAACCCTTTCCTCCTGTTTCAACAGCCTGGCTAATTCTTCTGGTAAGTCACAGTCTTCGTCAGTCTCTTCTTCGGCCTGATAGATGGGATTGTCGAAGTCATATCGAGCCATAGCTAAGTCATGGGTGGAATCTGAACAAAGGAACCTGCATGATGGATGTTTTATGTTTATTATGAGTGCAGCAAACAAGAAAACACATTGCCATTTTGATGTGGGTTAATATGCAAAAAGTAAAAATAGAAAGACAGGGATCAAAATATTTGAATGAAAAAACGTCCTTCATTGACGATAAAGATAGCAAATAAAACATCCAAGCCCTACAAATAAATGTCACTACGCCTTGGGCAGAGCGCAGGACTCAACATAACAGAAAACAAAAGTAAATTACTCCGGGCGCGTCACTTGGATAACTTTCTCGGAGGACCAATTGCCTAGGCTTTGGCCAGGAATGCAGGGACGGATCCATTCATCCATGTCACAATCACTATCTCTTTCATCCTCAATAGCATTGACTCTGTCGAAGAAAACACCGGCACTGGTGAAACGGACTGGACCATAGAACTTGGGAGGTTCTTCAGAACGTCTAGGTGGCCTGTAACCCAGTCCATGAGTATCTTGCTTCCTTTGAACATCAATAACACTGCCCCACTTCTGAGAACTACCAGCTTCAACTATAGCATGTGCCTCTTTGAAAGAGGACATTGGAACTTCCGGTTGTATGACGACTTCAGGTTGGACAACCGCCTCAGGCTGAATGACTGCCTTAGAGGGTTCCTGGGGAATCTTCACAGTTTCAAAGGCTTGGCATAAAGTTTCCTGTATCTCACCATCTACCTCTACATACTTGAAGGTCGATAGGTGACTTACCATGATGTCTTCTTCACCACAAACAGTCACAACGTGGCCATCCACCATATACTTCAACTTCTAGTGCAGCGTAGAAGTTACTGCCCCAGCACCGTGGATCCATGGGCGTCCCAATAGACAACTATAGGCAGGCTGAATATCCATTATGTAAAAGGTGGTGTTGAAAATCTCAAGACCCACCTTGATTAGCAGAACTAACTCTCCAAACACTGACCTCTTGGAGCCATCAAAAGCACGTACCACCAAGTCACTTGGTGTACAAATCAACCCACGAGTATCCAACTTCATCAAAGCCTTCTTTGGTAACACATTCAAAGATGACCCAGTATCAACTAACACACGTGACATCAAAGAACCACGACATTCCACTGAAATATGCAGCGCGTTGTTGTGATTCCTCCCAGCCGGAGTCAGATCTAAATCGGTGAAACCCAAACCATTACCAGTATTCACATGAGCCACAACCCCTTCTAACTGGTTGATAGATATCTCCTGCGGTACATAAGCCATGTTCAGAATCTTCAGCAATGCATTGCGGTGTGCCTCGGAGCACAACAGTAAAGATAGGATGGAAATCTTCGATGGAGTTTGGTGAAGCTGGTCAACAATCTTGTAATCACTTTTTCTGATCAACCTCATAAACTCTTCTACATCTTCTGAGAAAGTATCCCCACCTGGCTTTGTCGTAGAATTATTAGCTTCCTGCCTCTGTACAGACTCATCTATCATCTGCTTACCTTTGTCTTGTCTTGAACTACTAGCTTGATTCTCGGAGGGAATAGAGACTCTACCACTCCTAGTGATAGCCCCTGCTTCAACAAGATTTTCCACCTCTGTGTTCACAGCTGATTTCTTTTCCAATTCCAGCTTCTTACCATTAACAAACACCTCGGCCCCATAATTCCATGGGATGGCCTTGGTACTCTCATACGGAACTGGTCCGGGAACAGTGATAGTGACCGGTGCTGGTCTCGCCGGCGCTGATATAGTTATCGTCTTGAATGGAATTGTTATCGTGGCAACATCAATCTCTCTGTTGGTAACAATACTCTACTTACAGCCCCTGTCAAACTGTAATACCCCTTCACTGATCATATTTTGAATACCTGCTTTCAATAAATCACAACCGCCTGGCTGCGACACACATTCTACACAACCTTCATCACAACCGGGAAATACCCCTCCCTTTAACAGTCTTTTCTTCACCACACCCAAGGGAGTTTGGATTTCGTTCACATCTGAAATCAAACTCAAGTCTTCACAGTCTTTAATAATAGCATTGACCTTCGGCCCACCGTGATTCGGCATCGGATTCTGATTCACATTCGGGACGTCATTGGAGAAATTGATGGCTTTGGAATCCAACAGATCTTGAACTTGATGCTTAAAAGCTTTACAGTTCTCAATATAATGTCCTGGTGCCCCATAGTAGAACTCACAGTGGGCGTTGGCGTCATAGCCGGGAGGTGGATTACCAGTAGATGGAGCCAATGTTCTCTTCTGGATTAACTGTAGCTGTAGCAAGTACTGAAATAATTGAGCGTATGGAAGAGGTGGAGTGTCAAAATGCCTATCCCGCCTAGTCAGAGGCTGAGACCGGCGAGGAGCCTGATTTTGTTGCTGAGTCACTGCTGGCTGTTGGGGTGCTGCTGGGATGGTTACAGAAGCCACATGCTGATTGTAATTCTGACGAAGTCCCTCTCTACCACGATATGACGACACAGAGTTTGTATCTCCCTCCTTCTTCTTATAACCATTGACATAAGGCTTCTTGCTTCCTCCAGATGAGGATCCATCACCGCCTGATATTTTCCCCGCCTTAATTCCGCTTTCTACCATTTCTCCTACCAAGATCAAATCAGCAAACTTTTCGGACATACACGGTACCAACTTTTCAAAGTAATGACCCTGCAAGGTGGCCATAAACATAGTTATCATTTTACGCTCCAACATGGGAGGCTGAACCCTCGCCGCCAGTTCACGCCACCTCTGGGCGTACTCCTTGAAGCTCTCATTGTTCTTTTGCGACAGATTCTGCAGCTGTGTTCTGTTAGGAGCCATATCAGTGTTATATTGGTAATGTCTGATAAATGCCCCTGCCAGATCTCTCCAACTGCACACATCCTTCCTTTCCAGTTGCATGTACCACTCCAGGGATGCCCCAGATAGGCTATCCTGGAAGCAATGCATCATCAGCTTTTCATTCTTCGCATATGCAGCCATCTTGCTTCCATACGCCCTGACGTGGGTCCTCGGACAAGTCATACCATTATACTTCTCGAAAGTGGGAGTCTGAAACTTGTGCGGAATGACAACGCCTGGAACCAGCCCCAAATCCTCTAAATCCATTCCCACAGAATCCTGATTCACAACACCCCTCAGCTGTTCCTCAATCAACCGGATCCTCTGATCCTGATCAGTCTGGGGACCAGCATCTCCACCTGGCAAAGAAATAACATCATCCTGAACATCATCATACCGACGACCCTGAAATGCGCCAGTACCAGTACCACCTCCCACTGCAGTGGGAATCACAACACTTTCTACTCCGCCCGGAGGAATCACAACACCAGAAGCAGGAACACCTCCGCCAGTAGGACCATTCTGACCATCATCAGTAACACCAGTCTGAAGTCCTCCATGAAGGACACCATCATTATCAACCCTCGCAATCAGTGGCTGGACGAGAGTTCTCAACTGTTCTTGTCCCTGAGCAACCCCTTGCATCAATTCCATGAATTGGTTCATGCGAGTCCGCATCTCAATGATCTCATTCTGTAGCTGATCCATGAGTCTCTTCTGATTTTGCTTAGTAGGATACCGGTGAATACGTTGATCTGCAATTCTGAGATGAGAACAAGATAAGAATACCGGAGATAAACACCTGTCATGCAAAATGATTATGAATATGCAAATGCAAATGGACATGTTTGAAAATTCACAAGGTGATCCACCCCTTGATTCCGGTTTAATAACAAGATATAATGGAACTTCTGCTCATATATTAAGAAAACCAGAGAAAAGCCAAATGCCAACAATCACAAATCCGAGATAACGAGTCTGAATATAGGTCCCAACCAACAAGCCTGGTGGTGATCCACATATAATGAAAGAAAACAAAAAACTATGGCATATCATCAAAGTCCACAAGTGTCAATCCCCCCATCCATTATGCTTTCTGCACCAGTCTTGAACCTCCTTGAACAGCTTTCTGGTATCGGGATACTTCGGCCTCTGAATTAGCCCTTGAATGAGAAGGTCTCTCCTGTGTATGATCCCATCCAAGTATCGGCAATGTAACTCCCAAGCGTCTTCTCCAGAAACACTATCCATGCTAGGACCCTCATGTCTAGGTTTCTTCACTTCAGCTTGGACTTTCAGTTCTTCCACGGAGGCTATTGCTTCCTTGAGTCGATCTTCGACTACTTGTCTCTTGAATCTCCCTGATAAGATCTCGGCGTCTTTCTTCTTGAGCGTCGACTTCAACTGATCAATCTTAGCTATGTAGTCGTCTTCCTTTCTCTTATTCTCAGCCATGGCAGTTTCCCGGTGATCATTGAACCTGTGAATCTTCAACAAAGCCTTGCCTAATTCCTCATCTTTGGACCTGAGAACGCTACTGATACCATCCAAAGCTTGTTTCATTCTTTCCCTGGATGCGACCATGTCAGCAAGCTCTTTTTCTGCTTTAGCAAGGAGCTCTGTCTTTAACTTGGCGGTATGAACAGCTTCACCCCGCTCATGTTTCCACTGATAAATCTCTCTCTTTAGCTCACTATTCTCTTCCCGCAACCTTTCCTTTTCAGCCCATAATGTGTTATACTTCTCCAACTCAACGGTGGTAGGAGGCTCGATCACCAAAGGATACAGAGGTGGTTCCACCGGGAATGGAAGGAGCTCCTCTTCTGCCCTCTTCTTGATCCACTCTTTATAGGGAGGGAAAGCCCGATTGTTACTTTTCTCGAATGGAATCTTACCCTTCTTAGTCACCTGTTTCCAAGCATTCACAACTTTCCTTATCAACCCTTGATCCTCAATACCATTGAAGAATAAGGATTCTCGGACATCTCGCTCTTCGGGTGGATTCTTCAAAGGATAGCCAAACTGTCTGATAGCTAGGGAGGGATTATAGTTAATTCCACCTTTCCTCCCTATTAAGGGAACATTAGGGAATTCTCCGCATTTGCAAATGATCTCCATTCCTAGCAAGTCACAATTAATCCAAACGATGTTATCAGCAGTCAAGCCCATAACCCTCTTAGACCACTTCAGAGAATCTTTCGTATCAATGAAAGCGCCAGATTCAGGGAGACGACTCAGAAACCAAGTAGCTAAGAGCGGCGCACAGCAACTCACAGTTTTCCCACGCCTATTCTCATTCTTATAGTGAACTGAATGGTACACATCCCCTAGCAAGGTAGGTATAGGAATCTTCGAAATAAAGATCCTGACGGCGTGCATATCCACCAGATCAGGAATATTCAGAAACAGAACAATCCCATAGATACACACAGCTAGAATAGCTTGGAAAGCAGTCCAGTTCTTCTCTTTGACATGTATACAAGCTTGATAAAATAGGAACTTCAATAGGAAACCCTTAACTCCTTGTTTTTCCGCAATGTTGCTGTTCACAACAGGCTCACTAATATGAAGAGCGACAGCCATATCTTTTATACCGGGGTGTTCTTCAGAAAAGAAAACTATATCATGACTAATAGGAATTCCCAAAATAAATGAGAACTCCTCCAACGTCGGAGCCAAGATGTAGTCCGGGAAAGTGAAGCAACGCAGAGACGGATCGTAAAACTGAAGAAGTGTGTGAATGGCATCCTTCTCATACTGGGAGATATTATAGACAAATTTCAGAAGTCTTCCATACCTTCCACTGAACTCTGTACGAACTCCAGAACCAGCCATATTAATCAGTTTGTGAATCAGTGTCAAAGTCGACTATGGGAATGGATAGGCAATAGTCTTCTTTCTCTGAACATCCATACTGAAGTAACCTCAGAAAACCGGAATCAAGAGTAAGATGCAAGCCCTGAAAAATGTCAAACACGTCAGAATGCAAGAAAAATGATATGCTCATGCAAACATGGGGTCAAGGCACACTGCTGGATGTGCTGTGCTGTTAGCTGAACGAGAAACCAGAAAACCAGAACTCTGAACCACTAAGGAACCCAAATAATCAGACATTGATGAGAAATCCAGAAAACCGGGTAGGTTTCAAGTCTCGGTTACCTGCAAACCTGTAAACGCCCATCCCCTCTCACATGTGGGTACTAGGATGTTCAGTATCCCGGGCTCTCAGGTCGAGAAATGATGATACGTTCACCATTTCTGGTTTGGCATCATCATCAATCGAGGAGGCCTCAACTGATTCTCCAAAGCGGAAGGTCCTCAGCTTTGGCACTGAGGTCGAGAAACAATAGTACATTCATCCCTCGGGGTACAGTACTAAAGTCAATCGAGGAGTGCCTCCACTGATTCTCTTCAAAACGTAGGGGCCATCCTATGCGAGTTCCAAAGCGGGCCCTCGGGTGCGAATAGGTTTGCCACAGGATGTGGTCTGCCACTGTCACCACTAAAGAGGGGTGTTTCCACTAAGGTCCTCAATGATCGGTCACCAGAGTCGACAGCTATCTAGATCAATACCCCAACATGCGCAAGACACACACGTTAGAATGCATCCCAAGATAGCCTCGTCTGGTTGTGAATTTTGTGAACACAAAAACGTACCAAGGGGGCACGTAGGTCCCACTACTTTCCACTCTAGTCCTAGGGTATTCTCAAGCCTTGGTATTGGGCTTAACTCTCGGTCCCACCCAACCTGCAAAACAAAGACAACCAGCACAGCACAGCAGCATGACAGTAATAAAAAATGAAATGCAGAAAATGCGGTAAAAATAAAAATAAAAATAAAATACAACACATAAAGCAAATCAAAACAAAACACCCAAAGAGAACAAAGACAAGCAAGCGTTAGGATTGACTCGCTTAGGGATGGACCAGCATAGGTCAACCAGGTCCCCAGCAGAGTCGCCAGCTGTCGCTCCCGGGATTTTCATCCAGGTACAAACGCGAGAGTGGCGCGGAAAAACAGAGTCGCCAGCCGTGTAAATTTATCCCAAGAGAGGGAAAGGGAACACCGCATAAACCTGAGGAAGGGGGAAAGGAATGGTCATCGCAACCATAGCCTGGGTTCGGGAGTCGGTTACGCGAGGGGAAGGTGCTAGCACCCCACGCGTCCATCGTACTTGATGGGATCCACACTTGTTGTCTAATCTGAGGGTAAGTTATACTATCATCTAGGGCTGTACTAAAACGGAGAGGGAAAGACAAAGACCGACTCGGTAGGACGTCAACGTCCTAGGCCTACGTACCCCCTTTGTGCAATGGGGAATTCAGAGTCAACGTAGTTCGGACCAAGTTCTTTTTTTGTTTTTTATGAGCGACGTTAAGTTCGCGTCCGGCAGTTAGGGTCGATGTCAGTTTGCGTCTCAGACGGAAGGTAACGTGCCCTTTTTGAAAATAGCCTTTAAGTTGAAGGTCCCGAAGGACAAAAATGTTTGAAGTTGGTTTGTGTTTTTTTAGGACAGAAATGGCTTAAGTTAGTTCCTAAGCTGCATTGCACCAAAGTCTAGGGCACAGGGGCGAATACTTAACGCATCGTCCCAAGACAGGACGCTCGCTAAGCACTCTAGAAAGATGAGAGGAAGCCCCTCATTTCTCATTCCCCATACTTAAGGCTCGTGTGCAATACACCTTATTATTATTAAGTGTTTTAAAGAAATTCGAGGTGAGAAGAGAGAAGACACAAGGGTAACTCTAAAGGGAAACTAATGGTCCTAATGTTATCATGCATGGGTGACCTACGGTTAGTGAGGCTTGAAGATGACCTAAACCCTAAAGAATAAAGATAGGAGAGAAAAAGGTAAGGGTAACCATGGATACTTATCCATACCCTTAAGGGACTTACCTTGATCCTGCATAAAAGGTTAGTGAGAAACAGATATAAATAAAAGCAATGAGGTGAATGAAAATCAAACAATGGCAAACAATGATAATAATAATCCAAACATGAATCAAAGAAACAAAGAGACAGCCCCCAAAGCAAATGGCACAAGTGCCTTTCAAACAAGGTAATCATATAAGGTTAAAGATGTGCACACAAGAGAACCTCAAAGAAAGCAAATCAAATAATTAGCAAAGTGATTCCTAAAATTCCCAAATCAATCATTAAAGTTCCTCAACCAGAGGCAAACAACATATAAAAAATCCCTGCAAAAACTCAAAGTGTTAGCCATTCAAATAATCATACAAATTCAAGTAAGGGATAGATTTTAATTATGCCAAAGAGAAGGACCTAAATGCAATATGAAAAATATTTAAAAATGAAAGAAAAATATTTTTAAGCACTTTAGAATGTTCATGAATGAATGCAAAAAGAACGGATGAAAAACGCTTTAGGATTGCAGAGAATTAAAATGAAGAAGTTCAAATATGCATGAGATGTGTAATTAAAAAGAAGTTGACTTAAACAATTAATTTAAATGATGAAAATAAAATAAAAATAAAAAATAAAATTTGTGAAAATTTTATAAGTTAATAAATATGATGCATGAATTTTTTAGGATTTTTTAAATGCACTTAGGTATTTTTAAAAATAAAAAATGATAATGATAATGGAATAATAAAATAAAATATGAAATAAGAGGTTGGGGGCGCAATTAGTAAAGAAAGAATATTGGAATGGTTAATGGGCATGGGGGGTGGGGTGTGAATAGTAGCCCACGGCTACTAAATCCATCAGAAAAGAGAAAAAAATAAAAAAAAGGCCTTGCGTGGTCCCTCAGTCAATCAGTTGACCTTGCACCAATCGTTGGATGCATCCTACGTCCCTTATTTGGTCAACAAGACAAAAAGTAAACAAGACAAAAGAATATAAGTGGACGTACACCATAATACCGTGGGGGTAATAAACACGGAATCATTGATTGTAATTCAGAAAAAAAATAAAAATAAAAAGCACGTGGCGCGACCTGGACCGTTGGATTGGGAGAATCAACGGCCAGGACTTTGTCTCCTTCCTTGGAATGTCCCGCCGAACTGGTTTTCCGGCCACCACCGGAGTTAGGGTTCCGGCCCCTACTCCGGTCACCTGCAACAAAAAGGGGGCCAAAACACGCGTGCGACTACACTACCCCACCTAGAAAAACGCAAGGAATCCAAATTTGGCATCCAAATTTGTAAACAACCAACGAATAATCTAAAACGAACGAAACAAGGTTAGTGCACAAAACTTTAAACGCACGGTACAGGCAATATACGCATCCATATTCAAAAAAATATATATCAGCATGATCAGTGATGAAAACACAACAATATTCACGTAAAAAAGGAGAGTTTTAGGATCCTCGAAAATCCTACCAACCTGAGACGGTTCCCCTTGTACACTTGCTTTTAGCTATGAATAGTAGTTGATTTGCACTCTATGGACTACCAAGAGAAGCTTTGTGGAAGAAGTTTGAAGAATCTCCTTGTGGATCGTGAGTTTTGGTGAGAAATCCTCTTTTAGGGTTTTCTTGAGAACTCCTCCAATTTCACCTGCATGAACCCTAACCAATGCATGAATGGGTTTTAAATACTTAGGGTTATTCTTCTGATGATGAGTTGGGCCTGGGCAATTCCATGTTTAACGATTTTTGAATTATTTCATTTAATATTGAATTTTAACTAATTAAATCCAATAAAAATAAAATAAAATGAGGAAAAATCAAATATATGCTCTTTGGGTCGTGCATGGCTTTATGTTTGAGTTTGGTCTAAGAAACTTATGGCCCATTTGTCAAAATTTGGATTTTAGGCATAGTTTGCTTTATGCACCTCCTCAAAATTGCCCAACTTTGACTAAGCATAACTCCTTCAATTTTTAGCTCCTTAATGCAAACTAATACTTTTTAGAAACCTCAAGATGTCCTATAACCAACCCTTTTGGTCCCATGTCAATTTGATCTTCCATGTTCAAGTTATGAGCTTTTGAAAAAGGTTGACTTTTGTTGACTTTTAAAATGACCTATAATGTCTTGGCTCATATCTCCCAAATGAAGCATTTCTGGACTTGGCTTGTGAGACACAAAGTTGTAGGGAATCAAATTTCCTTCAATATGGTCTTTGGATGATGAATTTTTGATGAAGCATGAGGAAGTTAGGCCTGGTCAAAGTATAGTTGACTTTTCCTGCAAAAAAACCCTAATTTAGTAACTCCTGATTCTTGATGATTCTGAGGTTTCCTTGATGAATCATGATCAACCTTTGATCAAATGATGAATTTCACCCCATAATCTTGATGTTGACCAAAAATCTTGAGGTTTGACTTTGTGTTGACCACAGTTGACTTTTTGACCAAGTTAACTGATTTTCAATCCATTGGCCAATTGAACTTCTCCTGAATCAAACTGATGGACAACCTTCCACTCCTAGGTACTCAGGGACCCAAGGAATACCATGGAATCAAGTCTTGCCCAAAAAATCAGAAATTAACTGACTTTATAGCAAACCCTAGTTTTGGTACCCTCAGTCTAGGAGGAAATAGCCCAGTCTCCAAATCCAAATTCCTCTGAATATGATGTGTATCCTCTCCAACAAAGATAAGATATGCCATCTGATGATGATAAAAACCCAAGGAGCTTGCCCATTGGAGCAATAAACCCAAGAATCTCAAAACCCTAATTCATGCACTGGTTAGGAGAGGGTGATCCACTTGCAATCCCTTGCCACTTGTGAACTTTTGATGGTGTGATGGACCAGATAAGACCTTCTTGAACTGCCCCAAGCACCTTGACCCCATGCTAATGATATGCATACATGATAATGCAAAGAAAAGAAATGAAACCTAAGCTAGTTAGTAAAAAGGTAAGGAGGGCAAATTTTGGGGTGCAACACTACCAAATGGTGAAGAGATAATGGCGACAAAGGAAGGAATTGTAATACTCAATGAAAGATTAAGATTAACTAATGTCTTACATGTGCCCAGTCTACACTGCAATCTTATCTCAGTGTCGCAGCTGCTAAAAGATTCTAACTACACTGTTAAATTTACTGACAAGTTTTGTCTTATACAGGACCCCACTTTGAGGACGCCGATTGGAGCGGGTGAACAAAGAGAGGGGTTATATTATCTTAAAGAGATGGTCAAAGCAGCTGCAGTGAAAACAAATAAGGAAATTTCTTTGGACTTGTTACATCGTAGACTAGGACATACATCTTTGAAGGCTCTGCAAATGTTTCCGAATGTTAGTTCTAGTAGAAACAATTATCTGTGTACCCAATCTTGTGAAATATGTCTTAGAGCAAAACAATCTCGAGATACTTTTCCAGTTAGTGAAAATAAAGCAACTTC
Source organism: Lathyrus tuberosus (assembly GCA_022829125.1). Taxonomy (NCBI): domain Eukaryota; kingdom Viridiplantae; phylum Streptophyta; class Magnoliopsida; order Fabales; family Fabaceae; genus Lathyrus; species Lathyrus tuberosus. Next base: position 7,982,536 of record JALAZF010000254.1, read on the forward strand.
TGCATTTCATTTAATCCATTGTGATTTATAGGGGCCTTATCGCAACCCAACATTTTGTGGCGCTAGATATTTTTTTAACTATTGTTGATGACTACTCGAGAGCGGTGTGGATTTATCTTATTGTTGAGAAAACAGAAGTCTCTAGATATCTTTGTCAATTTTTTGTAATGGTTGCCCGACAATTCAATAAACAAGTAAAGATTGTTCGTAGTGACAATGGGACCGAATTTACTTGCATGAAAACATATTTTTGTGACAATGGTATAATTCACGAAACTTCATGTGTTAGGACACCACAATAAAATGGAAGAGTGGAGCGCAAGCATAGACACATTCTCAATGTTGCTCGTGCTTTGCGCTTTCAAGCTTAATTTCCAATTCAATTTTGGGGCGAATGTGCTCTTGCTGCGTGTTATTTTATCAATCGCACTCCTACAAAGAACTTGGATGGCAAGACTCCGTTTGAACTCTTGTATGATAAAAATCCCTCTCTTGAGCACCCCCGTGTCATTGGTTGCCTAGCTTATGCGCATAATCAACATCATAAGGGTGATAAATTAGCTGCTCGAAGTCGAAAATGTGTATTTGTGGGCTATCTATATGGAACAAAGGGATGACGTATGTATGATTTGGAGCTGGGCGTTTTCTTTAACTCTAGAGATGTTGTTTTTTGTGAAAATGAATTTCCTTTTGCTGCCAAAACTTCGTCTAAAAATGATCACATATTTCCTAGTTCATCTTTCAGTAATGTTGTTGAAGATGATTCTTTCCAGCATGTTCCTACTATACCTGCACTCCCTTCAACTCCAACAATTGAAACTGCAACATTACTTGATCATGATGAGTTAAGTGTCACGCCACCTGTTTCGATTGTATCTCCCGTTGGATCTTCATCATTTGACTCCCATGATATGTCATCAGTTATTGAAACAAACGAGGAACCAGAGACTACCGATACTGTCAAAAATTTGGGACGTGGTCATCGTATCAAATTTCCTTCTACCAAGTTGCAAGACTTTATGGCCAATACCATCTCTAAGATATGCCCCTCAAATTGGTCTACTGCTTCGTCACGTCATTCAGGTACACCTTATCCCTTAGCCAAGTATGTGAATTATGCTAACTTTTCACCACGACACAGGAATTTTTTAGCCGCTGTTTCTGCAGCTACAGAACCTCAAACCTTTGCCGAAGCTGTATTAGATGTCAAATATGCTATATTTTTGTATTCAATACTTGGCATTTTTCATTACTTTCATGTTTTAATTGTGGATTTTATTGGTGATTTGTTGTTGTTCTTCAATCATTGTATTTATACCTTTGGTGCTTGTAATATGTGTTCTTTTGTGCAGGAAAAGGCACTAATTGATCAAAGATTTAAGACACAAAGAGATTGTGCAAGCTACCAAAGAATGAGGAAAACAACAGCAGGTTCGCTTTGCGAATCCTGGCGAATTCACCAGCGAACTGCCAGCGAGTGTTCGTTGCTTCACTCGTTGTGCGAAGGACCTGGCGAAGGACTCTTAGCTGAGGCGGTGGCTAAAGGACCAAAAATTCATTTTTCGAATGTTTTGGCGAGTGGTTCGCTTTGTGAATGAAACGTTCGCTTAGCGAAACCACGATGACAGCCAAGGGCGGTTTAAGCTTTCAGAGGCACTTAAAGTGCCATTTTTCTTCATTCGTTGGGCAAAGGGATCATTCGTTAGGCGAATGCATCAGATCCCAAGTGTGTTATAAATAGATTTTTAAGTTTTCTTGGGATCAGAACTTGATTTTTTGACACAAAAACATACTTTTCTGAGTTTTGATCATCCAAGAGTGAATTTCCACATAGAGAAGTTGAAGTCACATCCGATCTCGATTATTCGACGCGGATGTTCTTTCATCTCCTCTTGAAACTTGTCATCCAAGCTACCATGGAAATGTGTAGCTAAACACTCTTGTGTTAAGATTAGAGGTATTTAATATTGCTTATATGTACTTCTTTTGATCTTTTGTATATGAACAAGGTTGATGATCAATATATGATGAATTTGTTTGGGCTTAATGATATATTTGTGGTTTGAATCACTCTAGACATAGATTTTCCAAATCTTGCCTTAATATCTTCATCTCTTAAAAACCAAACTCTAGACATAGATTTGGGGTTCATTATTCGTTTTGTATTGATCTTAAAGGTTGTTGTTTCGATTGTTAGCGTGAGACATTATCTAACAGTATAAACAACGATACTCACGAATTTGCTTTAGACATAAACTTATTCGAGAGGATACGCGATTGTATTGGTCAGAACTAAGTACATATGCTTGATTAATTGGATATGTATGAAAAGGATTAGCGAAATCTAATCTTGACATGCTTTTATAAAACCTACAACATCTTTGATATAGTTTACTTCTTTGCTACCAAAATTTATGTTACAAAACCAAGAACAATTTGAAAACCCCTTACTTAAAACGTTTCGACTATTGAATGGAAAGCATCAAAATATCGCACAATCCCTGCGAATACGATAAAAACACCCCCGAAATACTGTTTCAACAAAATGGCGTCGTTGCCGGGGATTGTTGTTTGATATTGCAAGCATTGCAATAGTTGTTTTGTTTTAAGCTTGTTAACTTTTTCTCGTGCTTGTTGATTTGTTTGGTTTAGTGTGCAGACTCCGTTTTATGCGAGGGAAGCTACCCGCAGACGAACTTCTTTTTGATCCTGAAATCGAAAGAAATGCGCGTAGATTAAATAGCAGAATAAGGCGGAGGAGGAAACTTGCCAAAGAAAGACGAGAGCGAGACGGAAGTTCAACTTCGACGCAAATACCACAGTTACCGCCCATCATGACTGAACCACCACCACCACCACCTGCTTCAAGACCTTGTACAAATAGTCTGAGACACACTGCACAATTTTCACGCAATGCTCAGAACGGTCGGTATTCAGAAATGAAAACTGGTATCCTCTTGCTTCTATATCAGAGTCATTTCACTGGTATGGATCACGAGGATCCTTTTACACACTTGACTAAGTTCTATGAGATTGTGTAACGCCCCAGTTTTTGTCAGTTTTATTTAATCGAGTCTATTTGATTATTTTATTATTATATTATTTTATTCTTGACTTTTATTTGGCAATATGTTATTTTTCATCGTTGTTTATGTCTTATCGCATTTTGAGAGCGTTTGGGAGATATTTGAGCTGAGGGGTATTTTGGTCTTTTGCTTGGGTAAGTTTTATGTTTTTATATATAAATAGAAAGAAATAGAGAGAGAATGAAAAAAAAAAGAAAAGAAGAGAAAGAGAATAGAAGAGGAAGAGAAGAAAAAGAGGGAGAAGAGGAAAATCATCAAAATCTTTGCTTGGACTTCGATTAATCGGGTAAGGGTGAGAAGTTTCGATTATATTTCGATTGTATATGTATATGTATGTGTTGTTTGTGTTTTGTTTGGTTGGAATATATACTTTTTCTTATTGGTTGGATTGAAGAACAAATGTGTATAATCGATGTTTTAACGGTTAGAATTTGGAATAGATTGTGTAGAATAGCCGAGTAATGTTTGGGTTTAATCGGGAATACTCGTTGGTATGATTTATGGAGTTTTGGATTGAGTTTCATAGTTTGTGAGAGTTAGGGCATTAATGATGAAATGGTGAGAAATCGATGTTTTAACGGTTAGGGCACTAATTGATATATGCTATATTTTGTGGTGATGTGGTGGCGTGGTTCCATATGTCATAATCGTGGTTGGATTATGTGTGATACGTTTTGTATTTGTGGCATACTATATGTGTTAGTATGTGATGGTATGGGTGAGATGATTTATACATGTGTTTGAACGTGTGTTTACATATTATTATGCAATCTTGATTTAGTTGTTATTTCTCACCCTTCTGCTATTTTATAATGCTCTATGAGGCATTGTAGATTAGAGTTGCTGGAGGTCTTTTTGTGAAGACTAGCCCTCCGTTCTGTTGTCGGTCTTGGTGTCTGCTCTGACACGTAGCACGGGAGTCGGGGAACGATTATATATATATATATATATATATATATATATATATATATATATATATATATATATATATATATATATATATATATATATACACATTTGTTGAATGTATTTTGTGGTACTTTTGTGTATATAGTTGATGTTCTAAAATGATTTATTTTGTAAAACAAGTCGGTTATGGATCTTTCCGCTTTATTCCATAATTGACCTTTCCCTTTATATGGAAAAAGTTTCCCCTTTGAGGGTATTCTATTTTATGCTATGTATCAAATTTATGAGCAGGAATGATTTTTTTTTATTTAAATGTGACATCCTTGTTTCTGTCGGAAAAATAAATTTTTAGTTACTCTGATTTTATTTATGTATTATTTATTCGAGATGGCAATTGGGGTGTTACATTAGTGGTATCAGAGCAGGTCGGTCCGTCCGGCCAAGTTGTTGAGTCTGTTGGTGTGACAGTTGAATATTGTCGTTGTTGTTTGTCCCTTAGTGCGTGATATGTGTGTGGAAGCACTGTCAGTACTTTCTGGTTTTCTAATCCTTTGTTTTCAGGATTGAGAATGAGTTAAGTGGGGGAGAAGCTTGTACTTCTCCAAGTTGCTTCAGGTGTGGAGCGTTGGTTCAGTGTGTTGTGAATTGCAAGATTGTAAGTGTTGTTTGGACAGTGTTATTCCCGGTTCCGGAGGGAATGCGGAGGTAAGGTTTATGTCAACTGAGGAATTGTGCCTTAGGTGGTTTTGTACACAAGATGCAAGAAATGCTATTATAAGTTTGGTAAAGACGGTTTATGCCCCATCATGATTGTCGACTGTCTATTGACAAATTGAGGAACTGATCACCCTTAATCTCTTGTTGATAGCAGAAGGGAATTATGTTGGATGGAATAGACGTGTCTTTTCGGCTTTGATAGTGTGTGAAATGGATTCTTTGGATTTAAGAAAATGGTTACGGATTGTTTTGATGAGTTGATGAAGATTCTAATATCGGAAGATGAGGCGGATTAGAGGCTTTGGTATGTTGGTCCAGTTGGGAAGTCATTGAGAGAGAATGATTGGGTATTACTAATGGCTGCTTCTCAGGGAGTAGAGATTGAACTTAATTGGATGAAGGTGAATATTTGAGGTCTATATCTGCTAAGTAAGTAGGAAACTCTTAGTAGACGGGACTAAGATGTTTGTTTTGTCCGTGATGATAGTGTTCTGGAAAATTGGCAGGAAGTCACAGTGATGGGCCGTCAGTTGTGCACGGTTTTTAGATGTGTTTTTGGATGGAACATTAAGGTGTTGTCTTAGAGAGCTCCGGCTTTGTTAGTAACAAAAAGGAATGGATGATTGAACGGAATAACAAGTATAATGGTATTGAGACTATGGAAAGCAAAACTTGGAGTTCTGGTGAGGTTTGGAATCTTTGAAGTTTTAGAGCACTGATGGAAATTTTGAGAAGACCCTAGGTGTGGGTGTAATATTTGAGAGTTATTTTTGGTTGGTTGTTGCTACAAGTTGGGATTTATGGAATTTGGATTGTTAAGAGAAGAAATTGTGTATGGATTACTGACAGATGGATAAGGTAATAATTGAGAACAAGTGTCCACTTTCATGAACAGATGACTGGAATGGTTTGGTTGAATTTGATTGAAATTACAATTGTTTGGAATGTTTGATAAGAGTGGTGAATTGTGTGAGTTGAGGCTTTGATCGATTTAATGTGACTGGTTAGGTTTGTTATCCTCGGAATAGGTTGTTATTTACTCGGTTAAGCTTGTATGTGAGTAACCAGTTACCTAGTGAAAAGTTTTGCAAAAGCTTTAAGAATTTATATCTTTTGGAATTTGGTAGGGCATTACAACGTATAGTGATGTTGTTTGGTGTTAGTAATGCGTCTGTAATGTTTGTGGCGTAGAGGAATCGTATCTTCCATATTTATTTGGATAAGTTCGTAGTGGTTTTGATTGAGGATATTCGGATCTGTTATAAACTCAGAGGAAGAACAGGTAGAGTGTTTGAGAATTGAATCACAAGTGTTGAAAAGAGACAAAGTGTTATGCTAAGTTATTCAAGTGAGAATTTCGGTTGAAAAAGGTTAGTTTCTTGGATATGTTATTTCAGGTAATGGTATTGTTATGGATCCATCGGAAGTAGATGCAGTTCTACAAGGAGAGGCTCCGAAGTTGGTTAAGGTGATTAGAAGCTTTTTGGACTTTAGTTGGTTATTACCGGAGGTTATGGAAGGTTTTTCCAAGTTAGCATTTTCGTTACTTCGGTTGACTTGCAAAGGGTAAGTCGTTTGATTTGGATGTTCATTGTGAGGTATTGTGATGTGTTTTTGTTGAGTTTAGGCAGTGTGTTAATGCAAGAAGGTAGATTTGTGGCTTATGCTTTACGACCATTGAGGATTCATAGAAGGATCTATACTATTCAGGATTCGGAATTGGTTGCGGTTATATTGCGTTGGAAAATTTAGAGGTATTATATTTATGGTTTCGAGTAATCAGAGTGCGCAGCGGAAGCATGATGTGGCACATTTTGTATTTGCGCGTGGAACTTGTGTTCTTGTTTGTGTTGTTGCCTCGTTCCTATCGTGTTGGTTCGAGTGTGTGTAGCTAATTCCTGTGTGGGGAATTAGGGGAGTGTTACCTAGGGTAGGGTAACGATCTTGTTGTGTTTCGGTTCTAGAGTGAACCTGGGTGTTGGTATCTTGGTTTTTCTTTGAGTCGTGAGTTTATCGTCAAGTGCATTGTATGGGCTTTGCATCTTGTCGTTGTAGTTGTCGTCGTTGTCGTGTCGTTGTTGTAGTTAGCAAGGTGGCTTGTCAGTTTGTGTTATTTGTGGTGTGCTTTTGCTGGCATGTTAGTTTGTTGGTCGGATGCGAGAGTCGTATCCGGAGTTGTTCGTATCGGTTAGATTTTCGAGGACGAAAATGTCTAAGTGGGGGAGAGTTGTAACGCCCCAGTTTTTGTCAGTTTTATTTAATCGAGTCTATTTGATTATTTTATTATTATATTATTTTATTCTTGAATTTTATTTGGCAATATGTTATTTTTCATCGTTGTTTATGTCTTATCGCATTTTGAGAGCGTTTGGGAGATATTTGAGCCGAGGGGTATTTTGGTCTTTTGCTTGGGTACGTTTTATGTTTTTATATATAAATAGAAAGAAATAGAGAGAGAATGAAAAAAAAGAAGAAAAGAAGAGAAAGAGAAAAGAAGAGGAAGAGAAGAAAAAGAGGGAGAAGAGGAAAATCATCAAAATCTTTGCTTGGACTTCGATTAATTGGGTAAGGGTGAGAAGTTTCGATTATATTTCGATTGTATATGTATATGTATGTGTTGTTTGTGTTTTGTTTGGTTGGAATATATACTTTTTCTTATTGGTTGGATTGAAGAACAAATGTGTAGAAACGATGTTTTAACGGTTAGAATTTAGAATAGATTGTGTAGAATAGCCGAGTAATCTTTGGGTTTAATCGGGAATACTCGTTGGTATGATTTATGGAGTTTTGGATTGAGTTTCATAGTTTGTGAGAGTTAGGGCATTAATGATGAAATGGTGAGAAATCGATGTTTTAACGGTTAGAATGCGGAATGGTTCGCGTAGAATAGTCGGGAAATGATGGGATTTAGTCGGGAATACTTGTTGGTATGATTGGGGGGTTTAAGGATGAGTTTGGAGTTGGGATAAACTGATAAAATTATGTTTCAAAATATTTCAAAAATGGGAAATGTGTTAGATGGCTTTTTAATGATGGAAATATTGTAGTACGTTGAATTCTGAGATCGCAGCTTTTTACGGAATCGAAAACGGATGTCCGAAAGTCTAAAAATGGTGTTTTTGAGACTGAGACTCAGCAGGTAGTGCGCTCAGCGTGCAGGTCTGGGCAAAAATGAAAAATTTCAAAACTTCAAAAATTCGTAACTTTTGAACCGTAAGTCCGTTTTGACCCCCGTTTGAAGCGTTGGAAAGCTAGTGAAAAGTTCTTTCTATTAAAAATGGTTTGGAAGGTAAAAGATGATTTAATTAATTCGTGTTTTTGAAAAATAGTCGGGTTGTCAGATTTTTACCGTCGTATTGGCGTGCGAATGATGTGTTATCATGCTATACGTTTTTTATATGTAACGTATAGCTTGTGTGCTATTGTATGACGTGAGTATATGTGATAAAATGTTGCGCATGATTGATACGCATTGGTGATGGATGTATGATATTTGAATATGTGTTTTGGATGTGAATCATACAATAGTGCATTGATGTGAATGTATATAGATTGTATGTGATTGTATGAGATGAATGCATGAATATATTGTGAATACGTATGCATTTCAAGAATGTCTTGAGTCATTTTGTATGTGAAGCATAATGATGTACATTCTTGTGTTGAGTGATTCTAATGAGAATCCGTTGTAATGTCGTGTGCCTATGTGAGGTGTGAGCGATGATTACAAACGATTGTGTGCCTAGGTGAGGTGTGAGCAATCGGATTGTGTGCCTATGTGAGGTGTGAGCAATCGGTATGTTGTGATGATGGGTTGTGGCCTTATGGTAAATATGTGCATTGTTTTGGATTGGACCTCGATGCATGATTAATGATGTTGTTGTGTAGTAAAATACATTGTTTATATGAAATTCAATGTATGTTGTGTGGTGACCTTTATGGTTTGAAATGCATTGTTTGAATTGATTTGCAATGCATGAGTGTGATGATGTTGATTAATTCATATGGTTGAATTGTGAATGTATGGAATTGATGAGTTGAAATTATGCATGATTATGGTTGCATATATGTGTGAAGATGCATTTGATTGTCATGAGTTCTTGTGTGTCAAGTATCATGATATGCATCTTGTACGTCATGTGCCCATGTGGGGTGTGAGCGACGGATTGGTTCCAGAGGGAATCCGCTATAACGTCGTGTGCCCATGTGGGGTGTGAGCGATGATTATAGACGATTGTGTGCCTAGGTGAGGTGTGAGCAATCGGATTGTGTGCCTATGTGAGGTGTGAGCAATCCATAAACATTGTGTGTCTATGTGAGGTGTGAGCAATGGGTGAACATCGTTGGCCCGACGGGGTGTTACTTGTTAGTAACAAGCGATGATTCCAGCAGAGTTCCTGAGTGAACTAGTGATGAGAAAAGTTGGAAGTCGGTACCGCATATGCATTTGCATAGAGTCGTTGTGTCGGTCTCTTTGCATCTGCATGAATTATGATTGCATTGTTTATATGCGGAAAATCATGATTTAATTGATTATGTGTGAGACATTGTGATATGCATTTGTGATAAATGTATAGTGCATGATTAATATGCAATTGGGAATGGAGTAATTATGTGATTGAGCTTGTGATAGCATATGTGAATTGATGTGCAGTCGTGTTAAATGCATTGAATTATGAATGATATGTTTTGTGCATAAACATATGCATTATGTGTGAATATGTGATTATGTCGGTATAATTGATATATGCTATATTTTGTGGTGATGTGGTGGCGTGGTTCCATATGTCATAATCGTGGTTGGATTATGTGTGATACGTTTTGTATTTGTGGCATACTATATGTGTTAGTATGTGATGGTATGGGTGAGATGATTTATACATGTGTTTGAATGTGTGTTTGCATATTATTATGCAATCTTGATTTAGTTGTTATTTCTCACCCTTCTGCTGTTTTATAATGCTCTATGAGGCATTGCGGATTAGAGTTGCTGGAGGTCTTTTTGTGAAGACTAGCCCTCCGTTCTGTTGTCGGTCTTGGTGTCTGCTCTGATACGTAGCACGGGAGTCGGGGAACGATTATATATATATATATATATATATATATATATATATATACATTTGTTAAATGTATTTTGTGGTACTTTTGTGTATATAGTTGATGTTATAAAATGATTTATTTTGTAAAACAAGTCGGTTATGGATCTTTCCGCTTTATTCCATAATTGACCTTTCCCTTTATATGGAAAAAGTTTCCCCTTTGAGGGTATTCTATTTTATGCTATGTATCAAATTTATGAGCAGGGATGATGTTTTGTTTATTTAAATGTGACATCCTTGTTTCTGTCGGAAAAATAAATTTTTAGTTACTCTGATTTTATTTATGTATTATTTATTCGAGATGGCAATTGGGGTGTTACAGATTGCGGGAGCAACTGGTGCACCCGAAGCTGAAGAGGAATCACTGTTTAAGAGACTATTCCCGCATTCCCTCATTGGGAAGGCCAAGGAATGGTATCTTAATCAATCTACGACAATCATGACAGACTGGAATGTACTTGAGGAAAAGTTTTTGGAACGATTTTTTCCACACACTCGTTTCATGGAGGCTAAGACAACAATTGCAGTTTTCACTCAAGGTGGAAATGAATCTCTCAACGAAGCTTGGGAGAGATTCAAATCCATGTTGGGAAAGTGTAAAGGGCATGGTTTTGATGAGCTTTCTCAAATTCATATTTTTCGAAATGGTCTTCAATTAATGCATAAAACATTGTTGGATGCCACCGCGGATGGATCTTTAATGAGAAAAAGTGCCGAAGAAGCCATTGCCATAATTGACAAGATGGCTTTAAATGACCATCAGGGGAACCATAACCGTGGCCCTTCTCAAAGGACTCCGGGAGTTTTGGAGTTGGGAACCAATGATGCTATACTAACTCAAAACAAGTTATTATCCCAACAAGTTGAGTTGTTAACGAAACAAATGTCCAAACTTCCTCAACAACTCAAAGAGATTCATGACTCCTCAAGCAAGAGTGTGCAAGTAGCTTGTTGTGAATTGTGTAGAGGAGATCATCTTACCGGATATTGACCTCCGATTTTGGAGGAGGTAAATTATGCTGGAAACCAAAATCAAGGATACCAACCTTGACCTCCTTATCAACAAGGCAACCAAGGTTACCAACCTAGAGGTAATCAAGGCTATCAATAACCGTGGAGACCGCAAGAAGCCGAACCTTCAAATCGTCAACAATACCAAAATTATACTCAACCTCCACAAGTTCCAATTGGAAATACAAAAATGGAAGACACTCTCACGTAATTTATGCAAATGTCAATGTCAAATCAGAAGAATACCGATGCGGCCATAAAGAATCTTGAAACGCAAGTCGGATAATTATCAAAACAATTGGCCGACCAACACAAAGGAAATTTTACGGCGAATACTCTACCAAATCCAAAAGAGCATTGTAAGGCTATTCTAACAATAAGTGGAAGAGAGATTGACATGGGCATAGGTGAAGTTGTAGTGGAGGAGGAAAAGTAGTTGAAAAAGAAAAAGATAATGATGAGATTGAAGTAGAAAAAAATGTTGAGGGAGATTTAGTTGAAAATGAAATGAAAAAAAGTGAGGAAGAAGAAAAAAGAAAGAAAGAAAGAAGAAAAATTGAAAAAAAACTAGGAAGGGGAAGGAACCGTTGAATAATATTCTGATCCAACATTTACCATATCCTCATGCTCCATCAAAGAAAGATAGTGCGAGGCACTATGCTCGGTTTATGGATATTTTCAAACAATTGCAAATAAACATTCCATTTTCCGAGGCTTTGGAGCAAATGCCGAAATATGCAAAATTTATGAAGGATATTCTCACAAAAAAAGAGGTATACGGATCAAGAGACTATCATGGTGGATGCTAGTTGTAGTGCTATCATTCAACGTACTCTCCCGAGGAAAGAAAGTGATCCAGGACAAGTCACCTTGACGGTTACAATAGGAAATATCTATGTGGGCAACGGGTTGATCGATTTGGGCTCTAGTATCAATTTGATACCTTTGTCTATTGTTAAAAGGTTGGGGCAGATGGAATTGAGAACCACTCAAATGACATTGCAACTTGCCGATAAATCCACTACCCGTCCTCATGGTGTAGCGGAAGATGTATTGGTTAAAGTGGACAAATTCTTATCTCCCATCGACTTTGTGGTAATTGAAATGGAGGAAGATGAAGACGCTCCATTGATTCTTGGAATACCGTTTATGAAAACTGCTAGAATGATAATTGATATGGACGACGGTCTTATGAAGGTTAGAGTCCAAGATGAGGAGGTTTGTTTCAATCTATTTGAGGCCATGAAACACAAGAAGGACAAAGGCGATTGTCTTAGAATAGACGCAATGGAAGAAGAAATAATGGATGTCACAAAGCAAGTTCATCTAGTATCTCCCTTGGAAAGGGCTCTTGATAACTCGTTGGACGTGTTTTCCGATGAAGAAGAAAGGGCACTTGAAGAGTGTTTAAAGGAACTTGAATCTTTAGAGGAGTTGCAACCATGGGAATGTGAAGAGGGAGTGTTAAAGAAAGAATTAAGTGATAGAAGTCTCAACTTAAATTGAAGGTGTTACCTTCTAATTTGAAATATGCATTCCTTGATGACGATTGTAACAAACCGATTATCATTAGCAACATTTTATCTGACAATGAGGAAAACTGGTTCATTCAAGTTTTGAAGAAGATTCAAGAAGCAATGGGACGGACTCTTTCCGATCTAAAAGGAATAAGTCCCTCTTATTGTATGCATCGAATATTCATGGAAGAAGATTTCAAACCGGTCGCTCAACCGCAACGCCGTTTGACTCCAACGATGAAAGAAGTAGTGAGAAAAGAGTTTGTCAAGCTCTTGGATACCGGTATGATTTACCCAATTTTCGATAGTCCTTGGGTAAGTCCGGTCCAAGTTATGCCGAAGAAGGGAGGAATAACCGTAATCCGAAATGAAAAAAATGAGTTGATCCCGACAAGAACGGTGACGAGTTGGAGGATGTGTATAGATTATAGGAGGCTAAACACCGCTACAAGAAAAGACCATTTTTCACTTCCGTTTATGGACCAAATGTTAGAAAGATTGTCGGGCCAACAATTCTATTGCTTATATGTATTTCTTTTGATCTTTTGTATATGAACAAGGTTGATGATCAATATATGATGAAGTTGTTTGTGCTTAATGATATATTTGTGGTTTGAATCACTCTAGACATAGATTTTCCAAATCTTGCCCTAATATCTTCATCTCTTAAAAACCAAACTCTAGACATAGATTTGGGGTTCATTATTCATTTTGTATTGATCTTAAAGGTTGTTGTTTCGATTGTTAGCGTGAGACATCATCTAACGGTCTAAACAATGATACTCACGAATTTGCTTTAGACATAAACTTATTCGAGAGGATACGCGATTGTATTGGTCAGAACTAAGTTCATATGCTTGATTAATCGGATATGTATGAAAAGGATTAGCGAAATCTAATCTTGACATGCTTTTATAAAATCTACAACATCTTTGATATAGTTTACTTCTTTGCTACCAAAATTGATGTTACAAAACCAAGAACAATTTGAAAACCCTTACTTAAAACGTTTCGACTATTGAACGGCAAGCATCAAAATATCGCATAATCCCTGCGGATATGATAAAAACATCCCCCGAAATATTCTTTCAACAAGTTGTCAAAAATATTCAATGGAGAAATGCCATGAAGCTGGAAATTGATGCTCTTGAAAAAAATGGCACTTGGACGGTAGAAAAGCTTCCTCCAAACAAAAAGGCTATTGGTAGCAAATGGGTGTATCGGATTAAATATCATTCAGATGGAACTATTGAACGTTATAAGGCAAGACTCGTTATTATGGGGAACAACCAAGTTGAAGGGCTGGATTATCATGAAACCTTTGCACCAGTGGTGAAAATGGTAACTGTAAGAACATTTCTCGCTGTTGCGGCTGCCAAGCGTTGGGAACTTCACCAAATGGACGTTCACAACGCCTTTTTACATGGTTAGCCTAATGAAGAAGTATATATGAAATTACCTTTCGGTTTCAAGACCTCTACACCAAATCAGGTTTGTCACTTGCGTAAATCTCTATATGGCTTGAAACAGGCACTTCGATGTTGGTTTGCCAAACTCAAAAGCGCTCTGCTATGGTATGGTTTCACACAGTGCTACTCTGACTATTTTCTCTTTACTCTACATCGTGACTGTGTAGAGATGTATGTGTTAGTCTATATGGATGATCTTATCATTTCTGGAAACAACAACAAATCAACTGAGTCCTTCAAATCGTACTTGAACACATGCTTTCATATGAAAGATCTTGGCCCTTGAGGTGGCTCGCAATTCCAATGGGATTTTCTTGTGTCAAAGGAAATATACACTTGACATCATCACCGAAGTTGGGTTGTTGGGAGCTAAACCTGTTGGCTTTCCCTTAGATCAGAATCATCATCTTCCCTTGGCCACTAGAACTCCCCTTTCTAATCCAGATCGGTATCGAAGACTAGTAGGTCGTTTGGTATACTTAACTATCACTAGACCAGAACTCTCTTACTCTGTTCATATGTTGGCTTAATTTATGCAAAAACCTTTAGAAGAGCACTGGAATGCAGCTCTCTGTGTAGTTCGTTATCTCAAGGGAAATCCTGGCCAAGGTATTCTTCTCCAAGCTGATTGTGATCTTCAAATTTATGCCTGGTGTGACTCGGATTGGGCAGGATGTCCTTTAACTAGGCGATCTCTCACTGGATGGATTGTTTTCCTTGGGAACTCTCCTATCTCTTGGAAAACAAAAATGCAACATGTTGTTTCACGTTCCTCGGCTGAGGCGGAATATCGTTCCATGGCTACTACCACATGTGAGCTCAAATGGTTGAAAGCACTTTTGCTTTCTCTCGGCGTCCCCCAATCTCACCCCATGAAGATATATTGTGATAGCCAATCAACATTGCATATAGCTTATAATCCAGTCTTCCATGAGCACACAAAACACATCTAAGTTGATTGTCACTTCTTACGTGATGAGCTTCTCAAAGGCAACATTTCAACTCACCATGTGTCCACTAATATTCAATTAGCCGATATATTTACTAAAGCATTGGGAAAACAACAGTTTGATTATTTTCTACACAAGTTGGGCATTCACAATCTGCATGCTCCAACTTGAGGGGGGGGGGGGGTCTTAGGCGGTTGATATCTCACCATTAATTGCCAATAATATCATGAAGATATTATCATAACAGTATATTATACTGTCATAACATCACACTATGTACCAGCTGTACATATGTCCAATTTAGTATCTGTAGCATCAATGTAGGTGTAAATGGCTTTTAATATTAAGAAGCTATTTTTGGAATGATTAGCTATTCTATTCAATCTTGTAATTATATATATAGCATATGAAGACTCAATAAAATCATGACATTCCATCTCAGATCAATTCTGTTAGGGCATACACGTGACAATGTCAGTGTGGCAAAAAATGCTAACGTGGATGCCACGTGGCAATTTCTTCCATTTTATATTTTTTATATTAATTAAAATTATAGCGATAAAAAATTCGTCGCTAAGATGAACATCATAAATAAACACAGAATTTGTAGCTAATACGTAGCTAAGTCCTAACTAATTTAAACAACATTCTTATGACCTATAATTTATTTTTTTCATGATTTTCTATATTAAAATTTATAACTGTTCCGGACTGGCCCAATGACTAGGCATGACCCAATCCACTTCTGCTCTCAGAACGGCCCATATGCCTTAGTCTACACAATTTAGGGCAGCATTTACCTTTCTGCCCCTCTACCTGGCAAGGCAGGTCGGATGACCCCAAGGGTAAGTTGTCCCTCCTCGGTAGTTCCTGCCCTTCACGCACGATTCCACCATCCAAAAATAGTCACGACGCCCGTGCTCGCAACTGCACTTCTACCCATCGTAACGGCTAGTTTCGGGAACCTCTGTCCGTCCTAACAACTAGTTTCTGGCAGTTACCTATTCTTTGGAAAATGGTTATCTCGCCCAGAAAATAGGGACCAATGGCCAAGCGCTAGGGGTGTTATAAAAACCCTCTCATTTGAGAGGGTCAGGTATTCTAAATCATCCTACAAAATACATGTTTAACCAAGAAGCTAAGTGGTAAGTGTTCTTTTTTGCCGTGGATTATTGATATAGGTGCATCAAATCATATGACCGGTCAACTGGAATGCTTAACCAATGTGCACAATATTCTTGATTGCTCTGTTGGACTACCTGTCGCTCCCGGGATTTTCATCCAGGTACAAACGCGAGAGTGGCGAGGAAAAACAGAGTTGCCAGCCATGTAAATTTATCCCAAGAGAGGGAAAGGGAACACCGCATAAACCTTAGGAAGGGGGAAAAGAATGGTCATCGCAACCATAGCCTGGGTTCGGGAGTCGGTTACGCGAGGGGAAGGTGCTAGCACCCCACGCGTCCATCGTACTCTATGGGATCCACGCTTGTTGTCTAATCTGAGGGTAAGTTATACTATCATCTAGGGCTGTACTAAAACGGAGAGGGAAAGACAAAGACCGACTCGGTAGGACGTCAACGTCCTAGGCCTACGTACCCCCTTTGTGCAATGGGGAATTCAGAGTCAACGTAGTTCGGACCAAGTTCTTTTTTTGTTTTTTATGAGCGACGTTAAGTTCGCGTCCGGCAGTTAGGGTCGATGCCTGTTTGTGTCTCAGACGGAAGGTAACGTGCCCTTTTTGAAAATAACCTTTAAGTTGAAGGTCCCGAAGGACAAAAAGGTTTGAAGTTGGTTTGTGTTTTTTTAAGACAGAAATGGCTTAAGTTAGTTCCTAAGCTGCATTGCACCAAAGTCTAAGGCACAGGGGCGAATACTTAACGCATCGTCCCAAGACAGGACGTTCGCTAAGCACTCTAGAAAGATGAGAGGAAGCCCCTCATTTCTCATTCCCCATACTTAAGGCTCGTGCGCAATATACCTTATTATTATTAAGTGTTTTAAAGAAATTCGAGGTGAGAAGAGAGAAGACACAAGGGTAACTCTAAAGGGAAACTAATGGTCCTAATGTTATCATGCAAGGGTGACCTACGGTTAGTGAGGCTTGAAGATGACCTAAACCCAAAAGAATAAAGATAGGAGAGAAAAAGGTAAGGGTAACCATGGATACTTATCCATACCCTTAAGGGACTTACCTTGATCCTGCATAAAAGGTTAGTGAGAAACAGATATAAATAAAAACAATGAGGTGAATGAAAATCAAACAACGGCAAACAATGATAATAATAATCCAAACATGAATCAAAGAAACAAAGAGACAGCCCCCAAAGCAAATGGCACAAGTGCCTTTCAAACAAGGTAATCATATAAGGTCAAAGATGTGCACACAAAAGAACCTCAAAGAAAGCAAATAAAATAATTAGCAAAGTGATTCCTAAAATTCCCAAATCAATCATTAAAGTTCCTCAGCCAGAGGCAAACAACATATAAAAAATCCCTGCAAAAACTCAAAGTGTTAGCCATTCAAATAATCATACAAATTCAAGTAAGGGATAGATTTCAATTATGCCAAAGAGAAGGACCTAAATGCAATATGAAAAATATTTAAAAATGAAATAAAAATATTTTTAAGCACTTTAGAATGTTCATGAATGAATGCAAAAAGAACGGATGAAAAACGCTTTAGGATTGCAGAGAATTAAAATGAAGAAGTTCAAATATGCATGAGATGTGTAATTAAAAAGAAGTTGACTTAAAAAATTAATTTAAATGATGAAAATAAAATAAAAATAAAAAATAAAATTTGTGAAAATTTTATAAGTGAATAAATATGATGCATGAATTTTTTAGGATTTTTTAAATGCACTTAGGTATTTTTAAAAATAAAAAATGAAAATGATAATGGAATAATAAAATAAAATATGAAATAAGAGGCTGGGGGCGCAATTAGTAAAGAAAGAATGTTGGAATTGTTAATGGGCCTGGGGGGTGGGGTGTGAATAGTAGCCCACGGCTACTAAATCCATCAGAAAAGAGAAAAAAATAAAAAAAAGGCCTTGCGTGGTCCCTCAGTCAATCAGTTGACCTTGCACCAATCGTTGGATGCATCCTGCGTCCCTTATTTGGTCAACAAGACAAAAAGTAAACAAGACAAAAGAATATAAGTGGACGTACACCATAATACCATGGGGTAATAAACACGGAATCATTGATTGTAATTCAGAAAAAAAATAAAAATAAAAAGCACGTGGCGCGACCTGGACCGTTGGATTGGGAGAATCAACGGCCAGTACTTTGTCTCCTTCCTTGGAACGTCCCGCCGGACTGGTTTTCCGGCCACCACCGGAGTTAGGGTTCCGGCCCCTACTCCGGTCACCTGCAACAAAAAGGGGGCCAAAACGCGCGTGCGACTACACTACCCCACCTAGAAAAACACAAGGAATCCAAATTTGGCATCCAAATTTGCAAACAACCAACGAATAATCTAAAACGAACGAAACAAGGTTAGTGCACAAAACTTTAAACGCACGGTACAGGCAATATACGCATCCATATTAAAAAAAAATATATCAGCATGATCAGTGATGAAAACACAACAATATTCACGTAAAAAAGGAGAGTTTTAGGATCCTCAAAAATCCTACCAACCTGAGACGGTTCCCCTTGTACACTTGCTTTTAGCTATGAATAGTAGTTGATTTGCACTCTATGGACTACCAAGAGAAGCTTTGTGGAAGAAGTTTGAAGAATCTCCTTGTGGATCGTGAGTTTTGGTGAGAAATCCTCTTTTAGGGTTTTCTTGAGAACTCCTCCAATTTCACCTGCATGAACCCTAACCAATGCATGAATGGGTTTTAAATACTTAGGGTTATTCTTCTGATGATGAGTTGGGCCTGGGCAATTCCATGTTTAATGATTTTTGAATTATTTCATTTAATATTGAATTTTAACTAATTAAATCCAATAAAAATAAAATAAAATGAGGAAAAATAAAATATATGCTCTTTGGGTCGTGCATGGATTTATGTTTGAGTTTGGTTTAAGAAACTTATGGCCCATTTGTCAAAATTTGGATTTTAGGCATAGTTTGCTTTGTGCACCTCCTCAAAATTGCCCAACTTTGACTAAGCATAACTCCTTCAATTTTTAGCTCCTTAATGCAAACTAATACTTTTTAGAAACCTCAAGATGTCCTCTAACCAACCATTTTGGTCCCATGTCAATTTGATCTTCCATGTTCAAGTTATGAGCTTTTGAAAAAGGTTGACTTTTGTTGACTTTTAAAATGACCTATAATGTCTTGGCTCATATCTCCCAAATGAAGCATTTCTGGACTTGGCTTGTGAGACACAAAGTTGTAGGGAATTAAATTTCCTTCAAGATGGGCTTTGGTTGAGGAATGTTTGATGAAGCATGAGGAAGTTAGGCCTGGTCAAAGTATAGTTGACTTTTCCTGCAAAAAACCCTAATTTAGTAACTCCTGATTCTTGATGATTCTGAGGTTTCCTTGATGAATCATGATCAACCCTTGATCAAATGATGAATTTCACCCCATAATCTTGATGTTGACCAAAAATCTTGAGGTTTGACTTTGTGTTGACCACAGTTGACTTTTTGACCAAGTTAACTGATTTTTAATCCATTGGCCAATTGAACTTCTCCTGAATCAAACTGATGGACAACCTTCCACTCCTAGGTACTCAGGGACCCAAGGAATACCATGGAATCAAGTCTTGCCCAAAAAATCAGAAATAAACTGACTTTATAGCAAACCCTAGTTTTGGTACCCTCAGTCTAGGAGGAAATATCACAGTCTCCAAATCCAAATTCCTCTGAATATGATGTGTATCCTCTCCAACAAAGATAAGATATACCATCTGGTGATGATAAAAACCCAAGGAGCTTTCCCATTTGAGCAATAAACCCAAGAATCTCAAAACCCTAATTCATGCACTGGTTAGGAGAGGGTGATCCCCTTGCAATCCCTTGCCACTTGTGAACTTTTGATGGTGTGATGGACCAGATAAGACCTTCTTGAACTGCCCCAAGCACCTTGACCCCATGCTAATGATATGCATACATGATAATGCAAAGAAAAGAAATGAAACCTAAGCCAGTTAGTAAAAAGGTAAGGAGGGCAAATTTTGGGGTGCAACAGCTGCCCCTATTCAATCAACTTGGTCCTGAGTGGTATGATAGCAACGGCTCTCAGACATTCCAGGATACACGGGGATTGAATACTGAAAGAACTCTAGAAATTTGCTAAGGATGAGAACAACGAGACGGAGTGTGCTGAAAAATAAGGAATATGCCCTCAACCATATCCACAAGGAAAAAACAGATACGACCTCAATCGTACCCAAAAGACGAATACAACCTCATAGGGAGACTGACCTCAATCACTCTGCCCACAAAGAAAATACGAATACGACCTCGATCGCACCCACAAAATGAAATACAACCTCAATTGCATCCGTAAAGGAAGACTGACCTCGATCACCTTACCCACAAAGAAAACACGAATACGACCTCGATCGCATCCACAAAACGAATACAAACTCAATTGTACCCACAAAGGAAGACTGACCTCAATCACTCTACCCGCGAAGAAAACACGAATATAACCTCGATCGCATCCACAAAATGAATGCAACCTCAATTGTACCCACAAAGGAAGACTGACCTCAATCACTCTACCCACAAAGAAAATACGAATACGACCTCGATCGCACCCACAAAACGAATACAACCTCAATTGTACCCACAAAGGAAGACTGACCTCAATCACTCTACCCACAAAGAAAACACGAATACGACCTCAATCGCATCCACGAAACGAATACAACCTCAATTGTACCCACAAAGGAAGACTGACCACAATCACTCTACCCGCGAAGAAAACACGAATACGACCTCGATCGCATCCACAAAATGAATACAACCTCAATTGTACCCACAAAGGAAACACGAATACGACCTCGATCGCATCCACAAAACGAATACAACCTCAATTGTACCCACAAAGGAAGACTGACCTCAATCACTCTACCCACAAAGAAAACACGAATACGACCTCGATCGCATCCACAAAACGAATACAAACTCAATTGTACCCACAAAGGAAGACTGACCTCAATCACTCTACCTGCGAAGAAAACACGAATACGACCTCGATCGCATCCACAAAACGAATACGACCTCAATTGTACCCACAAAGGAAACACGAATACGACCTCGATCGCATCCACAAAACGAATACAACCTCAATTGTACCCACAAAGGGAGACTGATCTCAATCACTCTACCCACAAATAAAATAAGAATACGACCTCGATCGCATCCACAAAACAAATACAACCTCAATTGTACCCACAACGAAAGACTGACCTCAATCACTCTACCCACAAAGAAAATACGAATATGACCTCGATCGCACCCACAAAACGAATACAACCTCAATTATACCCACAATGGAAGACTGACCTCAATCACTCTACCCACAAAGAAAACACGAATACGACCTCAATCGCATCCACAAAACGAATACAACCTCAATTGTACCCACAAAGGAAGACTGACCTCAATCACTCTACCCGCGAAGAAAACACGAATACGACCTCGATCGCATCCACAAAACAAATACAACCTCAATTGTACCCACAAAGAAAGACTGACATCGATCACTCTACCCGCGAAGAAAACACGAATACGACCTCGATCGCATCCACAAAACGAATACAACCTCAATTGTACCCACAAAGGAAACACGAATACGACCTTAATCGCATCCACAAAACGAATACAACATCAATTGTACCCACAAAGGATAACCAACATAAAGTGGACTTCACTGGGGATAACGTGAAATAAGACTCACAAAATAAAAATGCCAAAATGAGGCAAACAAAGACAAACTTCTAACGGACTCCTGATCCACAGATAAGATGACTCCGTTGGGGAAGGTGAAATCTAAATAAAAGACTCTGCCGGGGAGCACAAGTATGAGGAACGCATCCCTCCAAAGTCTCCTGAGTTATGGCAAGGAAAGTATCAAACCTGGCTTATGCTTCGAATGCAAATGTTTGAATTTTGCCGTAATGCTCCACACGAAGTGGAAATGCTACGCGTTTGAGGATGCAATGCAAATGCTTATGATATGCAAAGAGGGTCTCTCCAGCAAAATAAATGCTGGAGAGAAGAGACCAATTCAGCCGGGGATGACAAAAATAAATTGTCCTCTGAATCTAGGAACTCTGTTGAGAAGTGTCCTACTGACCGACTCCTTGGATCAACCACTTCTGCTGGGGATGAAAGAACTACCGGGGACCCCGCCTGTCTGAGGGTAACATCCAACCTGAGATTTCTCCTCTGCTAGGGGAGTTAAGAATGAACGCCAATGACGGAACCGGAAGTCCGTTACTGAGGATTGCTGATGACCAATTGGGCTTAGGACCTGCTGGGGGATGCCGACCCATAATACCATCCTGCTTGGGGGATACTTCTGAACTTAACCTGCTGAAGGGAAGAGTACCCTTACTCCCACCTTGCTGGGGATTAGAATATGACACTATTGGTGAAAGTACACTTCCTGAATGGATGGGGGAAGTGAGCACCATGATTCTGTAGGGAAATAACGTCTTGATTCGGAGAAAATACTTTCCAAGTCTTCTGCTGGGGGAAGTCTGCTCTGCTGAGGAAAGTTTGCCCTGCTGGGGAAGGAGCAATCTCCATGCTGGGGAGTACAACCTGTTGCCCTGCAAGTCAAATAACAACAAATAGAATATGCCACAACCTGGCTATCACCGTTAACGCCTAAGTAATTTCTACTGTTTTTCGTTATGCTTCGCAAAGCTCAAAGTTTCATATGCAATGTTTACCAAAAATATAGGACGTTTTTGCAAACAAACAGTAAAAGTAAAAGTAAAACAAACAATGGAAAGCTCTTTGAGTGAAATGAGTATTTTATTGAAGAGTGGCCTGTAAATAGGCATTTACAATAGGAAGCAATTCCTAAAAAGAGGTAATTGCGCGAAAGCAAAAAAGAAAATACACATGTCAGCAATGTGGGGAACAGATATCCACCATGATTTGACTCAGCTATGACCCATATGTCTTGCTTATCCGCAAATGCCTTGACCTTTGAAGAGACTAACTGTACTGATTCCTTTCTTTCAGAATTTCCAGGTATTGAGAGTGCTTTACAGATCGAACGCAGCCCGTAGCCTTTCGCTTATAAATCCCTAACTTTTGCCTGGATCGCCCTTTTCGGGTTTTCAATCCACCGGGATACCCATTTTTTGCCAAAGTCGCCTTTTCAGGTTTTCAACTTTGTGGGTTTACACATTTCTTTTTACATTTTATCCCTAACTTTTGCCCGAACCTTTTTCCTTTTTATGGTTCGCCAGGATGCCCCTTTTTGCCTGGACTTTCTTTTTATGTCCAGCGGGTCTCTTTTATGCGAAGTATTTTTTGACTACGTCTGCGTTCACAGGGGAGGTAAAATCTTCGCCATCCATAGTTGAAAGTAGTAAGGCTCCACCAGAGAAAACCTTTCTGACTACATACGGCCCTTCGTAGTTTGGAGTCCATTTGCCCCTGTGGTCTGTCTGAGGAGGAAGGATCCTTTTCAAAACCAATTCACCTGTCTGAAAATTCCGAGGGCGCACTTTCTGATCAAAGGCGTGCTTCATCCTGCTTTGATACAAACGACCATGTGCGATGGCTGCCAATCTCTTTTCTTCAATAAGGTTCAACTGATCCAACCTGGAACGTACCCATTCAGCTTCATCAAGCTTCACATCTGCCAGAACTCTCAAAGACGGAATCTCGACCTCTAAGGGTAAAACTGCTTCCATACCATATACCAATGAGAAAGGGGTTACCCCAGTTGATGTACGCACCGAAGTACGGTAACCATGCAGGGCGTAAGGTAACATCTCATGCCAGTCCTTATATGTTACCACCATCTTCTGTACAATCTTCTTGATATTCTTATTCGCCGCCTCAACAGCACCATTCATCTTTGGGCGATATGGAGAAGAGTTGTGATGCTCGATCTTAAAACTCTGACATAGTTCCTTCATCATCTTATTATTCAAATTCGAGCCATTATCAGTAATGATTCTCTCCGGGACCCCATAACGACAGATGATGTCCTTCTTTATAAACCGGGCTACCACTTGCTTGGTGACGTTGGCGTACGAGGCTGCCTCCACCCACTTTGTGAAATAGTCAATGGCAACCAAAATGAAACGATGCCCATTGGAAGCAGTAGGCTCAATCCTTCCAATCATATCTATACCCCACATTGCAAACGGCCAAGGAGATGACGACACATTTAGAGGCGTAGGCGGTACGTGCATCTTATCTGCATAAATCTGGCATTTATGGCACTTCCGAGCGTACTTAAAACAATCAGACTCCATAGTCATCCAATAATATCCTGCTCTCAACAGCTTTCTAGCCATGGTATGTCCACTGGAATGAGTACCAAAAGAACCCTCGTGAACTTCCTCCATCAATGAGTTTGCCTCGTGTTCATCAACACAACGTAGCAAGACCATATCGAAGTTCCTCTTATATAACACATCATCCTTGTTCAGAAAGAAGTTCCCTGCCAACCTCCTCAGAGTCTTCTTATCTTTGGTGGAGGCACCCTCTGGATATTCCTGTCTCTTCAGAAAAACCTTAATGTCATGATACCACGGTTTGCCATCAGACACATCTTCAATTGCAAACACAAAAGTCGTTCTATCCAGACGCATGATCCTAATTAACGGAGTTTTATTCCAACGGTTCACCTTATACATGGATGCCAATGTTGCCAACGCATCAGCCATCTGATTCTCAGCTCGGGGCACATGATGAAAATCCACCCTATCAAAGAAAGGTAACAATCTTCTGGCATAGTTGTTATAAGGTACCAAATTTGCCTGACGAGTCTCCCATTCTCCTGTAATCTGATTAACCACTAACGCGGAATCACCATAGACATCGAGGTTCTTAATTCTCAAATCAATTGCTTCTTCTAACCCCATGATGCATGCTTCATACTTCGCCTCGTTGTTGGTACACACAAATGCTAACCGGGCAGTGAAAGGTATATGAGAACCCTTCAGAGTCGTAATGATTGCCCCAATTCCATTACCATGTGAGTTGACAGCCCCATCAAAAATCATCTTCCACTGTGATCCAATCTCAGGTCCTTCGTCAGGCAGAGGCTCTTCACAATCCTTCATTTTCAGAAACATGACATGCTCGTCTGGAAACTCAAACTTCATAGGCTGATAATCCTCGACTGGCTGTTCAGCAAGATATTCTGATAGAACACTTCCCTTAATGGCCTTCTGAGAAACATACTGAATATCGTACTCTGTCAAAACCATCTGCCAACGGGCTATCCTTCCAGAAAGTGCCTGCTTCTCAAACACGTACTTAATCGGATCCATCTTTGAAATCAACAAGGTTGTGTGATTTAACATATACTGCCTTAGGCGCTTGGCTGCCCAAGCGAGTGCACAACATGTCTTTTCCAGCATAGAGTATCTTGATTCGCAATCAGTGAACTTCTTACTCAGGTAGTAAATGGCGTGCTCTTTCTTACCCGTCTCATCGTGTTGACCGAGCACATAACCCATCGAATTCTCAAGAACCGTAAGGTACATAATCAACGGTCTCCCAGACACTGGTGGCATAAGGACTGGCGGTTCCTGCAAATACGTCTTTATCCTTTCAAACGCCTCTCGACAATTTTCATTCCACCTGACCTCTTGGTCCTTTCTTAACAACTTGAAAATTGGTTCACATGTAGCCGTCAGATGAGAGATGAACCTGGCAATGTAATTCCACCTCCCCAAGAAACCACAAACCTCTTTCTCTGTTCTTGGCTCAGGCATCTCCTGTATGGCTCTTATCTTTGCAGGATCAACCTCTATGCCTCTTTCACTAACAATGAATCCCAACAATTTACCAGACCTCACGCCGAAAGTGCACTTGTTCGGATTCAATCTCAACCTGAACTTCCTCAACCTTTCGAACAACTTCTGGAGGTTTACCAAGTGTTATTCCTCTGTCTGTGACTTCGCAATTATGTCATCAACATAGACTTCGATCTCCTTGTGAATCATATCATGAAAGAGAGTCACCATCGCCCGCTGATAGGTTGCCCCAGCATTCTTCAATCCAAAGGGAATCACCTTGTAGCAAAATGTTCCCCATGGTGTTATGAAAGTAGTCTTCTCCATGTCCTCTGGGGCCATTTTGATTTGGTTATACCCAGAGAAGCCATCCATGAAGGAAAACACAGAATATTGAGCAGTATTGTCCACTAACACTTCAATGTGAGGGAGCGGGAAATCATCCTTCGGGCTCGCCCTATTTAAATCTCGGTAATCGACACACATCCTGACCTTCCCATCCTTCTTAGGTACAGGTACAATATTAGCAACCCACGGAGGATAATTTGTCACGGCAAGAAATCCGGCGTCCAACTGTTTCTGAACCTCTTCCTTGATCTTGACAGCCATATCTGGTTTCGTCCTTCTCAATTTCTGCTTGACCGGAGTACAACCCTCTTTAAGTGGTAGCCGATGTGAAACAATGTCCGTGTCAAGCCCAGGCATGTCTTGGTAAGACCAGGCAAAGATATCCACATATTCTCAAAGTAACTCAATCAATCTTCCCTTAACAGTGTCTTCCAGGGCGGCCCCAACCTTTACTTCTCGTTTAACATCCTCGGTTCCCAGATTAACAGTCTCAACCTCCTCCTGATGAGGTAGGATAACCCTTTCCTCCTGTTTCAACAGCCTGGCTAATTCTTCTGGTAAGTCACAGTCTTCGTCAGTCTCTTCTTCGGCCTGATAGATGGGATTGTCGAAGTCATATCGAGCCATAGCTAAGTCATGGGTGGAATCTGAACAAAGGAACCTGCATGATGGATGTTTTATGTTTATTATGAGTGCAGCAAACAAGAAAACACATTGCCATTTTGATGTGGGTTAATATGCAAAAAGTAAAAATAGAAAGACAGGGATCAAAATATTTGAATGAAAAAACGTCCTTTATTGACGATAAAGATAGCAAATAAAACATCCAAGCCCTACAAATAAATGTCACTACGCCTTGGGCAGAGCGCAGGACTCAACATAACAGAAAACAAAAGTAAATTACTCCGGGCGCGTCACTTGGATAACTTTCTCGGAGGACCAGTTGCCTAGGCTTTGGCCAGGAATGCAGGGACGGATCCATTCATCCATGTCACAATCACTATCTCTTTCATCCTCAATAGCATTGACTCTGTCGAAGAAAACACCGGCACTGGTGAAACGGACTGGACCATAGAACTTGGGAGGTTCTTCAGAACGTCTAGGTGGCCTGTAACCCAGTCCATGAGTATCTTGCTTCCTTTGAACATCAATAACACTGCCCCACTTCTGAGAACTACCAGCTTCAACTATAGCACGTGCCTCTTTGAAAGAGGACATTGGAACTTCCGGTTGTATGACGACTTCAGGTTGGACAACCGCCTCAGGCTGAATGACTGCCTTAGGGGGTTCCTGGGGAATCTTCACAGTTTCAAAGGCTTGGCATAAAGTTTCCTGTATCTCACCATCTACCTCTACATACTTGAAGGTCGATAGGTGACTTACCATGATGTCTTCTTCACCACAAACAGTCACAACGTGGCCATCCACCATATACTTCAACTTCTAGTGCAGCGTAGAAGTTACTGCCCCAGCACCGTGGATCCATGGGCGTCCCAATAGACAACTATAGGCAGGCTGAATATCCATTATGTAAAAGGTGGTGTTGAAAATCTCAAGACCCACCTTGATTGGCAGAACTAACTCTCCAAACACTGACCTCTTGGAGCCATCAAAAGCACGTACCACCAAGTCACTTGGTGTACAAATCAACCCACGAGTATCCAACTTCATCAAAGCCTTCTTTAGTAACACATTCAAAGATGACCCAGTATCAACTAACACATGCGACATCAAAGAACCACGACATTCCACTGAAATATGCAGCGCGTTGTTGTGATTCCTCCCAGCCGGAGTCAGATCTAAATCGGTGAAACCCAAACCATTACCAGCATTCACATGAGCCACAACCCCTTCTAACTGGTTGACAGATATCTCCTGCGGTACATAAGCCATGTTCAGAATCTTCAGCAATGCATTGCGGTGTGCCTCGGAGCACAACAGTAAAGATAGGATGGAAATCTTCGATGGAGTTTGGTGAAGCTGGTCAACAATCTTGTAATCACTTTTTCTGATCAACCTCATAAACTCTTCTACATCTTCTGAGAAAGTATCCCCACCTGGCTTTGTCGTAGAATTATTAGCTTCCTGCCTCTGTACAGACTCATCTATCATCTGCTTACCTTTGTCTTGTCTTGAACTACTAGCTTGATTCTCGGAGGGAATAGAGACTCTACCACTCCTAGTGATAGCCCCTGCTTCAACAAGATTTTCCACCTCTGTGTTCACAGCTGATGTCTTTTCCAATTCCAGCTTCTTACCATTAACAAACACCTCGGCCCCATAATTCCATGGGATGGCCTTGGTACTCTCATACGGAACTGGTCCGGGAACAGTGATAGTGACCGGTGTTGGTCTCGCCGGCGCTGATATAGTTATCGTCTTGAATGGAATTGTTATCGTGGCAACATCAATCTCTCTGTTGGTAACAATACTCTACTTACAGCCCCTGTCAAACTGTAATACCCCTTCACTGATCATATTTTGAATACATGCTTTCAATAAATCATAACCGCCTGGCTGCGACACACATTCTACACAACCTTCATCACAACCGGGAAATACCCCTCCCTTTAACAGTCTTTTCTTCACCACACCCAAGGGAGTTTTGATTTCGTTCACATCTGAAATCAAACTCAAGTCTTCACAGTCTTTAATAATAGCATTGACCTTCGGCCCACCGTGATTCGGCATCGGATTCTGATTCACATTCGGGACGTCATTGGAGAAATTGATGGCTTTAGAATCCAACAGATCTTGAACTTGATGCTTAAAAGCTTTACAGTTCTCAATATAATGTCCTGGTGCCCCATAGTAGAACTCACAGTGGGCGTTGGCGTCATAGCCGGGAGGTGGATTACCAGTAGGTGGAGCCAATGTTCTCTTCTGGATTAACTGTAGCTGTAGCAAGTACTGAAATAATTGAGCGTATGGAAGAGGTGGAGTGTCAAAATGCCTATCCCGCCTAGTCAGAGGCTGAGACCGGCGAGGAGCCTGATTTTGTTGCTGAGTCACTGCTGGATGTTGGGGTGCTGCTGGGATGGTTACAGAAGCCACCTGCTGATTGTAATTCTGACGAAGTCCCTCTCTACCACGATATGACGACACAGAGTTTGTATCTCCCTCCTTCTTCTTATAACCATTGACATAAGGCTTCTTGCTTCCTCCAGATGAGGATCCATCACCGCCTGATATTTTCCCCGCCTTAATTCCGCTTTCTACCATTTCTCCTACCAAGATCAAATCAGCAAACTTTCCGGACATACACGGTACCAACTTTTCAAAGTAATGACCCTGCAAGGTGGCCATAAACATAGTTATCATTTTACGCTCCAACATGGGAGGCTGAACCCTCGCCGCCAGTTCACGCCACCTCTGGGCGTACTCCTTGAAGCTCTCATTGTTCTTTTGCGACAGATTCTGCAGCTGTGTTCTGTTAGGAGCCATATCAGTGTTATATTGGTAATGTCTGATAAATGCCCCTGCCAGATCTCTCCAACTGCGCACATCCTTCCTTTCCAGTTGCATGTACCACTCCAGGGATGCCCCAGATAGGCTATCCTGGAAGCAATGCATCATCAGCTTTTCATTCTTCGCATATGCAGCCATCTTGCTTGCATACGCCCTGACGTGGGTCCTCGGACAAGTCATACCATTATACTTCTCGAAAGTGGGAGTCTGAAACTTGTGCGGAATGACAACGCCTGGAACCAGCCCCAAATCCTCTAAATCCATTCCCACAGAATCCTGATTCACAACACCCCTCAGCTGTTCCTCAATCAACCGGATCCTCTGATCCTGATCAGTCTGGGGACCAGCATCTCCACCTGGCAAAGAAATAACATCATCCTGAACATCATCATACCGACGAACCTGAACTGCGCCAGTACCAGTACCACCTCCCACTGCAGTGGGAATCACAACACTTTCTACTCTGCCCGGAGGAATCACAACACCAGAAGCAGGAACACCTCCGCCAGTAGGACCATTCTGACCATCATCAGTAACACCAGTCTGAAGTCCTCCATGAAGGACACCATCATTATCAACCCTCACAATCAGTGGCTGGACGAGAGTTCTCAACTGTTCTTGTCCCTGAGCAACCCCTTGCATCAATTCCATGAATTGGTTCATGCGAGTCCGCATCTCAATGATCTCATTCTGTAGCTGATCCATGAGTCTCTTCTGATTTTGCTTAGTAGGATACCGGTGAATACGTTGATCTGCAATTCTGAGATGAGAACAAGATAAGAATACCGGAGATAAACACCTGTCATGCAAAATGATTATGCAAAATGATTATGAATATGCAAATGCAAATGGACATGTTTGAAAATTCACAAGGCGATCCACCCCTTGATTCCGGTTTAATAACAAGATATAATGGAACTTCTGCTCATATATTAAGAAAACCAGAGAAAAGCCAAATGCCAACAATCACAAATCTGAGATAACGAGTCTGAATATAGGTCCCAACCAACAAGCCTGGTGGTGATCCACATATAATGAAAGAAAACAGAAAACTATGGCATATCATCAAAGTCCACAAGTGTCAATCCCCCCATCCATTATGCTTTCTGCACCAGTCTTGAACCTCCTTGAACAGCTTTCTGGTATCGGGATACTTCGGCCTCTGAATTAGCCCTTGAATGAGAAGGTCTCTCCTGTGTATGATCCCATCCAAGTATCGGCAATGTAACTCCCAAGCGTCTTCTCCAGAAACACTATCCATGCTAGGACCCTCATGTCTAGGTTTCTTCACTTCAGCTTGGACTTTCAGTTCTTCCACGGAGGCTATTGCTTCCTTGAGTCGATCTTCGACTACTTGTCTCTTGAATCTCCCTGATAAGATCTCGGCGTCTTTCTTCTTAAGCGTCGACTTCAACTGATCAATCTTAGCTATGTAGTCGTCTTCCTTTCTCTTATTCTCAGCCATGGCAGTTTCCCGGTGATCATTGAACCTGTGAATCTTCAACAAAGCCTTGCCTAATTCCTCATCTTTGGACCTGAGAACGCTACTGATACCATCCAAAGCTTGTTTCATTCTTTCCCTGGATGCGACCATGTCAGCAAGCTCTTTTTCTGCTTTAGCAAGGAGCTCTGTCTTTAACTTGGCGGTATGAACAGCTTCACCCCGCTCATGTTTCCACTGATAAATCTCTCTCTTTAGCTCACTATTCTCTTCCCGCAACCTTTCCTTTTCAGCCCATAATGTGTTATACTTCTCCAACTCAACGGTGGTAGGAGGCTCGATCACCAAAGGATACAGAGGTGGTTCCACCGGGAATGGAAGGAGCTCCTCTTCTGCCCTCTTCTTGATCCACTCTTTATAGGGAGGGAAAGCCCGATTGTTACTTTTCCCGAATGGAATCTTACCCTTCTTAGTCACCTGTTTCCAAGCATTCACAACTTTCCTTATCAACCCTTGATCCTCAATACCATTGAAGAATAAGGATTCTCGGACATCTCGCTCTTCGGGTGGATTCTTCAAAGGATAGCCAAACTGTCTGATAGCTAGGGAGGGATTATAGTTAACTCCACCTTTCCTCCCTATTAAGGGAACATTAGGGAATTCTCCGCATTTGCAAATGATCTCCATTCCTAGCAAGTCACAATTAATCCAAACGATGTTATCAGCAGTCAAGCCCATAACCCTCTTAGACCACTTCAGAGAATCTTTCGTATCAATGAAAGCGCCAGATTCAGGGAGACGACTCAGAAACCAAGTAGCTAAGAGCGGCGCACAGCAACTCACAGTTTTCCCACGCCTATTCTCATTCTTATAGTGAACTGAATGGTACACATCCCCTAGCAAGGTAGGTATAGGAATCTTCGAAATAAAGATCCTGACGGCGTGCATATCCACCAGATCAGGAATATTCAGAAACAGAACAATCCCATAGATACACACAGCTAAAATAGCTTGGAAAGCAGTCCAGTTCTTCTCTTTGACATGTATACAAGCTTGATAAAATAGGAACTTCAATAGGAAACCCTTAACTCCTTGTTTTTCCGCAATGTTGCTGTTCACAACAGGCTCACTAATATGAAGAGCGACAGCCATATCTTTTATACCGGGGTGTTCTTCAGAAAAGAAAACTATATCATGACTAATAGGAATTCCCAAAATAAATGAGAACTCCTCCAACGTCGGAGCCAAGATGTAGTCCGGGAAAGTGAAGCAACGCAGAGACGGATCGTAAAACTGAAGAAGTGTGTGAATGGCATCCTTCTCATACTGGGAGATATTATAGACAAATTTCAGAAGTCTTCCATACCTTCCACTGAACTCTGTACGAACTCCAGAACCAGCCATATTAATCAGTTTGTGAATCAGTGTCAAAGTCGGCTCTGGGAATGGATAGGCAATAGTCTTCTTTCTCTGAACATCCATACTGAAGTAACCTCAGAAAACCGGAATCAAGAGTAAGATGCAAGCCCTGAAAAATGTCAAACACGTCAGAATGCAAGAAAACTGATATGCTCATGCAAACATGGGGTCAAGGCACACTGCTGGATGTGCTGTGCTGTTAGCTGAACGAGAAACCAGAAAACCAGAACTCTGAACCACTAAGGAACCCAAATAATCAGACATTGATGAGAAATCCAGAAAACCGGGTAGGTTCCAAGTCTCGGTTACCTGCAAACCTGTAAACGCCCATCCCCTCTCACATGTGGGTACTAGGATGTTCAGTATCCCGGGCTCTCAGGTCGAGAAATGATGATACGTTCACCATTTCTGGTTTGGCATCATCATCAATCGAGGAGGCCTCAACTGATTCTCCAAAGCGGAAGGTCCTCAGCTTTGGCACTGAGGTCGAGAAACAATAGTACATTCATCCCTCGGGGTACAGTACTAAAGTCAATCAAGGAGTGCCTCCACTGATTCTCTTCAAAACGTAGGGGCCATCCTATGCGAGTTCCAAAGCGGGCCCTCGGGTGCGAATAGGTTTGCCACAGGATGTGGTCTGCCACTGTCACCACTAAAGAGGGGTGTTTCCACTAAGGTCCTCAATGATCGGTCACCAGAGTCGACAGCTATCTAGATCAACACCCCAACATGCGCAAGACACACACGTTAGAATGCATCCCAAGATAGCCTCGTCTGGTTGTGAATTTTGTGAACACACAAACGTACCAAGCGGGAACGTAGGTCCCACTACTTTCCACTCTAGTCCTAGGGTATTCTCAAGCCTTGGTATTGGGCTTAACTCTCGGTCCCACCCAACCTGCAAAACAAAGACAACCAGCACAGCACAGCAGCATAACAGTAATAAAAAATGAAATGCAGAAAATGCGGTAAAAATAAAAATAAAAATAAAATACAACACATAAAGCAAATCAAAACAAAACACCCAAAGAGAACAAAGACAAGCAAGCGTTAGGATTGACTCGCTTAGGGATGGACCAGCATAGGTCAACCAGGTCCCCAGCAGAGTCGCCAGCTGTCGCTCCCGGGATTTTCATCCAGGTACAAACGCGAGAGTGGCGCGGAAAAACAGAGTCGCCAGCCGTGTAAATTTATCCCAAGAGAGAGAAAGGGAACACCGCATAAACCTGAGGAAGGGGGAAAGGAATGGTCATCGCAACCATAGCCTGGGTTCGGGAGTCGGTTACGCGAGGGGAAGGTGCTAGCACCCCACGCGTCCATCGTACTTGATGGGATCCACACTTGTTGTCTAATCTGAGGGTAAGTTATACTATCATCTAGGGCTGTACTAAAACGGAGAGGGAAAGACAAAGACCAACTCGGTAGGACGTCAACGTCCTA
Source organism: Lathyrus tuberosus (assembly GCA_022829125.1). Taxonomy (NCBI): domain Eukaryota; kingdom Viridiplantae; phylum Streptophyta; class Magnoliopsida; order Fabales; family Fabaceae; genus Lathyrus; species Lathyrus tuberosus. The sequence continues at coordinate 8,016,323 of JALAZF010000254.1, forward strand.
GGCCTACGTACCCCCTTTGTGGAATGGAGAATTCAGAGTCAACGTAGTTCGGACCAAGTTCTTTTTTTGTTTTTTATGAGCGACGTTAAGTTCGCGTCCGGCAATTAGGGTCGATGCCTGTTTGCGTCTCAGACGGAAGGTAACGTGCCCTTTTTGAAAATAGCCTTTAAGTTGAAGGTCCCGAAGGACAAAAATGTTTGAAGTTGGTTTGTGTTTTTTTAGGACAGAAATGGCTTAAGTTAGTTCCTAAGCTGCATTGCACCAAAGTCTAGGGCACAGGGGCGAATACTTAACGCATCGTCCCAAGACAGGACGCTCAATAAGCACTCTAGAAAGATAAGAGGAAGCCCCTCATTTCTCATTCCCCATACTTAAGGCTCGTGTGCAATACACCTTATTATTATTAAATGTTTTAAAGAAATTCGAGGTGAGAAGAGAGAAGACACAAGGGTAACTCTAAAGGGAAACTAATGGTCCTAATGTTATCATGCATGGGTGACCTACGGTTAGTGAGGCTTGAAGATGACCTAAACCCTAAAGAATAAAGATAGGAGAGAAAAAGGTAAGGGTAACCATGGATACTTATCCATACCCTTAAGGGACTTACCTTGATCCTGCATAAAAGGTTAGTGAGAAACAGATATAAATAAAAGCAATGAGGTGAATGAAAATCAAACAATGGCAAACAATGATAATAATAATCCAAACATGAATCAAAGAAACAAAGAGACAGCCCCCAAAGCAAATGGCACAAGTGCCTTTCAAACAAGGTAATCATATAAGGTTAAAGATGTGCACACAAGAGAACCTCAAAGAAAGCAAATCAAATAATTAGCAAAGTGATTCCTAAAATTCCCAAATCAATCATTAAAGTTCCTCAACCAGAGGCAAACAACATATAAAAAATCCCTGCAAAAACTCAAAGTGTTAGCCATTCAAATAATCATACAAATTCAAGTAAGGGATAGATTTCAATTATGCCAAAGAGAAGGACCTAAATGCAATATGAAAAATATTTAAAAATGAAAGAAAAATATTTTTAAGCACTTTAGAATGTTCATGAATGAATGCAAAAAGAACGGATGAAAAACGCTTTAGGATTGCAGAGAATTAAAATGAAGAAGTTCAAATATGCATGAGATGTGTAATTAAAAAGAAGTTGACTTAAACAATTAATTTAAATGATGAAAATAAAATAAAAATAAAAAATAAAATTTGTGAAAATTTTATAAGTTAATAAATATGATGCATGAATTTTTTAGGATTTTTTAAATGCACTTAGGTATTTTTAAAAATAAAAAATGATAATGATAATGGAATAATAAAATAAAATATGAAATAAGAGGTTGGGGGCGCAATTAGTAAAGAAAGAATATTGGAATGGTTAATGGGCCTGGGGGTGGGGTGTGAATAGTAGCCCACGGCTACTAAATCCATCAGAAAAGAGAAAAAAATAAAAAAAAGGCCTTGCGTGGTCCCTCAGTCAATCAGTTGACCTTGCACCAATCGTTGGATGCATCCTGCGTCCCTTATTTGGTCAACAAGACAAAAAGTAAACAAGACAAAAGAATATAAGTGGACGTACACCATAATACCGTGGGGTAATAAACACGGAATCATTGATTGTAATTCAGAAAAAAAATAAAAATAAAAAGCACGTGGCGCGACCTGGACCGTTGGATTGGGAGAATCAACGGCCAGGACTTTGTCTCCTTCCTTGGAACGTCCCGCCGAACTGGTTTTCCGGCCACCACCGGAGTTAGGGTTCCGGCCCCTACTCCGGTCACCTGCAACAAAAAGGGGGCCAAAACGCGCGTGCGACTACACTACCCCACCTAGAAAAACGCAAGGAATCCAAATTTGGCATCCAAATTTGTAAACAACCAACGAATAATCTAAAACGAACGAAACAAGGTTAGTGCACAAAACTTTAAACGTACGGTACAGGCAATATACGCATCCATATTCAAAAAAATATATATCAGCATGATCAGTGATGAAAACACAACAATATTCACGTAAAAAAGGAGAGTTTTAGGATCCTCGAAAATCCTACCAACCTGAGACGGTTCCCCTTGTACACTTGCTTTTAGCTATGAATAGTAGTTGATTTGCACTCTATGGACTACCAAGAGAAGCTTTGTGGAAGAAGTTTGAAGAATCTCCTTGTGGATCGTGAGTTTTGGTGAGAAATCCTCTTTTAGGGTTTTCTTGAGAACTCCTCCAATTTCACCTGCATGAACCCTAACCAATGCATGAATGGGTTTTAAATACTTAGGGTTATTCTTCTGATGATGAGTTGGGCCTGGGCAATTCCATGTTTAATGATTTTTGAATTATTTCATTTAATATTGAATTTTAACTAATTAAATCCAATAAAAATAAAATAAAATGAGGAAAAATAAAATATATGCTCTTTGGGTCGTGCATGGCTTTATGTTTGAGTTTGGTCTAAGAAACTTATGGCCCATTTGTCAAAATTTGGATTTTAGGCATAGTTTGCTTTATGCACCTCCTCAAAATTGCCCAACTTTGACTAAGCATAACTCCTTCAATTTTTAGCTCCTTAATGCAAACTAATACTTTTTAGAAACCTCAAGATGTCCTATAACCAACCCTTTTGGTCCCATGTCAATTTGATCTTCCATGTTCAAGTTATGAGCTTTTGAAAAAGGTTGACTTTTGTTGACTTTTAAAATGACCTATAATGTCTTGGCTCATATCTCCCAAATGAAGCATTTCTGGACTTGGCTTGTGAGACACAAAGTTGTAGGGAATTAAATTTCCTTCAATATGGTCTTTGGTTGATGAATTTTTGATGAAGCATGAGGAAGTTAGGCCTGGTCAAAGTATAGTTGACTTTTCCTGCAAAAAAACCCTAATTTAGTAACTCCTGATTCTTGATGATTCTGAGGTTTCCTTGATGAATCATGATCAACCTTTGATCAAATGATGAATTTCACCCCATAATCTTGATGTTGACCAAAAATCTTGAGGTTTGACTTTGTGTTGACCACAGTTGACTTTTTGACCAAGTTAACTGATTTTCAATCCATTGGCCAATTGAACTTCTCCTGAATCAAACTGATGGACAACCTTCCACTCCTAGGTACTCAGGGACCCAAGGAATACCATGGAATCAAGTCTTGCCCAAAAAATCAGAAATAAACTGACTTTATAGCAAACCCTAGTTTTGGTACCCTCAGTCTAGGAGGAAATATCCCAGTCTCCAAATCCAAATTCCTCTGAATATGATGTGTATCCTCTCCAACAAAGATAAGATATGCCATCTGGTGATGATAAAAACCCAAGGAGCTTGCCCATTGGAGCAATAAACCCAAGAATCTCAAAACCCTAATTCATGCACTGGTTAGGAGAGGGTGATCCACTTGCAATCCCTTGCCACTTGTGAACTTTTGATGGTGTGATGGACCAGATAAGACCTTCTTGAACTGCCCCAAGCACCTTGACCCCATGCTAATGATATGCATACATGATAATGCAAAGAAAAGAAATGAAACCTAAGCCAGTTAGTAAAAAGGTAAGGAGGGCAAATTTTGGGGTGCAACACTACCAAATGGTGAAGAGATAATGGCGACAAAGGAAGGAATTGTAATACTCAATGAAAGATTAAGATTAACTAATGTCTTACATGTGCCCAGTCTACACTGCAATCTTATCTCAGTGTCGCAGCTGCTAAAAGATTCTAACTACACTGTTAAATTTACTGACAAGTTTTGTCTTATACAGGACCCCACTTTGAGGACGCCGATTGGAGCGGGTGAACAAAGAGAGGGGTTATATTATCTTAAAGAGATGGTCAAAGCAGCTGCAGTGAAAACAAATAAGGAAATTTCTTTGGACTTGTTACATCGTAGACTAGGACATACATCTTTGAAGGCTCTGCAAATGTTTCCGAATGTTAGTTCTAGTAGAAACAATTATCTGTGTACCCAATCTTGTGAAATATGTCTTAGAGCAAAACAATCTCGAGATACTTTTCCAGTTAGTGAAAATAAAGCAACTTCTGCATTTCATTTAATCCATTGTGATTTATAGGGGCCTTATCGCAACCCAACATTTTGTGGCGCTAGATATTTTTTTAACTATTGTTGATGACTACTCGAGAGCGGTGTGGATTTATCTTATTGTTGAGAAAACAGAAGTCTCTAGATATCTTTGTCAATTTTTTGTAATGGTTGCCCGACAATTCAATAAACAAGTAAAGATTGTTCGTAGTGACAATGGGACCGAATTTACTTGCATGAAAACATATTTTTGTGACAATGGTATAATTCACGAAACTTCATGTGTTAGGACACCACAATAAAATGGAAGAGTGGAGCGCAAGCATAGACACATTCTCAATGTTTCTCGTGCTTTGCGCTTTCAAGCTTAATTTCCAATTCAATTTTGGGGCGAATGTGCTCTTGCTGCGTGTTATTTTATCAATCGCACTCCTACAAAGAACTTGGATGGCAAGACTCCGTTTGAACTCTTGTATGATAAAAATCCCTCTCTTGAGCACCCCCGTGTCATTGGTTGCCTAGCTTATGCGCATAATCAACATCATAAGGGTGATAAATTAGCTGCTCGAAGTCGAAAATGTGTATTTGTGGGCTATCTATATGGAACAAAGGGATGACGTATGTATGATTTGGAGCTGGGCGTTTTCTTTAACTCTAGAGATGTTGTTTTTTGTGAAAATGAATTTCCTTTTGCTGCCAAAACTTCGTCTAAAAATGATCACATATTTCCTAGTTCATCTTTCAGTAATGTTGTTGAAGATGATTCTTTCCAGCATGTTCCTACTATACCTGCACTCCCTTCAACTCCAACAATTGAAACTGCAACATTACTTGATCATGATGAGTTAAGTGTCACGCCACCTGTTTCGATTGTATCTCCCGTTGGATCTTCATCATTTGACTCCCATGATATGTCATCAGTTATTGAAACAAACGAGGAACCAGAGACTACCGATACTGTCAAAAATTTGGGAAGTGGTCATCGTATCAAATTTCCTTCTACCAAGTTGCAAGACTTTATGGCCAATACCATCTCTAAGATATGCCCCTCAAATTGGTCTACTGCTTCGTCACGTCCTTCAGGTACACCTTATCCCTTAGCCAAGTATGTGAATTATGCTAACTTTTCACCACGACACAGGAATTTTTTAGCCGCTGTTTCTGCAGCTACAGAACCTCAAACCTTTGCCGAAGCTGTATTAGATGTCAAATATGCTATATTTTTGTATTCAATACTTGGCATTTTTCATTACTTTCATGTTTTAATTGTGGATTTTATTGGTGATTTGTTGTTGTTCTTCAATCATTATATTTATACCTTTGGTGCTTGTAATATGTGTTCTTTTGTGCAGGAAAAGGCACTAATTGATCAAAGATTTAAGACACAAAGAGATTGTGCAAGCTACCAAAGAATGAGGAAAACAACAGCAGGTTCGCTTTGCGAATCCTGGCGAATTCACCAGCGAACGTTCGCTTTGCGAACTGCCAGTGAGTGTTCGTTGCTTCACTCGCTGTGCGAAGGACCTGGCAAAGGACTCTTAGCTGAGGCAGTGGCTAAAGGACCAAAAATTCATTTTTCGAATGTTTTGGCGAGTGGTTCGCTTTGTGAATGAAACGTTCACTTAGCGAACCCACGATGACAGCCAAGGGCGGTTTAAGCTTTCAGAGGCACTTAAAGTGCCATTTTTCTTCATTCGTTGGGCGAAGGGATCATTCGTTAGGCGAATGCATCAGATCCCAAGTGTGTTATAAATAGATTTTTAAGTTTTCTTGGGATCAGAACATGATTTTTTGACACAAAAACATACTTTTCTGAGTTTTGATCATCCAAGAGTGAATTTCCACATAGAGAAGTTGAAGTCACATCCGATCTCGATTATTCGACGCGGATGTTCTTTCATCTCCTCTTGAAACTTGTCATCCAAGCTACCATGGAAATGTGTAGCTAAACACTCTTTTTGTTAAGATTAGAGGTATTTAATATTGCTTATATGTACTTCTTTTGATCTTTTGTATATGAACAAGGTTGATGATCAATATATGATGAATTTGTTTGGGCTTAATGATATATTTGTGGTTTGAATCACTCTAGACATAGATTTTCCAAATCTTGCCTTAATATCTTCATCTCTTAAAAACCAAACTCTAGACATAGATTTGGGGTTCATTATTCGTTTTGTATTGATCTTAAAGGTTGTTGTTTCGATTGTTAGCGTGAGACATCATCTAACGGTATAAACAACGATACTCACGAATTTGCTTTAGACATAAACTTATTCGAGAGGATACGCGATTGTATTGGTCAGAACTAAGTACATATGCTTGATTAATTGGATATGTATGAAAAGGATTAGCGAAATCTAATCTTGACATGCTTTTATAAAACCTACAACATCTTTGATATAGTTTACTTCTTTGCTACCAAAATTTATGTTACAAAACCAAGAACAATTTGAAAACCCCTTACTTAAAACGTTTCGACTATTGAATGGAAAGCATCAAAATATCGCGCAATCCCTGCGAATACGATAAAAACACCCCCGAAATACTGTTTCAACAAAATGGCGTCGTTGCCGGGGATTGTTGTTTGATATTGCAAGCATTGCAATAGTTGTTTTGTTTTAAGCTTGTTAACTTTTTCTCGTGCTTGTTGATTTGTTTGGTTTAGTGTGCAGACTCCGTTTAATGCGAGGGAAGCTACCCGCAGACGAACTTCTTTTTGATCCTGAAATCGAAAGAAATGCGCGTAGATTAAATAGCAGAATAAGGCGGAGGAGGAAACTTGCCAAAGAAAGACGAGAGCGAGACGGAAGTTCAACTTCGACGCAAATACCACAGTTACCGCCCATCATGACTGAACCACCACCACCACCACCTGCTTCAAGACCTTGTACAAATAGTCTGAGACACACTGCACAATTTTCACGCAATGCTCAGAACGGTCGGTATTCAGAAATGAAAACTGGTATCCTCTTGCTTCTATATCAGAGTCATTTCACTGGTATGGATCACGAGGATCCTTTTACACACTTGACTAAGTTCTATGAGATTGTGTAACGCCCCAGTTTTTGTCAGTTTTATTTAATCGAGTCTATTTGATTATTTTATTATTATATTATTTTATTCTTGACTTTTATTTGGCAATATGTTATTTTTCATCGTTGTTTATGTCTTATCGCATTTTGAGAGCGTTTGGGAGATATTTGAGCTGAGGGGTATTTTGGTCTTTTGCTTGGGTAAGTTTTATGTTTTTACATATAAATAGAAAGAAATAGAGAGAGAATGAAAAAAAAAGAAAAGAAGAGAAAGAGAAAAGAAGAGGAAGAGAAGAAAAAGAGGGAGAAGAGGAAAATCATCAAAATCTTTGCTTGGACTTCGATTAATCGGGTAAGGGTGAGAAGTTTCGATTATATTTCGATTGTATATGTATATGTATGTGTTGTTTGTGTTTTGTTTGGTTGGAATATATACTTTTTCTTATTGGTTGGATTGAAGAACAAATGTGTATAATCGATGTTTTAACGGTTAGAATTTGGAATAGATTGTGTAGAATAGCCGAGTAATGTTTGGGTTTAATCGGGAATACTCGTTGGTATGATTTATGGAGTTTTGGATTGAGTTTCATAGTTTGTGAGAGTTAGGGCATTAATGATGAAATGGTGAGAAATCGATGTTTTAACGGTTAGGGCACTAATTGATATATGCTATATTTTGTGGTGATGTGGTGGCGTGGTTCCATATGTCATAATCGTGGTTGGATTATGTGTGATACGTTTTGTATTTGTGGCATACTATATGTGTTAGTATGTGATGGTATGGGTGAGATGATTTATACATGTGTTTGAATGTGTGTTTGCATATTATTATGCAATCTTGATTTAGTTGTTATTTCTCACCCTTCTGCTATTTTATAATGCTCTATGAGGCATTGTAGATTAGAGTTGCTGGAGGTCTTTTTGTGAAGACTAGCCCTCCGTTCTGTTGTCGGTCTTGGTGTCTGCTCTGACACGTAGCACGGGAGTCGGGGAACGATTATATATATATATATATATATATATATATATATATATGTATATATATATATATATACACATTTGTTGAATGTATTTTGTGGTACTTTTGTGTATATAGTTGATGTTCTAAAATGATTTATTTTGTAAAACAAGTCGGTTATGGATCTTTCCGCTTTATTCCATAATTGACCTTTCCCTTTATATGGAAAAAGTTTCCCCTTTGAGGGTATTCTATTTTATGCTATGTATCAAATTTATGAGCAGGAATGATGTTTTTTTTATTTAAATGTGACATCCTTGTTTCTGTCGGAAAAATAAATTTTTAGTTACTCTGATTTTATTTATGTATTATTTATTCGAGATGGCAATTGGGGTGTTACATTAGTGGTATCAGAGCAGGTCGGTCCGTCCGGCCAAGTTGTTGAGTCTGTTGGTGTGACAGTTGAATATTGTCGTTGTTGTTTGTCCCTTAGTGCGTGATATGTGTGTGGAAGCACTGTCAGTACTTTCTGGTTTTCTAATCCTTTGTTTTCAGGATTGAGAATGAGTTAAGTGGGGGAGAAGCTTGTACTTCTCCAAGTTGCTTCAGGTGTGGAGCGTTGGTTCAGTGTGTTGTGAATTGCAAGATTGTAAGTGTTGTTTGGACAGTGTTATTCCCGGTTCCGGAGGGAATGCGGAGGTAAGGTTTATGTCAACTGAGGAATTGTGCCTTAGGTGGTTTTGTACACAAGATGCAAGAAATGCTATTATAAGTTTGGTAAAGACGGTTTATGCCCCATCATGATTGTCGACTGTCTATTGACAAATTGAGGAACTGATCACCCTTAATCTCTTGTTGATAGCAGAAGGGAATTATGTTGGATGGAATAGACGTGTCTTTTCGGCTTTGATAGTGTGTGAAATGGATTGTTTGGATTTAAGAAAATGGTTACGGATTGTTTTGATGAGTTGATGAAGATTCTAATATCGGAAGATGAGACGGATTAGAGGCTTTGGTATGTTGGTCCAGTTGGGAAGTCATTGAGAGAGAATGATTGGGTATTACTAATGGCAGCTTCTTAAGGAGTAGAGATTGAACTTAATTGGACGAAGGTGAATATTTGAGGTCTATATCTGCTAAGTAAGTAGGAAACTCTTAGTAGACGGGACTAAGATGTTTGTTTTGTCCGTGATGATAGTGTTCTGGAAAATTGGCAGGAAGTCACAGTGATGGGCCGTCAGTTGTGCACGGTTTTTAGATGTGTTTTTGGATGGAACATTAAGGTGTTGTCTTAGAGAGCTCCGGCTTTGTTAGTAACAAAAAGGAATGGATGATTGAACGGAATAACAAGTATAATGGTATTAAGACTATGGAAAGCAAAACTTGGAGTTCTGGTGAGGTTTGGAATCTTTGAAGTTTTAGAGCACTGATGGAAATTTTGAGAAGACCCTAGGTGTGGGTGTAATATTTGAGAGTTATTTTTGGTTGGTTGTTGCTACAAGTTGGGATTTATGGAATTTGGACTGTTAAGAGAAGAAATTGTGTATGGATTACTGACAGATGGATAAGGTAATAATTGAGAACAAGTGTCCACTTTCATGAACAGATGACTGGAATGGTTTGGTTGAATTTGATTGAAATTACAATTGTTTGGAATGTTTGATAAGAGTGGTGAATTGTGTGAGTTAAGGCTTTGATCGATTTAATGTGACTGGTTAGGTTTGTTATCCTCGGAATAGGTTGTTATTTACTCGGTTAAGCTTGTATGTGAGTAACCAGTTACCTAGTGAAAAGTTTTGCAAAAGCTTTAAGAATTTATATCTTTTGGAATTTGGTAGGGCATTACAACGTATAGTGATGTTGTTTGGTGTTAGTAATGCGTCTGTAATGTTTGTGGCATAGAGGAATCGTATCTTCCATATTTATTTGGATAAGTTCGTAGTGGTTTTGATTGAGGATATTCGGATCTGTTATAAACTCAGAGGAAGAACAGGTAGAGTGTTTGAGAATTGAATCACAAGTGTTGAAAAGAGACAAAGTGTTATGCTAAGTTATTCAAGTGAGAATTTCGGTTGAAAAAGGTTAGTTTCTTAGATATGTTATTTCAGGTAATGGTATTGTTATGGATCCATCGGAAGTAGATGCAGTTCTACAAGGAGAGGCTCCGAAGTTGGTTAAGGTGATTAGAAGCTTTTTGGACTTTAGTTGGTTATTACCGGAGGTTATGGAAGGTTTTTCCAAGTTAGCATTTTCGTTACTTCGGTTGACTTGCAAAGGGTAAGTCGTTTGATTTGGATGTTCATTGTGAGGTATTGTGATGTGTTTTTGTTGAGTTTAGGCAGTGTGTTAATGCAAGAAGGTAGATTTGTGGCTTATGCTTTACGACCATTGAGGATTCATAGAAGGATCTATACTATTCAGGATTCGGAATTGGTTGCGGTTATATTGCGTTGGAAAATTTAGAGGTATTATATTTATGGTTTCGAGTAATCAGAGTGCGCAGCGGAAGCATGATGTGGCACATTTTGTATTTGCGCGTGGAACTTGTGTTCTTGTTTGTGTTGTTGCCTCGTTCCTATCGTGTTGGTTCGAGTGTGTGTAGCTAATTCCTGTGTGGGGAATTAGGGGAGTGTTACCTAGGGTAGGGTAACGATCTTGTTGTGTTTCGGTTCTAGAGTGAACCTGGGTGTTGGTATCTTGGTTTTTCTTTGAGTCGTGAGTTTATCGTCAAGTGCATTGTATGGGCTTTGCATCTTGTCGTTGTAGTTGTCGTCGTTGTCGTGTCGTTGTTGTAGTTAGCAAGGTGGCTTGTCAGTTTGTGTTATTTGTGGTGTGCTTTTGCTGGCATGTTAGTTTGTTGGTCGGATGCGAGAGTCGTATCCGGAGTTGTTCGTATCGGTTAGATTTTCGAGGACGAAAATGTCTAAGTGGGGGAGAGTTGTAACGCCCCAGTTTTTGTCAGTTTTATTTAATCGAGTCTATTTGATTATTTTATTATTATATTATTTTATTCTTGACTTTTATTTGGCAATATGTTATTTTTCATCGTTGTTTATGTCTTATCGCATTTTGAGAGCGTTTGGGAGATATTTGAGCCGAGGGGTATTTTGGTCTTTTGCTTGGGTACGTTTTATGTTTTTATATATAAATAGAAAGAAATAGAGAGAGAATGAAAAAAAAGAAGAAAAGAAGAGAAAGAGAAAAGAAGAGGAAGAGAAGAAAAAGAGGGAGAAGAGGAAAATCATCAAAATCTTTGCTTGGACTTCGATTAATTGGGTAAGGGTGAGAAGTTTCGATTATATTTCGATTGTATATGTATATGTATGTGTTGTTTGTGTTTTGTTTGGTTGGAATATATACTTTTTCTTATTGGTTGGATTGAAGAACAAATGTGTAGAAACGATGTTTTAACGGTTAGAATTTGGAATAGATTGTGTAGAATAGCCGAGTAATCTTTGGGTTTAATCGGGAATACTCGTTGGTATGATTTATGGAGTTTTGGATTGAGTTTCATAGTTTGTGAGAGTTAGGGCATTAATGATGAAATGGTGAGAAATCGATGTTTTAACGGTTAGAATGCGGAATTGTTCGCGTAGAATAGTCGGGAAATGATGGGATTTAGTCGGGAATACTTGTTGGTATGATTGGGGGGTTTAAGGATGAGTTTGGAGTTGGGATAAACTGATAAAATTATGTTTCAAAATATTTCAAAAATGGGAAATGTGTTAGATGGCTTTTTAATGATGGAAATATTGTAGTACGTTGAATTCTGAGATCGCAGCTTTTTACGGAATCGAAAACGGATGTCCGAAAGTCTAAAAATGGTGTTTTTGAGACTGAGACTCAGCAGGTAGTGCGCTCAGCGTGCAGGTCTGGGCAAAAATGAAAATTTTCAAAACTTCAAAAATTCGTAACTTTTGAACTGTAAGTCCGTTTTGACCCCCGTTTGAAGCGTTGGAAAGCTAGTGAAAAGTTCTTTCTATTAAAAATGGTTTGGAAGGTAAAAGATGATTTAATTAATTCGTGTTTTTGAAAAATAGTCGGGTTGTCGGATTTTTACCGTCGTATTGGCATGCGAATGATGTGTTATCATGCTATACGTTTTTTATATGTAACGTATAGCTTGTGTGCTATTGTATGACGTGAGTATATGTGATAAAATGTTGTGCATGATTGATACACATTGGTGATGGATGTATGATATTTGAATCTGTGTTTTGGATGTGAATCATACAATAGTGCATTGATGTGAATGTATATAGATTGTATGTGATTGTATGAGATGAATGCATGAATATATTGTGAATATGTATGCATTTCAAGAATGTCTTGAGTCATTTTGTATGTGAAGCATAATGATGTACATTCTTGTGTTGAGTGATTCTAATGAGAATCCGTTGTAATGTCGTGTGCCTATGTGAGGTGTGAGCGATGATTACAAACGATTGTGTGCCTAGGTGAGGTGTGAGCAATCGGATTGTGTGCCTATGTGAGGTGTGAGCAATCGGTATGTTGTGATGATGGGTTGTGGCCTTATGGTAAATATGTGCATTGTTTTGGATTGGACCTCGATGCATGATTAATGATGTTGTTGTGTAGTAAAATACATTGTTTATATGAAATTCAATGTATGTTGTGTGGTGACCTTTATGGTTTGAAATGCATTGTTTGAATTGATTTGCAATGCATGAGTGTGATGATGTTGATTAATTCATATGGTTGAATTGTGAATGTATGGAATTGATGAGTTGAAATTATGCATGATTATGGTTGCATATATGTGTGAAGATGCATTTGATTGTCATGAGTTCTTGTGTGTCAAGTATCATGATATGCATCTTGTACGTCGTGTGCCCATGTGGGGTGTGAGCGACGGATTGGTTCCAGAAGGAATCCGCTATAACGTCGTGTGCCCATGTGGGGTGTGAGCGATGATTATAGACGATTGTGTGCCTAGGTGAGGTGTGAGCAATCGGATTGTGTGCCTATGTGAGGTGTGAGAAATCCATAAACATTGTGTGCCTATGTGAGGTGTGAGCAATGGGTGAACATCGTTGGCCCGACGGGGTGTTACTTGTTAGTAACAAGCGATGATTCCAGCAGAGTTCCTGAGTGAACCAGTGATGAGAAAAGTTGGAAGTCGGTACCGCATATGCATTTGCATAGAGTCGTTGTGTCGGTCTCTTTGCATCTGCATGAATTATGATTGCATTGTTTATATGCGGAATATCATGATTTAATTGATTATGTGTGAGACATTGTGATATGCATTTGTGATAAATGTATAGTGCATGATTAATATGCAATTGGGAATGGAGTAATTATGTGATTGAGCTTGTGATAGCATATGTGAATTGATGTGCAGTCGTGTTAAATGCATTGAATTATGAATGATATGTTTTGTGCATAAACATATGCATTATGTGTGAATATGTGATTATGTCGGTATAATTGATATATGCTATATTTTGTGGTGATGTGGTGGCGTGGTTCCATATGTCATAATCGTGGTTGGATTATGTGTGATACGTTTTGTATTTGTGGCATACTATATGTGTTAGTATGTGATGGTATGGGTGAGATGATTTATACATGTGTTTGAATGTGTGTTTGCATATTATTATGCAATCTTGATTTAGTTGTTATAATGCTCTATGAGGCATTGCGGATTAGAGTTGCTGGAGGTCTTTTTGTGAAGACTAGCCCTCCGTTCTGTTGTCGGTCTTGGTGTCTGCTCTGATACGTAGCACGGGAGTCGGGGAACGATTATATATATATATATATATATATATATATATATATATATATATACATTTGTTAAATGTATTTTGTGGTACTTTTGTGTATATAGTTGATGTTATAAAATGATTTATTTTGTAAAATAAGTCGGTTATGGATCTTTCCGCTTTATTCCATAATTGACCTTTCCCTTTATATGGAAAAAGTTTCCCCTTTGAGGGTATTCTATTTTATGCTATGTATCAAATTTATGAGCAGGGATGATGTTTTGTTTATTTAAATGTGACATCCTTGTTTCTGTCGGAAAAATAAATTTTTAGTTACTCTGATTTTATTTATGTATTATTTATTCGAGATGGCAATTGGGGTGTTATAGATTGCGGGAGCAACTGGTGCACCCGAAGCTGAAGAGGAATCACTGTTTAAGAGACTATTCCCGCATTCCCTCATTGGGAAGGCCAAGGAATGGTATCTTAATCAATCTACGACAATCATGACAGACTGGAATGTACTTGAGGAAAAGTTTTTGGAACGATTTTTTCCACACACTCGTTTCATGGAGGCTAAGACAGCAATTGCAGTTTTCACTCAAGGTGGAAATGAATCTCTCAACGAAGCTTGGGAGAGATTCAAATCCATGTTGGGAAAGTGTAAAGGGCATGGTTTTGATGAGCTTTCTCAAATTCATATTTTTCGAAATGGTCTTCAATTAATGCATAAAACATTGTTGGATGCCACCGCGGATGGATCTTTAATGAGAAAAAGTGCCGAAGAAGCCATTGCCATAATTGACAAGATGGCTTTAAATGACCATCAGGGGAACCATAACCGTGGCCCTTCTCAAAGGACTCCGGGAGTTTTGGAGTTGGGAACCAATGATGCTATACTAACTCAAAACAAGTTATTATCCCAACAAGTTGAGTTGTTAACGAAACAAATGTCCAAACTTCCTCAACAACTCAAAGAGATTCATGACTCCTCAAGCAAGAGTGTGCAAGTAGCTTGTTGTGAATTGTGTAGAGGAGATCATCTTACCGGATATTGACCTCCGATTTTGGAGGAGGTAAATTATGCTGGAAACCAAAATCAAGGATACCAACCTTGACCTCCTTATCAACAAGGCAACCAAGGTTACCAACCTAGAGGTAATCAAGGCTATCAATAACCGTGGAGACCGCAAGAAGCCGAACCTTCAAATCGTCAACAATACCAAAATTATACTCAACCTCCACAAGTTCCAATTGGAAATACAAAAATGGAAGACACTCTCACGTAATTTATGCAAATGTCAATGTCAAATCAGAAGAATACCGATGCGGCCATAAAGAATCTTGAAACGCAAGTCGGATAATTATCAAAACAATTGGCCGACCAACACAAAGGAAATTTTACGGCGAATACTCTACCAAATCCAAAAGAGCATTGTAAGGCTATTCTAACAATAAGTGGAAGAGAGATTGACATGGGCATAGGTGAAGTTGTAGTGGAGGAGGAAAAGTAGTTGAAAAAGAAAAAGATAATGATGAGATTGAAGTAGAAAAAAATGTTGAGGGAGATTTAGTTGAAAATGAAATGAAAAAAAGTGAGGAAGAAGAAAAAAGGAAGAAAGAAAGAAGAAAAATTGAAAAAAAACTAGGAAGGGGAAGGAACCGTTGAATAATATTCTGATCCAACATTTACCATATCCTCATGCTCCATCAAAGAAAGATAGTGCGAGGCACTATGCTCGGTTTATGGATATTTTCAAACAATTGCAAATAAACATTCCATTTTCCGAGGCTTTGGAGCAAATGCCAAAATATGCAAAATTTATGAAGGATATTCTCACAAAAAAAGAGGTATATGGATCAAGAGACTATCATGGTGGATGCTAGTTGTAGTGCTATCATTCAACGTACTCTCCTGAGGAAAGAAAGTGATCCAGGACAAGTCACCTTGACGGTTACAATAGGAAATATCTATGTGGGCAACGGGTTGATCGATTTGGGCTCTAGTATCAATTTGATACCTTTGTCTATTGTTAAAAGGTTGGGGCAGATGGAATTGAGAACCACTCAAATGACATTGCAACTTGCCGATAAATCCACTACCCGTCCTCACGGTGTAGCGGAAGATGTATTGGTTAAAGTGGACAAATTCTTATCTCCCATCGACTTTGTGGTAATTGAAATGGAGGAAGATGAAGACGCTCCATTGATTCTTGGAATACCGTTTATGAAAACTGCTAGAATGATAATTGATATGGACGACGGTCTTATGAAGGTTAGAGTCCAAGATGAGGAGGTTTGTTTCAATCTATTTGAGGCCATGAAACACAAGAAGGACAAAGGCGATTGTCTTAGAATAGACGCAATGGAAGAAGAAATAATGGATGTCACAAAGCAAGTTCATCTAGTATCTCCCTTGGAAAGGGCTCTTGATAACTCGTTGGACGTGTTTTCCGATGAAGAAGAAAGGGCACTTGAAGAGTGTTTAAAGGAACTTGAATCTTTAGAGGAGTTGCAACCATGGGAATGTGAAGAGGGAGTGTTAAAGAAAGAATTAAGTGATAGAAGTCTCAACTTAAATTGAAGGTGTTACCTTCTAATTTGAAATATGCATTCCTTGATGACGATTGTAACAAACCGATTATCATTAGCAACATTTTATCTGACAATGAGGAAAACTGGTTCATTCAAGTTTTGAAGAAGATTCAAGAAGCAATGGGACGGACTCTTTCCGATCTAAAAGGAATAAGTCCCTCTTATTGTATGCATCGAATATTCATGGAAGAAGATTTCAAACCGGTCGCTCAACCGCAACGCCGTTTGACTCCAACGATGAAAGAAGTAGTGAGAAAAGAGTTTGTCAAGCTCTTGGATACCGGTATGATTTACCCAATTTTCGATAGTCCTTGGGTAAGTCCGGTCCAATTTATGCCGAAGAAGGGAGGAATAACCGTAATCCGAAATGAAAAAAATGAGTTGATCCCGACAAGAACGGTGACGAGTTGGAGGATGTGTATAGATTATAGGAGGCTAAACACCGCTACAAGAAAAGACCATTTTTCACTTCCGTTTATGGACCAAATGTTAGAAAGATTGTCGGGCCAACAATTCTATTGCTTATATGTATTTCTTTTGATCTTTTATATATGAACAAGGTTGATGATCAATATATGATGAAGTTTTTTGTGCTTAATGATATATTTGTGGTTTGAATCACTCTAGACATAGATTTTCCAAATCTTGCCCTAATATCTTCATCTCTTAAAAACCAAACTCTAGACATAGATTTGGGGTTCATTATTCATTTTGTATTGATCTTAAAGGTTGTTGTTTCGATTGTTAGCGTGAGACATCATCTAACGGTCTAAACAATGATACTCACGAATTTGCTTTAGACATAAACTTATTCGAGAGGATACGCGATTGTATTGGTCAGAACTAAGTTCATATGCTTGATTAATCGGATATGTATGAAAAGGATTAGCGAAATCTAATCTTGACATGCTTTTATAAAATCTACAACATCTTTGATATAGTTTACTTCTTTGCTACCAAAATTGATGTTACAAAACCAAGAACAATTTGAAAACCCTTACTTAAAACGTTTCGACTATTGAACAGCAAGCATCAAAATATCGCACAATCCCTGCGGATACGATAAAAACATCCCCCGAAATATTCTTTCAACAAGTTGTCAAAAATATTCAATGGAGAAATGCCATGAAGCTGGAAATTGATGCTCTTGAAAAAAATGGCACTTGGACGGTAGAAAAGCTTCCTCCAAACAAAAAGGCTATTGGTAGCAAATGGGTGTATCGGATTAAATATCATTCAGATGGAACTATTGAACGTTATAAGGCAAGACTCGTTATTATGGGGAACAACCAAGTTGAAGGGCTGGATTATCATGAAACCTTTGCACCAGTGGTGAAAATGGTAACTGTAAGAACATTTCTCGCTGTTGCGGCTGCCAAGCGTTGGGAACTTCACCAAATGGACGTTCACAATGCCTTTTTACATGGTTAGCTTAATGAAGAAGTATATATGAAATTACCTTTCGGTTTCAAGACCTCTACACCAAATCAGGTTTGTCACTTGCGTAAATCTCTATATGGCTTGAAACAGGCACTTCGATGTTGGTTTGCCAAACTCAAAAGCGCTCTGCTATGGTATGGTTTCACACAGTGCTACTCTGACTATTCTCTCTTTACTCTACATCGTGACTGTGTAGAGATGTATGTGTTAGTCTATATGGATGATCTTATCATTTCTGGAAACAACAACAAATCAACTGAGTCCTTCAAATCGTACTTGAACACATGCTTTCATATGAAAGATCTTGGCCCTTGAGGTGGCTCGCAATTCCAATGGGATTTTCTTGTGTCAAAGGAAATATACACTTGACATCATCACCGAAGTTGGGTTGTTGGGAGCTAAACCTGTTGGCTTTCCCTTAGATCAGAATCATCATCTTCCCTTGGCCACTAGAACTCCCCTTTCTAATCCAGATCGGTATCGAAGACTAGTAGGTCGTTTGGTATACTTAACTATCACTAGACCAGAACTCTCTTACTCTGTTCATATGTTGGCTTAATTTATGCAAAAACTTTTAGAAGAGCACTGGAATGCAGCTCTCTGTGTAGTTCGTTATCTCAAGGGAAATCCTGGCCAAGGTATTCTTCTCCAAGCTGATTGTGATCTTCAAATTTATGCCTGGTGTGACTCGGATTGGGCAGGATGTCCTTTAACTAGGCGATCTCTCACTGGATGGATTGTTTTCCTTGGGAACTCTCCTATCTCTTGGAAAACAAAAATGCAACATGTTGTTTCACGTTCCTCGGCTG
The DNA here is from genome assembly GCA_022829125.1 of Lathyrus tuberosus. Classification (NCBI taxonomy): domain Eukaryota; kingdom Viridiplantae; phylum Streptophyta; class Magnoliopsida; order Fabales; family Fabaceae; genus Lathyrus; species Lathyrus tuberosus. The sequence goes on from JALAZF010000254.1 coordinate 8,034,914, forward strand.
AGGCGGAATATCGTTCCATGGCTACTACCACATGTGAGCTCAAATGGTTGAAAGCACTTTTGCTTTCTCTCGGCGTCCCCCAATCTCACCCCATGAAGATATATTGTGATAGCCAATCAACATTGCATATAGCTCGTAATCCAGTCTTCCATGAGCACACAAAACACATCTAAGTTGATTGTCACTTCTTACGTGATGAGCTTCTCAAAGGCAACATTTCAACTCACCATGTGTCCACTAATATTCAATTAGCCGATATATTTACTAAAGCATTGGGAAAACAACAGTTTGATTATTTTCTACATAAGTTGGGCATTCACAATCTGCATGCTCCAACTTGAGGGGGGGGGGTCTTAGGCGATTGATATCTCACCATTAATTGCCAATAATATCATGAAGATATTATCATAACAGTATATTATACTGTCATAACATCACACTATGTACCAGCTGTACATATGTCCAATTTAGTATCTGTAGCATCAATGTAGGTGTAAATGGCTTTTAATATTAAGAAGCTATTTTTGGAATGATTAGCTATTCTATTCAATCTTGTAATTATATATATAGCATATGAAGACTCAATAAAATCATGACATTCCATCTCAGATCAATTCTGTTAGGGCATACACGTGACAATGTCAGTGTGGCAAAAAATGCTAACGTGGATGCCACGTGGCAATTTCTTCCATTTTATATTTTTTATATTAATTAAAATTATAGCGATAAAAAATTCGTCGCTAAGATGAACATCATAAATAAACACAGAATTTGTAGCTAATACGTAGCTAAGTCCTAACTAATTTAAACAACATTCTTATGACCTATAATTTATTTTTTTCATGATTTTCTATATTAAAATTTATAACTGTTCCGGACTGGCCCAATGACTAGGCATGACCCAATCCACTTCTGCTCTCAGAACGGCCCATATGCCTTAGTCTACACAATTTAGGGCAGCATTTACCTTTCTGCCCCTCTACCTGGCAAGGCAGGTCGGATGACCCCAAGGGTAAGTTGTCCCTCCTCGGTAGTTCCTGCCCTTCACGCACGATTCCACCATCCAAAAATAGTCACGACGCCCGTGCTCGCAACTGCACTTCTACCCATCGTAACGGCTAGTTTCGGGAACCTCTGTCCGTCCTAACAACTAGTTTCTGGCAGTTACCTATTCTTTGGAAAATGGTTATCTCGCCCAGAAAATAGGGACCAATGGCCAAGCGCTAGGGGTGTTATAAAAACCCTCTCATTTGAGAGGGTCAGGTATTCTAAATCATCCTACAAAATACATGTTTTGTACTTGCCTTCTCTTTCTCCCGATTCTTACTTTAGCATCGGAGTGTCTTGCAGGTACACCCCTCCTCATCTTTCACACCCAGCATCGCAGACGTCATCTCTGGCCCACTTCAGGTTCTGATCAGCCATCAAGATTAGTGGCGCCGTCAGTGGGAAACACTATTATCCCCGTCTTTCTTCCATCATAGATTCGAGACCAAAACAACCCTTCCAAGATTCCGATCATGGCAAGCCAAGACCATGTTCACGATGCTCGTAACTCTACTTTTCTCCCCGTCAGCAAGACCGAGACTGATGGAGCTGCACCTTTTCTTGGGTGTGACGCCCATCAGCTGAGAGATGGAGCCACTACGTCTTCCTGCCCCGTTCGCGTTGATCACATTGAGGACCAGCCCGTCCTGGTTCGGCCCAACGCTGACCCGGCCATGGCGGCCCTCCTTGAAGCCCTCAACAAGACCAACATCCTAATCCTCCAACAGAACGTGAGGATTGGAGCCCTAGAAGAGTCCAACTGGCCAAGATCCCCTCCGCTGAGGAAAGAACGCCGAAGATCTCGGAGTCCACCTCCCCGACGTGAAAGAGACCGTCGGGCACCACCTGAGCTAGAGTCCCAGGCTGTTATAAAGTGCGACCGCATCTCCCCTTGGAGCTAGTACTCCCCAGGAACAAGAGGACCAGAAGGGACCAGCGAGCAGAGCCCCATCGTTCGCCTCCGTCCATATCCAAGGGTCGGGCACGAACCCCATCTCCCCGCCAAGATCATCGTCCCACCCTTGGGCGAAGCACCCACTCCTCGTCTTGGTCCACCAGCAGCGACGACGATGAGCCTTACGGCCCGTTGTCCTAGGAAATTATGGCCATACACCTCCCAAAGGGGCTGGAGAAACCACCGTCTCTGGGCACCTATGACGGTACAATGGATCCTGACGAGTACATCGAGAATATTGATGCATTGCTCGACTACCGTAGCATCTGGGGCGCCATCAAATGTAGATTGTTCCCTACCACGCTCAAGAAGGGAGCGATGACTTGGTACAAGAAGCTTCCCGGCGAATCCATCACCTCGTGGAGACAGTTGGGGAGAATGTTCTCCAGACACTTCACGGCCTCCCGTCGCCACCCGAAGACCGAAGCCTCCCTTGAGGCCATAATTCAAGGGAAAGACGAGCCTCTTCGAGCCTATATCGAAAGGTTCAATAACGAAGCAGTCAAGGTCTTAACGACAGATGACATGAAGAAGTTCTTGCTCGAGTGAGGACTTCATCCCCGTACAGAATTTTCCAAAGCGGTTGGCGTTGAAACCCCGACAATGCTTGACGTCCTCCTCCACAAGGCACAAGCATACATCCAGTACGAGGAGAAAGAAGCTGCTAGTTCCGCCCGGGACTCGAGCAATAAAGAGAGTGCCAGTTCCTCTAGGCACGATGATCCCTCGATGTAACACCCTAAACCCCCGAGACAATTAATAATAGAATATCAAAGTAAAATAAAACATACAACGTTTAGGATGTTACATTCAACAAACACCTGCTCATGCATACGATATGTAACACATAGATATCACAAATAAAACATACTTAATCAATCTTCACTACGGCAACAGAAATTCAACGAAAATATAACATGTTTAATACCACATAATCATCATCAAGTAAATAGAGTGATAACAAATAATAAAACAAATAACGACAAGCGTTCTAAATCCCCAGTGTTACACATCAGAGCAGACGACGACACAACTAAATAAAAGAGAAGACTTCGTCTTCACTAACTCCAACTCCGCACTAATCTTGATTATCTGCACGTTACCCACATAGAGGTAGCATTCAAACAGAAGGGTGAGATTCTCAAATCAACATAAGAAATGCATAAGATAAGTATGAAAGAACATAATCCATATACGACTCACCCTATCATCACAACATCAACACAAATACAATTTCCCACACAAGCAGATAATCATATGCACTACAACATAACATAATGCAATGCAATGAGACCCACGACTTGACTCAATGCATGTGGTATCAATTCGATCCCTTTTTCATGATCATAATTCCCGTTGGAATTTCCATATAAGTCGCTCACACCCCACATGGGCACACGACATCCGTGATCGTTCACACCCCACATGGGCACACGATCACCTCAACAACAACAACAACATCAACATGATTCTATCTCAAAGAATCTGGATGAGACGCTCACACCCTACACGGGCACACGACTCTTCACACTACTTATGCAACATGACATGCATACAACGACAACATACAACGACAACAAAATGCATATGACTAAATAACACGCCAATACATTATACCACAAATATCTAACACGCAGCATATTTTTGCCAAAACATGCAACGAATATAACCCACAACTACAACGTGCATTCACACAACTAATTTCACCATTTCAACGTACAACACCTAACACATGCACGAAAACCTGACTACTGCAGCAAATAGTTGGAATTCTGGTATTGAAATTAATTTTATCAAAAAGTATATGAAACCAGCTTTCCGACGATTTGAATGGCGGCTGAAACAGACATACGGATTAAAAGTTATAAATTTTTGAAGTTTAATAAAATTCTGTCCATAACACCAGCAAACAGCACTGTCACGCTCGCTACGAGTTTGCCTAGCGAACTTGCCAGCGAACAACTCCTCCCATACCAAAACCAGAGACTCACTTTTTCTCCTCCCCATTCGCTCCTCATTCGCCCAGCGAACTGGAGTTCGCCTAGCGAACCTGGGGCAAACTTCCCCACTATACACTCCAGAATTTTTCTTCTCTCCCTTCGTTCGCTATCTTATTCGCTTAGCGAATCTGGGGCGAACATTTGCCTAGCGAACTTTTATTCGCACTGCTAAGTGCGCGATTCTGCAATTCTGCAATTGCGATTTCAGCACGATTCAACCCCAACCCTTCTCCGATTCTATTCCTAAACAACCCCAAAAACACACATATAACCATAGATTAACATACAAACAAGTAGGAGTACATAAACCACAATTCAACCGATAAATTTATGCATTTTTCCTCTTATCAAAACCTCTGACATACAAAACCCCAATCCACAAATCAACATAAACCGTACACAAGGGATGATCCTAAAGGTTTATCTACCCTCATACAAATATTATGCAACCCTTAGAGATTAAAGAACCCCACCCTTACCTTAGAGTTCTTGACAAAAAATTTGGCCTCAACAATGGCTTTTCTCTTCCCTTTTGCCCTAGCTCTCCTCTTCCTCTTTTCCTCCAAAGACACGTACTGAATGGTTTCTCTCCCCTAACTCCCTTTTCTATTTTCTATTATTCTATTATTAATAATATTATTATTATTTCATTATTATTATTATTATTATTATTTTACTAATTAAATAATAATAACAATATCCCTTGATAATTTAAAATAATAATATTAACCAACTAACCATTCTCACCACACCACCAATTCTACATAATTGGTCATACACCCCCAACATCTTGATCCCTACGATTCTAAGGTCACTACCCCATATTAAGGGCAACCCCAAACACAACTACACATACAAATGCACAACAACATATAATTCCAATTAAGAAAAACAATAAAATAAATCGGGGTGTTACAACTCTCCCCCACTTAGAATATTTTCGTCCTCGAAAATTTACCTCATACGAATAACTCCAGATACGACTCTCGCATCCTGCTCTCTAACTCCCAAGTCATATTTCCACTAGCAGCGCCTCCCCACACTGCCTTCAAAAGGGTGATCTCTTTACCCCTCAATTTCTTTATCTTGCGGTCTTCAATTCGTATCGGTAGGGCCTCAACCGTAAGGTTATCCCTTACTTCCACATTATCCATCGGAATCACATGTGATGGATCCGGAACATACTTCCGAAGCTGTGACACATGGAACACATCATGAAAATTCGACAAATTGGGTGGCAACGCCACTCTATAGACAACAGATCCAACTTTTGCAGAAATTTGATATGGACCAATAAACCGAGGAGTAAGCTTCCTTGACTTCAATGCACGTCCAACACCGGTCACCGGAGTGACTCTCAAAAACATATGGTCTCCCTCTTGAAACTCAAGATCTTTCCTCCTCTTATCATGGTAGCTTTTATGCCTACTCTGCGAAGCTTTCATCTTCTCCCGAATCAGCTTCACCTTTTCTGTAGTCTGCTAAACAATCTCAGGTCCAAGTACTACACTATCTCCAGATTCATGCCAACACAAAGGCGTCTGACACCTCCGACCATACAAAGCTTCAAAAGGCGCCATCCCAATACTGGAATGATAATTGTTATTATAAGTGAACTCAATCAACGACAGATGGCTATCCCAAGCACCTCCCTGCTCAAGTACACAAGCCCTCAACAAATCCTCCAAAGATTGTATAGTTCTCTCCGTATGTCCATCCGTCTGCGGGTGATAAGCTGAGCTCAATCTCAGTTTCGATCCCAAAGCTTCTTGCAAACTCTCGCAAAATCTGGAAGTGAACCTTGGATCTCTATCCGACACAATACTCAACAGAACTCCATGCAACTTCACAATCACCTAAATATAAATTTCTGCCAGCATCTGCAAAGGAAACCTGATATTAATTGGAATGAAATGTGCTGATTTTGTCGGTCTATCCACCACTACCCAAATGGCATCATGTCCCCTCGGAGTATTAGGCAACCCAGTCACAAAATCCATAGAAATGTTGTCCCACTTCCACTCTTGTATATCTAACGGTTGTATCAAACCATCAGGTTTCTGATGTTCCACATTCGACTTCTGGCAAGTCAAACAAGCATACACAAACTTAGCCACATCACGTTTTAATCCAGGCCACCAAAATATCTTCTTCAAGTCTTGATACATCTTCCTTGCTCCTGGATGGATACTCAAACTACTCCTGTGACTTTCTTCTAGAATCATTCTTTTCAACTCAGGATCATCAGGAATACAAATCCTATCACGGAACCTCAACACACCTTGTTCATCCACTCTAAATTTGTTACCTTTCGCCTGTTCATTTCCAATAATCAAATCCACCAGTTTCACATCCAACTTCCGACCTTCTCTGATACTATTAAGAAATTCATTGTTGATCTTCAGCATACCCAGCATCACACTATGCAGTGTCTGTTCGCAAACCAAACTCATATCTCTGAACTGTTCAATCAATTCCAATTCTTTAACCATCATAGCAGACATATGCAATATCTTCTGACTCAAAGCATCAACCACGACATTAGCTTTATCGGGATGATAGTTCAAGCTGAAATCATAATCCTTTAAGAATTCCAACCACCTTCTCTGTCTCATATTCAATTCCTTCTGATCAAACAGATACCTCAAGCTCTTATGATCATTATACACTTCAAATCTAGAACCATAAAGATAGTGCCTCCAAATCTTCAATATGAATACTACCGCGACTAATTCTAAATTATGAGTTGGATAATTCCTTTCATGGATCCTTAGCTGTCGTGAAGCATAAGCCACAACCTTACCATCCTGCATTAACACACCTCCTAAACATATCAAGGAAGCGTCGCAATACACCATAAATGGTTTATTCGGCTTGGGTAGAATTAAAATTGGAGTTGTAGTCAATCTCATCTTCAGCTCGATGAAACTCTTCTCACAGTGAACATCCCGCACAAATGTTTTACCTCTGCAAGTCAACTGAGTCAATGGAAGTGCGAACTTCGAAAAGCCTTCAATAAACCTACGGTAATAACTAGCCAACCCCAAAAAGCTTTTAATCTCAGTTACCAACTTTGGAGACTCACACTGTAGAACTGCATCCAACTTGGATGGATCCACAACAATACCATCACCTGAAATAACATGCCCAACTTACCTCTCTCAACTAGAATTCGCACTTAGACAACTTAGCATAGAGCTTCTTTTCTTTCAACACTCGCAGCATGATCCGCAAATGCTCAGTATGTTCTTCTTCTAACTTAGAATAGATTAAAATGTCGTCAATAAAGAGAACCACAAATTGGTCCAAGTAAGCATGAAAAATTCGATTCATATACTCCATGAAAACACCAGGTGCATTAGTAACTCCGAACGGCATCACCACATACTCGTAATGTCCATATCGAGTCCTGAAAGCTGTTTTCTGAATATCTTCACCCTTTACTCGTATCTGATGATAACCCAACCTCAAATCAATCTTGATAAACACACGAGCACCCACTAATTGATCCATCAAGTCATATATTCTTGGAAGAGGATACTCGTTCTTAATCGTCACTTTATTCAGCTATCTGTAATCGATACATAACCTCATACTGCCATTCTTTTTCTTCACCAACAATATTGGAGCTCCCCAAGGCGATACACTGGGTCTCACAAATTTCTTTTCTACAACTCTTCCAGTTGCTTCTTTAGCTCTGTTAATTCTGATGCCAACATCCTGTATGGTGCCATAGAAATAGTTCTGGTACCAAGGACAAGATCAATAGCAAACTCTGCTTCTCTCTCTGGATGCACATCAACAATATCATCCGGAAACACTTCTGGAAATTCGCGCACCACCTGCAATTCATTAATCACCGACTCACTCTCCACTGACAAGGATGCAAACAATGCAAGCACCTGAGCTTCTTCTTCCAAGAGCTTTCTCAACTCTCTAGAAGATAGAAAACCATCTTCTTCCCCTTCTTCAGGAGCAAGAAATCGCACCGACTTGTTAAAACAGTTAATATGAACATGATTGAACTCCAACCAGATCATACCCAAGATCACATCGAGACCTCCTAATGGTAAGCAAATCAGATCCACACCAAAGTCCTTATTAAAGATTGATAATGGACAATTCAAACAGACTAAGGAAGTGGTCATTGATCCCTTTGCAGGAGTTTTGACAACCATCTCTCCCTTCATAGGAGAAACAACAAGGCCTAGCCTTCTCACACAATCAGCAGCAATAAAAGAGTGAGTAGCAGCAGTATCAATAGTAGCAATCAAAGGCATATTATTAATATAACATGTACCTCTGATTAGTCTATCATCACTGGAAGTCTGAGTCCCTATCAAAGCGAATACCTTTCCTCCAGTCGAAGCTTGCTTTGGTTTCTAGCAACGGGTACTAATATGGCCCTATTCTCCACAGTTGTAACAAGTCACCATATTAACTTTGCAGTCAGCAATGAAATGTCCTGCCTGTCCACACTTGAAGCATTTCTTCACATCACTCGTGCACTCACTGACACGATGACCTAGGTCACCACACCTGTAACACTTAAGAGGAGTGAGGGCACCTCCCCCACTTGGCTTCTTGCCATCAGCGTGTTTCTGTTTACCTTTCTCACCTGGAGCTACATAAGGCTTCCCACGGTTCATCGGTTGTTTTCCCTTCCTCTCGGTCAGCCCTTTATAGTGAGTCGATCGAGCCTTGCTATCCTCCTCATAGATCCTACAACAATCCACCAAATCTAGAAACCTTCTGATTCACTGGTAACCAATTTCCTGTTTGATCTCAGGCCTTAATTTGTTCTCAAAATTGACACACTTTGAGAACTCAGCAGTTGTCGCACTGTAGTGAGGGTAAAACTTCGCCAGATCTGAGAAATTGACAGCATACTCTGTAACCGTCATGTTACCCTGCTTCAGTTCCAAGAACTCAATCTCTTTCTTTCCTCTGACATCTTCAGGAAAATATTTCCTCAAGAACTCCCTACTGAACACAGCCTAAGTGATTGCCTCTCCTGTTGCTCCCAACAGTTGACGAGTGCTAACCCACCAATCATCAGCCTCCTCGCCCAGCATGTGAGTACCCAACCACACCTTCTGTGCTTCAGGACATTCCATAACCCGGAAGATTCTTTCGATCTCCTTGAGCCAAGCCTGCGCCCCATCCGGATCATATCTTCCCTTGAAGGTAAGCGGCATATTCTTCCGAAACTCATCATTCTCGCTAGCATGAGGCGGGTTTTGTACCGCCTAAGCAGCAGCCTGCAAAGCAGCAGCAATAGCAGCATCGTTCCTTCCAGCCATTCTAAATATGTTACACACCAACAACAGAACACAATGGTTAAGGAAACGACATCGACAATAATCAACTGTCACGCGACAACGACTCGACAACTTGGCCGGACCGACCGACCAACTTTGATACCACTATGTAACACCCTAAACCCTCGAGACAATTAATAATAGAATATCAGAGTAAAATAAAACATACAACGTTTAGGATGCTACATTCAACAAACACCTGCTCATGCATACGATATGTAACACATAGATATTACAAATAAAACATACTTAATTAATCTTAACTACGACAGCAGAAATTCAACGAAAATATAACATGTTTAATACCACATAATCATCACCAAGTAAATAGAGTGATAAAAAATAATAAAATAAATAATGATAAGCGTTCTAAATCCCCAGTGTTACACATCAGAGCAGACGCCGACACAACAAAATAAAATATAAAACTCCATCTTCACTAACTCCAACTCCGTAATAATCTTGATTATCTGCACGTTACCCACATAGAGGTAACATTCAAACAGAAGGGGTGAGATTCTCAAATCAACATAAGAAATGCATAAGATAAGTATGAAAGAACATAATCCATATACCACTCACCCTATCATCACAACATCAGCACAAATACAATTTCCCACACAAGCAGACAATCATATGCACTATAACACAACACAATGCAATGCAATGAGACCTACGACTTGACTCAATGCATGTGGTACCAATTCGATCCCTTTTTCATGATCATAATTCCCGTCGGAATTTCCATATAAGTCGTTCACACCCCACATGGGCACACGACATCCGTGATCGTTCACACCCCACATGGGCACATGACCACCTTAACAACAACAACATAAACACGATTCTATCTCAAAGAATCCAGATGAGACGCTCACACCCCACATGGGCACACAACTCATCACACTACTTATGCAACATGGCATGCATACAACGACAACATACAACGACAAAAAAATGCATATGACTAAATAACACGCCAATACATCACACCACAACTATCCAACACGCAACATATACCTTCCAAAACATACAACGAATACAATCCACGACTATAACGTGCATTCACACAACCAATTTCACCATTTCAACGTACAACACCTAACACATGCACGAAAACACGACTACTGAAGCGAATAGTTGGAATTCTGGTATTTAAATTAATTTTATCAAAAAGTATATGAAACCAGCTTTTTGACGATTCGAACGGCGACTGAAACAGACATACGAATTAAAAGTTATGAATTTTTTAAGTTTAATAAAATTCTACCCGTAACAGCAGCAAACAGCACTGTCACGCTCGCTACGAGCTCGCTCAGTGAACTCTCATTCGCTAGGAGTTCCCCTAGCAAACTTGCCAGCGAACAACTCCTCCCATACAAAAACCAGAGACTAACTTTTTCTCCTCCCCATTCGCTCCTCAATCAGCCAGCGAACTGGAGTTCGCCTAGCGAACCTGGGGGGAACTTCCCCACTACACATTCCAGAATTTCTCTTCTCTCCTTTCATTCGCTACCTTATTCGCTTAGCGAATCTGGGGCAAACATTCGCCCAGCGAACTTTTATTCGCACTGCGAAGTGCGCGATTCTGCAATTCTGCAGTTGCGATTTCAGCATGATTCAACCCCAACCCTTCTCCGATTCTATTCACAAACAACCCCAAAAACACACATATAATCATAGATTAACATGAAAACAAGTAGGAATACATAAACCACAATTCAACCGATAAATTTATGCATTTTTCCTCTTATCAAAACCTCCGACATACAAAACCCCAATCCCCAAATCAACACAAACCATACACAAGGGATGATCATAAAGGTTTATCTACCCTTATACAAATATTATGCAACCCTTAGAGATTAAAGAACCCCACCCTTACCTTAGAGTTCTTGACAAAAACTTCGACCTCAACAATGGCTTTTCTCTTCCCTTTTACCCTAGCTCTCCTCTTCCTCTTTTCGTCCAAAAACACGTACTGAATAGTTTCTCTCCCCTAACTCCCTTTTCTATTTTCTATTATTCTATTATTATTAATATTATTATTATTTCAATATTATTATTATTATTATTATTTTACTAATTAAATAATAATAACAATATCCCTTAATAATTTAAAATTATAATATTAACCAACTAACCATTCTCACCACACCACCAATTCTACCTAATTGGTCATACACCCCCAACATCTTGATCCCTACGATTCTAAGATCACTACCCCGTACTAAGGGCAACCCCAAACATAACTATACACACAAATGCATAACAACATATCCTTCCAATTACGAAAAACAATAAAATAAATCGGGGTGTTACACTCGACATCTCGTCGGGGAGATAGAAGACGCGAAGACCGCCCCCGGGAGGCACGGGACAACAAAGTACCCTCCGGCGCCTTCCACGAGTATACTTCTCTAACAGTCTCCAAGGAAAAGATCCTCTCTGAATGTGCAAACTCATAGTTCTGATAAGCAGGGGTCTGATTCCCTAAACAGATATCGGCCAAGCCAAATACTGACAAGTCGAAGTATTGCCGGTTCCACAAAATCCACGACCATACAACCGACGATTGCATCCACCTGAAAGATGTCATTGAGATACTAATCTGGGACGGGCATCTAAAACAGTTTGCCAAGAAAAAGGATGCTCCACAGAAGGATGCCCAGGAGTCTAAGAAGGTCGAGGAAGATGTGCCTTCCTCGGAAGAGACAAACCTTCAGGTCGCCATGAGCATCTCGCGACCTGAGGACTTCTGCATCCCCGACAGACTCAATGTTCCCCCATACTTCGTTGCGCACAGCCCATGGGAAACCTCCCCCCCCCCCCCCCCCCCCCCCGCCGCCGCCATGGTCATCTCCGGAGGGGGACTTCAACAAGGTTACTGTGGACTCCGTCAAAAGGAAGTTCGAATATCTTCTCAAGACGAGCTCGAACCGGAGTACCACACTCGACAAAGTCCGGGGAGACTCGGTCCCCATCACCTTCTACCGTGAGGAACTCCTCAGTGGAGCCCCCAACTCAAGCATCCACTGCTCGTGAGAGCACAAATCTCCAACTTTGACGTTCGCCGAATCCTAGTCGATCATGGCAGCTCGGCCGACATCATGTATTCCCAGCTGTTTTCCACCCTTCAGCTGGATGAGACACACCTAACGCGCTACGTAAGCTCTGACCTACATGGCTTTAACGGGTCAGTCGTAAAGCCTTGGGGGTACGTGGAGCTGATCGTGACTTTCAAGTCTGCAGAGACGGCCAGGTCTATCAAAGTCCAGTTCCTGGTCATCGACTGCCCCTCTCTCTATCAGTGCATCTTTGGGCGGCCAACTTTGGTTGAATTGGTATTCGTTCCATCAACCGTGCATCTGAAGATGAAGTACTACACTTCTAAGGGTCTCATCGCCACACTGCATGGAGACATCGAAACAGCTAGGAGACATTTCGAGGCAGACTCCAAAGGGCTGAACACTATCATCGCCAAGCCGAAGACTTCCAACAAGCGTGCCTTGCCCAACAGCTCCGAAGAGGCAAAGCCGCTGCCCTGCGTCGACTCTATCGACCTTGACAGCCGCTTCTCCGAGGACGACCAGAGGGAGAAGAAAAAGAAGGGGAATGAGATCCAGCCATGTTCGAGCAGCCCTTTAACTTCAACCAGTAGCGGCGAGACCTCTCATCCGATGCGCCCAATTCTGGATGGCGAGTTCAACTTGTCCTGCTAAGTGATGATCCCCAATGAGGAGTGAAAATTGGGACCGGACTCCCCGACTTGGCAAAGAAACAGCTCAAAGCATGTCTCTGGGAGAATTCAGATTTGTTCGCTTGGAGCGCCGCAGAAATACCCAGCCTAGATCCTTACGTCGCCTGCCACCAGCTCACTATTGACCCCGCTACTAGGGCAGTAACTCAACGTAGGCGAAAGCAGTCTTCGGAGAAAACGGAGGCCGTCGAACAAGCTGTAAAAGACCTCCTAGAGCAAAATTTTATTTCGGAGGCCAAATACACTACTTGGCTGTCCAATGTTGTACTCATTAAAAAGTCTAATGGAAAATGCCGCATGTGTGTTGACTATACCGATCTCAATAGGGGATGCCCTAAAGATGCATATCCCCTCCCCAACATAGACAAATTAGTTAATAATTCTGCTGGTTTTAAATTGTTATCGTTCATGGGCGCGTATTCAGACTATAATCAAATACCCATGGCAAAAAGCGACAAAAGGTACACAACTTTCATGACCGAATCGGGCAACTATTACTACAACGTAATGCTCTTCGGCTTGAAAAACGATGCGCTACCTACAAAATAATGATGAACAAGGTCTTCCGAGGAGAAATCAGGGATATGCTCGAAGTCTCTATGGACTACATGATCGTGAAATCCCATAAGGAATCTGATCACACGACCCATTTAAGGAAAGTCTTCAAGCAGGCCAGGAAATACAGGATGTGCTTCAACTCGGAGAAGTGCACATTTGGGGTACAAGCGGGAAAGTTCCTCGGCTTCTATCTAATGGAACGAGGAATTGAAGTTAACCCCGACAAGTGCAGGGCCTTTTTCAAGTTCCCCATGCCAAACTCAAAGAATTTCATCCAATCCCTCAACGGGATGCTCGCTTCGCTATCCCGTTTTGTGGCAAAGTCTGCTCAGCACGAACTCCCCTTTTTCAAACTCCTCCGCAAGGAGGTAGCTTTCGAGTGGATGGAAGAATACGACCAAGTCCTCCTCCACCTAAAGTGAGCAATTTCAGGGCCGCCTGTCCTCTCCCGGCTAGATAACGACGAAACCCTGTATCTCTATCACGCCGTCGCGATCGAGGCCGTCAGCGCCACCCTCATTCGTGAAACGCCCGACGGGCAGAAACCCATATACTTCAAGAGCAAAGTGTTACAGGGACCAAAACTGAGATACCAATAGATAGAGAAAGTAGCCATGACCCTTATCAACTGTTAGGACGACCAGACATGGCCGGTAGAATACTCAAGTGGTCACTGGAGCTATTCGATTTCGACATCCAATATGAGAGCACAAAAGCCCTCAAGGCTTAGGCGCTGGCCGACTTTGTCGCAGAGATGACATTTCCCGATTCCCCCACTTGCGGGGCTCACAAATGGACAATCTTCGTCGACGGGGCATCTAGCTCGGCAGGAAGCGGGGCAGGTATCATCTTGGAAAATGAGGAAGGAATCCTCGTCGAAGTCTCGCTTACATTATCTTTCCCCACTTCTAACAATCAGGTTAAATACGAAGCCTTCCTCGCTGGTCTATGCCTCGCCGAAGATCTAGGAGCCGAGGAAGTCTTCATATGCACCGATTCTCAACTCGTGGCCCTTCATGTTCGGGGAGAATATCAGGCAAAGAATGACAACCTCTCTGAATAATTGACTTTGGTCAGGAAAGGATGAGGAAATTTACATCAATAGAGGGAAAACATGTTCCCCGCGAACACAATGTCCGAGTGGACGTTTTGTCAAAACTGGCGAGCACGAAGAAGAAGGGGCGACAACAACTGCTGGATGACCCCCGTCTACAACTACCTCGCCAAGGATGAACTACCTTCCGACCCCAAGGAAGCCAACGTAGTCAGGCGCAGAGCCTGCTTCTACGTCCCGGTTGAAAATAAGCTCTACAAGAGAGGGTTCTCCATCCCTCTACTCAAATGTGTCAAGGAATAGATGGTCGCCCACGTCCTGTGCGAGATCCATGAGGGAATCAACGCCCAGCACCTCGAGGGAAAATCCCTCGCCAGGAAGGCTCTACGAGCAGGATATTACTGGCCAACCATGCAGCATGATGCAAAAGAGCATGTGAAGAAATGCGACAAATACCAACGGCACGGGGACATGAACTTGGAATCGCCCAATGAACTCAAAGCAATGTCCTCCCCGTGGCCCTTCCCATGGTAGGGCCTGGATATCCTGGGACCATTCGTCGTGGGGTCGAATCAGAATAAGTACCTGATTGTGGGCGTTGACTACTTTACTAAATGGATAAAAGCAAAGGCTCTGGCCAAAATAATGGCCAGAACATACTCCGCTTCTACGAGCGAAACATCCTTGCCCGCTTTGGCATCCCCCAAGCAATTGTCACTGATAACGGGACGCAGTTCACAGACAAAAAGTTTCAGGAGTAACGCGCAAGCCGAAGCAGCGAACAGGGTGATCCTACGAGGCCTCAAATGAACGCTAGACGAAACGAAGAAATAGTGGGTCGAGGAGCTGCACAATGTACTTTGGGCCTACTGTACCACGCCCCACTCTTTAACCAGGGAAACCCCTTTCTGCCTAGCATACGAAACTGGGGCAGTAATCCCCATCGAGATACACGTGCCCTCCAGGCGGACTGAATTCCCCTGGACAAGGAGACAAATAACGAGGCATTAAGGGAGGAGCTCGATCTCGTCGAAGAGGTCCGGTCAGGAGCAGCCCTCTGCGAGGCCTCATTAAAACAAAAAATTGCAATTAGGCACAACGTCAAACTTATACAACGGGAATTCTAAGTAGGCAGTCTCGTCCTATGGAGGAATCACAAAGATTTTCAAGAAGGCAAACTCGCCGCGAACTGGGAATGGCCCTATCGTGTTTGAGCAAAAACAGAGAATGGGGCCTATTACCTAGAACAGGTTAACGGGGAAGAACTTGCTCGATCATGGAACGCCGAAAAGCTATAACAATATTATAACTAAGGCCCTAACTGTCGGCATGCTTCGTCAACACGACAAACATAGTGTACCGACCACAAATGCCCGCCCAGGTACAAGCGCTGCATACCGAAATAAATCAAGGCAGGCTTTTGCTCAAGAACGAGCAAAACCCATGCCCGACAGTGGTTCCTCAACCGAGCCCACCGTTGTCCAAGTACCATGACAGGCAGAACACCCAGCTCGCGATGGGAAGTTCACGCCGCGAACCCAGGCCTTAAACGCGACCTGACCTCCGCCCTCATGCCCGGAAGCTACACAGGCCGTTCGACCAGTCCCCCTCACTGTCGAACACGTCTAAGTCGAGCAAATCCCAAAACAACAAATCATTTAAAGTTACCCTTATAACGGGCACACGCGTATCAAGCAAAATTTTAACACTTAGCGAAAATAAAGCAAAATAAAGCCATGCGCGAAAATATATCATACATAACCGACCACAGTGGTCAGGCATAAATATTACAATAATAAGTGGCCACGACGACCACGATTGTACTTATTACATCAACAAGGGGCCATGCCCCATACAAAAAAATAAGTTACAGAAATACGACACGTAGGTCCGAAGATACAACTAAAAAGAAATCACTCGTCCATTTTCTGAGGCTCGTCACGGAGAGTTTGCGCATGCTCCTCGCCTATTTGAAGAAACTTGGGGATGTTAATTTTGATATCCTCGACGCTATAGAGGAACCCAGTCTCCTCGGTGGATAATTCGACCCCAGGGTTCAGGATCCTCAATTGCGCCACGATATTGTTGAAGGAATCCTCAGCGATGAGTTTGCAATCGTCCTCTGCCCGGTTGATACGTGCGACCAGCTCAACCCGAGTCTTCAGCTTTTTCACCTCTTCGTGCTCGTCCTCAGCGGGGGTAACAACAGTCCTCAGTTGCTCGACCAGGTCTTCCGCAGCTTTCTTCTCCGCGGAAAGGGTGTCATTCTCTCCGCTGACCTTAGTCAGTTCATCCTGGGATTTTTTCAGCGCCCCCTTGACTGCCCTAGCCTGCTCCTCCTTGGACTTCTGCAACTTCTCTTTCAGGTCCGTAATCGTAGCCTGAGCCTTCTTCAGCTCAGAGTCCTAGCGGTGACCTTCCTCTGTGTACACCACCGCTATCTCCAAGACCTTAATCAGGGCGGAAGCATCCTGAGCTAGCATTGCCCTTTTGCTCGGGTGGTCCATTTCCTCGAGCTTCAGAGACTCTGCCCGAGGAATTTCCAAACAAGAGCCTTCAAAGAACCTTTTATTGTGGAGGCATGGAGGCAGCTCGAACCTAATATTTCCCCCTTCCTTGCTGAGGTCCACGACCTCACCCTTCCGTGTGCGCTTGGGCCTTGAGTTAACGGGCACAGGGGATGTATGGACGGCTGGGGGAGTAGACGAGGAGGTCCCTGACCGTGTTTATGGAGGAGGCCCTTGCTGGCTTAGGCGGCTCTTCCCAATTATTATGCCACCCTTGCCCTTCTCCTGGGCATTCTTCACCATTCGTTCATGTGCAAATGACATTTTACCTGCAAAAACATAACGAGCACATTAGTAAAAGGAAAGGATAACAGTCCAAACAAGCTAAGAAATAAAATCTACCCAGCAAGTCTAGGGCATCATCCCGAGTGCGGCACTCGAGGAGCTCCTTCGTATTGATATAACGACTCTCCACCTTGAGCTCCCCATCTTCCTCGTAGATTGGCTCCCTGCTCTTAGTCACGCACTGAGCAGGGGTAAAACTGTTGACAAAACCCACCAGCTTCACATAGTCGGGCTTGGCATCCTCGTTTAGCATCTCCAGGGTTGCGGTGTAACCATCCGTCCCCATGGTGAAATGGTCCCTGCTCCAGCAAAAAGGGAACCTCAACAATCTCTTCCCCTGGATCTTGCCATCCTCGTCGACAATATCCTCCTCTTTCTCGTCCGTCAAGACCTCCCAGACGAACGTGGAGTCAGTGGCCCTCTCTGACACGGGCTCAATAATATAATACCTCTCCTTGAAAGTCCTAATGAACTCAGAGAAGGGCTTGAACAACTTCCTCCCCTACTTCAGGGAGACCCAGCCGAATTTCCTCCCCGAAACTTGTCGCTGAAGGTGGAAGACTGTAAAGAAAAGGGGGAGGGTAGCTCTTATCTCCAAATAATCGCATGTCAGCTCAAATGCCCATATGAAGGCAATCGAGTTAGGATGTAGCTGCGAGTGAGCCATATCCAGGTGAACGAAGATTGACCTCTGAAAGTCTGTAAAGGGCAACCTCAACCATATCTCCTTGAAGACATATTCATACATTGGGAACCTCTCCCCGAAGTCCGAGCAGATGAGGTCGTCTTCTCCAGGGAAAATGACCTTCTACTCCCCCTCAGCTTCCACCGTCGTGAAAGCATCTCCGGTGTACGAGGCGAAAACACAGGCATACTCTACAGGTTCCGCGACAGACTA
This sequence comes from Lathyrus tuberosus, assembly GCA_022829125.1. Taxonomy (NCBI): domain Eukaryota; kingdom Viridiplantae; phylum Streptophyta; class Magnoliopsida; order Fabales; family Fabaceae; genus Lathyrus; species Lathyrus tuberosus. The sequence goes on from JALAZF010000254.1 coordinate 8,053,359, forward strand.
CTCCTCTGCGGTAGTCCTCAAGGAAGGGGTTTCGTCAGCATCCCGGGGAGTAGCGGTGTCTTCAGTATCACTATCCTCCGAGGAGCTCTCCCAGACAAGTCTCTAATAATTTCGTCCTTAGTTTCACAGGCCATCTCCTTTACCTGAAAAGCAGAGGACAAAAGTGAATTCGATGACAAAGTCAAATCCACCCTTCCACTGCTAGTCAAGTGAAAGGGCGCGCAAAGGCCCGAGAACGACGTCCGCTACCTAAGCCCTACTCAAATGGCACAACTATAGTGTGAGGAGATGCCTAGGGAAATTCCTCTGACGCACGCGAGGAGATATTCCCTGGTTCGCTACCCAGGATATCAGTTGAAGGTCTATAGGAAAACTCATGAATCCGCCGGAAAACTCATGAGTACACTGGAAAATTCATAGTTTCCACCGGCGACAAACGCTCCAGTCATCGCAACAGCATCACAATCGACCTAAAGGACTAAGTTTCTAAGGTTCTGACGATGCCGGTAGCGGCGAAAAATGGCCAAACCACCGCCTGCCACCAACAGTCACCGGAAACTGCTCCTACACTACCTAAGTTCACCCTAAAACATGCATTCTAAGGAAACATAAAATGGAACAGCATGTCACAGAGATCAGTTCAAGCAACTTACATGGTCGAGGAAAAGGTTAAGGGGTCGAAGAGATCTGGCCGGTACTTGTACGGTGGCTGAACGGCGGCGAACGACAGAATGCAGAGCAATAGAGCAAAGAAGAGAGAGAAGCAAAAAGTGCAAATGAGCAGCTTCTCCATCTATTTAGAGACAATTTGTGGGCACGTGCACGAGCATGCGCGGCTAGGGGCATCATCATGACCATAGCCTATCCATCATGATGCATTAAATACAACACAAGGCTCGAGGCACACGTGGCACTTCACCTCTTCAGATCACATCAACCGTTGGGCTCCTCGCAAGCCGGGCGCGCCAAACAACATTACATGTCCCGCGGGCACAGACTTCCTCGGGCACCGCTAAACAGCCTCATGTCATCGACAAGCGATGACCATTCCTGGACCTCCCCGAGATTGCGAACTACCCTTAAGTCATCACTCATATGCTCGGGACCAACGACTTGGGGGGCTCCTATTCTGAACTGGCTCAATGACTAGGCATGGCCCAATCCACTTCTGCTCCCAGAACGGCCCAATTGCCTTAGTCCATCCAATTTAGGGAAGCATTTACCTTTCTGCCCCTCTACCGGGCAAGACTGGTCGGATGACCCCAAGGGTCAATTGTCCCTCCTAGGTAGTTTCTGCCCGTCACGTACGGTTCCACCATCTAGAAACAGTCACGACGCCCGTGCCCGCAATTGCGCCCCTGCCCGTCGCAACGGCTATTTTCAGACACCTCTGCCCGTCCTAACAGCTAGTTTCTGGCAGTTACCTATTCTTTGAGAAACGGGTATCTCGACTCGAAAATAGAGACCAATGGCCAAGCGCTTAGGGCATTATAAAAACACTCTCATTTGAGAGGGTCAGGTATTCTAAATCATCCTACGAAATACATGCTTTGTACTTGCCTTCTCTTTCTCCCGATTCTTACTTTAGCATCAGAGTGCCTTGCAGGTACACTCCCTCCTCATCTTTCACACCCAGCATCGCACTCGTCATCTCTGGCCCACTTCAGGTTCTGATCAGCCGTCAAGATCAATAACCTTATAAGAATCTCTCACACAGAAATTGATTTTTTTTTTACATTAAATAATTAAATATGAATTATTTAATGTCGATTTTCCATGAAGCGAAAACAATGCAAATGTTGGCATATGATTGAATTTTGAGATGATATTTTACAGAAACCTATATAATAACATATAAAATGGATCTACAAAGTTTCATGTTATTCCAAATAAGTCTCTATTTATTTTGGATTTTTGTATTGAAGCGAAAACTATTATTATGATCAAGACTTTGTTTTTCCCATGATTTTTTACATGAAAGTTTATCGCGTTATAAAGATCTCTTCCACAAAAAATAATTTTTTTGACTTGAGATAAATTAAATATGAATTTTTTTAACGCCAATTTTCTATGATACAAAAACAATGCAAACGTTAGTATATATTTGAATTTTGAGCTAATATTTTGCATTGACCTATCTCATAAGATATAAAATGGATCTAAAATATTTTATGGAATTTCGAATATATATATATATATATATATATATATATATATATATATATATATATATATATATATATATATATATATATATATATATACTCGAAAACTATTATTACGACCTAGACTTCATTTTTTTTCATGATATTTGACATGAATGTTTATTATATCACAAGGATCTCTCCCATAAAAATTACATTTTTTTTGACATGATATAAATAAAATATGAATTTTTTAACCGTTGATTTTTAATGAAAAAGAAACAATATAATTGTTAACATATAATTGAACTAGCGGGATACCCGTGCCTTCGCACGAGTACCCGTCGGTGACGCGCATTTGTCTACATTTAAAATTTTGTCAAAAAATATGATTAATAAAAATTAGTAAATATAATTTATATTTTAAAAAAATAGAATCAATACTCGCGGACATCGGTTGATATTTTTTATAAAAATATTTTTGTAATAATTTAGTTTTAAAAAATATTAAATAATAACATAGTATTTGTAAATATTAATTTAATTGTATAAATAAATATTAGTAACATTAATAAAAGTATTTGGATCATCCATACACTATTTTTTCATATATAAAAATAAAGTTCAATCTAAAGTATTTAAAATTTTCCCGTGTATAAAAATATATATGTCTCGTATGCATTACTATATTATCAATGATTTCATTTTCCCCGTTTCAGTAATACAGTTTTTCCCGTAGTTATATAATTTAAATTTTAGAAAAAATAGAATCAAATATACACGTACTACTTTTTTTATATTTACCCGTAATAAATTTGTTTTATATTTTTTTTTTAAAAAGACAAATATTTTTACTATATTTTTAATATTTATCAACCATAAATATTTGTCCCGTAATTTTTTTTTTTTAATTTTCGAATACAAATATAACAATTATTTAAAAAAAAAGTTATAGATTTCATATAGTAACATATATAGAAGATAAAAAAGCATATTAACTGTATAATTTAATTTGATTGAATCAAATTTAATCTAAAAATGACCATTTTACAAAGTGTAATTATGCATACTATTGCTGATGAAAAGTTTATTTTTATCCATTTTATTGAATTTTTAATAAAAAAATTTGTCAGTGCTAGCAAGATAGCAAAAACAAAATAGAAAAATTATAAAAAGTTTAATTAAATTTGTTTTTATTAGTAATATATTACCATAACTTATAAAATGAGAGATTAATTAAAATGTTGGTTTTAGATTGAAGAAGGATGTTGAAGAGAGAAGCAAAATAAAAGGTTTGTATGGAAAGAAGCAAACCCACCATTGCAAGCAAAGAAGAAACTTTTTGATAAAATTAGTAGAAGACCTGTCCGTTCGCACGGGTAAGTTGATTCCTAGCTTAAATCATTCCATAAAAAATTTAAATGTTTGTGGCTCTTTTTAAATACATCTTTACATGTATTAACAATAATTGATAAAGTTTGAATGAAAAAAATATCAAGACTAATCATGTCAAAAATAGTTATTTGGGTATAGTAATGATTCAGCATACATGTGTATTCGAAACTAATTTGTTGTGTCCATGGGCGATTTTAAGGTCCGACCAGCCTGAGCATGTGCCAAGCTCTAGCCAAAAAATTTCTTTCTTTTCACCACAATTTTGAAAATTACGGCGGTTAAAAAGTACTATTACGGCGGTCTAAACGGCCACAATTAACGAAAATGCAGAAAAATACAAATTTCAACCAAAAATTAAATTAAGAAAGTAATATTACGGCGGTTTAAACCGCCACAATTAATGAAAATGCAGAAAAATACAAATATAAACCAAAAATTAAATTATAAAAGTGTTATTACGGCTGTTTAAACCGCCATAATTAATGAAAACTCAGAAAAATACAAATTTAAACCAAAAATTAAATTATAAAAGTGTTATTATGGCAGTTTAAAACCGCTAAAATTAATGAAAATGCAGAAAAATACAAATTTAAACCAAAAATTAAATTATAAATTATAAATTATGAAAAAAAAATACATGTATAATGTTGTAAATTATGGTTTAAACCAAAAAATTTATATTTTTATGCATAAAAATACAAGTTTAAACCAAAAAATTATAAATTATACAAAAAAATTATATTTTTATGCAATTAAGTATACATTATATCAATTTTTTTTATATTATAATATTTAGATTCAACTACATTACAAAAAGTGCAAGAATTCAAATAAAGATTAAAGTTGCAATTTATGACTAAATTAACCAATAATTAAAAATGAATACTTAGAAGAAATAAAAATTAACATAAATGTAGCAATTATTAAAATTAAAATAAGAACATGTACAATGTTGTATAAAAGAAGTAGAAAAGAATAAATTTTATCCTCAAATATATAAAAAATATATTAGGACTCTATATAATTCTATAGATCAATTTCTACAATTATAAAAGAAAATATTCGATTTAAAAAAACAATAAAAACAAAATTCACTGTAAAGGAACTGACGTGTCAAAATAAAGACGGTCCATTTTTCTATTAACACTACGTCAGTTTATAAAACTGTCATATTTTAATGTAAATAGTGGTGGTTTTATTAAACGCAATTTTAAAACCGTCATATTTCATACAAATTTTTGCAGTCTTTAAATTTTTGCCCAGGCTTCAAAAAATTTTTGACTCCGCCACTGGTTGTGTCTCATACCACTTTATAAAATTACATGAGACAAGTACAAATGAGTGATGATCGAATACCTTAAAAATAATAACAAAATATATAGAAAGAATTGGTTCTTCAATCATATAACTGTGAAAAGATTTGAATACATAATAATTAAAATTTTAGATTTAATTGATTGTCTCGTGACTTAATATTAATACAAATAGATTATAAATTAATTTTAAAAAATATAAAGGACCAGCTTTAAGATTTTTACAAACTTTCATGTTTCTCTTTGATGTAAAATAAATTCTCTACTTACATTTTTTGAAAAACTTTCTTGTAACACTTAGCTATCAAAACTGTTTTTCTTTATTGAAAATAAAATGATATTCTTTGACAGCTCATTTGTATCTCTATGCAACAGATCATATGTACTATATCATAAATGTTTTAATCTAAGGGACCCGCAAGTTATATAAAAAAAAATACTACATACAAATGTTGAAGAGTCTATTAACATTCAACACGCCACAAGCTCTCAGTTGATGGTGAATTTGTTGCAGGAAGTAGTGGCAAGATGGTCATAATATACAACACGAAGTAGAATAATGAAGCAAAATCCTGGTTTGAATAGTGACATGTTATTTGATAATGTACCAAATAAATGCATATACATCAGTAGTTAAGAAATAGTTCACTTCTAGCATTAGTAATCAAAAGGTACTATACATAACAATTTCAATTACTAAAATATCATACAGAACAATTTCTATCTGTAGTTAATAGAAATTCTGAATGGATTTTGGGAAAATAATTAATATGCCATTGAGTTTAATTAAATCTCTAAAATAGGTATATACTCATTCATCAGAGGTTTCACTGGGAACCACTCTAGTTTTGAACAAATATTATCATGATCATGGTGCAAAAGGATGGAATCATAAATTTAGTTTTGTTTGCTCTAAGTGCATGATTGGTTGGATTTTGGAATCATGATAAAGTACAAGTACCCAAGGTCAGGATTTATTCATTACACTAAAACTTGAAGGCATTAAAAGGAAGTTCATTAAAACAGATTTTCACTTCAAGGTTCCACGTCCTTGTTTTCAAATGACCATAACAGAGCTACGATAACTCTTGGTTTACAGTGGAGGCTATGACTATATTCAATTCATTAGGAACTATTACAAAAGAAAGCTCACAACATAAACATTAAAATATTGGAAAATTACAAGCTCGAAAGATCAAACTCTTACTCGATTATGGAAGCAACATATATAAACAAATGGAATGAAACCCCTTTCTAAATTATTAACAAAATTCAAAACTTATTCATTGCACATTGATTGTGCTTTATGGGTAGGCAGACTTTTTGAAAGTATAGATTGACTCAGATGTCGGCGGATCCAAGATTGATGCTGACGCTGGTTTTCATCACTACCTGCACTCTTGTTGTCATCAGTGGTGACACAGATCCAAGTGATACCTTTTCTTTAAGGGTTTTGTATCAAAGCATGAACTCGCCGCCTCAGCTAAATTGGCCGGTCAATGGCAACAACCTCGATCCTTGTGGACAGTCATGGATAAGCACCACTTGCTCGGGAAACGGAATCACAGAAATTAAGATTACCTGGTCATGGACTAACCGGAACTTCGGGTTACCAGCCACAAACCTTCTCAGCTCTGACAAACATATACATGAGTAACAACAATCTCGCAGGCACTTTTACCGTACCAGTTTCCTCAAAATTTACAGCACTTAAATCTTGCTAATATTAATTTCAATGGAGGGATACCTTATTCTCTTCCTGGTCTTGCTTCTCTTATAACCCTGAATCCCGGTACACCTCAGACCACCAGTTTGTTCCAATGAAGGATAAGTGGCCTTCAGTTCTTCACCTTCATCTGGCCCTCAGATATTCTCATTTGACAGCCATTCCATGATATCTTTATGATCTCCAGCCTTACCGTCAAACCGTCAGGCTCCACACCAAGCACACATAAAAACGGAGAAAGAAAAGAAGGGCATTAATATTCTGAACAAACAAAAGCGAGAAGCAGTACAAATGGAATGAGCAAATAAGATGCAAAACCTGTATCGCATCATTATGCATCTAAGCATCAAATTGCAGTAGCGCGAATCAAAACGGAAATCATCTTCATCAATTCTAACACTGGACATCAATAAAATCATGGCAAGAAATCAGATTGATCACAAACTTCCAAATCAGAGATGTGACGAACCGAAAACGAAAATCAAATCATCATCGTTCATCATAGGGGTCTCACATTCATGTCACACACGATCAATTCATCATCTCAAGTATTCGTGGCAAAAAGATATTCATGGAAAAGCAATTAACAGCAATCAAGTTGAAATCAACATTCAATTACCACATGCTCATAAAAGAGATCACGCAAGAAATCAGTAGCAAGATACAAAAGCCACTCAATTCCAAAAACGGAAAATTTTCGGATTCTTTCCATACAAAATCAGACAACAATCAAGCAGGCTCAGAATGTATTCAAGACAAATTCATTTACATTCCAAAGAACACATATAAACATGTTCCAAAACAAGTTAGGATAAAAATGGTAAGTTTTTTAAACCATTTTAAAGCAATCAGACATGTCGGTACATGATAAGGAAAGTATTCAATCCGCAGCATTCATGTCAGATAGAAAAAATTCAAATTTCCAAGAGGTTATAAAAGGAGGTCATACACAAGAGATCACACGGACAAAAAAAACCATCTCAAGCACAATGCACATGATACATCATCACACATACGAAATCAAGCACAATGCTCCCTAGTTACAATCTAATTCCTAAATAACCAAAACTGAAATAACTGAGAAAAGACATTTAATGGGCTATAGCATACAGTGATGCGTCCATGAGCTTGAAACTTTTGCTGAGGTCAAGAATCTGCAGGTCATGATAGAAATTTGCAATAGTCCTAACAACATCACTTTCAATAAATAACCACATTATAGAGTGATGAAACAAATGTGAAAAGCATGTTTTAGAAGAGAAATACAAAAAAATGAATGAACATAGAAACAAAAATCTGGAAATCGAAACATGAGGAAACTTGGTTGCAATAGAGATTGACGACGACATGAATGAAAAATAATAAAAGAGGGAAAAAAACATACCTTTTAAAAATAGCAGGGGAAGAAAAAACACAGAAAAAACACAGAAAAAACATACCTTCAATCATTCCAGCTCGAGCAAGCATAAACCAAAAGCTAAAAAATAAAAAAATTACAACAAAAAATTGAAGAGACTCACAAATCTTACAACTTTAAATATGAGATTAGGTTCACAACTCTATGTTGTATACAATAAAGTTTTACAACCATTTGTTTTACTTGCATCTAATTACAGGGGAGACAATACACAAATGACAAGAAATCAAAAGACAACATGAGCTACCCATGACCATACAACAGGATACCATACATGGCCTCTAAGTCAAATTTGAGTCATACGAAATCATTCCTCAAACCTCATACATAACCCGCAGTACTCACACAAAAATGTTGCAAAATCTAAGACAACAAAGTTACTCATGAGTATGCCTTGAGAACGCCTTGAGTGAAGAATTCTTCTCGTTCTTAAAACCATGTTTCTTCATCCGTCCATGGCCAAACTACATTTGTTGTTCCCTAACAAAAATTGAGATGCAAAGACAATATCAATTAAGTAAGCATAAGTTGATAGCAGTTTTAATAAACATAGTTGGAGAATATAGAGAAGAGGCATTGCACCATGATGAATCAGACTCATAACGGCCAGCGTGCGCATCCACAACCACTGATAAAGTTCTTACTCTTCACTTCAGCCATGTCCCTAAAAAACAGCAAGATAAATCATCCAAGTTAGTGTCGCACCTCGAAAATTCATCGAAAATATGACCCTCGCGCGAAAGGCGCGGAAAACGGTTCGACAGAGTCGCCACCGAACTTTATTTATCCCAAAAGGAGGGAAAGGAAAATATCGAGAAAAACTTTAAGGAGAAGGATAAGAACATGGTCGTCGTAACCACATTCTGGGTTCGGGAGTCAGTTACGTGAGGGGAAGGTACGCGCACCCCCTCACTGTCGCTCCCGGGATTTTCATCCAGGTACAAACGCGAAAGTGGCGCGGAAAACAGAGTCGTCAGCCGTGTAAATTTATCCTAAGAGAGGGAAAGAGAACACCGTATAAACCTGAGGAAGAGAGAAAGGAATGGTCATCGCAACCATAGCCTGGGTTCGGGAGTCGGTTACGCGAGGAGAAGGTGCTAGCACCCCACGCGTCCATCGTACTCGATGGGATTCACGCTTGTTGTCTATTCTAAGGGTGAGTTATCCTATCATCTATGGCTGTACTAAGACGGGGAAGGGAAAGACAAAGATAGACTCGGTAGGACGTCGTCGTCCTAGGCCTACGTACTCCCTTTGTGCAATGGGAAATTCAGAGTCAACGTAGTTCGGACCAAGTTCTTTTTGTGTTTTTTATGAGCGACGTTAAGTTCGCGTCCGACAGTTAGGGTCGATGCCTATTTGCGTCTCAGACGGAAAGTAACGTTCCCTTTTTGAAAATAGCCTTTAGTTTGACAATCCTGCAGGATAAAAAGGTTTGAAGTTTGTTCGTATTTTTTAGGACAGAAGTGACTTGAGTTAGTTCATAACTCGACTTGAACCAAAGTCTATAACACGGGAGCGAATGTGTCGCATGGTCGCCCCCAATGGGACGTATGCTCAACACTCTAGAAGAGAGAAGGGGGACCCCTCAATCTTCATTTCCTATGTTTAAGGCTCATGTGCAAGGCAAGTTGACCTTATTAAGTATCTTAGAGATGTTATGAGATGAGAAGAGGGACTCAAAAGAAAAGAAAAACACTACGGGGAAAATCTATCCTAATGTTATCATGCAAAGATGGCCCTAAGGGGAGGTTTGACAACAACCTAAGCCTAAAGAAAAGAAAAGATGAGAGAAAGAAAGAATGGGAGTGGACATGGATAACTATCCACACTCCTAAATAACTTACCTTAGCCCCTGCATAAAAGGTTAGTACAAATAGACGCAAGTGACAATAAAACAGATGAAACTCAAACAAATCACAAACCAAAGAGAAATGTTTATAAACCAAATGAAATTCAACCAAAACAGAATGTGGATGACCTAAACATGAATCATGAAGTCAAAGAAGCAAACCCAAATGATGGCACAAGTGCCTTCTCAAACAAGTAGTCAGACATGATCAAGGAAGTGCATATAAGAAGATCTCAAACAAAGAGCAATCTCAAACAATTAGCAAAAAATCACCAAATTAATTATCAACATAACTCAACCAGGAGCAAACAACATGTCCAAAACTCATGTCAAAATTCAAAAGATAGGTCATCCAAACAATTGTGCAAAGTTCAGACAAGAAACATGACTCAATATGCAAAAAAGGAGGACTAAAATGCAATATGAAATGATTTTAAAAATGAGAGAAAAATGTTTTAATGACATTCAATATGTTGATGAATGAATGCAAAAGGAATGAATTCAAAATATTTTGTGGATGATGAGAAATAAAATAGACAAGTCATGGCATGCATATATGAAATAAATTCAAAAAGAAATTATTAAAATAATTAATTCAGATGATAAAAATAAAATGATAATAAAAAATAAAATCTTATAAAATCTTATAAAATTATAAATATGATTCATGAATTTTTTGGGAATTTTTTAATGCAAGAAACTATTTTTGAAAATGAAAATGAAAATGCAATAATTAAATAAAAATAAAATAGAAAGAAAATGAGTGGGGGTATGAACAGCAATAAAACACGTAGAGTATGAACATGGGCTCAAAATTAGGGGTGTAAATAGAAGGCCCAATCCACAAAAACCCATCAGAAAATAAAAATAATCCCACGTGACCCAGTCAAATGACTTGAATCAATATCCCCCATAGGATTAATCAAACGCCTGCCATCAGTCAACACATCAAACAAGTAAACGTGATCAATGGCTATGATGAAAAGATACAACATAATTAATGCATGCACGCACGCACACAATTAGTCAGAAATAACAAAAAGAAACACGTGCATAGCATACTCCCTCATTAATGCGCTGGCCTCATCATGGCCATCAGATCCAGTCAATGCTCCAGATCACATCATCAAGTCAAAAGTCAAAATAAAGGAAAGGATCAGATTAGGGATGCATGGTAGTTATCGTGGGTGCACACACATGTAAACCAATAAATAAAAACAAAATTTTAAATGCGTGGCAACGTGAGGACCGTTCGATCAAACAAATCAACGGTGGAAACTTCATCTCCTACCTCCAGCCCCTTCACCGGCCAGAACCTGGACCGGCCACCGGAGCTAGGGTTCCGGCCACCCTCTCCGGCCACCTGCAATGAAAAATGCACCAAAACACGCATGCGAATACACTATCTTGACCAGAATTCCACGAGAGTTAGTAATATCACATCAAAAATTACAAACAACCAACCTATAAGCCAAACCGAATGAAATAAGCCAAGGATCAAAATTTTAAAACTCACGCAACAACCAAATTACACGTCCATATTCAATATAAAATACATCATCACACTCAGCACCAATCATAGATCATTATGCATGTAAAAAAATAGAGTTTTAGGATCATGGAAAATACCACTGACCTGAGATCAAGCAATCCTTATCCTTGCTGTTAGCTTTCAATGATGGTTGATTTACGCTCTATGGATCTCCAGGAAGAAGGTTGTGAAAGAAGTTTTGAAGAAACCCCAATGGATTGAGAGATACGAAGGAGATATCTTTTTTAGGGTTCACTTGAAACTCTACCAAAATAACGTGTGTTTTTTTTAACCCTAGCATGAGTTAGCTTAAATAGATTAGGTTAATCCACTGATGATCACTTGGGCCTTGTTAATTCCACACTTAATGAGTTTTGGATGATTTTGGAAAATTGCACTATGTGAAATACACCCTCTTCCATGCATGTACACTCAAATATTTCATGATGGATCACTTATTTAACAATTTCTAATCACACCTAAATTGAAATTGGGCCTTGAAACATTTTGATTCATGAGTTTTGATGCCTCTTGCTATTTTGAATAATGGGAAATAAGTGATGAATCAACCATGGATCCACTTGGTTCAAAGGCCAAAAATGCTCCTTATGGGATGTTCTTTGATGTTAGAATGTGACATGAAGCAATGGAACCAATTATAGGTCCATATGTCCCAAAATGCAAAAGTTGTGAAAATGGAACCCTAAAACCCACTTTGCCTTCTTTTGGTCATAAATTGAGTTTCACAAATGATATGGAGATCCACTAGTACTTGTTGGAAAGGGGAGAAAAATATATTCAACTTTCATGTTTGAGGAAAATTCATTTGAAGCTTCCTTGATGATGAAAAGTCAAGTTGAATGCAGTGTAAGAACTTGCCCAAAAAGGAAACTTTCAAATTATAGATCATTTCCATATTTAGTAACTTTTGTACCAACCCTTGATTCTTGATAAATGGTATGAAACTTGACCCTTGAAGACCGTATGAGGATGTGAGACCTTGAAAACCTTGAAGAGAACCTCAAAATTTCACAGTTGACTTCCCCTCTCACTGTTGACTTTTCCCCAATTCTCCTGATTCCCCATCCATTGGCCAATTGAATCTCTCCTGAACCAAACTGATGGACAATATTCCATTCCTAGATACTTAGGGACCCAAGGGATACCATGGAATCAAGTCTTGCCCAAAAAATCAGAAATAAACTGACTTTATAGCAAACCCTAATCTTGGTACCCTCAGTTTAGGAGGAAATAGCACAGTCTCCAAATCCAAATTCCTCTGAATATGATGTGTATCCTCTCCAACAAAGATAAGATATGCCATTTGGTGATGATAAAAACCCAAGGAGCTTGCCCATCAGAGCACTAAACCCAAGAATCTCAAAACCCTAATTTTTGCACTGGTTAGGAGAGAGTGATCCACAATACAAGGACTCTTGCTTGAAGAACATCTTCTCCTCTTGAACTGTCTCAGGCACCTTGACCCCATGCTAAGAACCAATGATATGCACACATGATAATGCAAATAATGAAGTGAAACATAAGCCAGTTAGTACTTAAAGTAAGAGAGCAAATTTTGGGGTGCCACAGCTGCCCCTATTCAATCAACTTGGTCCTGAAGGTATGATAGCGACGGTTTTCAGACATTCCAGGATGCACGGGGATTGAATACCGAATGAGCCCCGAAAATTTGCTAATGGTGAGAATAACGAAATGGAGCGTGCTGAAAAATAAGGAGTATGACCTCAACCATACCCACAAAAATAAGATGAATACGACCTCAATCGTACCCACAAAACGAATACAACCTCAATTGCACCCGCAAAGGAAGACTGACCACAATCACTCTACCCACAAAGAAAACATGAATACGACCTCAATCACACCCACAAAACGAATACAACCTCAATTGTACCCGCAAAGAATAATCAACATAAAGTGGGCTTCGCCGGGGATAACGTGAAACAAAACTTCTGGTTTAAACCACCCCTACCGAGAAAGGGAAACTGGCAAACAAAATATGTCAAGCGAGAACTGACTACCAGGCGAGAACTAGATTTACCAAAGAGATGTCAGACGATAACTGACTACCAGGCGAGAACTGGGTTTACAAAAGAGATGTCAGGCGAGAACTGACTACCAGGCGAGAATTGGGTTTACACCAAATAAGTCAGTCGAGAACTGACTACCAGACGAGAACTGGATTTACAGAATAAGTCAGACGAGAACTGACTACCAGACGAGAACTGGGTTTCACCAAGTAAGTCAGACGAGAACTGACTACCAGACGAGAATTGGATTTACATAGGAGATTGGTCAATCCAAGGCAAACTCCTAACAAAGATATGGTCGTGAACCGAAAGGGTGAGAGGTGAAATCAACGGACTTACAACCCACAGATAAGATGACTCCACTGGGGAAAGGAGAAGTCTAAATAAATGACTCTGTCGGGGAGCACAGGTAGGATGAACACATTCCTCGGCGATCTCACTGAGGATGAACCAAAATCTCCTGAGTTATGCCATCTCTGCTGGGAAAGAGAACTGGCAAGGAAAACATCAAACCTGGCTTATGCTTCGAATGCAAATGTTTGAATTTTGTCGTAATGCTCCACACGAAGTGGAAATGCTACGCGTTTGAGGATGCAATGCAAATGCTTATGATATGCAAAAGGGGTCCCTCTGGCAAAATAAATGCTGGAGAGAAAAGATTAATTCAGCTGGGGATGACAAAAATAAATTGTCCTCTGAATCCAGGAACTCTGCTGAGAAGGGTCATACTGATCGACTCTTTGGATCAACAAATTCTACTGGGGATGAAATCCCAAAAGAACATCCACACTACCGGGGATTACACCTGTCCTTTACTGAAGGTAACATCAAACCTGAGATTCCTCCTCTGCTGGGGGAGTTGAGAATGAATGCCAATAACAGAACCGGAAGTCTGTTACTGAGGATTGCCAATAACAGATGGGCTTAGGACCTGCTGGGGGATGTCAGCCCATAATACCATCCTGCTCGGGGATACTGCTGAACTTAGCCTGCTGATGGGGAGAATGACTTTACTCCCACCTTGCTGGGGACTAGAATATGACATCGTCGGTGAGAGCATGCTTCCTGACTGGATGGGGAAGTGAACACCCTGATTCTGTGGGGAAATAACGTCTTGATCCAGAGAAAAAATACTTCCTAGGTCTCCTGCTGGGGAAGGTCTGCTCTGCTGAGGAAAAGGTGCAATCTCAATGCTGGGGAGAGCACCCCTACTGGGGAAGTACGATCCTGCTGCCATCTAACCTGACCTGTCCCTACGGTCATAAACGGCCCTTTAAACTTTCCACTTGCCCCAGACCACCAGGTCTAACTGAAGAAATCATCTCAAGAGGATTTTATAGGAGACCGGGCGTTCGCGCTGCCCCAGGGTCTTCAAACTCTTGGAGAGATTTATCATATCTCGACATAACTGCCCCAGTCTTCATAATCCATGACGTACATTACCTCGAAAGGGATCGTAATGACTTAAAAATACTCTGCTTTAGTACCTTGAGGAGGTGTTTTCAATTAACCACTTTCAGGAGTGGACAATCTCTCACGTTCTAGAGATGGCTGAATGCCCCAGAATAACTGAATTTCGGAGAGATTTCTCGACGTGGCTTCCCCATATTGGCTACATCTTAACATGACTTACTGGGGAGAGCCCACTCCACACTGAGCCTCTTGGCAGCATGTCCCTTGATATGATTGTCCTTCAGAATTTTCACCATCTCAACTTGGCGTAATCGAGCTTCTCGACTGTCGTTCATCGTGTAAGCTTCTTGGATATCAAACACATGCAAGCAGAAAATGTTTATTATGAGAATGACAATTTTAATGCAACACCCATGTTAACCTTGAAATTTTATTGAAAATGCGTCGCCAAGCTTTGTGAACGAATCACTAGCTGGGATGTGACCTTGATTTTTGAATGGAAAACAATGCGCACATGCAATACCAACCAATCTTATTAGCACAACTCATAGGAGTCAGGAACGTTATCCTGTTGTAGTACGCTTTCGGAATAAACCCTGTTTTAATTAGGACTTTAAAGGGTTGTAACGTGGTCTGGTTCACGGTTTCATAAAAAGGATTTATGGCTCAAAGTTTATCGGTGCCCACCCACTCTTCGTGATGTTCTCCAGTCCTATGTTCAGTTAATCTGACACAAGTGCTCATCTCTCAAAAGGTTTACGATCTTTAAGGGACCCACGCAACTAATGGTTTGACACCTAAGGAGGTTTTGGGGTGACAGTCATCCCTTTTTATCTTTTGTGTCTGTAATCACACAAATTTGTTCTTATCGAGGATTTTCTCTTTTAATGCTTTTCGCTTTTTCTTTCTTTTGCTTTTTTGATCCCTAATTTTTGCCTGGACTGACTCTTTTGAGTTTTTCGATTTTGAAGTCCAGCGGGATGCCCTAACTTTTGCCTAAGTCGTTTATTTTCAAGTCTCGACTTATCAGGCTTTCTTTTTTTTTATTCCCCTTTTTGAACAAAGCGTGTGACACTGCTTGTCTTACTTGCTTAACAGGGTTATGACTGCCTCACTCCTTGATTGTTGATGGATAACCATTGTGGTTTCACATCTCTTGACCTCTTGACGGTGGGGTAGAAGGTAATGGATCCTCAGATGCACACTCTCCTTGAAGTTTGAACGCTTGGTCAAACTAACTGACGCCTACCCTGCCCCTGGGTTAAGTATGAGGGTTTTTTTTCGTACGAAAGAAGCTCCTACTTCAAGGCTCAAAGGGGTTAACGAGGGTCTATCTCCCTTATATCTCCAGTGTTTGTGAATTGGAAACAATGCCTGTACATCCTTAACAGGGTTTCATCCAAATGCGCACCATTAGAAATCTGCGCTCTTATTTCGTCATCCTCCCTCAAGAGTTCTAAACAAGAAAATTGGTATTGCAGCGCATATAAACATTTAAGAGTGAACACGAATGGATTACTTCAAGGAAAACATGCTCATTGTATTATGATCGTCATTAAAACAAACAAGTTTCTACATGCATACAATGCTTTAACGAGAAATGAAAAACTACAAATGAAAATGCAGTAAAGAAACTGATGACTGCCGTTGTTGAGAAGACTTGACTCCGCTTGGACTACTGGCTTTAGGAGATGACCCTTGAAGTCTTCAAACAGGTGAGAGGTCGACATGCACAACCAAGTCTCCTTCTGGAAATGATATGTACCCTTTGTCAATCAATTGTTGCACTTTGGCTTGGAAGGCTTTGCAATCTTCGGTTGAGTGCCCCATAGATCCTCCATGATATCCACATTGCACATGGGGATTGTACCCCGGAGGGTATGGTTTTGGAACAGGCTTCAAAGTCTTAGGCTCCACCAATGAGTTTCAAACCAGGTGTGGCAAGAGTTGACTATACGACATGGGAACTGGATGAAGAGGAGCATTCCTTCTTTCCAAGTTGTTGCGCGGCCTATGCTGATTCTGACGCTGATACTTCTGTTGTTGAGGAGCATAAGGTTGTTGGTACTAAACGACATTAGTCTCTCCTTCTTCTCCCCTGTAACGTTTCTTCGCATTTTCAGAATAACCGGGAGCAACTTGAATCTTTCCCGTTTTGATGCCGTTTTCGACTCTTTCTCCTGCCAATACAAGACCTGAAAATCCAGCTGACAAACATCCAACCAATTTCTCATAATAATTCCCCTGAAGCGTATCCATGAACATATCAACGAGCTCTCTTTCCAACATCGGAGGTTGAACTCGGGAAGCCAATTCACGCCACCTTTGGGCGTACTCTCTAAAGCTTTCATTGCTCTTTTGAGACATATTCTGCAGCTGTGTACGATTGGGAGCCATATCAGTGTTATATTGATAGTGTCTAATAAATGCCCCTGCCAGCTCTCTCCAACTACGAACGTTTTTCCTCTCTAGCTGCATATACCATTCCAGGGATGCCCCAGATAGGCTATCTTGAAAGCAATGCATCATCAACTTTTCGTTCTTTGCGTGAGCAGCCATTTTACTCGTGTATGCCCTGACGTGAGTCCTTGGGCAAGTCATACCATTGTACTTTTCGAAGGTAGGAGTCTGAAACTTGTGTGGGATAACAACGCCTGGAACCAACCCCAAATCCTCTAAATCCATACCCACCAAATCTTGATTGGCAATACCCCTCAGTTGTTCCTCAATCAACCTGAATCTCTGATCAGTGTCAATCTGGGAACCAGCATCCCCACCTGGCACAGAGAATGCATCATCTTGAATATCATCAAACTGACGGCCATGAATAGCACAGACACCAATACCACCTCCCTCTACATTTTCAGCCCCGCCCGGAGCGATCACAACACCAGAAACAGGAATACCTCCGCCCGGAGGGCCATTCTGAACATTAGTACTAATAACACCAGTATGACCTCCTCCATGAAGGACACCATCTTCATCAATCCTTGCAATCAGTGGTTGGACAACAGTTCTTAACTGCTCTTGGCCCTGAGAAACCCCTTGCATTAAATCCATGAATTGGTTCATGCGGGTCCGCATCTCAGTCATCTCAGCTTGTAGTTGATCCATGAGTCTTTTCTGATCTTGTCTGGTAGAATACCGGTGAATGTGTTGATCTGCAATCCTGTACTGAGGAGGAGAACCAAGTAAGAACGCCAGAGATAAACACCTATTATGCAAAATGATTATGAATATGCAAATGCAAATGAACATGTTTTAAAAAATCGCAGGGCGATCCACCCCTTGATTCCAGTTTAACAATAAGATAGAACGGGACTTCTGCTCATATATTAAGAAAACCAGAGGAAAACCATATGTCAACGATCACAGCTCGAGATAATAGGTATGAACACAATAATCATGGATCCCAACCAACAAGCCTGGTGGTGATCCTAATACAATAGAGAGAAAGAGGACTACGGCATGTCATCAAAGTCCACAAGTGCCAATTCCCCAGGTTCTGCCATAGAAACAACCTTGTGAACAGGATCCAGAATAAGTGATGGGAACTTGTACACTACGATGTTCTTTCTCTTCCCAGTACTCATCCTTAATAGTCTTCAAAAACTGGAATCAAAGTTAGGATGCAACCCTGCAAATGAACAAAACATGTTAGGATGCAGAATGATGATGCAAATGCACACATGGGATCAAGGATGCCACACAGATTGAACAACTGCTACACTGAACCACTGTATAATCTCAAAGGATCTACCCAAATACCCAGAATACCAACATAACCATAGTACCACACTGATAAATCTGCTGATCAGAAAACCGGGTATGTTGAAGGTCAATGTTACCTGCAAACCTGTAAACACCCTGCCCTCTCACATGTGGGTACTAGAAAGCCGAGGATCCTCAATATCACGGGCTCTCAGGTCGAGAAATGATGATACGGTCACCATTTCTGGTTTGGCATCATCACCAATCGAGGAGGCCTCAACTGATTCCCCTCAAAAAAGAAAACATCCCACGGCAAGTCCTCAGCTTCGGCACTGAGGTCGAGAAGCAATAGTACATTCATCCCTCATGGTACAGTACTATCGCCAAACGAGGAGTGCTTCCACCGATTCTTTTCCAAAGGAGACCCTATAGCAAGTTCCCAGTATTGGGTTCTCGGATCGACATGTGCAATGGGTTTGCCATTTCTGGTCTGCCATTATCACGTCTCGGGAGGAGTGTCATTACTGAGTTCTCGGGAATGGTCGCCAGAGTCGACAGCTTTCCAGGTTACATTCAATCATCTACACCAATGCGCAGGATAGAACATTACCAAGGAGAACCTCGTCTGGATGTGGAGTTTTCATGTATACTACATCTGGCTAAATGCCACACAAGTCACACTACTTGCCACGCTAATCCTACGTGTATGCTCAAGCCTGGGTATTGGGCTTATCTCTCAGAACTCCCAACCCGCCAAACAGAAAAATAGTGCAGCAGCTGATAATAATATGCAATGCAGAAAATGCGGTAAAAATAAAATACAACAAACAAAGAAAAACAAAAACACAAACACCCAAAGAGAACAATGACAAGCAAGCGCTAGGATTGACTCGCTTAGGGATGGACCAGCATAGGTCAACCAGAGTCCCCAGCAGAGTCGCCAGCTGTCGCTCCCAGGATTTTCATCCAGGTACAAACGCGAAAGTGGCGCAGAAAACAGAGTCGCCAGCCGTGTAAATTTATCCCAAGAGAGGGAAAGGGAACACCGCATAAACCTGAGGAAGAGGGAAAGGAATGGTCATCACAACCATAGCCTGGATTCGGGAGTTGGTTACGCGAGGAGAAGGTGCTAGCACCCCACGCGTCCATCGTACTCGATGGGATCCACGCTTGTTGTCTATTCTAAGGGTGAGTTATCCTATCATCTATGGCTGTACTAAGACGGGGAAGGGAAAGACAAAGACAGACTCGGTAGGACGTCGTCGTCCTAGGCCTACGTACTCCCTTTGTGCAATGGGAAATTCAGAGTCAACGTAGTTCGGACCAAGTTCTTTTTGTGTTTTTTATGAGCGACGTTAAGTTCGCGTCCGGCAGTTAGGGTCGATGCCTGTTTGCGTCTCAGACGGAAAGTAACGTGCCATTTTTGAAAATAGCCTTTAGTTTGACAATCCCGCAGGATAAAAAGGTTTGAAGTTTGTTCGTATTTATTAGGGCAGAAGTGACTTGAGTTAGTTCATAACTCGACTTGAACCAAAGTCTATAACACGGGAGCGAATGCGTCGCATGGTCGCCCCCAATGGGACGTATGCTCAACACTCTAGAAGAGAGAAGAGGGACCCCTCAATCTTCATTTCCTATGTTTAAGGCTCGTGTGCAAGGCAAGTTGACCTTATTAAGTATCTTAGAGATGTTATGAGATGAGAAGAGGGACTCAAAAGAAAAGAAAAACACTACGGGGAAAATCTATCCTAATGTTATCATGCAAAGATGGCCCTAAGGGGAGGTTTGACAACAACCTAAGCCTAAAGAAAATAAAAGATGAGAGAAAGAAAGAATGGGAGTGGACATGGATAACTATCCACACTCCTAAATAACTTACCTTAGCCCCTGCATAAAAGGTTAGTACAAATAGACGTAAGTGACAATAAAACAGATGAAACTCAAACAAATCACAAACCAAAGAGAAATGTTTATAAACCAAATGAAATTCAACCAAAACAGAATGTGGATGACCTAAACATGAATCATGAAGTCAAAGAAGCAAACCCAAATGATGGCACAAGTGCCTTCTCAAACAAGTAGTCAGACATGATCAAGGAAGTGCATATAAGAAGATCTCAAACAAAGAGCAATCTCAAACAATTAGCAAAAAATCACCAAATTAATTATCAACATAACTCAACCAGGAGCAAACAACATGTCCAAAACTCATGTCAAAATTCAAAATATAGGTCATCCAAACAATTGTGCAAATTCAGACAAGAAACATGACTCAATATGCAAAAAAGGAGGACTAAAATGCAATATGAAATGATTTTAAAAATGAGAGAAAAATGTTTTAATGACCTTCAATATGTTAATGAATTAATTCAAAAGGAATGAATTCAAAATATTTTGTGGATGATGAAAAATAAAATAGACAAGTCATGGTATGCATATATGAAATAAATTCAAAAAGAAATTATTAAAATAATTAATTCAGATGATAAAAATAAAATAATAATAAAAAATAAAATTTGAGAAAATCTTATAAAATTATAAATATGATTCATGAATTTTTTGGGAATTTTTTAATGCAAGAAACTATTTTTAAAAATGAAAATGAAAATGCAATAATTAAATAAAAATAAAATAGAAAGAAAATGAGTGGGGGGTATGAACAGCAATAAAACACGTTGAGTATGAACATGGGCTCAAAATGAGGGGTGTAAATAGAAGGCCCAATCCACAAAAACCCATCAGAAAATAAAAATAATCCCACGTGACCCAGTCAAATGACTTGAATCAATATCCCCCATAGGATTAATCAAACGCCTGCCATCAGTCAACACATCAAACAAGTAAACGTGATCAATGGCTATGATGAAAAGATACACCATAATTAATGCATGCACACACGCACATAATTAGTCAGAAATAAAAAAAGAAACACGTGCATAGCATACTCCCTCATTAATGCGCTGGCCTCATCGTGGCCATCAGATCCTGTCAACGCTCCAGATCACATCATCAAGTCAAAAGTCAAAATAAAGGAAAGGATCAGATTAGGGATGCATGGTAGTTATCGTGGGTGCACACACATGTAAACCAATAAATAAAAACAAAATTTTAAATGCGTGGCAACGTGAGGACCGTGCGATCAAACAAATCAACGGTGGAAACTTCATCTCCTACCTCCAGCCCCTTCACCGGCCGGAACCTGGACCGGCCACCGGAGCTAGGGTTCTGGCCACCCTCTCCGGCCACCTGCAATGAAAAATGCACCAAATCACGCATGCGAATACACTATCTTGACCAGAATTCCACGAGGGTTAGTAATATCACATCAAAAATTACAAACAACCAACCTATAAGCCAAACCGAATGAAATAAGCCAAGGATCAAAATTTTAAAACTCACGCAGCAACCAAATTATACGTCCATATTCAATATAAAATACATCATCACACTCAGCACCAATCACAGATCATTATTCATGTAAAAAAATAGAGTTTTAGGATCATGGAAAATACCACTGACCTGAGATCAAGCAATCCTTATCCTTGCTGTTAGCTTCCAATGATGGTTGATTTACGCTCTATGGATCTCCAGGAAGAAGGCTATGAAAGAAGTTTTGAAGAAACCCCCAATGGATTGAGAGATACGAAGGAGAGATCTTTTTTAGGGTTCACTTGAAACTCTACCAAAATAACGTGTTTTTTTTAGCCCTAGCATGAGTTAGCTTAAATAGATTAGGTTAATCCACTGATGATCACTTGGGCCTTGTTAATTCCACACTTAATGAGTTTTGGATGATTTTGGAAAATTACACTATGTGAAATACACCCTCTTCCATGCATGTACACTCAAATATTTCATGATGGATCACTTATTTAACAATTGCTAATCACACCTAAATTGAAATTGGGCCTTGAAACATTTTGATTCATGAGTTTTGATGCCTCTTGCAATTTTGAATAATGGGAAATAAGTGATGAATCAACCATGGATCCACTTGGTTCAAAGGCCAAAAATGCTCCTTATGGGATGTTCTTTGATGTTAGAATGTGACATGAAGCAATGGAACCAATTATAGGTCCATATGTCCCAAAATGCAAAAGTTGTGAAAATGGAACCCTAAAACCCACTTTGCCTTCTTTTGGTCATAACTTGAGTTTCACAAATGATATGGAGACCCACTAGTACTTGTTGGAAAGGGGAGAAAAAGATATTCAACTTTCATGTTTGAGGAAAATTCATTTGAAGCTTCCTTGATGATGAAAAGTCAAGTTGAATGCAGTGTAAGAACTTGCCCAAAAAGGAAACTTTCAAATTATAGGTCATTTCCATATTTAGTAACTTTTGTACCAACCCTTGATTCTTGATAAATGGTATGAAACTTGACCCTTGAAGACCGTATGAGGATGTGAGACCTTGAAAACCTTGAAGAGAACCTCAAAATTTCACAGTTGACTTCCCCTCTCACTGTTGACTTTTCCCCAATTCTCCTGATTCCCCATCCATTGGCCAATTGAATCTCTCCTGAACCAAACTGATGGACAATATTCCATTCCTAGATACTTAGGGACCTAAGAGATACCATGGAATCAAGTCTTGCCCAAAAAATCAGAAATAAACTGACTTTATAGCAAACCCTAATCTTGGTACCCTCAGTGTAGGAGGAAATAGTACAGTCTCCAAATCCAAATTCCTCTGAATATGATGTGTATCCTCTCCAACAAAGATAAGATATGCCATTTGGTGATGATAAAAACCCAAGGAGCTTGCCCATCGGAGCACTAAACCTAAGAATCTCAAAACCCTAATTTCTGCACTGGTTAGGAGACAGTGATCCACAATACAAGGACTCTTGCTTGAAGAACATCTTCTCCTCTTGAACTGTCTCAAGCACCTTGACCCCATGCTAAGAACCAATGATATGCACACATGATAATGCAAAGAATGAAGGGAAACATAAGCCAATTAGTACTTAAAGTAATAGAGCAAATTTTGGGGTGCTACACTCACGTCCGTTGTACTCAACGGGAACCTCTTAATTCGAATCGCGATACTCGTTAGCTAAGCATGTTTGTTTTCTTCTCTAAAATAAATGCGAAAATGTAAAGGGAAAAGGAAAACATACTTAGGGGAAATGGGTGGTCTAAGGATAGGATGCTCGGCAAGATCATCGCGACCTCGGGCCTACGTATGCTCATTCGGACGAGAATGAGGAATCAGAGCAATCGTAGTTCGACTACGGGGTTTGACGGAAAAAGATGGTAGTGTGCAAACGGGGGAAAAAGAAAAAGTGTGGACGCAAACGGGGGAAAAAGAAAAAAGTGTACTCACCAAGATCGCCGCAATCTTGTTCCTACGTATCTTTATTCGGACGAGAATAAAGAATCAGAGCAGTCGTAGTTCATGGTACGCCCACGAAACAAGGGAGGGTTGGTTGATTTTTAAAAGAGGCGTCAATTGCTTACACACGAGTAAGAGAACTCGCACCCAAACAATCGAAGAGAGATCAAAGACTTGAACCCCCATTTTTCACCTTGAAAGAGTTTCGATAGTTGTTAGTTTTTTTGAATTTTATTGTGAAAATCCGCTTGACGTGGGATCAAGGGTTTATTGTATGCGCTTGATAAATGCCTCACAAATGCCTTCATGTCTCAGAATGATAAAGAGTCTTTCAAGGAGTATGCTCAACGCTTGAGAGAGTTGGCTTCCCAGGTTGAACCTCCTTTGGCTGAGAAAGAGTTAACCGGAATGTTCATAGATACCCTGTCCCCATTCTATTGGGAGAAGATGGTTGGAAGTGTTTCCTTCAATTTCACTAATTTGGTTACTATTGGCCAAAGATTAGAGGAAGGTCTTAAGAAGGGAAAAGTATCCAAGGCTGTTGAATCTTCCAATGCTGTGAAGAAATCCTATGGTAACTTTCAGAAGAAAAAGGAAGATCATACTAACGTTGTCGTGGCTGAAACAAGAAGGCATCGTCCCCGACCTTAGTATGCTATTCACCCTGTTGTTGCTGCTGTTACTCCTATGGTTGCTGCACCACGACCAGCTCAAGCTTTCCAACGTCCGGCTGCAGAACAGAGCCAATATCGTAATAGGGTTCAATTTGATCCTATTCCCATGACTTACACTGAGCTTTATCCTGGTTTGGTTCAACAAGGTTTGATTACCACAAGGCCTCTGCCTCCTCCTCTAAATCCTCTTCCGGCCGGCTATAGGGCTGATCTTCATTGTGAATACCATCAAGGTGGTGCAGGCCATAATTTGGAAAGTTGTTTTGCATTGAAGGCTAGAGTACAAGAGCTGATGAGAAACAAAATCCTCTCCTTTAAGGACAATCCCAATGTTCAGAACAACCCTCTGCCAAGGCACGCCAAGTGAAGCTTCAGTCGACTTCAGCAAATTATCCTCCTAAAAGCCAGTGTTTCAGACATGACAGCTCATCCATGTTGTTGACTAGTCACTACGCCATGTTTCTTATTGTTTTCATTTTTCTTTGTTTTGTAATAGCTGTTTGCTTTCAAATTATGTTTGTACTTTCACAATTAATGAAATGAGCACTGCAACTTTTGATTCAATTCATTTGTGTTTGCTATTTACTTCTTATTGCTTCCTCTTTCATTAAAAATAAAATAAATAAAAAAATTTGTCCACTTTCTGTTGATTATGAAAATATTGGATGGAGGATGATGAAAACGTTATACCCATAATTTTTGTTGGTATGCTTTTAAATCAAAACTTTGCTGACGATGTAAGGCATTGTTTCAGTTCCCCAAACACTGGAGAAATAAGGAAGTTAACCCCTCTTTAACCCCTTCGAGCCTAGAAGTAGGAGTTTCTTTCTTTACAAATAAAAACCCGCAATTTTAACATGGGGCAGGGTAGTTCTCAGTTAACTGGGTTGTGCATTCAATTATAAGAGCAACATTCAAGACGCCTCTCAATAAAGTTCACAAATGTTCCTTCGCACACAGCAAGCAAGTGTCGAAGATGTCTTTCAAGTCAAACGCCAATGATGATTCACTGTAATCCTTAAGCCAGGCAGTCACTAAAAAAAAGACAAAAAAAAAAGAAAAGAAAAGAAGAAAGAACAAGCTTGTATGACAACCAAAAGTTGTAAGGAAGCAGTGATCGCCATCTCAAGTCCATTGAATTTTGAACCATCATCGCTATCATCAGTGCAATTCCTAACTCATGGGAATTTGAGTGCATAGTTTGAGTTAACTGAGCATAGGACTAAAGTTCATCACGTAGATTGGGTGGGTACAAATAAACTTTGAGCCTTTATCCTTTGTTTCTTAAACCGTGAACCAGGCCACGTTATAACCCTCAAAAGACCTAACTGAAGCAAGGTTATTTTGAAAGCGTACTACTGCAAGGTTGCGTAAACTGACTCCAAAAGATCTTTACAGATCATTTGTTTTTGGCATCATACCCTTGTGCCTTACCTTTCACTTTTTAATGTCTTGAATCACCGTGTTCTGACCAGTATCCGATATACTTTGCACCTGTTTCAAAATGATTTTGATTTCAAAAATTGCATGAACTTTGCATTTACCATGTTTGTACAAATACTTTTGTTTGCAAACTAGCTTTCTTCTTAAGAGATTTTCAAACATTTGAGAAACTTGGTCGGTGATCCAATCAGGGGCAAGTTCCTTCCATATCCTGTTGAGAATCAGTTCAAGATTTGTGGTTTAATGGCGACTTCTCAAAATTGGTTTATACAGAAGTTTTTCAAGACTCGGTCTGGGGCAAGCTTTCCAAGTGTACAGTAAAATAATCAGCTTTCAAGACTCAGACTGGGGCAAGCTTTCTAAGAGCACCATGAAGCAGTCATTTTAGAATCAATCAAACTGAAGCAATGATCATCTTATCTACAACAGTCAGCTAATCTGGGGCAGTTTACTTGAAGAATCCCCAAGCAGCTCTTCATCCTTCCTACGAGGATCATCAATTTGGATATAGTTTACCAGTGTGGCAATGATGTGTTCAGCAGTTGCATCTCTAATCCTAAGCGGAATGGCAGTGATCTCCGTGTGGAGGAATCAGTCTTCCAGTTTTGTCTTCTCCACAAAAGAGTCGTGTTGTGTCGTCAGCATCTTCATCTGTATAATTCATATACGTATGCATATCATGAGTGTTTCATCCTCATTTGTATTTCTCCCAAGGTCGTGTCATTATCCACATCTTACCTTACCAAAACGTTACCTGTCCTTTTCATTCAGTGTCATTCCTGAATGTTGTCATTATCTTGCGCATCTAATCCTGTTGATAGATGTTTATCTTCTCTCATTCTAGTGCTATTCCTGGATCTTTATATTCTTTCACTCCAGTGCCATTCCTGGATGTCTTTCTCATTATCATTTGATACTATTCCTGAATATAGTGATTTACCTTTACTTTCGGTGTCATTCCTGAAAGTTTATAGTCATTTAATGCTGTCTTGGATACTGTGATCCCTTTTATCCAATGCCTTCTTAGATTTCACCTTTTGTCTCATTCGTATCTGATGCCTTCTCAGATATTATGAGTTATACCTTTCATCTAAAGCCATTATTGGATGGCTGGTGTTTTTTTACATTCAATGTCATTCTTGAATGTAGTCTTTGTTCACACTCATCTAAAGCCATTATTAGATATTGTGAGTTATACCTTTCATTCAAAACCGTTATTGGATGTCTGGTTTCTTTACCATCTGATCCCTTTCTGGATGTGTCTCTCTTTCTGATGTTTTTTTCAGGTCGGGTCTTTGTTCACTTTATCTAAAGCCGTTATTAGATATTGTGATCTATACCTTTCATTCAAAGCCAGTATTGGATGTCCGATTTCTCTACCATCTGATGCCTATCCGGATGTGTCTCTCTTTCTGATATTTTTCAGATAGAGTCTTTGTTCACTTTATCTAAAGCCGTTATTAGATATTGTGATTTATACCTTTTGTTCAAAGCCATTATTGGATGACTGGCTTCTTTGCATTCAAAGCAATTCTTGAATGTAGTCTCTGTTCACATTCATCTAAAGCCATTATTAGATATTATAATTTGTACCCTTCATTCACAGCCATTAGTGGATGACTGGTTTTTTTTGCCATCTGATGTTTTTCCGGATGTGTCTTTCTCTGTCTTTTCTGGTTTTTCTTGAAGATCCCGTTTGAACTCTTCAGTATAAGAAAATCCCAGAAAATCTTTTGTTGGTGTCTATCCTTTTATCCCAAATTGATCCCCAGGGGAGATCATGTCTTCTTTATGGTTCCATGCCCAGTAAAGAGTGTACTTTCATTTCCCCAGTGTCGTCCGGTCACCTATAAACCTGTCGTCAATCTCCTTGGAGTTTTCCCTAGTGGAGAGCCCCTCTCTGGCTCCCATCCCCAATGAGGGTCTGTAGGATTTCCTCTTTATTTTTCTATCCCCGGTGCATCCTTAGAGTCTCCCCAGTGAGTCTATCATTGGACAGTCTGTATCCCCAGTGAGTCTTTCTCATGAATGCTAACCTTATCCTTCCCCAGTAAGCTCACATGTGGTGGATTGCCCTTCATCCTTGGTGTTTTGTTTGTCTGCCCCTTTGCATTTAGCATTCCATCATTTTCATCATATTAGAGTTCATTGCATGTCAGCATTTTTGTCCATAGCATTGCATGTCAGTGCGTCTGAGGGCAAAATTTCGGTTATCTATATTTAAATACCTTCCACCATGATTTCATGAAGACTATCATCACTCATGTCATCCAGTGAAGATATTTAAATAGGGGCAACTGTTGTACCCCAAATTTTACCCTCCGATATTCTGATCGTTTGCATATCCTTTTCATTGGTCTCTGTTTTCGCATTTTAGTAAACATATCAATAATCATGCATTTTTTTGTTAGAATTTAATTTGTTTTATTTATTTTTTTCACTAACTATTTTCAATTATCTTTTTTATTATTTTTAGTTTTATTATTATTATTTATTTTTTTATTATTATTATTATTAATTTTTTTATTATTAGTTTTATTATCATTATTAGTTTTATTATTATTAGTTTTATTATTACTAAGCTTTATTATTATTATTATTACTTTTATTTCGTTTATCTTCATGGTAAGTGGGGACCACTACAATACAAACACTTCACATGGATTACCAACTTGGATTTATCAATGGCCAAAAAGCATTCTTACACTTCACTTATCAATGGCCAAGAATCATTCTCATAAAGTCACATGGATTGCCACATCAACACTCCCACTTTATTCACACTATAAATAAGATCTCTCATTCTCTCATTTGAGACACACCAGATTCACCCCACACAAAGGCTGAATACTCTCTTAATTTTCTCCCTCAATTATTCTTGCAAATTTTCTGGAGAGAAGGCTCGTCTTTATTTTTCCATAACTCGTGTCATTGAAGAGGCAGTGGACCGTCTCCACTAGGTAACATTCACCTCTTTTATTTCTCCGTTTTCAAAGTACCATGATCATTTATCTATGCTGTTATCAAGTTCATTAGCATGTTAATATTTTTCTGGAAAAAGTATTGTAATATCCTATAATTTTTGTTTGGTTTTATTATGAATGATGTTTAAAAGATAAGATAAAAATTCAAAAAGACAAAAAAAACATGCTGCATCACCACCCTTTTATTATTTCATACTATCTTTATTTTATTTTCCATTTATTTCTTAATTTTGTTTCTCTAGTTTTTATTTTAGGAGCACTTTGAATTTTTAGTTTCAATTTATCATGTTATTTTTTGAATTCATAACTTTTTCTTTCGAATTTTGTTTTGATTTTTATTTTTCGCTTACGATCTTTATTTCGATTTTTAGGGCCAATGATTTTACAAAATCATGACTTAGTTGATTTATGCAAAATGACTAAAAAGTCTTGATATGTATGAGGCTCATTTCTTTATTCTTGTTGGTCAATGAAAGTCGAATATCAAAAGATTATCGATCCTCCGATTAAATCTTGATCAAGACGAGACTAACTTTATTCTTCATTTCGAGTCCATTTTCTTTACTTTAGGCCGATGGCATTGCACAAATCTTGACTTTGATTATTTCAAATCAATAAAGTCTTGATAAATATGAGGCCACTTTTTACTTATTTTTATTGGTTGATGAAAGTAAAAAATCTAAGATTATCGATTTATCGATTTAAATCTTGATTAAGACGAGACCAACCTTATTTTTTCATTCTGGTTTCATTATCTTTATTTTGGTCGATGACATAACAAACTTCATGGTTTGGTTGACTTCATTGAATCAACAAAACTTTGATCAATATGAGACCGCTTTCGCTTTATTTCAGTTTCATTCACTTTTTAGTCGATGAAAGTCAAGAATCATTGATTATCGATTCCTCGATTAAATCATGATTAGGACAAGATTAATTCTATTTCGTGTTCTTAGCAAGCAAACATAACATAACACAAACTTAGCAAGAGGTTCCTGTAGAGTACTACAGATACTTAGGGTGCTAATACCTTCCCTTTGTATAACCAACCCCCGAACCTTAGATCTCCCCCTTTAGGTTTTTTAACGATCTTGAACCTTTCCTTTGGGATAAATCAAAGTCGGTTGTAAAAGAAAATGATGCAAGTTAAGTAATAGCTTGTTATCCGATTTTCACCGCAACAGGAGGGAAAGGAAAATATCGAGAAAACCTTTAAGGAGAAGGGTAAGAACATGGTCGTCGCAACTACATTCTGGGTTCGGGAGTCAGTTACGTGAGGGGACGGTACGCGCACCCCCTCACGTCCGTTGTACTCAACGGGAACCTCTTAATTCGAATCGCGATACTCGTTAGCTAAGCTTGTTTGTTTTCTTCTCTAAAATAAATGCGGAAATGTAAAGGGAAAAGGAAAAGATACTAAGGGGAAATGGGTGGTCTAAGGATAGGATGCTCGGTAAGATCATCGCGACCTCGGGCCTACGTATGCTCATTCAGACGAGAATGAGGAATCAGAGCAATCGTAGTTCGACTACGGGGTTTGACGGAAAAAGATGGTAGTGTGCAAACGGGGGAAAAAGAAAAAGTGTGGACGCAAACGGGGGAAAAAGAAAAAAAGTGTGCTAGCCAAGATCGTCGCAATCTTGTGCCTACGTATCTTTATTCGGATGAGAATAAAGAATCAGAGCAGTCGTAGTTCATGGTACGCCCACGAAACAAGGGAGGGTTGGTTGATTTTTAAAAGAGGCGTCAATTGCTTACACACGAGTAAGAGAACTCGCACCCAAACAATCGAAGAGAGATCAAAGACTTGAACCCCCATTTTTCACCTTGAAAGAGTTTCGATAGTTGTTAGTTTTTTTTTTATTTTATTGTGAAAATCCGCTTGACGTGGGATCAAGGGTTTATTGTATGCGCTTGGTTATTTGAAAAGAATTGGATTTGATTTTAAATAATATAGGCGTCAATTGTTTACACACGAGTAAGAAAACTCGCACCCAAACAACCGAAGAGAAATCAAAGACTTGAAATCTCGTTTTTCACCTTAAAGAGTTGTGATAGTTGTTAATTGTTTTTGAGTTTGGTTATGAAAATCCACTTGACGTTGGATCAAGGGTTTATTTGTTTATGAAAAGAATTTGATTGAAAAGACTTGAGGTTGATTTTGAAAGTGGCTCAACGACGAATCGAGAGTTTGGTTGAAAAGGTTTGTTTAGAAAATGGCTCGACGACGAATCGAGGCTTTGGTGTGAAAATGGGTTGTTTGAAAAATGTCTCGACGACGAATCGAGGTTTTGGTTTGAAAATGGGTTGCATATGCTAGTCCCTAGGGGTGCTCCTAGTAAACAAACCACAATCAAAACAATATTAAGTGCGTACATCGGAATGGGGGAGGGATACATGTAAATTACAAGTGTTGACAGAAATAAATGGTCTCATTATAAGGTAGCCCAAGAGGAAGCCGTGTGTGTGCAAAGTGTCCTAAACTAAACCTTGAGCAAGCGTCGAGCAAATGATCATCATAATCAACAGTTCATTAGCTAATTGTTTTTAGGGTTTCGATATTTATTAATTGTTTTCGATTAAATGGTGAACAAATAAACAATGGTTAGACAAATAAATATGGATATGATATGAACAATATGAATAAGAATATGAACAAGATAATAATCAAGATAAAATGACAAGGTATAATATTGACATAAAAAATAAAGTTGGTCTCGTCTTAATCGGATTTAATCGGGAAATCGATAATCAACGACTTTTGACTTTTATTGACCAAAAGTGAGAATGAATAAGATAATGGAAAATAAATCGAAATAGACATGAAAAATCGGTCTCGTCTTAATCAAAATCTTAAATCGATAATCGATAGGTTATGACATTAGACTTTCATTGACCAAAAATTGAATAAAAGAATATGTGAAATGAAAATTAAATAGAAATTAGAAATTAAATCGGAAATATGAATAAAGGCATAAAGGTCTCACCTTTATCGAGATTTAATCGAGAATTCGATAAATCGATCGATATTTGGTTTTCATCGACCCAAAATGAATAAGAACAATAATAAAAATGACATAAAATCGAGAAAATGAATACAAAGGATAAAGGTCTCACCTTTATCGAGATTTAATCGAGAAATCGATAAATCGATCGATATTTGGTTTTCATCGACCTAAAATAAATGTAAATGAACCAAAAAATGATAGAAATAAAATTGAAAATGACACGAAAAAATAGTAAAGGTCTCATTTTTATCGAGATAAGTCGAGAAATCGACAAATCAATCGATATATGTTTTCATTGACCTAATAAATAACATTATGAACAAAAATAAATTGTAAATAAATGGTAGATAAATTGTAAATAAATAAATGAGTAGGTAGGCCTCAAATAAATCGAGATTTAATCGGTTTGATTAAATCATGAATATGTTATATCATTGGCCCAAAAAAAATGAAAAAAAAACAAAATCAATTAAAGGATAAAACTTATTAGAAGTTAAAAGAATTAACATAAAAAACTAAAAAACAAAACAAGAATGAAATCCTATGGGCTAAGACCATAGCCCATCATCTATGTTGCTTAAAAAAACGGTGCCAAAAAACAAGAAATAGGAATGAAATAGCAACACGGGCCTATGAGCCCAAATACCATACAGATTGTTTTTTTTTTTTAAAGAAACAACAATTCTCAAGAGTAAAACCTAAAAGGCTACGGTTCAAAACATTTTTTTTAAAAGAAAAGGACTTGGGAAAAGCATGGTCAAACTCATTAATTTAAAATTAGGAAAAACAAGCTCATAATAGCACCTCTTCATCATCGCTGAACAAATTGGAACAAAACCAACAAGCCAGAACAAGTGAAGAAGAAAAACAAAGAAGGATCCCGTTCCAACCTTCGATGCTTCGCAATCTCAGCGTCTCAAGTTTCCTCTCGCATGCTTCGATTTCGCTCAAAGATCCGTTTTAGATTTCGATCCGTCTCAAATCAGGTTTGTTCGATTTCAATTTCTCCCTTCGTCTCGCTCTTTCTATTTCAACTCTTCTCTCTGTTTGTGTTGATTTTTTGTTTTTTTGGTTTTTGAAATGGTGGAGTTTGTTTATAGGTTTTTACATTGAAGGAGGTTTCAGTTGGTTTAAAAGGTGTGGCTTCGGAGGCTTTCCCGGCGCGTGGCGGCGCGACGTTGTGGGTTTTAGTTTGGCAAGGTTGTTTGAGGGTAAAGGTGTCGTTGGGTTGCTGTTTATGGTGGTGGAGGGTGAAGGTCGGATTGGGAGAGAAGAACCAGGAAGAGTTTGTTGTTATTGTTTGGTTTAATGAAGGTTGAAGGAGTTATTTGAAGGATTGGAAGATTGGGTTTTGCAAAATGATAGGGTATTGAAAGATTTGGTTAGTGATTGAAGAAGAAGGTTTTTTTTTATTATGAACTTGGAGGTGAGTTTTATTCAGAATTTCGGTTCTCGATTTCTCCCCCTTTGGAAACCAAACCCAAAACTTGTTTTTTTAATTTGAATTTTGTTTGTGAACGCATCTCTTGATGAGAGGTCATTTTCTGTCTCAGACTCTTGTCCTGGAATGGCATTATATTGTTGCTGTTATGCTTAAAAAAAATGGTCAAAGTTGAAGTTTTTTTTTTTTGGTTCAGGTATTGGCTCTGTGTTGTAGATGACAAATTGATGCAAGGGCTTTGAGGGAGGTCGCTGGCGTGCTGCAGATGTTGACTCAGTGTGAAGTCGCTTTTTCCCGCAGCAGTTTTGGCTTGGAGTGTTTGTAACATAATACGATTTTGAGGCAGAGTGTTTTGTGAGAAATTTGTTATGTAGGTAATGGTTGGTGGGCTGCTGTAACTTGTTACAGGATGGACAATGGGCCTCTCATGTTTGTAATATATATTTTTTGTAGATTTTTTTTGGTAATAATGGGCTTGTAAACTTGTACGTGGGCTTTTATTGTAACTTGGACTTGGTTGATTTTTTTTGTAGATTTTTTTGTATTTTGAAAATTGGATAATAAAAATGTAGATGAAGTGGATTAAATGAATTTTGGATAATGGCATTAGATATGGATATTTGAGTAGAAATTTGGACATGGCTTAAACTTGGTTTTGAAATATGGGTAAAACAAAAAGATTTTTTTTTATGGAATTGGATAAGTGTGGATATTTAAAATGAATGGATAAAAAGTGAAAATTGAAAATGGATATGGAATAAAAACATGGATTGAATGGATATTAAACATGAATTGGATTTTCGTAACAAAAAGGTTTCTTTTTTAAAACAAGTTATGGATTGCGGATAATAGAAAAGATTAAATGGATGAAGTTGAAGACAACACATTTTTTTTGAATTTTTTGAATATGGTTAGTGGATGGATGTACAGGTGAAAAAAAATATACAAGTAGGACAAATTTGGGGTATGACAGTTAGCAACAATGACCTTGGCTCACTTGACATTCAAAATCTATGGCAAACATTCTGGTATCACCTTCATTCCATCAGCATTGTTTTCTTTTCTTCAATTCACTCCACATAAAAATAGACTCCAACACCACAAAATCGTGTCAAGTGCTGAAAATGAAAGTGTGTTTCGTAATAGCCTTTAGAAAACCTAGATGCTGTGATAAAAATACAGCTGTTGTTCAAGAGTACAAAGCAGAATCAGTTAACAGAGTTAGGGAATGAGAAAAGTTGTGAGCAAAAGGCAATCAAGACTTGATGGATGATGACACGAGGATAGTAAAGTTTCAAGCAAAACCCAAACTTACAATAAGATTCAAAATTCTTCAAGGGTATTCAAATAATCATGAAACGCACCAAGACATTTCTAAGAAATACAGTAATCTCATTTGATCCTCACACCAAATTTATAATACATACATGGAAAAGATGAAAGTTGGTCAGTACCTGAGCAAGCCAATGATAGTGTACAAAAAGAACTTGTAAAAAAAATAGCAGGGATGTACATTCTCAAATTAAAAGACCTTTCAGGAATCTGAGAACTTAGCAATAAGACAATAACACATGTAAACAAAAGAGCAGGGATGTACATTCTCAAATTAAAATTACATATTCATTTACCTGCCCTTTGAATTCTCCTTTATACTTTCCTTCTTGCTTTCTCTTTCCCAACTCAGTTTCAGCCATTTCAATAAGCATTATCTCTGTTTCAATTTTGGCAACCTAAATGTGAACATACCAAGGTTAACAATGATACTGATTCAGATTTCATAAAGGAGACAAATAAACACAAAATATAGTGCTATGGAACTTTAGATACTTGAACATTTCCATGTGGATCTCTTTCAAGCAACAATTGTTCTTGAATTGCTTGAGGTAAGAAGTCAAAAAGCTCCAATGACTGATCAGTGAGTTTCTTCTTCCATAAATCAGCCTCATCTACGGTATCATGAGCCAGGATTTCATTAAGTTCTGCAATAATAAACACAACATTAACTACAATAATATTCATTAAGAACCTTCAAAGAAGCAAGTTTCCTCAAACCCATCTCAACTGAAAGCATGTCTATGTGTACTTCCCCAGCAAGATCATTCAGATCGCAAACAATTTTGCTTTTATCGGAACCGTCGACACCTAGTACCATGTTTTACATAAAGACCCCAATAGCAGGCAAACCAACATCTATTTATGACCACTTCCTCCTGAGAGATATAAAAAATATGAATTGACACAGAAGAAAAAAAGTTAATAAATGTAATTCTCATATTAATGAAAAACACATACCATTTCTTCATGGATCAAAATCATTCTCTCTGGCATTGTTCGAAGAGCCTTTGATTCGGCTTCAGCTTCTTGTCGTGATGTTTGCATCATTTGATGTGTACCGGTCAGAGAAGAGGAGAAATAGCGGTCTTTAGAGGTAGTGGTGGTCGTAATAGGGTGGAGCAAGAGGGTGGCGGGCGGTTAGGGTTTGGGGGGGAAGAGAAAAATGGGAAAGAGAGAGAGAGAGAGAGAGAGAGAGAGAGAGAGAGAGAGAGAGAAGTGTGGAAAGTGTGAAAATGAAAAAGTGTGGAAAGAGAAAAGAGAGAAGTGTGGAAAACTAGAGGAAATAGTATAATTTGAATTGGGGACCAATGTGAAGTCAACACATGGCATTGAATGGTGAGAAGCAAGTTATGAATTTTGCATATTTTGCTAGTTACGAAAATAACCTTTTAGTAGTGTAAATAAAATCTGGTTGAAGGGGATTATTGGAAAAGCATGAAACTTATTTGTAATGGGTAGATAGTAGACAAATGAAATGGTAAACTGGTTCCAGAGCCTGTACACGTGGATAGGCTTAAAGGCAAGAGGGACAGAATTGGTATTTCAAGAACAATGAATTTTCTTATATGATAGATTTGAACTAATATTTTACAGAAATATATCATATAACACATGAAAAGAATATGCACATTTTCATGACATTTTAAATAAATCTGAATTTATTTGTAATTTTTTTTTTCCGAAACACGTATTTATGATGAGAAAAATCAAAAGATATATATAAACTAAGGAGATCGACTTAAAGTGAACTAAAAAAAATGAAGCACAAGTATTTAATTAAAAATATGAAAGTGTTTAAGAATAATTAAGAGATTATCCCAAATATGATGAGAAAAAAAGAAGTGCAAGAAATATTTCACTCTCTAGGTCTTGAAGAATAAAATC
The DNA here is from genome assembly GCA_022829125.1 of Lathyrus tuberosus. Lineage (NCBI taxonomy): Eukaryota > Viridiplantae > Streptophyta > Magnoliopsida > Fabales > Fabaceae > Lathyrus > Lathyrus tuberosus. Next base: position 8,090,018 of record JALAZF010000254.1, read on the forward strand.
AAATTTAGAGTGAAAAAATTCGTCACAAATATATTAGAATTCCGTAACAAACTATTTTAATGGTTAAATTTACGACGACACAATATTCGTAAGGTTTAATGGTATTGTACTGTCAGTGTAAGATAATTTTACACATTCAACCAATTAAAATGTTTACAACTGCTATGTAATATCAGTATTTTTAAAATAAAAATATATTTTATTCTGATATATGATTGTGATTGTTTGATAGTATAAAATATTTTACACTGTCAATGCATTTCCTTTTTTCTTATATTCATAACCTATTTTGATGTCACAAAATATTTTTAATATCGCAAAATATTAAGGATAAAATTAATAATCTGTCACAAATTACGGAAAAAATAAGTCATCACAAAATAAAATATTTATCATTTAAAAATGATAAGACCTATAACATTATTCTTGAAATTCCTTCACTAATTAGTGAGAGATTTCAATTCTCACACTAAATAGTGATATATTTCAGTTCCGTCACTAATAGTAATACATTTCAATTTCTTCACCGATTAGTGATATTTCAATTTCTCATATTAATTTTATTATAAAAATATATTTCAAATTCTCTCACTAATTTTATTATAAATACAATCATTATATAAAACAAAAGGAAAATTATAACTAAAACCATTTAATATGAATATTTTTAATTAAATATATAATTCTCACATATATTCCTTAAAATACAAAGAAAGTTCCCTTGTATTAATATTGCTATTGTCACTGGTATTAATATGGCTACTAAAGCGAAATTTAGAAGTAAACTTTCAAAACAATATACTTTATTTAATAGGTAGATAGGAAGGTGTCCTAGAGATGAACTCTCCACAAATCAAACTAATTATTTCAAAAGGTGATTTCTTAATACACCATTCAAATTTTTTAGGCACCACGTGAAATTTCTTTTTTGCTCTCAAATTTGGGATTTGCACATTCAGACGCACCAAATTTTTAAAAAACGCTGATATGTTTCGGATGTGCACATCCGAAAGAATTCCTGATTTGCAAATCCGAAAAAAATCAAAAGAATTCCATAAAATCATTTACTATTAATTATAATTAAATCCAATCTAATTAAAATCCAATATAATTAAAATTAATATCATTTTTTCAATATAATTAAATCCAATATAATTAAAATATATATTAATTAAAATTAATATGATATTTAATATGATTAATTTTTTTCAATATAATTAATATGATTAATATCGTATTAATTCTAAATTATTTTTTTATATTGAAAAAATTAATTTAACTATATTGGATTTAAAATTATATGGTATTTACTTCTAAAATTGGATTTAATTATATTGGTATTTAAAATTATATGGTATTTACTTCTAAATTATATGGTATTTACTTCTAAATTATAATTAAAATTATATGGTATTTACTTCTAAAATTAATTTAATTATATTGGATTTAATTATATTGAAAAAATCATATTAATTTTAATCATATTAATTTTAATTATATTAGATTTAATTAAATTGAATTTAATTATATTGAAAAAATCATATTAAGTTTAATTATGTTGGATTTTAAGTATATTGGATTTAATTATATTTAGAAGTAAATGATTTTATGGAATTCTTTTGATTTTTTCGGGATTTGCAGATCAGAAATTCTTCCGGATGTGCACATCCGGAAAAAACTGAAAAATTTTAGAAAAAGGGTGCGTCCGGATGTGCACATCCAGAAATTGGGGGCAAAAACGGAAATTCGGTGGTGCCTAAGAAACATGGGTGGTGTAATAAGAAACCACCTTCCAAAATGATTCTCTCAAACCGAATGCAATTCCATCATAGCTAAAAGTGACCTTTCTTCATATAATGCATAAATTAATTATGTTAAGAGAATTTCTTTTTTCATCCATGCATTTCTTAGCCATTTCTTACTCATCGTGTGGAATTTTTATGTTTTTATATTTCGGAAATATATCTTCGGGTGCACCCTACTTTTGATTGAACGTTAAAATATTCTGAAAATATATCTCCGAAACTATTTTGAACCTTAAACGCTCAGAGCATGTCTCTCATAACCCATTTTTATTTTATTTTAAATATTTTCGGAGATGTATCTACAGGAATACTCCAGAGATTCATCTCCGAAGTGTATTAGAACAGGTTTTTTTATAACGAGCTGTGTATTTGTTTTCAGATGAATTATAAAGAACAATATCGAATAAAATAGCAGACATACAAAATAATATAGTCATATAATAGTAAAATGTCATACAACACCAATCCAAAATGTAGTAACAATGTCAGAAAACAAGTATAAACTATAGTAAAACATCAAAATAATAACAGACTCATACCGGGTGTGCTTGACAACCTCTCATCCACCTCTTGTGCCTCATCTGCCTAGTCTGCCTCCTCGGCCATCGATTTCCCCATCCTCGCGCGATGTCTGCGGTATAATAGTGTCCCATGTGCCTCCGCAACCATGGCATCCAGTACTCGTCGCATATTAGATCCCTCGGGGAAAATGCCCTCGTCAATAATGACCAAACTGTAACTTGTCATGCATAGGTCACGCAACCCAGAAGCAGTCAGAACCGACTGAAACCACTGGTCTTCCGGCTGATGCAATCCTAAAATCTTCCTCCCACGGTTAATAAACTATTGGGGATCATGCAGCTGTGATTATCCATAAATAATCAATGTTATAAATAATATATGTCAACAATTTAAATTAACGTAAAAAACTAAATCAAAAATCAGACTAATGCTACTTCTCTGTCTCAAATATGTTTGGCAGTGTGGTCTGGATACAGAGGAAGTATGAACATATTAGATGGACCTCCTTCGAATCCTTCTGGCTCAGCATCCTAGCAACCTCACCCTCTAGAGGTGGCACTAGATCAGCAGGATCATCAGCAGGAGGTGGCACCGGATCAGCAGGAGGTGGCCATAGGTGCATCCCGACGCCTGCGGGAGGATAAGGGAAGTGACGCGTCAGCTGGTGCATCACGTCTCCTACGGAAAGCAGAAGAAGAATGTGGAGTGACCTGAGATGAAGATGGAGTGGCCTGAGATGAAGATGGAGTGACCTGAGGTGAAGGTCGAGCCCCAGGGGTAGACTGAGCCCTGGGAGTAGACTGCGCCCTAGAAGTCGCATCCTCTGCCAGAACAGATGTACCTCCACCCTCCGAAACCTTCTGGCTCCGTTCTCGCCGAACGGATGCGTGCTGGGAAACCTGTCCAAGTTTCAGTCTGTCGACTCTGCCAGCCATTATGCCTGCACGATAAATTTAGCCATAAAATTAGATTACGCAAAAGAACAACACAAACAAGAAAATTAAAAGAAAAAAGTGAGGAAATTCCAAAGATATATCTACAGAAACATTCCAGAGATGTATCTCTGGAATTTCCTAAAGTATATAAAATGTTGAACTTTCCGAAAATGTATCTACGGAATTTCCTAAAGTAAAGAAAACGTTGAACTTTCCGGAGATACATCTTGGGAAATTTCTAAAATTCAGAGATCGCGACAATGACGTCTTTTGCTATTCAGAATGTGTCTAATACAGCCCTAATCGTCCATTTGAGTCAACAAACAATACATACACTTACTCTAAACTATGTTTCATTTGATTTCTAAACATTTTCTACACCTAACAATTGATTTTAACTCGTTTACAACAAAACTCGAATATTTACCAAAAACTCGAAAAACTTAGCTGAATTTATGATTTCGAATATGTTAAATGATGAAATGGATGATTCTAGATGGTTACCTGAAGCCTCCTATTGCTGAAATATGGTTTGGTGGAGTTGGAGAAATTTGGGATTGAGAGAGTTTAAGAGTTTGTGAATGAAAATGAAAAGTGAGGGAGGAGAAAAAGAGTATGGCGTGTTAATATGCTCTAAAATGTTCTGGAGATATATCTCCGGAATATTTCAACGTTCACTTTAGTTTTGGAGCGTCCGGAGATATATCTCTGGAATATTTTAACGTTCAATCGAGTTTTGGTGCGTCCGAATATATATCTCCGGAATCAAGGTTCATATGTGGAAATTCACATGGTGTGAAAGAAGTCTATAGGGCGCAAAAAGAAATCCACTTATGTTAATGACCATACCTGCAAAAGTCCGCAAAAACATAGAGCATGACGGACATATTAGAGAATTCTACCTGCCACACCCCCAATTAAACCTGGCACCCCCCCCCCCCCCAAACTATCAAAATTCCAACAATGCCCCTGAAAAATTTAGGTGGAAAATGAAAAAAATTTGTCTACCGAGAATTTTCAAATTTCCTGTATTGAGTGAAATTTTGGGGAATTTGAAATTACCGGTAGTATAAAAATTTTCACTTTTTTTTTTGAAAATTTTTACACTACCGGGGATTTCAAATTCCCAAAAATTTTCTGTAAATTTCGGGGTATTTGAAATCCCCGGTAGTGTAAAAATTTTCAAAAAAAAAAAGAAAAAAAAAAGAAAAAAAAAAGTGAAAATTTTTACATTACCGGTAATTTCAAATTCCCGGTATCGTGTGAAAAATTCCGGGAGTTTTACCAGTAATTTCGAAATTCCTGGTAATTTTTACCGGTAATTTCGAAATCCCCGGTAATTTTTACCGGTAATTTCGAAATTGCTGGTATTTTTCAAAATCTCCGGTCCATCCCCCAAAATTCATAATTTTCAAAAGGGTAAATATGGTATTTCGCTACAAATAGGGGGTGCCAGGTTTAATTGGGGGGGTGCCAGGTAAAATTCTCGACATATTAGAGGGCCTGAATTCTTAGCCCGCCCCACACTAAAATATAGATAAACAGAAATGCCCAATAGGTCGGACCCGTTTTACCATCCTAGTTACTAAACAATCTTAAATTTATAATACGTAGATGAATTTATGTGGCTCAATTAACTAACAATTTATAATTTCAATCATTAATGACTTTTTTGATTTAGTTTAGTAAATGATTTTTAAATTTTTAAAATTTGAAAATAATAAATTTATCAAATTTTACAAAATTATATTTGATACTATCTTAGATTTATAAATTTTGAAAATACAAAAACTAAGGGCTCATTTGGCCAACCCATAACAATTCCAAAATTATTAGTCAACAAAATAAAAGACCCCTTGATCCGAAGTATTCGAACTGGTCCACGTAAGTTGGTCGTCAGATGGCGAGGTGCTCGGATGGAAGTTGGTCGTCAGGCGTGCAAAGTGTTCGGCTCGTGAATGAGGAGAGGAGGGGGTGTACCTGCAAGGCACTCCGACGCTCAAGTAAGAAAGGGTCAGAGAAAAGGGGCAAGTACAAAGTGTATTCTTAGGGTGAAAATGTGATACCTGACCCTCTCAAGCGAGAGGGTTTATATAGAGCCCCCAGCGCGTGGCCAACGGTCCTATTTTCGGGGCGAAATAACCGTTTTCCCCGAAGAATAGGTAACTGCCCAAACTAGCTGTTATGTCGGGCAGGGTGTCAGAAACTAGTCGTTATGTCGGGCATAAACGCGGTTCCGGGCACCTGTCCTTTGCTGTTCGGGCAGCGAGGAAGCCGTGCGTGACGGGCATGGAAGCCGAGGAGGAACTTTGCGTTCCTTGCCCGGTTGTAGGGGCAGAAATGTCACTTTTGCCCCTCTGTGGATTGGGCTTAGGCAATTAGGGCCGCTCTAGAGCAGAGGTGGATTGGGCCAATTCTAGCCATTGGTCCAGTCCAGAACAGGAGCCCCCCAAGTCGTTGCTCCCGAGCATGGGGGTGATGACTTAAGGATAGCCCGTGGAAGATTGTCTCGAGGTGCCCGTGTCCCTCTGTGCCCGTGATGTTTGTGGTCGTGAACCTATGGCCCGGTATTTGGGAAGATAAAGCGTCAGGCAGAATGGGAAACGTTGGGCCGCCACGTGTGCATCGAGCCCTGCGTAGCAGTTTATAGGTAATTATGGCTAGTGGGCAGTCATTATTACCTACGGGCGCGTGTGTGCACGTGCCCCTCAGTATAAAAGGGGGAAGGTTGTCCCATTTTGCACTTTTTCCCTTCTGATTTTTCTTCGACGTCATCAGCGTTCTTGCCCGTCGTCGTATTCAGAGCAACCGACCACCGTGCCAAGTTTCGAGCGGCCTTTCTCTTCTACTCAAATCAAGTAAGTTCTCTGATTTCCAGCTTGTTTTACTTTTTCTCATTGTTAATGGTAGATTGCATGCGGCTAGGGTTAGTTTTAGGTGACAAACTAGGTAGATTTCCGGCGAGTGTTGGTGGTGGGCAGCGGTTCTGCCCTTCTGCTGTATCAAGCATCTCGCCGGAGTAGGTAGCGCGTTCGGTGAACGTGGTGGTCCACGTCGTGGTTACGAGTCGTGACCACCGCGTTTTATCATCCTCTGATGTATTGGTGAATTTCCCAGTAGAACGTTTCCAGATTCCGGTGGAGCCTTGCAGTTTCCGGCGGAGCTTTAAACGGAATCTGGGCACGAGTGCGGGGAGGTTTCTCGTGGGAAGCTGGTATGTCTCGGGCATCTCCTCGCGGGGAGGTTTTTCCTTCTTCATTTGATGTTAGGGCTTAGGCCGGGGACGTTGTCCTTAGCCTTCTGCGCGCCCTTTCACTTGATTTAGCGGTGGAAGGGTGGATTTGATTTCCTGTCGAATTCACTGTCTTTCTCTACTTTTTCAAGTGATCGTAGTGGCGATGGAGCCAGAGAGGGAGGTTATCCCCGTTACATCAGAGGAGGTAACTGTCTCCGAGGAGAGCAGCAGTGCAACGGCCTCGAGTTCCGCGTCCTCGAGCTCATCGGCTTCGAACTCCTCGAGCGAAGTCGAGGGGGAAGCGAGCGAAACTGAGGAGGGAGAGGATTTGGAGGTCGTGGAGGAGGATGTGATGGAAGAGGATGTGGATGTGTTCTGCCCGGAAGATTGGGAGGTGGCCGAGCCTTCTGAACATATCTCCACGTTTGCTAGGTCTGCGGCGGACGCTTTTACCGAGGTGGGGCCAGCGGGTGAATGGAGAGTGCTTTTGCCTAATTCGGATTAGCGGGTCTGCTCAAGCTTCGGGGACTGCTTCGCGATGTATGAATATGCTTTCAAGGAATTGGGGCTGAGGTTGCCCTTCACTGACTTCCAGCGGTCGGTGTTTGTGCATCTGAAGTTGGCGCCTTCCCGACTCCATCCCAATTCGTTGGCCTTTATACGGGCTTTTGAGTTGGTATGCGAGCACCTTGCTCTGGGGACCACCATTCCTCTATTCTTTGCTGTTTTCCACCTACAGCGGCAGCTGGCGGGGAAACGGTACGGATGGGTCTCTTTGAAGCAGCCCAAAAAGTTGTTCAAACCGTTCTCGGAGTCCATCCGAACGTTCAAGGGAAGGTACTTCATTGTCGAGTCGTTGTCTGAGGCTGCCCAGGACAGCGTGCACGCCTGGGAGGTAGAGTGTGATGAGAACGGAGAGGAGCTGCTTAACGAGGAAGGAAAATATATCGGGGAGAGAGTGTACAAGTTCCCGATCCGCTGGGCCCCCGCCCACTTCTCAAAGAAACCCAGTGCTTATGTCTTCGAGTCGAGCGCTCTATGCGGGCAGGATGCCGTGTCTTATGAGACGCTGGTGAAGTGGGTCAACTCCTTTCAGCTCGCGAGCTGTTAGACGAGCAAGGGTAACCCCATCTTCGAGGAGGATGGTAGCCAGAGGGTCGAGCGCAGGTTTATCAACGTGAAGGCACTGCTGGAGTGCAAGACTCCCGCGGATGCCGAGAATCTGCTCGGTAGTCATAGTTACTTAGACTTTGTTTGTTATTTCTTTTTCTTCCCCGTTGCTAACGTGTTTGTTTCATTTGTGCAGGTGAGATGCCTCAGGCTCGTGATCGTGTGGTGAGGAACGCCATGGCGAGGGGAAAGGCCGGAGCAGCTCCTCCCAAGGCCCGTCCTGTTGGTGGTGCTCGTGCTCTTCCTCTTGCTCAAGTTGCGGTGGGGACCTCTGCTTCTCCTACTCCAGCTCCCCGGGACTCTCCGCTGGCTATGGCTGGGCGAGCGAAGCGGCAAAGGTCGTCGGATGCCGTGGACCTGACTCGGGCGCCTGAGAAAGGGAAGTTTGAGCTCCCTCCGTGCGTCCTTGACCGAAGGTTCTTTGAGGGGAACACTTTGGTCGTTCCGCGGGCAGAGTCACTCAACCTCGGAAGCATGGACCGAGCGAGCAAGAGGGCGATGGTGGCCCAGGATGCTTCTGCCATGGTGAGGATGCTGGAAATGGCGGCCGTTTATGCGGAAGGGGACTCTGTGCTTGAGGCTGAACTCACAACTGCCCGGGCCTCCGAGGCGTCCCTAAAGGAAGAAGTCATGGGTGCTCGTGAGGCTAGGAAGAAGGCCGAAGAGGAGGTGACCAAGCTGAAAGAGGAGGTCGCCAAGCTGAAGGCGGAGAAGAAGGCGGCCGAGGAGTTGAACAAGGAGCTAATGGCTGCCAATGCCCCGGGTGCTGATGAACCGGACGAGATAAAAGTGTTGAAAACTCGGGCTGAGCTGGTCGCCAGCATACTGCGGGCTGAGGAGGACGGCATCGCTGTGGCATCGGAGTCCTTCGAAAGTGCCGTGGCCCAGTTGCGGGTGGTGAACCCTGGGCTCGACATTTCGACCAATGGTATCCATTATCTTGCATGAGTGGAGGATGATCGCATTGTCCTGCCCGCAGGCCTTGTTCTTGACACCCCTGAGGTTCAGACTGAAGACCAGCCCGTGAAGGAGCATGAGCCCGAGCCCGAGGCGACTGAGCATGTGGAAGGATGAGGATTCAGGTTGTTTTGATGTTGTTGTGTTTTGTCCGGCCTGCGTGCCGTTGATTAATTTGTAACTTATTCAATTTTTGGGGGGGGCATGGCCCCCTTTTTTATGTAATACGCGCAGTCTTTTGGCCCTTGTGGCCTTTTTATTTAATGCTCGGTTCATTTATACAATTTTTGTTGTATTTTACATTATTGCTGTACTTTATATTAGTTGTGCATGTGTGGCTGCCCGTCGGAGGGTGTGTCCGTTAGTGGAGCTTTCTTTTGAAAGATAGCTCGTTGTGTGTGAATTCGCCAGTGCGGGGAACTGGTCGAATAGCCGGGGAAAGTCCTGGCGAGGTTGCGGGTCTCAGGTCGCGATTGAGGCCTGAGGTCGCGGCGTGAACGTCCCATCGTGAGTTGGGGTTCTGCCAAACATGGTACGTGGGCGAGGGCGGTGCTCGGTTGAGGACCGCCGACGAGCAGAGTTCCGGCTTGTTTGTTTGAGCGGGATTCTACTTTGTGCGCATGCGTCGTTTGTACCTGGACGAGCATGATGACCGTTAGGTGGTTCTTTGATGCGAGGAAGCCTATGGTTACTTTAGCTGTAGTATTGTTTAAGTTTCTCAGCGTTCCACGGTCGAGGGAGTGCCTCCCTGTTAAGGTTTTCGAGGAAGTATGCACCATTTCCCGTTTTGGCACGGACTCTGTATGGCCCTTCCCAGTTGGCTGCTAGTTTGCCTTCGCGAGAGTCCTTGTGGTTTCTTCGCAGGACAAGGTTGCCCACGTCGAACTCTCGTCGTAAGACTTTGGCGTTGTGCCTGATTGCTATTTTTTGCTTAAGAGATGCTTCGCGGAGGGCTGCTCCTGTCCGAATTTCCTCTACGAGGTCGAGCTCTTCTCTCATCGCTTCGTTATTCATTTCCTCGTCTTGAGGTGATTCGGTCCTTCTGGATTGTACGTGGATTTCGATGGGTAAGACAGCCTCCATGCCATATGCTAAGCGGAAAGGCGTTTCCCCGGTGGTGGACTGGGGAGTAGTGCGATATGCCCATAAGACGCTGTGGAGCTCCTCGACCCAGGTTTTCTTCGTTTCATCTAGTCTTCGTTTGAGGCCACGGAGGATGACGCGATTGGCCGCTTCCGCCTGCCCGTTGGTCTGGGGGTGCTCTACCGATACGAAGTGTTGCTTTGTTCCGAGATGGGCGACAAAGTCTTGGAACTTCTTGTCCGTGAATTATGTTCCATTGTCCGTGACGATTGCTTGGGGAATCCCAAAACGGGCAAGGATATTCCGCTTGTAGAAGCGTAGAATGTTGAGGGTCGTTATCTTTGCTAAGGCTTCTGCTTCTATCCATTTCGTGAAATAATCTACGCCCACTATCAGGTATTTGTTTTGGCTAGACCCTGTCACGAAGGGTCCTAGGATGTCCAGGCCCCACCAGGCAAATGGCCACGGGGAGGTCAAGCTCTTCAGTTCGTTAGGTGGAGCTAGGTGCATATCCCCGTGCCATTGGCATTTGTCGCACTTCTTTACATGCTCCTTGGCGTCTTGCTGCATGGTTGGCCAATAATACCCTGCCCGGAGTGCCTTGTGGGCAAGGGACCTTCCTCCCAGGTGCTGGGCGTTAATGCCTTCGTGGATTTCTCATAATACGTGGGGACAACCTCCTCCTCTATGCACTTGAGTAGTGGGATGGAGAAGCCCCTTAGGTAGAGTTTGTTTTCGAGGATGACGTACGAGAAAGCTCTTCGTCTAATGGTGCTGGCTTCCTTGGGGTCATCCAGAAGTTCGTCCCTGGTGAGGTAGTTGTATACGGGCGTCATCCAGCAGTCGCTGTCCCCGATCGCGTGCACGTGTAGGGTCGAAGACCCTTTATCGATGCTGGACCGGGGAAGTATCTCTTGGATGACTGACCTGTTTCCGCCTTTCCTCTTGGTGCTCGCTAGTTTGGACAAGACGTCTGCTCGCACGTTGTGTTCGCGGGGAACATGCCTTACTGCTACCGTCCTGAACTTCGCCATTTTTTCCTTGACGAGGATGAGGTATTCAGAGAGACTGTCGTTTTTGGCCTGATACTCCCCGGATATCTGGTGGGCTACTAGCTGGGAGTCCTTGCAGATGACGATTTCTTCAGCCCCTAGGTCTTCGGCTAGGCGTAACCCGGCGAGGAAGGCCTCATACTCGGCCTGGTTGTTCGACGTGGGAAAGGACAATGTGAGAGAAGCCTCGACTATGGTCCCTTCGTCGTTCTCCAGAATTACTCCTGCCCCGCTGCAGCTCGAGCTGGACGCTCCATTCACGTAGATGGTCCATCTGTTTGCTATGTGGGGCGAGGAGTCTGAGAAGGTTACTTCCGCCACGAAGTCGGCCAGGGCTTGTGCTTTAAGAGCTTTTCTACTTTCATATCGGACGTCGAATTCGGACAGCTCCAACGACCACTTGAGCATTCGACCGGCCATGTCTGGTCGGCCCAGCAATTGCTTGATGGGCTGATCCGTTCTTACTACGATCGTGTGGGCCAAGAAATAGTGTCTCAATCGTCTGGCAGCGTTGACGAGGGCCAATGCTACCTTCTCTATCTGCTGATATCGCAACTCCGCGTCCTGCAACGCTTTGCTCGTGAAGTATACTGGCTTTTGCCCGCCAGGATTCTCGCGAATGAGAACGGCGCTAACGGCCTCGGCAGTGACGGCGAGGTATAGGAACAAGACTTCCCCGGTATCTGTCCGTGATAACACGGGCGGTTTCGACAGAGCTTGCTTCAAGTGAAGGAGGGACGCCTCGCACTCTTCGGTCCATTCAAACGCTGCTTCTTTTCTCAAGAGCTTGAAGAAAGGAAGGGCGTGTTGGGCGGATTTCGCGACGAAGCGGGACAACGAGGTGAGTACCCCCGTTGAGAGGCTGGATGTTCTTCTTAGACGTGGGCATTGGGAACTCAGAGAATGCCTAACATTTGTCGGGGTTAGCTTCTATTCCTCGTTCTGTTAGGTAGAAGCCAAGGAATTTTCCTGCCCGTACGCCGAACATGCACTTCTCTGGGTTAAAACGGATTTGATACTTTCTCGCTTGCTCGAAAATTTTGCGAAGATGGGCGACATGGTCTAGTTCCTCGTGGGACTTGACGATCATGTCGTCCATGTATACCTCGAGCATGTCGCCTATTTGTCCTTGGAAGACTTTGTTCATCATTCGTTGGTACGTAGCGCCGGCGTTCTTCAGTCCGAAGGGCATTACGTTGTAGTAATAGTTGCCCGATTCGGTCATGAAGGCCATGTAAGTTTTATCGCTCGCGGCCATTGGGATTTGGTTATAGCCCGAGTAGGCGTCGAGGAACGATAAAAGTTTAAAACCTGCGGAGTTATCTACGAGCTTATCTATATTGGGGAGGGGGTAGGCGTCCTTCGGACAGGCCTTATTAACATCGGTATAATCAACACACATCCTCCATTTGCCATTATTTTTTCTTACAAGTACAACATTTGAGAGCCATGTAGTGTATTTGGCCTCAGAAATAAACCTAGCTTCTAGAAGGTCTTTGACAGCTTTCTCCGCGGCTTCCATCTTCTCCGGGGACTGTTTCCTTCTGCGCTGGGCAACGGCTTTGACGGCCGGATCAATTGTAAGCTGGTGGCAAGCGACGGAGGGGTCCAATCCTGGCATTTCAGCAGCGCTCCATGCGAACAAGTCTGCGTTCTCCCGGAGGCATGATTTTAGCTGTCTCTTGGCCAGGTCGGGGAGGTCTGCTCCGATCTTCACTCCCTGTTGGGGGTCTTCTCGGAACGGAACGATCTCGAAGTTGCCATCTGGGATAGGGCGTAGGAGATGGCCGCTGTTGTTGGACTGGCTGCCCGAAGTCGTCGGGTCTTTGGTGTGATCCTCCTCGCTGAAACGGCTGTCTAAGTCTATGGATTCGACCTGGGGGAGCGGTTTTGGCTGCTCGGAGCTGCTGGGCAAAGGAGGACGACCAGAGGTCCTCGGCCTTGCTGAGATGGTGCTTAGTCCTTTTGATGCTGCTTCAAAGCATCGACGGGCAGCTTCGATGTCGCCGTGGAGGGTGGCGACCATCCATTCAGAAGTGTAGTACTTCATCTTGAGATGTACGGTGGAAGGCACTGCAATCAACTCTGCCAGGGTTGGCCTTCCAAAAATGCACTGATATAGTGACGGGTATTCAATTACCAGAAACTGTGCTTTGATTGCTCGTGTTATCTTTCCTGAACCGAAGGTCACGATGAGCTCTACGTAACCTCAGGGCCTTGTTACTGCTCCGTTGAATCCCTGCAGGTCGGATCCAACGTATGGAGTAAGGTGAGAGTCGTCCAGCTGCAGTGTTTCAAACAAATGGTTGTACATGATATCAACTGAACTGCCCTGGTCCACGAGTATCCTGCGAACGTCGAAGTTCGCCATCCTTGCCCGAATGAGAAGCGGGATGCTCGAGTTCGATGACTCGCCGAGGAGCTCCTCCTTGTAGAAGGAAATGGGAGAGGATCCTTTGTGAGTGGTATCCAGCGTGGTGACTTCGTTGGAGCTTTTGCTGATCAGTTGATCGAATTTCCTTTTGACTGAACCGACCGTGATTTTGTTGAATCCACCACCGGAGATGACCATGGCCGACGGGAAGGCCTTCCACGGGCTGTGAGCGCCGAGGAACGTGGAGGCGGGCAGACTATCAGGGATACAGAAGTCTTCTGGCCGAGTTATGGACATGGCGATCTGCACGTTGGTGTCCTCGGAGGGCGGAGTCTCTTCTGCAGCTTTCTTGCTCTCCTGGGTTTCTTGCCGGGGAGCTTCTTTCTTCTTCGCGAACTGCTTCAGGTGGCCGTCGCGAATGAGGATCTCTATGGCATCTCTGAGGTGGATGCATTCTTCCGTCGTATGGTCGTGGCTCTTGTGGAAGCGGCAATACTTGGATTTATCTACACCCGGCCTGGCCGGCAGCTGTTTGGGGAAACGGACTCCCGCCTGCTTGAACTCTAAGTTGGCACATTCGGACAAGATTTTCTCCCTCGAGGTAGTGAGGGGGTATAGTCATGGAACCGCCCAGAAGGTCCCTTCCCTGCACGACAAGTAGTGAGGGACGTAATCCCTGCTCGAGCAGGAATTTCTTCATCTCGTCGGTCGTTGGCATTTGGACGGCCTCCTTGTTGAACCGCTCAATGTAGTCCCGAAGAGGTTCATCTCTTCCCTGCACGACAGCTCCGAGGGACGCCTTAGTCTTTGGATGGCGTCGGGATGCGTTAAAGTGACGGGAGAAAATCCTCCCGAGCTGCCTCCAGGATGTGATGGATTCCTCAGGCAGCTGTTTGTACCAGGTCAATGCTCCCTTCCGGAGCGTGGTTGGGAACAGGCGGCATTTGACGGCTCCTAGTACACCTCTATAGTCCAGAAGAGCATCTATGTTTTCTATGTGCTCGTCTGGGTCTGTGGTTCCATCATAAGTCCCTAGAGACGGAGGCTTCTCTAGTCCTTTAGGGAGACGGGTGGCCAGGATCCTGCGGGACAATAAGCCGCGAGGCTCGTCGTCGTTGTCCGAACCTGAAGTTGATGGTGACCGTTGTCTGCGCTCGCGGCGGCGGTCTCTGCGAGGTGAGGGTGATCGTGGCCGGTCGCGAGGTCTGACCAGTGGAGAATGCCTGTCCTGCCTCGTTCTCTTGTGTCTTGGTGGTGGCCGGTCCCGCGGGGAGATCTGGTCGCGCTTGCGAACGCGTCGTGGTTCAGGCTCACGCCTCGTCGTACGGTCTTCCCGCGCCTAGGTGGCGGGCTTCTTGATCTCTGGTGTTTACTCTTGGGAGGAGAGGATCTTGGAAGAGATGCTTCCTCGAGAGCTCCTATCCTTTCTCCTTGCTGCAAGATAAGGAGGTTCGTGCGGTTGACAGCTTCCAAGAGAGCTGCAACGGCCAGGTCAGCGTTGGGAGGGACAGGAATTGGTTGTTCTCCCAACGGTAGCTGTTTGCCTCCTTGCTCGGTGGGAGGAGGAGTTGGAGACGCAGTGGCCCCGTCCCGAAGGAAACGGGGTTCAGAAAGTAGCAACGAACTGTCGTCGGCGTCCATCTTGTTGACGGGAATGAGAACCGTAGCGTCAGCACCCTTCGCGGAGTTTTGAGCGGCCATATGTGGGCGGATCAAGAAAGTATGTTTTGATCTTTTAGTTTCCGAGGAGGAAAGAAAGAAGGGGAGAACAAGGAGTTCCCACAGACGGCGCCACTGATCCAAAGTATTCGAACTGGTCCACGTAAGCTGGTCGTCAGATGGCGAGGTGCTCGGATGGAAGCTGGTCGTCAGGCGTGCAAAGTGTTCGGCTCGTGAATGAGGAGAGGAGGGGGTGTACCTGCAAGGCATTCCGACGCTCAAGTAAGAAAGGGTCAGAGAAAATGGGCAAGTACAAAGTGTATTCTTAGGGTGAAAATGTGATACTTGACCCTCTCAAGCGAGAGGGTTTATATAGAGCCCCCAGCGCGTGGCCAACGGTCCTACTTTCGGGGCGAAATAACCGTTTTTTCCGAAGAATAGGTAACTGCCCAAACTAGCCGTTATGTCGGGCAGGGTGTCAGAAACTAGCCGTTATGTCGGGCATAAACGCGGTTCCGGGCACCTGTCCTTTGCTGTTCGGGCAACGAGGAAGCCGTGCGTGACGGGCATGGAAGCCGAGGAGGAACGTTGCGTTCCTTGCCCGGTTGTAGGGCATAAATGACACTTTTGCCCCTCTGTGGATTGGACTTAAGCAATTTGGGCCGCTCTGAAGCAGAGGTTGATTGGGTCAATTCTAGCCATTGGTCCAGTCCAGAACACCCCTAAATTATTTTTTCATTCAACTATTTAATGCTATTGAAAGTTGAATAAGAAAATAGTTTAAGAACTTCTTTTTTTGGTTTTCAAGTTTAAGAACTTTTTAATTAATTGTAATAATGACTAAATTTATGAAAGAGTGATAATTTAAGAACCAAAACTACATGTTTATTCTGTTTTTTTATCTTACTCGTTTTAATATTTTGTGAATTACTAAATAAATTAAATTGTTTTTAGTTTAGTTTTATGTCTGAAATAAAAATGTTATGCAACCTCTTTCATCTTTGAGAGTGGTGTGGGGGTGTAAACGCTAGTACTTACAAACATATTATTCTTGAATATTGTACCGTTCTCAAAACTTATGACTTTTAGTGTAGTTTAATATAGCTCTCAACTTCCAAAACCAGTGTTTGACCTCCTTGTGTATTCTGCAACTAGTTGAGCAAGAGATGAAGATTTGTCCTTGAGCAACTTCTTTGGTGAATCATATTCCTCAGTAAGCCCTATATGATTAGTATCAAGAGATATCACGTGCACATTTATGAGTATAAAAAAATATGACAGAAATGAATAGAAAAAAAAACAGGTTCTTGCCTTCACTGAGAAACAAAACCATGTCGCTATCAAGGATTGAAGTTATTCTATGAGCAATGGTAATGACTGTGCAATCAGAGAAATGTTGCTTGACTGTCTGTTGAATTATATTATCCATAGCCATATCGACTGATGCAGTAGCTTCATCGAGCACCAAGATCTTGCTTTTCTTAAGTAGAACACGGCCGAGGCACACTAACTGTCTTTGACCCATGCTCCAGTTTTCTCCATTCTCAGTAACTACATAACTCATTATGGATGACTCTAAGCAATACATTGCATAAATTTGACTTCTAAAACTTCTAAAATTTGCAGTATTATTAAGTAATCCTTATTAACTATTGAATATTGACTATTGACATTACTGAATAGTGAAATATAATGACCATAGAGTAATGTACATTGTATGCCTAAAAAAAAGACATTGTATTTATTTAGGGGGAAAATTAAAACAAAATATTAAAGTTATATTTATAAAATAGAAAGACAATATGAAATTTGTTCTTTGTATAAAGTTTATATAGGCTTAATGTTTGAGAAGTCAAACCTGTGGAGTCAAGCTTTGCTTCTTTCTTTCTCATTTCATCTCCAAGTTGGCACATATCAAGAGCCTAAAACACTTCCTAAAATATATTAGTTTGAATAACTTGAATTGAACAAAGGGATAAGTTATTTTTTATCGTCAAGCAAAAACAATTTACCTCCCAAATTTGTTCATCTGTGTACTCTTCAAGTGGGTCGAGGTTAGTTCTTACAGTCCCTTCAAACATCGTTGGATCCTGAGGAATTATGCTTAGTCTGGACCGTAAATCATGGACTCCAATCAATGAGATGTTGATGTTGTCTATCAATATTTGTCCTGCAACAGGCTCAACAAGTCTAAAAAGTGTTTGCACTAAGGTTGTTTTTCCACTTCCTGTTCTTCCCACAATGCCAATTTTTGCTCCAGCAGTAAAAGTGCATGTAAGTCCGCGTAAAACAAGAGGCAAGTGAGGGGCATATTGAACCTATATCATACAATGCCTGGTTTAAGGATAGATACATATCTAAAATACCTTGATAGAGAATTGAGCCCTGTTTGGAGCTAAATTGTTATTGAACGGCGTAGTACCTGTAAATCCTGGACATGAACCTCTCCGAATGATGGCCAAGAATGATCTGGTTGATTGTCCTTTATTACAAGAGGTGCTTCACTTGGTATGGAGGTGTACTGAAGTATTCTTTCTACAGATATAATATTGTTCTCCAAATTGCATAGACTCCAAATTAATTTAAATTGTACAGAATTTAGATTAATCGCATATGTCACAGCCAATCCCGCAATGCCTTCACAAAAACAAAATTGCTGTTTTATGCCTAATGTCATTACGAGTGAGTATGATTAGTTAATGCATACAAATTAAAATTAAAATACTCACTAGGATCAGCTATTGAACTTTGAAAAGATACCAAGAAAACCAAGCAGAAAGCAAAAATGGTAGAGCATAGAAGATCCAATCTGAAACTCAACCATTCCATTGCACTAGCACTGTATAATTTAGGTTGGGAATATTTGTCTATCAATTGCATATTCATTTCATTAAATCTTGATTCTTGCTCAAAACTTCTTATGGTTGTTGATCCGGATATCGTTTCAGAAAAATGTTGTATAACTGGCGCTTGGCATATACCAGTTAATCGTGCCAATTCCCGTGCTGATGCTGAGTAGTATCTCTGCATATAAAGAAGCATTCTGTTACTAGGCATATTTAATGCTAATATTTTCTGCAACTTTTTTCCACTAGTAGACAATTATTTATTTACACCTAACAACTACATTAACTACTATATTAAGAATGGTACTTTAATAAATGAAACTAATTTTATCATAAATGTAAGTACACTTAATGATTTCTTAAAAAATGCACAGAACCTTATGAGACAGAGAGAGTACCTGGTACCATATGCAAACTGCCACGACAGGCATAAATACTATGAACACCTGCCATGCAGCTTGAGACATCACAGCAATATTTCCCACGAGCTGAACCAGATTGTAGGTAAATCCCCACACTAGATTTGAAATGTTCATATCTACTGTACTTTGATCTGCCGAAGCCTAAACCAAACAGGTAAAATTAAACTTTAGATAAGCAGTTACATTCAATATGGTCATTTTGAAAAATAATGAAAAAGAATTATAGAGAAATTAAATTGTAAAATTCAATACAAGAAGGCAAGATGGGATCCATATCGCCTGCAACAATAGTACCAAACAGTTTCACGCAGTAAAATCAAATGTGAGATCGAACAGCTCCGATTATTACATTCACTAAATCAAATTTGAACAATTTTGACCATTGATTTAAATCATACCGTCAGTATCAGTAACTACATCATGAATTTACTGCAGCAAATCTGTTTTCGCGATGATGAGGTAAACAACTAGTTTCTTTAAAATAAACCAGTGAAGACTTATTGGCATGTTATGACATACTCTATTTAGAATTCTTCCACTTGGGGTGGAGTCAAAAAATGACATTGGCGCTCGAATGAAGCTCAAATGCATTTGATTGAAGAGCACGGTTGCAGTCTTGTGTCCAACTATCGCAGCAAGAAATGCTCTAACAAGGGTGGAAAAGGAAATTCCAATTGCCAAAGAAACATAGACAACCATCAGAGTAAAGCTTCCAATACCAGGTTCTGCAGTTGCTGAAACAGGAGTTGCCAAAGCCATCCAATAATTGCTTGCAATTTGTAAAACCACGGTGAGTATGTGTGAAAGAAATAGGAAAGGTACAAGAGCTCCTCCATAAGCTATTGTTATGTACTTCCAGAACACTTTAAACCCAACACTACCCTTTTCACGTTCTTCGTCTTGAACAAGTTGGGCTTTCGGCACCATTGTTTCATCTAACTTGCTGTTTTGATCATTTATGTTTTCCACTTCTTGCTCAAGTTCAAAATCGCTTAATGAACTTGTGTCTTCTACGGTAATACTCGATGATTTAAGTGTAGGCCCTCTCTCTAAAGACTTAACTGAAGATAATGCTGCTCTATGTGCACCTACAAGCTCCATAAAATCGGTTCCAGACATAAGAATGTCATTGTATTTTCCCGATTGAGTTATCCTTCCTTCTTTCATGACCTAGATGAATTGTAAGAAAGAGAAAAGTAAGTAGATTCTACATAAGAAAATGGTAAGCTATGATGTTTGAAACTTTCAATTAAGGAGCATGCTGAAATATATAAATCACTCACAAGTATCAGATCAGCATCAGGTAAGAACTCTACTTGATGTGTTATGTATATCACAGTTTTTGTTTTTAAAAGGCCAAGCAAACACTCCTGAAGCATTACAGTAGTAGTAAATGTACAGTAAGATACAAACCTTTCCATCAAAATGCATAACAAAACAGATTGTAGTAAAAGCAAGAGAGTTTAGAATATAGCACCTTAAAAAGATGGGATCCTGTATGAGCATCAACTGCACTAAAGGGATCGTCGAGAAGATATATATCGGCATCTTGATAAAGAGCACGCGCTATTTGTACTCTTTGCTTCTGTCCTCCACTCAAATTGATTCCTTTTTCTCCAATAATGGTCTGATCACCAAATGGTAGAACCTCTAAATCTTTCTTCAACGAACATGCTTCTAGCACCCTCTCATACTTTTCCCTATCCATCTCCCTCCCAAATAGTATGTTATCTTCTATCTTTCCACTCTGTATCCATGGTGATTGAGCAACATAAGCCTTTGTTCCACACACCTTCAAGTTACCAGATATCTTTGGTATTTCACCTATTATGCAAGAAAGTACACTCGACTTGCCTGATCCAACAGTACCACAAACAGCAACCCTCATATTATGAAAAAGTCTAAGATTTATGTTTTTCAACGTCGCATTGACAGAAGATAAATCCCAAGAGAAATTTCCATCAACTATTTCAATTGCTATATCAGAACTACCTCGTGGAACCTTCTCCACCACATCAGTCTGCAAATCATCTAGGCGAAGAAAAGTGACAACCCTATCGAGGGAAACCTTGGTTTGTGCAATCACTGAAATTATGTCAGGAATATTATAGATAGGCATTTGAAGAATTCTGAATGTTGCAAGAGCAGATAAGATCTTTCCTGTTTCAAGTGGAATGCCTAGAAGAACACAAGCACCGAAAGTAACAACAGCAACAAATGTTGGGGCGCTAAAGAAGAGAAATCTAACAATTGTGGTAACAACAAGAAATTTCTTTAGCCACATCTCCTCTAACTTTCTAAGCTGCATAATCTTTGATAAGAACTTCATCTCCCACGCTTGAAGTTTAAGAATCCTCATGTTCAGTAGAACCTCAGTCGTCGTCTTCATTCTTTTATCCTTGAACTCCATTAACTTAGCTTGGAACCTCTCTTGAAGTGAAGTCATAGGAAGGTTTAGCAACATCACAATAACAGTTGCAGCAAAAGCAGCTACTGAAGCAACCCCGACATTTCTATGAAGAATAAACAAAGCCAAAGAAACTTGTAGAACAGCCATCCATGGATCATGCATATACCCACAAAATTCACCTATCCTTTTAGCATCAACAGTCATTAAATTGATGATTTCGCCACTGCTATATACCTCTTTTGATTGACACGAAAGTGTCAATCCTTTAGCATATATCATTGACACCATCATTGATTGCATCCTAACACCAACCTGTTGGTACCTAAACATCGAGTGCCTTTGCGAAAGACACTCAACAAGTTTCGCCACAACAAATGATGTAGCCAAAATATAGCCTTTATTTTTAACCTTGTTTTCATCATTGAGATATTGAACAAGGTTGTCAATAAGGTAAGGACCTACATAAGAAGCACATACGTACAAAAATGCAAATATGCCAGATATAAGAATCCCTTCCCATGTCGATAAAAACAGTACCTTGGCAAGCTTAATAGTTGTCACAGTACTAACATTACCACACTCTAACTCAAGCTTTTTTCTAAAAGTTGAAAAACACCCATAGGCAGTGTCATTGGCAGAAAGAAGTGGAAGGTCTTGATGGTTTAAAGTCTTTTTACTCCCTAGTGTTATTAGTGGAGTCATCCATGAGAAAGTAAGAATGCTAAAAAATCCAGCCTTCAAATAACTCGTTAAAATTTCATTTCCTCCTAACTTTTTGGAATCAGAACTGTTGTTGCTTACACTAGCTTCACCCTTCAAAAGGGACTCTTCAAGAGCACGTTTAGTCATATTGTTGACAACCAGGACCGTCTTAAGTTTATGAAGGGCCTGTGCAGGGTTGTCGGAGATTCAAGTGTGACAATTAAATAGGAGCTCTATTTTGCCATGATTTAACACTAACAAATATTTTATGAGGCCATTTATATCCATGAATGTCAAATTTTAGACTCTGTACAGTTGCCCGATTTGCACACCCTTAAAGATGACTGTGTTAACATATCATCCAACATAACAAAAAAAGAAACCTGTAATAGATGAACCTATATCAGAAACAATACATTACTAGCAAATTTTAAAGCAACATGTGAAACACAGTTCCTATGCAGCGGTCTCTCAAACATTTCAGCAAACACATAAAAAGCAACTAATTTAGCAGTAAAATACAAAATTATGAAGAACCGTCATGTTCATAGTTCATACCATGAAAATTAGTTTGAGCATGTAGTACAAGAAGGCAGGAAGATTATGGAATCCATTTCTTTCGGTCTTTCCCACATGTGAAAATGGGTTGAATTGGAGAAACCAAGTTCCAAAGTGAATGAATGATAGAGGAGTAGTGAGAGAAATTCATATCTTTCACTTTTTAATTAATATTTTAGCAGAACGAATATTTTGTTGGTGGAATATATCAGGATGCACGCTCTAATTAATTCATATAAATTCTCAATACCACTTTGCAGAAATCACATGTGTGATGACAAACCAATCACCAATTGCCATCTCATATATATATATATATATATATATATATATATATTCAATCAATGAGAGTCTATCCTTTAATTATTTTTTTATTCTTAAAATACTATTATGCTTTAGTAATATAAAATATTTTAATTGAATGTCAGTGTACCTATTTTTTAAATAGATGTGATATGAAAAGTATTTTGAAATATTATAAATAATATTTAAAAAATATTTTTTTAATATTTTTAATTAACTTCTAAAGAATAAAGTTAGAATTAAAGATAAGGGAATATTTCTCTAACTTTGTGAGGGATCGTGACATTAACATGTGCCTTGACTTTTGAAAAAAATATCAACATCTTTTAATTAATACTATTATTTTATTATTTTATATTAATTATAATTAATTAATTATAAATAAAATACATTAGTATTTAATAAAATAATTTAAAAATATTATTCTTTCTTTTATTTATTACATTTCATAAAAAGGTAAAATATGGCATTTATTTTAAAATGGAGGAAGTATTTTTTTTTTTTAATTTAGGCTTAATATATGTTATAATCTCTTAACTTAATTTAATGTTTTACTATAGTTATTTATCTAAAAAAAGGTTATATGTTAGTCAATTAAATTGTTATAGGCTCATTCATGAGTGGGACATCAATCACAATTCCACCAGCAAGTTCAGTCTTATCAATGTGTGAAATATTGTGGAAAGCATATTTCTTGACATACAACCAATAATTGGGCTTTAATATACTAAGAGTACCACTAATCACAACTTCATCAAACACACTATCATGATTTTAGTTAATCAAAATTTCAGACATATGAGAAGGAACTCCAATAGAGAGAGTTATGTCATACTCATTATTCTTCTTTAGATTCTTCTTCTGAACCACTTATGGTTGTTCAATGTTGGGAGGACCTCCAACCTGACCATTAACCTTCCCTTCAATGACAGCTTCTTGTTTGAGTCTCATAAATTCTATATGTGGTAAGTCAGAAGTATGAGTGAGATGTTGAACCATCTTGATTTGCTTCTCAGGTTGGCAATCTTCATAACTATTTCCTTCTTCAGCATTGAGATCAATACACATATGACAACTTTCTCTGTAACAACCGTTACGCTTTATGTATCATAGTTCAGTTTATAACATGTCTTCTGATCGTGAAGGCTGGATCAGATCCTGTAGAAGTGGGTCACCAAGTGCGTCTGGGATGCTGGTCGTATGGAGAGAAGGGGGTGTACCTGCAAGGCACTCCGACGCTCAAGTAAGAAAGGGTCAGAGAAAAGGGACAAGTACAAAGTATGAGTTCTTAGGGTGAATATTGGATACCTGACCCTCTCAAGCGAGAGGGTTTATATAGAGCCCTCAACGCGTGGCCAACGGTCCTATTTTCGGGGCGAAATAACCGTTTTCCCGAAGAATAAGTAATTGCCCAAACTAGTCGTTATGTCGGGCAGGGATGCCCGAAACTAGCCGTTATGTCGGGCATAAGCGTAGTTTCGGGCACCTGCCCTTAACTGTTCGGGGAGCTATGAAGCCGTGCATAACGGGCAGTAATTCCGGGGAGGAACGATGCGTTCCTTGCCCGGTCGGAGAGGCAGAAAGGTAACTTTTGCCCCTTCGTGGATTGGACTCAGGCAATTTGGGCCGCTCTGGAGCAGAAGCGGATTGGGCCATGTTTAGCCATTAGTCCAGTCCAGAACAGGAGCCCTCTAAGTCGTTGCTCCCGAGCATGCGAGTGATGACTTAAGGACAGCTCGTTGCTCCGGGGAGCTAGCATGGAGTCGTCGTTTGAAGACGAGGAGGATTGTCTCAATGTGCTCGTGACCCCGGTGTCCGTGAAATTCGTGGTCGTGACCTTGTTGCCCGGTGTTTGGGGAGACTAATGGTCAGACAGAATTGGAAACGTTGGGTCGCCACGTGTGCCTAGAGCTCTGTGTACCAGTTACTAGGCAATGATAGCTAGTTGATAGCCATCATGGCCTACGAGCGCGTGTTCGCACGTGCCCCTTTGTATAAAAAGGGGAAATTCGTTCCATTTGAAACTTTTTCGCTCTGATTTCTCTTCCTCTCCTTCAACGTTCCTGCCCGTCACCGTCGTCTGCTTCTTCGACCACCGTTCCAAGCTTTCGAGCAGCCGCTTTCGTCTTCTTAAATCAAGTAAGTTTTCTGATCCTGTGCTTGTTATACTCCTTTTGGTTGTCAATGGTAGATTGCATGTGGTTAGGGCTAGGTTTAGAGGTCGAAATAGGTGGATTTCCGGTGATTGTTGGTGGTGGGCGGTGGTTGTGCCATTTTTCCACTTCTAACATGTCGCCGGACTCGTTAGTATGTTTAGGTTATGAGGGCGGTTGACGGCGTCGTTGTGATGGCGACGTTTGTGTAACCGTCGCGAATTTTCATCTTCTGAGTGGGTGATGAGTTTTATGGTAGAATGCTCCCAGATTCCGGTGGAGCTTTGCGGTTTCCGGCGAAGCTTCGAACGGAAACTGGGTATGAGCGCGGGGAAGATCCTCGCTTGGGGGTGACTTGCCGCGAGCGTCTCCTCGCGGGGAGGTTTCAGATTTTTGATGTTAGGGCTTAGGCCGGGGACGTTGTCCTCCGCCCTTTGCGCGCCCTTTCACTTGACTTAGCGGTGGAAGGGTGGATTTGATTTGTTGTCGAATTCACTTTTCTTTTCTGCTTTTCAGGTGATTGACATGGCGACGGGGCCAAACAGAGAGATTCTCTTAGATACGTCCGAGGAAGAAATAGGCTCTTCGGAAAATAGTAGCTCGACGGCCTCGAGCACCTCCAGTGATGCCGGGGAGGAAGAAGAATTGGAAGCCATGGACGAGGACGCCGTTGAGGGTCCCGTGGAAGAGTGGGAGGTGGCCGAGCCTGCCGAACATGTGTCCACTTTTGCCACGTATTTGGGTGACGTCTTTACGGAGGTTGGACCGGAGGGGGAGTGGAAGGTGCAATTCCCTTCTGAGGATGAGCGGGTCTGCACGGATTTCGGGGACCGCTTCACAATGTATGAATATTCTTTTAAGGAGTTGGGTCTGAGGCTTCCGTTCACCGATTTCCAGCAGTCGGTGTTTACGCACTTGAAGTTGGCTCCCACGCAGCTGTATCCCAACTCGTTGGCCTTCATTTGGGCGTTCGAGCTGGTGTGCGAATACCTCTCTATCGGGGCTACTCTCCCTTTGTTCTTTACCGTCTTCCATTTTCAAAGGCAGTTGTCGGGGAGGAAGTATGGTTGGGTTTCCCTAAAGCAGCCTCGCAAATTGTTTAAACCGTTTTCGGAGTCGATACAGACGTTCAAGGAGCGTTATTACGTTGTCGAGCCCGTGTCCAAAGCTGCCCAGGACAGTGCATACCTCTGGGAGATTGAGGTGGATGAGGATGGGAACGATCTGCGCGACGAGGAGGGGAAGTTTATCGGGAAGAGAATCTACAAGTTCCCCATTCATTAGGCACCTGACCATTTCTCCAAGAAGCCCAGCGACTACGTTCTCCAATCGAACGAGCTACACGGGCAGGACGACGTGGCGTACGAGGAGTTGGTGAAGTACGTTAACTCCTTCCGGCTCGTTGAGTGCTGGACGAATAAGGGTAGCCCGATCTTCGAGGAAGACGGTAACCAGAGGGTTGAGTACCGGTTTATCAATACCAAGGCACTGCTGGAGTGCAAGACTCCTGCGGATGTCGAGAAGCTGCTTGGTAGTTTTAATTATTTTAGATTTGCTTGTGTTATTTCTTTCCCTCATGACTAACGTGTTCGTCTTTTGTTTGTGCAGGTGAGATGCCTCAGGCCCATGAGAGGGTTGTAAAGAAGGCCCTTGCGAGGAACAAGGCCGGAGCGGTTCCTCTGAAGCCTCGGTTTGCTGGTGATCGTGCCCCTCCTCCGGCGCAGTCTACTGCGGGGACCTCTTCTTCTCCTACTCCCGCTCCCCGGGGGTCTCCTCTTCCTTTGACCGGTCGATCCAAGTGGCCAAGGTTTAGTGACGCTGTGGACCTCACCCGGGCATCGGAGAAGGGGAAGTTCGAGCTTCCTCCTTGCATCCTTGACAGGAAATTCTTCAAGGGGAATTCTTTAATCGTGCCTCGGGCGGAGTCTCTTCACTTGGAAAGTATGGATCGCCCGAGCAAGAGGGCGTTGGTGGCTCAGGATGCTTCAGCTTTGGTTAGGATGCTGGAGATGGCAACCATTTATGCTTAAGGGGACTCTGCAACTAAGGCTGAACTCAACGTTGCTCGGGCTACCATGGTGTCCCTCAGAGAAGAAGCCAAGGTTGCCGATGATGCTCGGAAGAAGGCTGAGGAGGAGGTAGCTCGGTTGAAGAAGAAGAATTCCACGCTGGCGGGGGAGAAGAAAGCTTCCGAGGAGCTGGTCCAGCAGTTGAGGGCGGCCAATGCCCCGGGTGAGGATGAGCCGGAAGATGTGAAGGGATTAAAAATGAGATCCGAGCTGGTCGACCGTATGCTGGTGGCCGAGGATGAGAGCATTGCCGCCGCGGACGAATCCTTCAGAAACGCCGTGGCTCAACTGCGGGTGGTGAACCCCGAGCTTGACTTTTCTGTCGAGGGTACCCACTATCTGGCGCATGTTGAGGATGGCCGGATCGTTATGCCCGATGCTCTCCTTGAAGGGAACACCGAGGATCAGCCCGCGGAGGACCAGCGACCCCAGTCTGAGCCAGCCGAGCACGTGGACGAGTGAGGAGTTTATTTTTGTTGTTGTAATTTGTTCGGCCTGCGTGCCGCGTAGTTGTTGTAATTTATTTTTGGGGGGGCATGGCCCCCATTTTATGTAATCTAGTACAGCTGTGGTCCTAGTGGCCACTTATTTATGTTTAACTTATACGCTCGATTTTGTTATCTGCATGATTTTACTTGCTTTTATTTTTTGCTAAGTGTTGTACTCATGCTCGTTGTGAATGTATATCTGCCCGTGATTGGGAGTGTTTTAGGGGATTGCTCATTGTAGATGTGTTCTGCAGTGAGGGGAACTGGTCAAACGGGCGGGGACTGCCCTGGCGGGGATGCGGAGCTCAGGTCGCGTTTGAGGCCTGAGTTCGCGGCGTGAACGTCCTATCGCAAGCTGGGGTTCTGCCAATCATGGTACTTTGATGACGGCGATGCTCGATCGAGGACCGCTGTCGAGCATTTACTTGGCTCGTTATTGAGCGGGGTTCTGCTTTATTGGTATGCGACGCTTGTACCTAGGCGTGCATAGTGGTCGGTAGCTGACGTCCGTCGTCGTGACGGGTCGAACCGAGAATTAGATCCTTAGCTATAGTATTGTTTTAGCTTTTCGGTGTTCCATGGTCGAGCAAGTTCTTCCTTGTTGAGATGTTCTAGGTAGTAGGCCCTATTTTCCGTCTTTGCTCGGACGCGATAGGGTCCTTCCCAGTTGGCTGCTAGTTTGCCTTCGCGAGAGTCTTTATGGTTTCTTCTTAGAACAAGGCTTCCCACGTTGAACTCTCACCGTATCACCTTGGCGTTGTGCCTGATGGTAATTTTTTGTTTTAGTGAGGCTTCGCGGAGGGCTGCCCCGGTTCGAATTTCCTCGACGAGGTCGAGTTCTTCTCTTAGTGATTCGTCGTTCATTTCCTCGTCTAGGGGCGACTCTGTCCGCCTGGAGGCTACGTGAACTTCGACGGGGATCATAGCCTCGGTTCCGTATGCTAAACGGAAGGGTGTTTCCCCCGTCGTAGAGTGTGGGGTTGTACGGTATGCCCCTAATACGCTGTGCAGTTCCTCGACCCAAGCCTTCTTCGTTTCGTCCAGCCTTCGTTTGAGGCCTCGAAGGATGACTCGGTTAGCTGCCTCAGCCTGCCCGTTTGTTTGGGGGTGCTCGACGGATGCGAAGTGCAGCTTCGTGCCCAGTTGGGCGACGAAGTCCTGAAACTTTCTGTCCGTGAATTGCGTCCCATTGTCCGTTACTATTGCCTGGGGAATGCCGAAGCGTGCAAGGATGTTTCGTTTGTAGAAACACAGTATGTTGAGGGCAGTTATTTTGGCTAGAGCTTCCGCTTCTATCCATTTTATGAAGTAGTCTACGCCCACTATTAGGTATTTGTTCTGATTTGATCCTACCACGAAGGGTCCTAGGATGTCTAGGCCCCACCAGGCGAATGGACACGGGGAGGACATAGCCTTGAGCTCGTTAGGCGGAGCCAGGTGCATGTCCCTGTGCCGTTGGCATTTATCCCATTTCTTCACGTGTTCTTTTGCGTCGTATTGCATGGTCGGCCAGTAGTATCTTGCTCGGAGAGCCTTTCGAGCAATGGACCTTCCTCCGAGATGTTGGGCGTTGATTCCCTCGTGGATTTCGCGCAGGATGTGCACGACCATTTCCTCCTCGACACATTTGAGCAGCGGAATGGAGAATCCCCGCCTGTAGAGTTTATCTTCGACCAAGACATCAGAGCAGGCTCTTCGCCTAACTGTGCTGGCCTCCTTTGGGTCGGACGGAAGTTCGTCCTTGGCGAGATAGTTGTAGATAGGGGTCATCCAGCAGTTGCTGTCGCTGATCACCTGCACGTCAAGGGTCGGGGAGGCCTTCTCGATACTGGGTCGAGGAAGTACTTCCGGTATGACGGATTTGTTTCCGCCTTTCTTCTTAGTGCTGGCTAGTTTGGATAGCACGTCTGCTCGCACGTTATGTTCGCGGGGAACATGTTTCACTTCCACCATTGTGAACTTCGCCATCTCCTTCTTGACCAGGGCCAAGTATTCGGTCAGGCTGTCGTTTTTGGCTTGATATTCTCCCCGGACCTAGAGGGCCACGAGTTGTGAATCCGTGCAAATGACGACCTCTTCTGCGCCCAGGTCCTCGGCCAGGCGTAGGCCAGCAAGGAAGGCCTCGTATTCATCCTGGTTGTTGGAGGTTAGGAAGGACAGGGTGAGTGATACTTCAACGATGATTCCATCGTCGCTTTCCAGTATAATACCCGCGCTGCTCCCTGCCGAGCTTGAGGCACCGTCAACGAAAATGGTCCATTTGCGCGTTTCGCTCGCGGGGGAGTCCGCGAACGTCATTTCCGCGACGAAGTCGGCCAGGGCTTGGGCCTTGAGGGCTTTCCTGCTTTCGTATTGGATGTCAAATTCGGACAGTTCTAGCGACCATTTGAGCATTCTGTAACGGTCTGTTTTTGATATTCCCTATTTTTGTGCTAATTGATGTTTTGTTATTGAGTCTTTTATTTAATTGAGCAATATTTATGTGAATGGTGAAATTGGTGTTTTATTAGCCTCGCCGGGCGAAGTATGTGTCGCCGGGCGGCGTGTACGTTTCTGTGATGTTTTGGATTTTGTGTACTTAATAGATATTTATGTTAATTATGATGTTGGTAAGTTAATATGTTGTTTTTACATATGTTGTATTTTTACCGTTTTGGAGATTTCGCGGGAAAATTAGAATAGAGGGTATATTAGATATTTTATAATTAGTGGTATTTAATTAATAGTTAGTTTTAATATTTATTAGAAGTGTAGATTTTAAGTTAAGAAAATATAATAAGTTAGTAAGTTAGAAAGTATTATAAGTTTAAAAAAGAAGAAAAAGAAAAGTTAGTAAGAGTTTTTTTCAAAAGAGAAGAAAAAGAGAGAAATAGAGAAGTGAAGAGGAAGTGAAGAAAAGTTGGAAAATTCACCAAACGAGCTTCGGGAATCGGTTTCTTATCGGGTAAGGGTGCGAAACTCGGTTATTATATCATTGTATACGATTATATCCGTTTGTTTTTGAATTGTTTGGATTGTGTAGGAAAATATTGAGTTTAGGTTAGTTTTTGACATAATCGATAAAATCGGGAGTTTTTACGGATGAAATTCGAAACAAATTGTGTAGTTTAGTCGTGTGAGGTTAGGCCGACGTTATAGAAACTCGTTTCGTTAAAATCGGTTGATAATTGAAGATTTTGTGTTTTTGAGTTTTGATTATGTGTATGAATAGTGATTTCGAAAAGTCAAGGAATCGGGTTTTTCTTGATCCTAATATGTCCGTATGCATTTATGTGATATTACCGCGTGTTTTGTTTGAGGGAATTCTGAGAATCGGTCGGGTTTTGAGGGGTTTCGCGCGGCTGGCAGCAGCTGCCCCAAAATTCTGGTTTTTGTGCGCGTCGTACGGACGCGTGCTGTAGGTGAAAATTCTGTTTTCGTGTAATTTTCGGAAATTCATATCTCTTGAACCGTAAGTCGATTTTAACCCTCGTTCGAAGCGTTGGGAAGCTAACGAGATATTCTTTCTAGGAAAAATAGTTTTGGGGTCTGAACTTGCTCCAATCGGTACAGTTTTTACGAACCGTTTCGTAGTGTCGGGCGTCCGGTTTATGTTTTGCGTTATTTTGAAATATTCATATCTTGTTAACCGTTTATCGTATTTAAGAGTTCTTTATACCGAATCGAAGCTGTCGATGAGTACTTTTTGATGATGATAGAAAATATTATTTTTGGCCGACTTTTAGCCGACTTTTCCGAGAAATCGTAAAATGGAATTTTGAGTTATTTTTCAATATTGTAAGACATGTTATGATATGTTATGAGATGGCTTGTGTGATGATTCTTTGATGGGAATTTGATGTTGTGGAATGGTATATTAGTGTTTGTGGCCATTTTGGGCAATTGTGTGCATTACTTTATATGTACTTGAAATGCATGATTTAATGTATGAGTCTTGATTGCCATGGGTCATTATATGACATGCATCATGTTGAAGACATTGTAAGATCCCTTCGTGGGTGTAAACAATGCATGAAGACATTGTAAGATCCCTTCGTGGGTGTAAACAATGCATGTTGAATTGTAGATCCCTTATGGGTGTAAGCAATTGTTGTATTGATCGTGTGCCTATTATAAAGGACTAAAAACGATCCATAACGTCGTATGCTTGGTGATAAGTGGTAGCGACGGGGAACATCGTATGCCCGACGGGGAGTTACCCTAAGTAACGAGCGATGATTCCAAGAGTTCCTGGGGGACTAATGGTACCGCATGCATAGAGTCGTTGTGTCGGTCTCTGTGCATTTGCATAATTCATTACATGAATGTTTATGTGTTGAATTTTGAGAAGGATTTGTTATGCATTGTGTTAATGTATATGCTTATGTGATTGATGTGTGAAATGGGTTGAATATGTCTTGTGTTGTTTACAAGTATCATATTTGTGTGGTGAGAATAATTGTGCATATTTTGCTAAGTGTTATATAATGATATGCAATTATATTATAATCCTGTTTCTCACCCTTCTGCTGTGGTTTAATGCTCTATGAGGCATTGCAGATTAGAGGCTGAAGTCTTTTGCGAAGATTAGTGTCTTCGTCTTTTGTCGTTCCGTCGGCTCTGATATGTAACACGGGTAGTCGGGGTTCGAGTGTAGATGTTTCTTTTGGCTTGTATATGGTGGCTTCTATGAACATGTATATGACATACTTATCTTTTGTGATGACATCAGTTATGGATGTTCCGCTTTAATTCTGTAACTAAACGAGGATATTTTTGGAACTGAGTTCCTATGATTATATGACTATCAGGTTGTTATATATCTATATGAGCATAATGTTTTAGTTCACGTTGGTGTGACATCTCTGGCTATATCATGATAAATTATTCTTTGCTCTGATGTTTTATTTATAAGATTAGTTTATTCCGATTTTTGTACGGGGTATAGAAGGGGTGTTACATTAAGTGGTATCAGAGCCAATGTTTGGTTTGTCCGACCATGTTGTCGTGTCGGTTGTGTCTTGTTGGTCTGTTGCACTCTGTGGAGTGGTTGTTTAACCATAATTTGCTATCATTGGGAATGTTCAGATTATGGCGGCAAGACGTGACGCTGCTATGACTGCGGCCATGCAAGCTATGACGCAAGTGATGCAGAATTTACCGAATGCTGCGGCGGACGAGGAGTCGCGTAGTATGGATAAGTTTCAGAAGAATAATCCACCGAGCTTCGAAGGTACTCATGATCCTGAGGGAGCACAGATTTGGCTGAAGAAGATTGAGAAGATCTTCCGTTTCATTAGGTGTTCCGAGGATCAGAAGGTGCAATTTGGTACTCATGTGTTGGAAAAGGAAGCTGAAGATTGGTGGGCGAATGCTTCTCAGAGGTTTGAGGAGGATGAAATAGTGGTTACATGGGCTGTGTTCAAGGATGCTTTTCTGGAAAAGTATTTTCCGGAAGATGAGAGAGGTAAGAAGGAAATTGAATTTCTTGAACTGAAGCAGGATAATTCCTCTGTTGCGGATTATGCTGCTAAGTTTGAGGAACTTGTGAAGTTCTGTCCTAATTATAATACGGCTGGTTCTGAGAGGTCAAAGTGTTTGAAGTTTGTGAATGGCTTGAGGCCAGAAATCAAGCAGGGTATCGGTTATCAGGAGATCAGGCAGTTTCCAGTGTTGGTGAACAAAAGTAGGATTTTTGATGAGGATAGCAAAGCACGTGCTACTCATTACAAGAATCTGAATGATAAGAAAGGAAAAGGGCAGTTCAGAGGTAGGCCTTATGTGACTTCTGCTGATAAGGGGAAACAGAAGGCTACTTTTGATAGGAAGCCGAGTGGAGGAGGAATGAATTCTTCTGTGAAATGTTATAATTGTGGTGGTATGGGTCATCGTGTGTCGGAGTGTAGGAGGAATATGAACAAGTGTTCTAATTGTGGTTTGACGGGTCATGTGGCTGCTGATTGTAGGAGGAATACGGTCAAGTGTTATAATTATGGGGAGAATGGTCACTATAGTACAAAGTGCACGAAACCAAGACAAGCTCAAGCGGGCGGAAAGGTGTTTGCATTGGCGGGGACTCAAACTACGAATGCAGACCGTTTGATTAAAGGTACATGTTTTATTAATAGTACACCTTTAGTTGCTGTTATTGATACGGGAGCGACTCATTCGTTTATTTCGTCTGAGTGCGCGAAGCGTTTGAATCTTGCGTTAACTTTGATGGGTGCTGAAATGGTTATTGAGACTCCTGCTTCAGGGTCGGTAAATACATCTTTGGTGTGTATGAGTTGTCCTTTAACCATGTATGGTAAAGACTTTGTTATGGATTTAGTATGTTTGCCGTTGGTGGGATTGAACGTGATCTTGGGTATGAACTGGTTGCAATTTAATCGAGTTCATATAGATTGCTATCACAAGTTAGTAAGGTTTCCTTCTATGGAAGGTGATGAATTTGAGAGTTTCCTATCCACTAAAGAGTTGAAGAAACTTTTAGCGGACGAAGCTCAATTGTTTGGTTTGTTTGCATCATTGTCGGTGGAGAGTAAAGTTGAGCTTGATGTGTTTCCAGTGGTGTGTGAATTTCCAGAAGTATTTCCGGAAGATATTACGGACGTACCGCCGGAAAGAGAAGTTGAATTTTCTATTGATCTAGTTCCGGGTACTAGACCAATTTCGATGGCACCGTATCGTATGTCGGCATCGGAATTGGTAGAATTGAAAAAGCAATTGAATGACTTGTTGGACAAGAAATTTGTAAGGCCAAGTGTTTCTCCTTGGGGTGCTCCGGTATTGTTGGTAAAGAAGAAGGACGGGAGTATGCGGTTATGCATTGATTATCGACAGTTGAACAAAGTGACAATTAAGAACAAGTATCCGCTTCCAAGGATCGATGATTTGATGGACCAATTGGTTGGTGCGAATGTTTTTAGCAAGATTGATTTGAGATCAGGATACCACCAGATTCGTGTGAAAGGAGAGGATATTCAAAAGACGGCCTTTAGGACACGGTATGGTCATTACGAATACTCCGTGATGCCATTCGGGGTTTCTAACGCGTCGGGTGTGTTTATGGAATACATGAATCGTATTTTTCATGAACAGTTGGATCGTTTTGTGGTTGTGTTCATCGATGATATTTTGATTTACTCTAAGTCTCAAGAGGAGCATGAAGAGCATTTGAGAATTGTGTTGCAAATTTTGAAAGAAAAACAATTGTATGCTAAGTTGTCAAAATGTGAATTTTGGCTGTCGGAAGTAAGTTTCCTTGGACATGTTATTTCCGGTAGTGGTATTAGTGTTGATCCATCCAAGATAGATGCGGTGATGCAATGGGAGGCTCCTAGGTCGGTTACGGAGATTCGAAGCTTTTTCGGCTTGGCAGGTTATTATCGGAGGTTTATTGAGGGATTTTCGAAATTGGCACTTCCTTTAACGCAATTGACTTGTAAAGGAAAGGCTTTCATTTGGGATATTCATTGTGAAGAGAGTTTCAATGAGCTAAAGAGAAGGTTGACAACGACTCCGATCTTGATTTTGCCTAATCCTAATGAACCATTTGTTGTGTATTGTGATGCTTCATTGACGGGTTTAGGTGGTGTTTTGATGCAAGATGGAAAAGTTGTGGCATATGCATCTAGACAATTGAGAGTGCATGAAAAGAATTATCCTACACATGACTTGGAGTTAGCGGTCGTGGTGTTTGTTTTGAAAATATGGAGGCATTATCTTTATGGTGCGAGATTTGAAGTCTTTAGTGATCACAAGAGCTTGAAATATTTATTTGATCAAAAAGAGTTGAACATGAGACAAAGGAGGTGGCTAGAACTTTTAAAGGATTATGATTTTGGTTTGAATTACCATCCGGGTAAGGCAAATGTGGTGGCCGATGCCTTAAGTCGGAGGTTGTTACATATGTCCGCATTGATGATGAAAGAATGGGAACTTTTGGAGGATTTTAGAGACTTGAGTTTAGTTTGTGAAATGACGCCGAGAAGTGTGAGACTTGGTATGCTACATGTTACAAATGATTTTCTTGCAACGGTAGGTGAAAAGCAAAAGTTGGACTTGAAATTCGTTGATTTGATGTTGAATGAGAATGAAGATTTCAAAGTTGATAATTTTGGAGTTTTGAGATTCCGTGGTCGTATTTGTATTCCCGATGATGTGGAGTTAAAAAAGATGATATTGGAAGAAGGGCACCGAAGTAACTTAAGTATTCATCCGGGAGCGAACAAAATGTATCAAGATTTGAGAAAAATCTTTTGGTGGTTCGGATTAAAGAGGGACGTTGCTCAATTTGTGTATGCATGCTTAACTTGTCAAAAGTCTAAGGTGGAACATCAAAAACCGAGTGGATTTATGCAACCGTTGGATATTCCAGAATGGAAATGGGATAGTATATCGATGGATTTTGTTACGGGATTGCCGAATACGCAAAGAGGTCATAATGCTATTTGGGTAATTGTTGATAGGCTTACTAAATCTGCTCACTTTATTCCAATTGATATTAGTTATCCTTTGGAGAAGTTAGCCGAGATTTATGTTCTTGTGGTGGTGAAGTTACATGGAGTTCCTAAGAGTATTGTATCAGATAGAGATCCTAGGTTTACATCGAGGTTTTGGGAGAGTTTACAAAAGGCTTTGGGTTCTAAGCTAAGATTGAGTTCGGCTTATCATCCGCAAACGGACGGTCAAACCGAGAGGACGATTCAATCGTTGGAGGATTTATTGCGTGCTTGTGTACTCGAGCAAGGTGGTGCTTGGGATGGTTATTTGGCGTTGATTGAATTCACTTACAATAACAGTTTTCATTCGAGTATAAGTATGGCACCATTTGAGGCTTTGTATGGTCGGAGATGTCGAACACCTTTGTGTTGGCATGAAACCGGCGAGAGGACGATAGTTGGACCGGAAATGGTACAACAAACAACGGAGAAAGTGAAGTTTATTCGGGAGAAGATGAAAGCTTCTCAAAGTAGACAAAAGAGCTATCATGACAAGAGAAGGAAAGATCTTGAATTTCAAGAAGGCGACCATGTGTTTTTGAGAGTTACACCGGTTACGGGTGTGGGTCGTGCTTTGAAGTCGAAGAAGTTGACTTCTCGTTTTATTGGTCCATATCAGATATCCGAAAGAGTTGGTGCAGTGGCTTACAGGATAGCATTGCCACCGAATCTTTCGAATCTACATGATGTTTTCCATGTTTCACAGCTACGGAAGTATGTTCCAGATCCGTCTCATGTGATTCCGATGGATGAGGTTGAGGTAAGAGATAATCTTACGGTTGAGGTTTTACCGGTGAGGATTTTAGATCGCGAGTTGAAAAGGTTAAGAGGCAAGGAGATTGCACTTGTGAAAGTGGCGTGGGGAGGCGCTGCTGAGGGCAATTTGACATGGGAATTGGAAAGTCGGATGCGGGAGTCGTATCCGGAGTTGTTTGAATCAGGTAATATTTTCGAGGACGAAAATTTCTAAAGTGGGGGAGAGTTGTAACGGTCTGTTTTTGATATTCCCTATTTTTGTGCTAATTGATGTTTTGTTATTGAGTCTTTTATTTAATTGAGCAATATTTATGTGAATGGTGAAGTTGGTGTTTTATTAGCCTCGCCGGGCGAAGTATGTGTCGCCGGGCGGCGTGTACGTTTCTGTGATGTTTTGGATTTTGTGTACTTAATAGATATTTATGTTAATTATGATGTTGGTAAGTTAATATGTTGTTTTTACATATGTTGTATTTTTACCGTTTTTGGAGATTTCGCGGGAAAATTAGAATAGAGGGTATATTAGATATTTTATAATTAGTGGTATTTAATTAATAGTTAGTTTTAATATTTATTAGAAGTGTAGATTTTAAGTTAAGAAAATATAATAAGTTAGTAAGTTAGAAAGTATTATAAGTTTAAAAAAGAAGAAAAAGAAAAGTTAGTAAGAGTTTTTTTCAAAAGAGAAGAAAAAGAGAGAAATAGAGAAGTGAAGAGAAAGTGAAGAAAAGTTGGAAAATTCACCAAACGAGCTTCGGGAATCGGTTTCTTATCGGGTAAGGGTGCGAAACTCGGTTATTATATCATTGTATACGATTATATCTGTTTGTTTTTGAATTGTTTGGATTGTGTAGGAAAATATTGAGTTTAGGTTAGTTTTTGACATAATCGATAAAATCGGGAGTTTTTACGGATGAAATTCGAAACAAATTGTGTAGTTTAGTCGTGTGAGGTTAGGCCGACGTTATAGAAACTCGTTTCGTTAAAATCGGTTGATAATTGAAGATTTTGTGTTTTTGAGTTTTGATTATGTGTATGAATAGTGATTTCGAAAAGTCGAGGAATCGGGTTTTTCTTGATCCTAATATGTCCGTATGCATTTATGTGATATTACCGCGTGTTTTGTTTGAGGGAATTCTGAGAATCGGTCGGGTTTTGAGGGGTTTCGCGCGGCTGGCAGCAGCTGCCCCAAAATTCTGGTTTTTGTGCGCGTCGTACGGACGCGTGCTGTAGGTGAAAATTCTGTTTTCGTGTAATTTTCGGAAATTCATATCTCTTGAACCGTAAGTCAATTTTAACCCTCGTTCGAAGCGTTGGGAAGCTAACGAGATGTTCTTTCTAGGAAAAATAGTTTTGGGGTCTGAACTTGCTCCAATCGGTACAGTTTTTACGAACCGTTTCGTAGTGTCGGGCGTCCGGTTTATGTTTTGCGTTATTTTGAAATATTCATATCTTGTTAACCGTTTATCGTATTTAAGAGTTCTTTATACCGAATCGAAGCTGTCGATGAGTACTTTTTGATGATGATAGAAAATATTATTTTTGGCCGACTTTTAGCCGACTTTTCCGAGAAATCGTAAAATGGAATTTTGAGTTATTTTTCAATATTGTAAGACATGTTATGATATGTTATGAGATGGCTTGTGTGATGATTCTTTGATGGGAATTTGATGTTGTGGAATGGTATATTAGTGTTTGTGGCCATTTTGGGCAATTGTGTGCATTACTTTATATGTACTTGAAATGCATAATTTAATGTATGAGTCTTGATTGCCATGGGTCATTATATGACATGCATCATGTTGAAGACATTGTAAGATCCCTTCGTGGGTGTAAACAATGCATGAAGACATTGTAAGATCCCTTCGTGGGTGTAAACAATGCATGTTGAATTGTAGATCCCTTATGGGTGTAAGCAATTGTTGTATTGATCGTGTGCCTATTATAAAGGACTAAAAACGATCCATAACGTCGTATGCTTGGTGATAAGTGGTAGCGACGGGGAACATCGTATGCCCGACGGGGAGTTACCCTAAGTAACGAGCGATGATTCCAAGAGTTCCTGGGGGACTAATGGTACCGCATGCATAGAGTCGTTGTGTCGGTCTCTGTGCATTTGCATAATTCATTACATGAATGTTTATGTGTTGAATTTTGAGAAGGATTTGTTATGCATTGTGTTAATGTATATGCTTATGTGATTGATGTGTGAAATGGGTTGAATATGTCTTGTGTTGTTTACAAGTATCATATTTGTGTGGTGAGAATAATTGTGCATATTTTGCTAAGTGTTATATAATGATATGCAATTATATTATAATCCTGTTTCTCACCCTTCTGCTGTGGTTTAATGCTCTATGAGGCATTGCAGATTAGAGGCTGGAGTCTTTTGCGAAGATTAGTGTCTTCGTCTTTTGTCGTTCCGTCGGCTCTGATATGTAACACGGGTAGTCGGGGTTCGAGTGTAGATGTTTCTTTTGGCTTGTATATGGTGGCTTCTATGAACATGTATATGACATACTTATCTTTTGTGATGACATCAGTTATGGATGTTCCGCTTTAATTCTGTAACTGAACGAAGATATTTTTGGAACTGAGTTCCTATGATTATATGACTATCAGGTTGTTATATATCTATATGAGCATAATGTTTTAGTTCACGTTGGTGTGACATCTCTGGCTATATCATGATAAATTATTCTTTGCTCTGATGTTTTATTTATAAGATTAGTTTATTCCGATTTTTGTACGGGGTATAGAAGGGGTGTTACACATTCGGCCAGCCATATCTGGTCGTCCGAGCAGTTGCTTTATGGGATGATCTGTTCGAATCACGATCGTGTGAGCCAGGAAGTAGTGTCTTAATCTTCTAGCTGCGTTGATGAGGGCCAGTGCTACTTTCTCTATCTGTTGGTATCTTAACTCTGGTCCTTGCAGCGCTTTGCTCGTGAAATATATGGGTTTTTTCCTGTCAGGTGTCTCGCGGATGAGAGCGGCGCTCACTGCTTTGGTTGCTACAGCCAGGTACAGGTACAATGTTTCGCCATCGTCCGTGCGAGAGAGGACCGGTGGCTTTGAGAGTGCTTGTTTCAGATGGAGGAGGGCCTTGTCACACTCCTCGGTCCATTCGAATGCTGCCTCCTTGCGGAGGAGTTTGAAGAACAGTAGGGCGTGCTGGGCGGACTTGGCAACGAAATGAGATAGTGACGCGAGCATCCCGTTGAGGGACTGGGTGGATTTCTTAGACTTGGGCGTAGGAAACTCGGAGAATGCTCGGCATTTATCGGGATTGGCTTCGATTCCTCGTTCCGTTAAGTAGAAGCCGAGGAATTTGCCTGCCCGGACGCCGAACGTGCACATCTCCGGATTAAAACGCATTTTGTATTTCCTT
Organism: Lathyrus tuberosus; assembly: GCA_022829125.1. Taxonomy (NCBI): domain Eukaryota; kingdom Viridiplantae; phylum Streptophyta; class Magnoliopsida; order Fabales; family Fabaceae; genus Lathyrus; species Lathyrus tuberosus. The sequence continues at coordinate 8,129,391 of JALAZF010000254.1, forward strand.
GCCTGTTCGAAGACCTTTCTCAAATGGGCAGTATGATCGGTTTCCTCGTGGGATTTCACGATCATGTCGTCCATGTAGACTTCGAGCATGTCGCCTATTTCTCCCCGGAATACCTTGTTCATCATTCTTTGGTACGTTGCTTCGGCGTTCTTCAGGCCGAAGGGCATTACGTTGTAGTAATAGTTGCCCGATTCGGTCATGAAGGCCGTATATTTTTTTCAAACATTGCCATCAGAATTTGATTATAGCCTGAGTAGGCGTCCATGAACGATAAAAGTTTAAAACCAGCAGAATTATCAACAAGTTTATCAATATTGGGGAGGGGGTAGGCATTCTTCGGGCATGCCTTATTGAGATCGCTGTAATCAATGCACATGCGCCATTTTCCATTAGATTTTTTAACTAGTACAACGTTGGACAGCCAAGTGGTGTACTTGGCCTCCGAAATAAATTTGGCCTCGAGGAGGTCCTTTACAGCTTTTTCAGCAGCCTCCGTTTTCTCCGGAGACTGCTTTCTCCTACGTTGTACTACGGCCTTGATGGCGGGGTCGATTGTCAGCTGGTGGCAGGCGACGGACGGATCCAAGCCGAGCATTTTGGCGGCGCTCCATGCGAAGAGGTCGGCATTCTCTCGAAGGAATGCTTTGAGCTGCTTCCTTGCGATGTCGGGCAGGTCTGCTCCAATCTTCACTCCCCGTTGGGGATCTTCGCCGAACAGAACGATCTCGAAGTTGCCATCCGGGATAGGGCGCATCGGATGGGAGCTGCTGTTGGACGGTGTAGATGGGTTGGCTAAAGCTGCTCGTTCCTCCTGTTGGTCTTCTTCGGGGAAGAGACTGTCGAGGTCGATGGAGTCGACCTGGGGCAGAGGCTTGGCTTCCTCGGAGCTGCTTGGCAACGTTGGCTTGCCCGACGCTTTTGGCTTGGACGCAATGGCGTTGAGCCCCTTTGTAGCTGCCTCAAAACACCGTCGGGCGGCTTCGATGTCGCCGTGTAGGGTGGTGACCATTCCTTTTGAAGTGTAATACTTCATCTTCAGGTGGACTGTTGAAGGCACTGCTACCAACTCGGCCAGAGTTGGCCTTCCGAATATGCACTGGTAAAGCGACGGCCAGTCAATCACTAGAAATTACACCTTGACTGATTGGCCATCTCAGCTGATCCGAAGGTAATGATCAGCTCGACGTATCCCCAAGGCTTGGTCACTGATCCGTTGAACCCCTATAAATTAGATCCTACGTAAGGGGTTAGGTGCGATTCGTCCAGCTGAAGTGTTGCAAACAGCTGGGAGTACATGATATCGACCGAGCTGCCCTGGTCGACGAGGATTCTGCGAACGTCGAAGTTCGCCATTCGGGCTCGGACGAGCAGAGGAATGCTCGAGTTCAGGGATCCCCCGAGGAGCTCTTCCCGGTAGAAGGAGACGGGGACTGAGCCCTTCTGGGCCTGATCAAGCGTGGTCACCTTATTGAAGCTTGTGTTGATCAGATGATCGAATTTTCGTTTCACGGAGCCCACCGTGACTTTGTTGAAGCCCCCGTCGGAGATAACCATGGCGGAGGGAAACGTCTCCCACGGGCTATGGGCCGCGAAATAAGTCGGGGCGCTGAGCCCGTCCGGGACGTAGAATTCCTCTGGTCGTGATATGGACATAGCAACCTGTATGTTGGCGTCTTCCGAGGAGGGTACCTCATCCTCTATCTTCTTGGACTCCTGGGCGTCCTGCCGAGGAGTGTCCTTCTTCTTCGCGAACTGTTTCAGGTGGCCGTCACTGATCAGTATCTCAATGGCATCCTTCAGATGGATGCAGTCTTCCGTAGTGTGGCCATGACTCTTGTGGAAATGGCAGTATTTCAATTTGTCGACGTTTGGTCTGTTCGGCAGTTGTTTGGGGAAGCGGACCCCTGCCTGCTTGAACTCCGAATTGGCACATTCGGACAAAATCTTCTCCCTGGAGACGGTCAGGAGTGTGTAGTCGTGGAACCGCCCGGAGGGTCCCTTGTTGTCACGGGAGTCACGAGGATGGTCCTCGCGTCTCCGTTCGCCTCGAGGAGATGTTGAGGCCTCCTCACCTCTGGATGTCCGAGCGTTCTCCTGATGGCGTGATGCTCGGGCGTTGCAGGCCGCAACCTTCTCTTCGTACTAAATGTGTGATTGGGCTTTGAGGAGGAGGGCATCTAGGATCCTCGGTGGTGTGAGGCCGACGGCTTTAGAGAACTCGGAGCCCGGGCGGAGCCCTTGCTCGAGCAGAAACTTCTTCATTTCGTCCGTTGTAGGAACCTGTACTGCTTCCTTGTTGAACCTCTCGATATATGTGCAGAGAGGTTCCTCTTTTCCGTGGATTATGGCCCCAAGGGAGGCCTCAGTTTTGGGGTGACGGCGAGATGCTGTGAAATGCCGCGAGAACATCCTGCCTAGTTGTCTCCACGAGGTAATGGATTCCTCGGGCAGCTGCTTGTACCATGTCATCGCTCCCTTTCGGAGCGTGGTTGGAAATAGTCGGCATTTTATGGCGCCTCGTACTCCACGGTAGTCCAACAGAGCATCGATGTTCTCGATGTGCTCGTCGGGGTCAGTGGTTCCGTCATACGTGCCCAGTGACGGGGGCTTCTCCAGGCCTTTAGGGAGACGGGTGGCCAAGATTTCTTGGGACAATGGGCTGTGAGGCTCATCGTCGCTGCTACAACTGGTGAACGATGGGGACCGAAGGGAACACTCGCGGTGGCGGTTCCTCCGAGGAGAAGGAGAGCGGTTCCTTCGAGGAGAAGGTGAGCGGGCCCGGCCTTTAGACTTGACCGGGGGAGATTGCTCGTTCCTTCGAGTCCTCTTGTGGCAGGGAGAGTGTTGGTCACGCGGGGAAATATGGTCACGCTTCCGGGCTGCGAGGGTCAGGCTCTTGGCGCAGTCTCTGGTCAATATCTCTCCGGGGCTGCGGGCTCCTTGATCGTTGCTGGTTCCTCCGTGGAGGAGGGGATCTTGGACGCTTGGCTTCTTCTAACGCCCCGATCCTCTCGTTCTGCTGCAGGATCGGGGTGTTGGTTTTGTTGATCGCCTCTAGGAGGGCCGCCACGGCCGGGTCGGCGTTGGGCGGAATAGGAACAGGCTGGACGTCAAGCGAAGACTGATCGTTGTTGCAATCAGCGGGGGTAGGGGAAGGAGAAGCAGTGGCTCTGTCCCTTAGAAAACGGGCATCTCTGAGGAGAGATGATTGGCCGTCAACGTCAGATTTGTTGACGGGGAGGACAGTGGTTTGGAGAGCATCCTTGGCACGATCTTGAGAGGCCATGATGATGATGATCTTTGAGGATTGTTTTGATCTTCGGTTTCTGAGGAAAGAAAGATGGGGAGAACAATGTTTTCCACAGACGGCGCCACTGATCGTGAAGGCTGGATCAGATCCTGTAGAAGTGGGCCACCAAGTACTTCTGGGATGCTGGTCGTATGGAGAGGAGGGGGTGTACCTGCAAGGCACTCCGACGCTCAAGTAAAAAAGGGTCAGAGAAAAAGGGCAAGTACAAAGTATGAGTTCTTAATGTGAATATTGGATACCTGACCCTCTCAAGCGGGAGGGTTTATATATAGCCCCCAGCGTGTGGCCAACGGTCCTATTTTCGGGGCGAAATAACTGTTTTCCCGAAGAATAGGTAACTGCCCAAACTAGCCGTTATGTCGGGCAGGGATGCCCGAAACTAGTCGTTATGTCGGGCATAAGCGTAGTTTCGGGCACCTGCCATTAACTGTTCGGGGAGAAATGAAGCCGTGCGTAACGGGCAGTAATTCTGGGGAGGAACGATGTGTTCCTTGCCCGGTCGGAGGGGCAGAAAGGTAACTTTTGCCCCTTCGTGGATTGGACTCAGGCAATTTGGGCCGTTCTGGAGCATAAGCGGATTGGGGCATGTCTAGCCATTGGTCCAGTCCAGAACATCTTCCATGATGTTTGAAACATGGTCTTCAACATTCTGCTTTACAATGGCAGCCACCATCTTCATCTTTACAAATTTCTTTCTCTTATGGCTATCACAAGGAGCAACAATTTTTTTTCCTCTTATCATTGGTCTAATGCAACTACTTTAGAGATGCCAATCTTACCAAGAGAACTCCTCATGAAAAAAAATATGCAACAAGGATATTAGACTTGTTAAGCCAAACTTGTTGATGTTTCCTTTGAAACTTCTCATTCCACTGAAGATACAACTGTTGATGGGGTTGTTGTCTACCATACACCTTATAGCGGTACATGGAAATGGAGGAGACACAATTAATGAATAGGTTATCATGTTTGACCAGATGTTGAGACATGTTACTTGACATTCTGCAATTTGTTATCTGAATAGGAGCAATACACCTTTTATTTAAATTTGATGTCTCATCAGTCTGCAAAACTTTTTGTATGTCTTTGATGGCTACAACTTTGTTTTCTTGATTAGATTCATTTTATTCATCACTTGTGACATTGGAAATTCTACTTTATCTCTTTGGAAAAACTTGTGCATTCAACTTGAATATGTCTAAAATCTTTGCAATTAAGACATAGGATCCTTTTGCATCTGCGGGAATAGTTAAGATTTTGTCTTTCACCATCATTTTCTTTATGTTGAATGTTCTTTGACATTGGTAGGGACTTTCTTCTCAGATCTCTTGTCAAGTTGTCTTATGACTTTACTAAATATCTTAACAAGCTTAAGATTCTCTTCAGAATTACATTCTGCTTCTTTGGAGGATTCTTAGCACCATAACAAATCTTTGGTTAATAAACAGCTCCTCCTTCTTTGAAGTTCTCCATCTTGAACAAAATAATAACACCGAAATTCGCCCAAATAGAGCAAGGTGTGTGCTCTGATGCCAATTGAAATTTTGTTTCTTAGGGGGAAGACGTCGGACACAATGTTAAGACAACAGGTCCAACGTGATATATCAGTATGACAATAGTGTAAAATATCTTAACTTATACTAGATGATGAAGCAAAAAAGGAATAAAGAGAACACAAGAAATTGGTAACCTAGTTCGATGAAACCACCCTTTAAAAATATTCACTACTTCAAATTAGGACAATTAATCTTATAAGAATCTCAAATCCTATGAAGTTCTACGTATCTCCCTAATTCTAGTGACTTTTTTATTTAGGTCTCCCTATAAATATGAGAACTCACTCACTTTCTCCGACCACAAACCCATAATGATCAACCTCAATAATAAGTCTATTGATTGTTGAATTTACAACTCAACTAAGACAAAATAATAACTATGTCAACTTACTGAAATATAGAGTGGTGTACACAAAGATTCTACACTAATTCTTATTATGGAGTTAGCGTGAAATACAAGAAACACTTTGTTCTAAAGCTCATAGACTTAGTGTCTTGGAACAAAACTTTACAACTAACAAATCAAACTCTATTCATTAAGATATGAAATGAGCTACTCAAGTGGTGCACAAAGATAACACAAACAAAGAATCGAAAAATAAACCCTAACATTAGGTATCTTCAAATGTGCACCCCTCATAAGTGAGGTTTGAGTCTCCTTAAATAGCAATGCAATTCTGAGTTTTTCTCCTTTTAGATTTATGATTTAATTTCGTCCAAAATAATAGTAGATATTGTTGAATTTGATTTGATCCATTAAGATCTCCAACGAAAGATATGATTTATTATTAATTCAAATTCAAATTTAAATATCCATTTAAACTGATTTGATCTTCAATGACTGTCAAACAAATCACACAAACACATTGCAAAAATATAGCAATAAATCTGATTAAATGTTCACTAGATTTTTGCTCCAAAAATGCAAAAACATTGGTCTACTAAACTAGGGACGGATGTTGCACACATGTTAGAACATCGTGTTCCACATGTGTCCCTTCTTCACTCCAATTGCAATAATATTTGTCTGTTAACAGAGATCAAATGTTGCAGGACACTCTTCTTCACCAAAATTGCACTAACATTTGTCTGTTGATAGAGATCAGATGTTGCAACATACAATAACATCTGTCTATTGACATAGACTAGACGTTATAGCACACATGTTGGAACATCTTGTTCCACTTGTTACACCAGAGCATCCAAAATAACTCTTTTCACATAAGTCTTATTTGTAGAGTAAATTTTAGACCAAATCTTCCTTCAAGATACATCCAATCACTTCTTCTCTAGTTGAATCAAATCTAAATATTTTAAAGTTGATTTTGGATTAACACCACAAACTTCTTTCCAAAAGCAGACCTCCGCATCTTAAAGAAGTTAGCATCACACATCTTCAGAAGGACATCTGAAGATAGTCAGATTTAAAACCTTATGCTTATTGCATAACTAGCTTTGTCATGCATTTTAGTTCTGTCAAGCACTTTAGCTAAACAACTCTTTTTTAACTGGTTTTGTCAAGCACTTTAGCTAAACATCTCTTACTTAATTGGTTCTGTCAAACACTTTAGCTAAACAACTCTTCTTAACAACAAACTCGAATGTTGAAACATCTTGTTCCATATGTTGCCTAAAATACATCTTGTATATATATTGTTTTGCCTAATGTAGGTAACCAAAATTACCTACAATTTTGCTTGAAGTATTTGAAATAAACAAATGCACAGATCTTGCAGCAACAAAGAGACTACATCAGGTATAAATTTCATCACATCTTCAAAATTTGAGAATTTGTTCTACTTGATATTATTCTTCATGACCTAGAAAGTGAAATATTTATTGCTCTTCTTTTTCCTCATCTTATTTGGAATAATCTCCTAATTATTTTTAAAAATTACTCCATTCGTCTAAAAAAAAATGTCATATTTAAACAATACACGGTTTTTAAGAAAATGATTAGATGTGTTGGTTTTAGTTAGGACTGACAATGAACCGAACCAACTCGAAAATAGTTCGGAACTCGATTCGACAATTAATTCGTTGAACTTGGTTCATGAACCTAATGAGCTAAATATGAGCGAAAAACTAAGTTCGTTAACCGTTAGGTTCACAAGCCAACTCGATTATATATGAAAAATATTATATTGTCTTTAAGAGTATGTTTAAATATTTAATATAAATTTTAACCTTATATTTTATTTTAGCCTAACGGTTTTAATTAATAATTATATTCTCAAATGAGCAAAATATTTCTAAAAGTAATTATACAAATAAAATTAGCATCATATAAATTAATTAATTTTTGAATTAGTAAATTTTTGAAACAACGTTAAATTTCAATTTAATACATTTTATTTTATTTTATTTCAATACTTTCTTTTTAAAATAGTATTAATTTAAAATGTCAAATATATAAAAAACAGACTTTAAAAATGAATTTTAAATCCGTGAAGCAAACGAGCTGAACCTAATGAGATGAACCTAACGAGTCGAACCGAATTGCTCGTGAACTTATAACGAGTCGAGTTTGAGCCTAAAAAAAAGTTCGCGTTGAACTCGAACCGATATTTAAGTTGTACCAATTTTTAACGAGTCGAGTCGAGCCGAAGTGAGTTCAACTCGACTCGACTCATTTCCAACCCTAATTTTAGTGGAAAAAACTAATGTTATTTACTAGAATACCCCTGTTAAATATAATTAATAAAGTAGTTACATAAAGTAAAAGCTAATGAATAGGGATAAGTAGTGGTCAAATAATAATAAATGTTATCTTGATAATTAAAATAAACAATTATTTTGAGATAACGAAAACCTGAAAATAAAACACTTTTTATGAGACGCATGAAATATATGTATAAGAATGCATAGAACATATACCATAGTGATCCTTTCTCATGTTTTTTTTACAGGTTGAGTTATGGCTCTATTGCATGAAAAGATCACTCTGAAGCTTCATGAAGGATTGTAAAGCACAATGATAAGTGGCGGTGGTGATTTATTGCATAAAAAGTCATTAAGAAGCTTTAATTAATCAATTTCACCATGAGTAGGAAATCATAATGGCAAGTGGTGGTGAATATATTATTGTAAAGCTTCAACCTCAAAAAATTGAAAAACATTGTACTTTTTCTTATTGATTTGGTCCATAGTTTCATATTAGGGAACATTGTTACATACTGTAGAACTAAGTATTTTTATGAGAGACACACCACTTGTCCATTTAAAACCTTAAGATAATAGGTGAGTGGGTTCTCTCACTTATAAATGCTCAAGTCACCACATTCCTATCTAATGTGAGACTATTTCATTTCCTCACTTACTCACACTTGCTAAATTATTCCAACACTTTTTTATATTTGTACCGTTGTTGACACATTTTTTCAAGATACATCTTATTAAGTATTTCGAATACTTCGATACAAGTAAGCCGGTCTATGCAGTACAATGGTGATATGGTGATAGACATGTTAGAGGAGGATTTCACACTAGTAATTTTACAAGTAAACCCAGGTTGCACCCAACTTCTTTTTGGGGGAACAGTTATTTAGACTATCATAACTAAATACTTACAAAAGCCTTGACATATCGTACATTTATGCTAGGACTGTAACAGGTCATACCATTAGCTTATTATCATTATTTTAGTTCTTTAACCCAACAATAAGAGTACAAATTGTATGACTCTAACAGCGTTATACATACAATCCCTCTGTTTGTCACTCTGCAAAGGACTCTCAGTGATGTTTAGTTTTAAATTTAGGATCTGATTTTGATCACATTTTCATAAAGAATATGAATGATGTTTATTTTTTTTAATGATTTTGATCAGACTTTCATAAAGATACTTACACATGGTTTATTGTTGCTTGTGTAAGATACTATTGTTTGTGCGAGAACAAATAAAGTACGTTGGGTGTCTGCACTTTTTTCTACCGAGTCAGAGTTGGGCGTCTCAAAGCAGCATATCCTTTGGCCCTTCCTTTTTGTATCACAAATCACTCATACGCTTGTTCAATTAAGTCTTCATTTGTTCATCAAATTTGACACCAGTATAAAACAAGAATTATGTTCGTGGCTGCAATGCAATTGAACATAACACAATTTGAATATATCATAATTTCGGTGCAATAATTGTTAATGGTTGTAGTTGGCCAGCCATTCATTAGTTGACACGTAGCACAATTAATTATTCAATAAATACTATCTAATTTATTAATAGTAATATTAAAGAATTAAATTTTTATTTAAAATTGAGACATGATTAATAATTTATGACGTGTTATCACATACTACCTCTGTCTCAAATAGAGGTGTCAATTTAGGGAGTTGGGGCCTAAATTTTAATGCCCCAAAAATAGAAGGGCTCAAAATTTTAAAAATAAATAAGCCTCAAAATATGTAGGCCCCTTAAATTAAGGGCCCCTAAAATTCAAGTAGGGCATCAAAACCCCAACATTTTCAAAACTTGACTTGTTTTTTTTTAAAATAGATTTTTTCAATCAATTTTTTTAAAATCATTTTTTACTTTAATTTTTGGAAAAAAAAATTGTTTTTTTTATTTCCGGAAAAAAATCAATTTTTTTTATTTTCGAAAAAAATCAATTTCTTTTTTCGAAAAAAATCGATTTTTTTTATTTTCGGAAAAAATCGTTTTTTTTTATATTCGGAAAAAATCGGGTTTTTTCATTTGCGGAAAAAAACGGTTTTTTTATATTCGGGAAAAGTCGGTTTTTTTTTATATTCGAAAAAAAATCGGCTTTTTTCATTTTTGGAAAAAATCGGTTTTTTCATTTTGGAAAAAATCGATTTTTTTTATATTCGGAAAAAATCAGTTTTTTTCATTTTAGGTAAAAATCGGTTTTTTTATTTTCGGAAAAAATCGAGTTTTTTTATTTGCAAAAAAAAACAGTTTTTTTTTTTTTTGGAAAAAATCGAGTTTTTTTTTCGAAAAAAATCGAGTTTTTATATTTTCGAAAAAAAAACAGTTTTTTTTATTTTTTAGGAAAAAATTGAGTTTTTTTCGGAAAAAATTGTTTTTTTTATTTTCGGAAAAAATTGTTTTTTTTAATTCTTTGAAAAAAATCTGATTTTTTTTATTTTCGGAAAAAATCAGCTTTTATTTTTTTCAGAAAAAATCGGGTTTTTTAATTTTCGGAAAAAATCGGGTTTTTGTTTTCGGATCGGTTTCTTTTATTTATGAAAAAAATCGGGTTTTTTTATTTTCGGAAAAAAATCGATTTTTTTTTTATTTTTGAAAAAAATCGGTTTTTTTTTCATTATCGGAAAAAATAGTTTTTTTTTTCATTTTCGAAAAAAATCGTTTTTTTTTAATTTTCGAAAAAAATCTGTTTTTTTTTTATTTTTGGAAAAAATCAGTTTTTTTATCTTCGAAAAAAATCGATTTTTTTTTTATTTTCTGAAAAAAATCGTTTTTCTTAATTTTCGGAAAAATCGGTTTTTTATTTTTTGGGGAAAAAATCGGGTTTTTTTTTATTTTCGGAAATAATCGGTTTTTTTTTCTTCTAAAAAAACCGGTTTTTTATTTTCGAAAAAAATTGGTTTTTTTTTAATTTCAGAAAAAATCAGTTTTTTTTTTTATTTTTGAAAAAAATCAGTTTTTTTTTTATTTTCTGAAAAAATCGGTTTTTTTTTTTTGAAAAAAATCGATTTTAAGAAATAAACAGTTTTAAGAAAAAATCGGTTTTAGAAAAAAATCAGTTTTATAATATAAGATATTTTATTTTAAATAAATTAGATTTTGAGCCCCTTACTTAAGCCCCTTAAAGACAAAAATATGAAGGGGCTTAAAAATAAGGGGCCAAGGAAATATTAATTTAGTAAGGGGCCTAAAAAATGCGGCCAACAGGGGGCCTAATTATTGAAGCTTTGTCATTTGGGGCTTTTTTGACACCTCTAGTATCAAATTATAAGTCACTTTGTTAAAAAAATTTGTACTAAATTATAAGTCACTTTACAATCCCAATGCAACATTAATGATTTTTTTCCCAACATACCTTCTACTCCCTCCGTCCCACAATAAGTGACACATTTAAAATAAAATGGTGTTCCAAAATGTATGACCCATTTCAATTTCCAATGTAACTTTTCCTATTTTACCCTCTAATTAATATTACTTTCATCACTCTCAATATATCATAAGGGTACTTTAGTAAAAATATCATTCTCTTTCTTTCATTTATTTTCTTTTTCTTAATCTGTGTGAAAAGTCAACTGACTCACTCATTGTGGAACGGATGGAGTATTATTTATTATTATTTCTTTCTTCAATTTTTTAAATTTCTCTTTCATCAATAATAAATGAAGGACAATATTGTAAAGTTATGTATAATTTATTTTTCACATACAATAATAATTATATTTCTTAATGTGCGTAAAAAGTGCAAATCGTCTTATAATTTGAGACGGATGAAATACATAATATCATGTCAGTGATGTCATAAAATAAGGTGGCAGTTAGACAAAACTGAAAGTTTCTTTCTCTTTATTGCTCAAAGATGTTAAAATATAATAATATTGATCGAATGAATTAAAAATTAAAATTTATTTTTTATAAAAGTGAAGGGAATACATTTCAAGAACTAATACAGATACGAGGGAGAATTAAAAACTATAAAAAAAATTCTACACTTAGAGAAAAATTGATATAAGATGGAACGCACATGAACTATGTGAGAAAAGTATTGCATTGAAATCAACATCATTAGACTTCCTCAGTCCCTCTTAATTGTGATCATAGAAATCAACATCATTAATTATGTGGCACAGGACTCTTGTTTAGAGTAGTAGAGTCCACAAGTCAACCATTACTCTCTAACTGCTTTCTTTTTTAAGGTTACTTCCTCTATTATTCATTCATTCATTCACTTTGGAACTTACTTTCTCCATTTTCACATGTTGAAACAAATGGATTCCATATTCATAGCTTAGTGTTGGTTATATCTGTCAGGAGAATTGGCTGAACACAGGTGAATCAATTTCTGTATTTTACTACTAAATTAGTTGCACTCTGTGTTGATATTTCTATTTTTAAAGCTAGAACTGTGTATTTATAAGTGATATCTTGTTTTAATTAAATAGATTTATTTATATGCCTCAGCCTATCTATTTATCTATTTATTTATGTTAGCAACATTTTTATATGATATCTTGTTAGACACTATGATAATTAATTAAAAGCTATAATAATAAAAACTAAAATATTCTCTTATCAATATTAATTGTTTATATTCCCTCGTATATAATATAATTACTTTATATAATTATTTTATGATTAAATAAATAATTTTTTTAAAAATAAATATATAAAATTAACTTTTTTCAATTAAATAAATAAAAATTAATTTTCTTTAACTAAATAAATACAGACTATTTTAATTAAATATTTTTTTATAACGTACTAATTATTTTATTTGAATATACCATAAATTCAAATAGCGTACCGATTATATATACATTTTATATCCCTAATTCTTTGAGGGTTGTGTATGGCGTATCCAAATTCCAAATTCGCACCTCGTAGCGAAGCGAATTAGAACCGTGATTATGGAATGAAGTTTAAATCCAGTATTATTTTAATTACAGTTTTATAATGATCATTAGTATTATTTTAATTAATAATAATATTTACTAGTGATGTATTGTTTCTTATAAAGGTTCCTCTATTACAGGTTTCTTTCTTTGTTATGTTGGAAGTTCTGTTAACAATATGACTAAAGATGCTCTTCAAGAGTCCCTTTTGAAGGGTGAAGCTAGAGTAAACAACAGTTCTGAAGAAAATGAAATTTTAACAAGTTATTCAAAGGCTGGATTTTTCAGCATTCTTATTTTCTCATGGATGACTCCACTTATAACATTAGGGAGTAAAAAGACTTTAAACCATCAAGACCTTCCACTTCTCTCTGCCAATGACACTGCCTATGGATCTTTTTCATCTTTTAGAAAAAAGCTTGAGCTTGAGTGTGGTAATGTTAGGACTGTGACAACTATTAAGCTCGCCAAGGTGCTGTTCTTATCAACATGGAAAGGGATTCTAATATCTGGATTATTTGCATTCGTGCACGTATGTGCTACTTATGTAGGACCCTACGGTCCAGCCATTTGGTGTTTTGCATGAAAGGAAAATAACACTTGGTGTTTTGCATGAAAGGCAAAGGACACTTGGTGTCTTGCATGAAAGGCAAAGAACAAGTGTCTTCATGCATGTAAGACCTTTTGGCTTGCTTCTCCTATAAATAGGACCAAGAGCAAACATTCAAAACACAACCACAAGAGAAACAAGAAGCAAGAGAAATAGAGCCTTGCTCAAGAGAGAAAATTGTTTTAGAGAGTTTTTCCTTGTGAGAGAAATAGTGAGCCAATTTGTGAGAGTGTTCCTTACAAATTGAGAGATACTTTGTAGAGAGTTCCACCTAAGGGTGAAGTTGTTGTATTCCCATTTTTATTATAGTGGATGTTTTAAGAGGCCTAAGGGTCCCGTGGTTTTTCCCTTTCTCACATTGAGAAGGTTTTCCACGCTAAAATCTTTTTGTGTCATTTTTTGCTTAATTTTTCACGTTTCCGCAAGTGCCTATTTTTGAGTTCACGGAGGAGGGAAATTATGGAAGGTTATTTCCCAACAGTGGTATCAGAGCTCTGTGTGAGTTCTGGGTAACTACGGTGTTGTACTCGTAAGAAAGTTCTTAGTATGCTCTGTGGTTGCAACATTGTTTGATCTTCCACATCAGAAAAGAAATATTCTTGTTGGAATTAAATCGTAGTATTGTGAAAGTGTGTCTTTGTAAGTTCTGGCTAAGGAAAGACTTGGTATTTAAGCGCGTCAATATTGACCCACCTCTCTTTCCTGGGAACTTCCTAGTTGCACTATTCATAAACCACGGTAACTTTTCCCGTGTACGACACTATTTACAAAATCTCCTAGCTAAAAGAACTACTTTCCCGTGTTCTAAAAAATGGATGGTTCTATCAGTTATGAAGGAGATATGTTCAAGCTGACCGCTGATAATTATACCTATTGGAAGCCGATGATGGAAGACCACCTATATTGCAAAGATTTGCATGAGCCAATCTCTCAAAAGGATAAGCCAACGGAGAAGAAAGATAACGAGTGGGAGCTCCAAAATCGGAAGGCAGTTGCCATGATCAGAAAATACATAGATAGGAGTCTATTCGAGCATGTGTCAACTTATACAAATGCGTATGAGTTGTGGACCAAACTTGAATCCTTGATTCAAAAGAAGACACCGAGAAATAAAGCACACCTTGTCAGACGACTGGTGAAATTGGAGTACTCAGATGGCCAAAATATGATCGAGCACTTGAATACCTTCAAAGGTATCGTGAACCAGCTGACGAAAGCTGACATGAAGATAGATGATGAGTTGCAAACTCTTCTGCTCCTAAGTTCTCTACCTGAGAGTTGGGACACTCTAGTTGTCACTCTTAGTAACTCTGCTCCAGACGGAAAACTTGTCTTGGATTCTGTCACAGATTCCTTGCTAAATGAAGAATCAAGACGGAGGGAAAGAGGCTTCAACAACCAGTTCGAAGCCAACATTGTTGATAACAGAGGAAGGAGTAAGAATCATGAAAGAGGAGGTCGTGGGAGATCACAAGCTAGATCCAAGTCTCGCACAAGAGTAAGCTGTTATTATTGTGGCAAATCGGGCCATAGAAGACCTGAGTGCAGATTCTTGAAGAGAGATCAACAGGCTGGAAAAGTCCTTCCAGATTTAATAAATCCAAAGAAGAATAAGGAAGAAGGAGCCACAACTGCAGTAGCCTCGAACAACGAGGATATTTTCCTTTTTGGAGATGTCAACTATCTAAATGTTGCATTCGATAATTGCACTTGGATAATTGACACCGGAGCATCTTTCCACGTTACACCTCATGAAGAATTATTCTCATCATACCAAAGAGGAGATTTTGGTATGGTGAAGATGGGAAACCACGTCACAAGCAAGATTGTTGGTATTGGTGAAGTGACTATGATCACAGACAATGGAAATAAGCTTGTGTTGAAGGAAGTAAGACATGTACCAGAGATGCGTCTAAACCTTATATCAGCAGGAAAGTTGGATGACCTAGGGATGATAAACCAGTTCGGCGATGGTAGATGGAAGCTTAGCAAAGGGAGCATGACACTTGCTCGTGGCAAAAAGGATGGCTCCCTGTACATCATGCAGGGAAAGATAAACAAGGGAGAGACTAATGTTTCTCAAGACGCAACCAAAGAATTGTGGCATAAACGACTTGGCCACATGAGTGATAAAAGCTTAGAGATTCTTGCTAAAGATCATCTTTCAAATATCAAGGGACAACCACTTGAATCATGTGAAGACTGTCTAGCAGGCAAACAACACAGAGTATCTTTTCAAAGATCAGATGATGCAAGAAGACTAAAGAAAATCCTAGATCTTGTTCACTCAGATGTCTGCTCCACATCTGAAAGGTCTCTTGGTGGCGCACAATACTTTGTTACCTTCATTGATGATCACTCTAGAAAGGTGTGGGTGTATCCATTGAAGAAGAAAGATCAAGTTCTACAAGCTTTCAAGGAGTTTCACGCCTCTGTAGAGCGAGCATCTGGAAGAAAGTTGAAATGCTTAAGAAGTGACAATGGAGGTGAATACCTAGGTCCATTTGAAGCATATTGTAAAGCTCATGGGATAAGACATGAGAGGACACCTCCGAAGACTCCCCAAATGAATGGAGTAGCTGAAAGAATGAACAGAACGATTGCAGAGAAAGTCAGAAGCATGCTTTCTCATGCAAAACTTCCCAAATCATTTTGGGGTGAAGCAGTGAGAACTGCCATTGATCTAATAAACTTGTCTCCTTCAAGACCGTTAAATGGAGAGATACCGAATGAAGTATGGTATGGAAAGAAAGCCTCTTACGGTCAATTGAAAGTATTCGGGTGTAAGGCATTTGTTCATATTCCTAAAGATGAAAGAGCAAAACTCGATGCCAAGACGAAGGAGTGTATATACCTTGGTTCTCCAAGAGATGAACTTGGCTTTAGACTGTGGGATCCTGCAAACAAGAAGATTGTTCGAAGCAGAGATGTGGTATTTTATGAAGATCAAACAATCAATGATATTCAATCTAAGAAGTCAAAGACCATTGTGGTACAAAACTCAGGGGGAGAGATTCCTCAACGAGATATTGAACCTGATCAAACAGCACAACCCCATCATATGGAGCAACCTGACCAAACAGAAGAAGATCAGGAAATACAGGAAGAACAAATGATAGATACTGATCAGAGAGACCAAGAACCTCAAGTGAGAAGATCCGTGCGAGTAAGACAACCATCAAGAAGATATTCCCCAGATGAGTATGTCACTCTCACCGATGAAGGAGAACCTCAAAACTTCATAGAAGCCATTGAGACGGATGACAAAGACAAATGGATGCAAGCCATGCAAGAAGAATTACAGTCACTGAATGAGAACCAGACATATGACTTGGTGAAATTACCAAAGGGAAGAAGGGCTTTGAAAAATAAGTGGGTGTTCAAACTCAAGTCTGAAGAGAACAACCCAAACCCCAGATACAAAGCACGAATTGTCGTGAAGGGGTGCCATCAGAAGAAAGGCATAGACTTCGAAGAGATATTCTCACCAGTGGTGAAGATGACATCCATAAGAGCAATCCTTGGTCTAGCTGCAACACTAGACTTGGAGATAGAGCAACTTGATGTTAAAACAGCATTCTTACATGGAGACTTGGAGGAAGAGATATACATGGAGCAACCCGAAGGATTTGCAAAACCAGGCAAAGAACATCTTGTGTGTCGCTTGAAGAAAAGTCTATATGGGTTGAAGCAAGCTCCAAGGCAATGGTACAAAAAGTTTGAACTCTTCATGACCCAACATAAATTTGAAAAGACTTCTGCAGACCACTGTGTGTTTGTGAAGAAATATGATAATGGTGAATCCATCATACTTTTGTTGTATGTTGATGATATGCTTATTGTTGGGAAAGACAAGACAAAGATAGATGCTCTAAAGAATGCACTGAGCAAATCTTTTGCCATGAAAGATTTGGGTGCAGTAAAGAAGATTCTTGGAATGAAAATCATTCGAGATCGTCCCAAAAGAATGTTGTGGATGTCACAAGAAGATTATATCAAGAAAGTCCTTGAGAGGTTCAACATGCATAATGCTAAACCTGTACATGTCCCACTACCTGGTCATCTGAAACTCAGTAAGACACAGTGTCCAAGCAATGAAGAAGAAAAAGAAGAAATGAGCAATGTGCCCTATTCTTCAGCTGTGGGTAGCCTTATGTATGCAATGGTTTGCACAAGACCAGACATTGCTTATGCTGTTGGAGTAGTA
Organism: Lathyrus tuberosus; assembly: GCA_022829125.1. NCBI lineage: Eukaryota > Viridiplantae > Streptophyta > Magnoliopsida > Fabales > Fabaceae > Lathyrus > Lathyrus tuberosus. Next base: position 8,146,622 of record JALAZF010000254.1, read on the forward strand.
AGTAGATTCCTGTCAAATCCAGGAAAGGAGCATTGGAATGCTGTGAAATGGATACTGAGGTATCTAAGAGGAACTGCCAAACAGTGTTTGTGCTTTGGCAATGAAAAGCAATTACTCACTGGGTATGTAGATGCAGACATGGCAGGGGATGTAGATTCAAGAAAATCTATTTCCGGGTATTTGATTACTTTTGCAGGGGGAGCTATCTCATGGCAATCACAATTACAAAAGTGCATTGCTTTGAGTACCACAGAAGCTGAATACATAGCAATTACTGAAGGCTGTAAGGAGATCATGTGGATGAAGAAGTTCATGCAAGAGTTAGGTCAGAATCAAGAAACTTATGTTCTCTATTGTGACAATCAGAGCGCAATCCATCTCAGCAAGAACTCGACATACCATTCAAGGTCAAAACACATTGACGTAAGGTATCACTGGATCCGCGATGTGTTGGAGAGTAAATTGTTGAAAGTAGAGAAAATTCATACCAATGAGAATGGGGCAGACATAATGACAAAACCTCTTCCAAAAGAGAAGATAGAGCTCTGCAAACAAGTTGCTGGATTAGCAGCAACTCCAAACTAACCCAGAACATTCCCCTATGGCTGGAGGGGGAGAAATGTGGGGTCCAGCCATTTGGTGTTTTGCATGAAAGGAAAATAACACTTGGTGTTTTGCATGAAAGGCAAAGGACACTTGGTGTCTTGCATGAAAGGCAAAGAACAAGTGTCTTCATGCATGTAAGACCTTTTGGCTTGCTTCTCCTATAAATAGGACCAAGAGCAAACATTCAAAACACAACCACAAGAGAAACAAGAAGCAAGAGAAATAGAGCCTTGCTCAAGAGAGAAAATTGTTTTAGAGAGTTTTTCCTTGTGAGAGAAATAGTGAGCCAATTTGTGAGAGTGTTCCTTACAAATTGAGAGATACTTTGTAGAGAGTTCCACCTAAGGGTGAAGTTGTTGTATTCCCATTTTTATTATAGTGGATGTTTTAAGAGGCCTAAGGGTCCCGTGGTTTTTCCCTTTCTCACATTGAGAAGGTTTTCCACGCTAAAATCTTTTTGTGTCATTTTTTGCTTAATTTTTCACGTTTCCGCAAGTGCCTATTTTTGAGTTCACGGAGGAGGGAAATTATGGAAGGTTATTTCCCAACACCTTATTGAAAACCTTGTTCAATATTTCAATGATGAAAACAAGGTTAAAAGTGAAGGCTATGCTTTGGCTACGGCGTTTGCTGCAGCAAAGCTTGTTGAGTGTCTTTCGCTAAGGCACTGGATGTTTACGCATCAGCAGGTTGGTGTTAGGATGCAAGCAATGATGGTGTCATTGATCTATGCTAAAGGTTTGACACTGTCATGTCAATCAAAAGATGGACATAGCACTGGCGAAATCATCAACTTAATGACTGTTGATGCTCAAAGGATAGGTGAGTTTTGTTGGTATTTGCATGATCCATGGATGGCTGTTCTACAAATTTTTTTGGCTTTGTTTCTTCTTTATAGAAGTGTCGGGGTTGCTTCAGTAGCTGCTTTTGCTGCAACTGTAATTGTGATGTTCCTAAACCTTCCTGTGGCATCACTGCAAGAGAAGTTTCAAGGTAAGTTAATGGAATTCAAAGATAAAAGAATGAAGGCGACGTCTGAGATTCTAATGAACACGAGGATTCTCAAACTGCAAGCATGGGAGATGAAGTTCTTATCAAAGATTATTCAGCTTAGGAAGTTAGAGGAGATGTGGCTAAAAAAATTTCTTATTGGTAGTGCAATTATTAGATTTCTCTTTTTTAACGCGCCAACGTTTGTTGCTGTGGTCACTTTCGGTACTTGTGTTCTTCTAGGAATTCCACTTGAATCAGGAAAGATCTTATCCGCTCTTGCAACATTCGAAATTCTTCAAATGCCTATCTATAATATTCCTGACACAATATCAATGATTGCACAAACCAAAGTTTCCCTCGATAGGATTGTCACTTTTGTTCGTCTAGATGATTTGCAGACTGATGTAGTGGAGAAGCTTCCGCGTGGTAGTTCTGATACAGCAGTTGAAATAGTAGATGGAAATTTCTCTTGGGATTTATCTTCTGTGAATTCAACTTTGAAAAACATAAACCTTAGAGTTTGTCATGGTATGAGGGTTGCTATTTGTGGTACTGTTGGATCAGGCAAGTCGAGTTTACTTTCTTGTATAATAGGTGAAATACCAAAGTTATCTGGTAACTTGAAGGTGTGTGGAACAAAGGCTTATGTTGCTCAATCACCATGGATACAGAGTGGAAAGATAGAAGAGAACATACTGTTTGGGAAAGAGATGGATAGCGAAAAGTATGAGAGGGTGCTAGAAGCATGTTCATTGAAGAAAGACCTGGAGGTTTTACCATTTGGTGATCAGACCATTATTGGAGAGAAAGGAATCAATTTGAGTGGTGGACAGAAGCAAAGAGTACAAATAGCGCGTGCACTTTACCAAGATGCCGATATATATCTTCTCGATGATCCCTTTAGTGCTGTTGATGCTCATACAGGATCCCATATCTTTAAGGTACTATTTTCTAAACTCTCTTGCTTTCACTCCAATCTGTTTTGTTATGCATTTTGATGGAAAGATTTATATCTAACTGTACATTTACTACTACTGTGATGTTTCAGGAGTGTTTGCTTGGCCTCTTGAAAACAAAAACTGTGATCTACATAACACATCAAGTAGAGTTCTTACCTGACGCTGATCTGATACTTGTGAGTATTTTATATATTTCATCACGCTCCTTAATTCAAAGTATCAAACATTAGAGCTTACTGTTTTCTGAGTACTTTTCTCGTTCTTATAATTCATTTAGGTCATGAAAGAAGGAAGGATAACTCAATCGGGAAAGTACAACGATATTCTTACGTCAGGAACCGATTTTATGGAACTTGTAGGCGCACATAGAGCAGCGTTGTCTTCTGTTAAGTCCTTAGAGAGAAGGCCTACATTTAAAACATCGAGTATAGCCGGAGAAGACACAGGTTCATTAATTGATTTTGAACTTGAGCAAGAAATCGAAAAAGTAGATGATCCAAACGACAAGTTAGATGAAACGACTGTCCCGAAAGGCCAACTTGTTCAAGACGAAGAAAGTGAAAAGGGTAGTGTTGAGTTTAAATTGTTTTGGAGATACATAACAACAGCTTATGGAGGAGCTTTTGTACCTTTCCTGTTTCTTTCACAGATACTCACTGTGGTTTTACAAATCACAAGCAATTATTGGATGGCTTTGGCAACTCCTGTTTCAGCAACTGAAGAACCTGATATTGGAAACCTTACTCTGATGGTTGTCTATGTTTCTTTGGCTTTTGGAAGTTCCTTTGCCACTCTTGGCAGAATAGTTCTTGCCGCGATAGCTGGATACAAGACCGCCACCATTCTCTTCAATCAAATGCATTTGAGCTTCATTCGAGCGCCAATGTCATTTTTTGATTCAACCCCAAGTGGAAGAATTCTTAATAGAGTATGCCATAACATGTCAATAATTTTATATTTTGGAAACAGATAAAATTTTAACTTTACCTTTTTTTTAGGCTTCGTCAGACCAAAGTACAGTAGATACGAATATTTCAAATCTAGTATGGGGTTTCACCTACACTATGGTTCAGCTATTGGGAACTATTGTTGTGATGTCTCAAGCAGCATGGCAGGTGTTCATAGTATTGATTCCTGTCATGGCAGGTTGCATTTGGTTCCAGGTACTCACTCCGTCTCACTCACTCCGTCTCATATTAAGTGTTGTTCAAGGTTCTACGCATTTTTTAAGAAAATCATCAAGTGCACTAACTTTTATGATAAAATTCGTTTCATTTACTAAAGTATCATTGTAAATAACAATGTTATTTCAATGGAACAAAGTAATTAATGTTTCTATATATGCAGCGATACTACTCAGCATCAGCACGGGAGTTGGCACGATTAACTGGTATATGTCAAGCTCCAGTTATTCAACACTTTTCTGAAACCATTTCTGGATCAACAACCATAAGAAGTTTTGAGCAAGAATCAAGATTTAATGAAATGAATATGCAATTGATAGACAAATATTCCCAACCTAAATTATACAGTGCTAGTGCAAGTGAATGGTTGAATTACAGATTGGATCTTTTATCCTTTACCATATTTGCCTTCTGCTTGATTTTCTTGGTATCTTTTCCAAGTTCAATTGTTGATCCCAGTGAGTATTTCAATTTCTATTTACATACATTTACTAGACACGCATGCTCATCGTGAATCGTGACATAGGCATAAAATTTCAATTGTTTCCAGGTATTGCGGGATTGGCTGTGGCATATGCGATTAATCTAAATGCTATACAATCTGATTTTATTAGGTTTCTTTGCAATTTGGAGAACAAAATTATATCTGTAGAGAGAATACTTCAGTACACCTCCATCCCAAGTGAAGCACCTCTTGTAATAAAAGACCATCAACCAGATCATTCTTGGCCATCATTCGGGGAGGTTCATATCCAAGATTTACAGGTACTACACCGTTCAATAACAATTTACATGATATCAAAACCTATTGGTAAATTGAAAGTTACCGTCATATAGATCATATTTGTAAAATTATAGAAATAGCTTATACAGAAGCATTTATATGATAAGCACTTAATTTAGTTGTTTATCCAAACAAGTCTCAAGTGTCTTTAGTTTTCAGTTATCTTTAAATTCGGCATTGTACAGGTTCAATATGCTCCTCACTTGCCTCTTGTTTTACGTGGACTAAAATGCACTTTCCCCGCTGGAGCAAAAACTGGCATTGTTGGAAGAACCGGAAGTGGAAAATCAACACTCGTGCAAGCACTTTTCAGACTTGTTGAACCTGTTGCAGGACAAATATTAATAGATAAAGTCAACATCTCCTTGGTTGGAATCCATGACTTACGCTCCAGACTCAGCATAATTCCTCAGGATCCAACAATGTTTGAAGGAACTGTAAGAAGCAACCTCGACCCGCTGGAAGAGTACACAGATGAACAAATTTGGGAGGTAAATTGGTTTTGCTAGAATTTAAGAAATAACCGATCCCTTTACTGCAAGCTTTACAAATTAATATATGTTACAAAATATTTTAGGCTTTAGATATGTGCCAACTAGGAGATGAAGTGAGGAAGAAAGAAGGAAAGCTCAACTCATCAGGTTCGACTTCTCAAAATTTTAAGCACATATATACTCCCTTTATTCCATATTAGAAGTCAATTCTATGCAATATATTACATAGCATCATCCATTATGAGATTTACAGTTACTGAGAATGGAGAAAACTGGAGCATGGGTCAAAGACAGTTGGTTTGCCTCGGCCGCGTTCTGCTTAAGAAAAGCAAGATATTGGTGCTTGATGAAGCAACTGCATCAGTCGATACGGCTACGGATAATATTATTCAGCAGACAGTTAAGCAACATTTCTCTGATTGCACAGTCATTACCATTGCTCACAGAATAACTTCAATCCTCGATAGCGACATGGTTCTGTTTCTCAGTGAAGGTAAGAACCAGTTTTTGTCCCTTCTTTATTTGTTACTATTTGTTTTTTAACTCATAATTGTGGGCATGGTTTTTCTTCATACTGATCCTACAGGTCTTATTGAGGAATATGATTCACCGAAAAAGTTGCTTAAGAACAAATCTTCATCTCTTGCTCAACTAGTTGCAGAATACACAAGGAGATCAAACACTGGTTTTGGAAGTTGAGAGCTGAAACTGAACAGAAATTAAAGTAAACTAGAAGTTATAAGTTTGAAAGAAGGGTATAAAATTTAAGAATAATATATGTTTGTAAGTATTATTGAAGCTTATATGTTATAGAAGAAAGTGAACATTTGTTTTTTTTTCTTAAATGGCATAGTGGACATTTTGTTTGAATTATTGTAAGTTAAGTTTATTTTCTATTTAGTGAGATGAAGCTTGGTTGTAGTTGTATTGTAAGTTAAGTTTATTGTAGACTGGTAGTGAGAACAAATTTGTGTTTGTGAGGTAAAAGGTAACTGTTATTGCATCTGAGTTCAAATGTGTGATAGGGTTAAGAAATGAATTGTTATGGAACAAATTATCAGGTTGAGTCGCGGATTAGATCGCTTTAAAAAGAGCCGTCAAATTGTGAGTGAAGGTAGGTAGGAAAGATTATTTATGGTGGAAATATGTGGCTAGAGTGAAGGAAGGTGGAAGGGTTGGAAGGTGGTTGAACAATCGGGTCTGTAAAATGGTTGCTATGACGATAAAACTTCTTTTTGGAGGGATCCAGGTTTAGAGGGGAGCTCTATAACGATTGTGGAGATGAGTAGTGCGGGTGGTGGGGGTAGGAGGGTTGAGCTAGAGGTGGCAGAGAGGTTTAGACTGTTGTATTATTTTAGATAACATTATTTTGCCGGTGAATGATGCTGATAGATGGATTTAGAAATCAGATCACATTGTCTTTTGTTCATTCAAATGAGCCTATTGCATTTTGTCACAATTTGTAGTGTTTTAAAAATTGGACTGGACCGGCCGATCAAACCGGTCAAATCGGGAACCGAGGGATCATCAATTTTTATTTTGTACTATTTTGTTGTTAGTGATGACCAAGTTTAGATATTGAATTTAAAGAATGAACTTGTGAAATTATGATATTTTAAAATTTTGAAATTTTATTGGAGTCCTGATTTTTATAGAGACCACATCATCTGTTTCAATCGGTTTAATAACTATATAGTTTTGTTATAGATATTGATTTATTCCACCGAGTTATCTAGCTTAAATTGGTTTAGTCAATGCAGTTCAACCAATGAACTAATAACCCAGTATCCTGATGACATGTCCGATTTTTAAAACATTGACTAAAAATCTCAGTCACCAAATGTCTAGGCCTATCTTTGATTTTAAGTAGTATTGATTCTACTCCTCCGTCCCAAAACAAATATCACATTTTGAAAAATATTTTGTTTCAAAATAAATATCATATTTATTTTTCAATGCAAATTTAGATTTTATCTTCCAGTTGTTAGAGCATATACACATTATGTGATGGTGATGATTTGTAAAAGGAGAATGGAATATTTTCTATTTGAGATTACCAACTTACTTTGATACAAATAATTGTTATAGTTTATATAGTGAAGTCACGTACAACATTGTTGACAACACACTCTAGTAAGCTAACTAATTGCATATTATAATACATAGTTTTGAATCACTTCTAACACCTTCCCTTGATTCAAGACTATTAGAGACATATTACATTCATAAGCTCCCTTAGTTCTTCGAATCTTTCACTCTTCAATGACTTAGTCAAGATGTACACTGGTTGTACTTCAGTTCTGCAGTGATCAAGTTTGATCCTTCCTTTGCTTACTTGGTCTCTAAGAAAGTGGTATTTGGTGTCAATGTATTTGCTTTTGCTTTTGCCGTGTGACACTGGATTCTTTTCTAAGTCAAATGTCGACTTGCTATTTACCAACAGATCCACTACTTCATCATTAAACAGCTTCAGTTCTTTGAGCAATGAGGACAACCATAGTGCTTGACAAGCAGTTTAATAGACTGCAATATATTCAGCCTTACAGGTGGACAGAGCTACCACAACTTCTTTGGAACTCCAAGATATAGGGGAACCTGACATCAGAAACACTTGTCCCATGGTGCTGCTTCTGCCAACCAAATCACCACACCAGCGAGAGTCAGAATAGGCTACAAGGTGTAGACCATTGTCTCATTTAGTGTGGTAGGGAAACAATGTGTTAGTTATAATAGAAGATGGAAAGAGAGACATTGAAGAGAGAAGTGTAAGAGAAAGATCTAGAGATTAATTTTTGGTGGGTCCCACAGCATTTTTTAGTCTTCACTAAACTGCGAAGAAAATCAACAGTAACGCTCAATTTTGTTTCAATTTCATTATTACCCTTTTCCACTAATCCTACACAATAGTTATAAACCTTATAATTACTCTTAATTTTTTAAACAAAATTAATAGGCTTAGTTCTTTAAATCTTCTAAAATTAAATTCATTCAATTAGTTAAATATCTAAAAAATATAAATAATATGGTTTCTTTTGATTATAATTATTATTTAATTTATTAATTAAAATCACATAAAAATTAAATTGATTTGTATAAATCCTTTATTATTTAGGGGCGTATTTGTACTTTCACAAATAAGTAATACTTCTTACTTCTCTATTTCTCTTCTTTTTATCTTATACCAAACAATACATCAAATCTACTCTATTTCTCATCACTTTCTCTCTTTTCACACTCTTTCTTATCTTCTTCTCTCTTCTCATACTCTCTTCACAACCAAACACACCCTTAGTGTTCCCCTCAGATATCTCATGATCCTCTTAGCTGCAGTCAAATGTGAGTGTCTAGGACCACTCATAAACCTGCTGACCAAACCTACATTGAAAGTTATCTCGGATCTGCTATGCCAGATGTACCTTAACCTGCCAACTATCTGTATGAACATAGTTCCATCAACATGCCCTTCATCCTCATTCTTTGTCAGCTTCACATTTAAGGGTTCTCTTTGTAGTGTTACTGCTCTGCATAGAGCTATCTTAAGTTTCCCTTCTTCGTTTAGTTTTTAAGTGTCTGCATTAATAAAATTATTTATTGTACTCATCTTAAGCAATTCTAGTGCTTCAATCAATTTTTTTTTTCTCTATCCAAACAGATACATTAGTCCTTATAAATTCTTCTTTCGGGTTTCACCTTTTTTACCAATTCTCGTGACAACGTAAATCTATGCTAGGGAGTAAAATTGATACAATGTAAAAGACTGAAAAACTATTTTGCAAGAGCAATGAGATCAAAACATACCTGTAAGACTATTTTAAACATGGTCTGGGTTCCAAATGAGCTGCTCAACACTCGTTCTACGTAAAGATCTAGTCATATGCTCGTTCGATGCACGAATACTAATTAGTCTATTCTGCAAATTTCTGAACGAAGGAACATTAACTACATCAGATACTCTATCACGGTATAACGGGTCTTCATGAAAATTGGAAAGAGCCTCAACAACATTATCCCTTAGTTCCTCAGTCTCATTGAGTAGCAAGTCAATGAGAATTGGAATTGCCCCAGCATCAGCAAGAGCCGTTCTACCAGCTTCATCATAGCTTAGTTGAGCAAATGCCCCAGAAACATTCAACTTTATTTCTTCACTCCCATGGCCCAAAAGTTCAACAAGAATCGAGATCGCACCTGAATCCCGAATCACAGAAATTGCATGCTTGTATCCCGATAGATCCCATATCACATCAGCAGCTGCTGCTTTAGCTTCATCATCACCATCTCTAAGAGTTCTCACCAAGTGACCAACAATTTCAACAGCATTAGCCTCAGCAACACCCAATATGCAAAACACATCCTCCGCTATCTCCTTACCAGAAGCATCGCGTCCTTCAAGAAGCTCGGCGTAAAGAGGAATAGCCCCAGCTTGAGCAACTGGTCTAATGTAATCAACATGAGCCGATACCACACCGAGAGTATTACCAGCTACAAGCTTCAAACCATTATCTCCAACACGAAACAACTCCACAAGCACCGGTATAACTCCTAATTCAACAAGTGTATGCCTAGCCTGTCTCGTAACTCCAATCAACCCAATCGACTGACACGCCCTTTCCCTAGAAACCATACTTCCAACACCAGCAGCCTCTACAATAAAACGAAGATCTCCTAACCTAACAAGTTCCTTCCTAACTTCCCTTCGAAGCGCCAACACACTCAAAATCTCTAACAAATACAATCTAACATCACTGCCACAAGTATTCAACAAACCGATTACAATTTCCAATCCGCCATTAGCTGCAACAACCGTCCTACTTCTATTACAAAAACTAACAACAACCAACAAACATTTTATCACAACTTTCTGCATATTTCCCTCGGCACGAGGCAACAATCTTATCAAAGAATGCGTAACACCGCGTCTACTCATTTCAACTGCCAAACTTCCATCACCTCTGCAAGCAATGCACTTCAAGCAATAAGCAGCAGCTTCCTGAAGTAAACTAGGATGAGAATCACTTTCAGTGTTACCATGATCAAGAATATCAATGAGAAATGGTATGGTGCTGGATAATACATGTTCAGGGGCTTGTTTGGAGTAATTAATCAGCATAATGATAGCTTTAATTTTCATGGAATTGGTACCTGAAGCTATAACATTCTCATACTTCCTTAGTTCAACTTCCCAATTAGGGTTCTCAGTGTTACTACTTTCACCCCCTTCCATTCTTTTCTTCAAATATCTTGATTGATTAATTCAGAAAATTCAAACCTAATTCAATGAGCAAAACATTTAAATTTTTTTTTGAGAATATTCTAAAATAACAAAATCAAACCCTTTCGGGAAAAGTTAGAGAATTTGAAGAAATGGGAGAGAATGTAAAAGGTTACCTCTGAAAAATCAAAACTTCGGCAGAAAAAGGAAAACAAAGTCTCTCAACGACTCAACTCGAGGATTGGTTGGATCTATTTAAGTTTTAGGGATCACAAATATTCAAATATTTTTAATGGTATAATGGTATGGTATACATATTTGTTTTTAAAATATAATAAAAATGAAATGAGATAAATACAAATTTGTTTAACTACAAAAATTTATTATTTTAAAAATAGATAATAAATAAGTGTTTAAATTTTTTTTATATAAAAATATTTGAATTAATGATGTATTTTCCTGTATATAAATATTATTTACAAAATTATTTGAAACATTAGAAAAGTTTTCATATTATTATTTAATATTTTGATCATTAATTTCATTTTTTTTTCGATTTCATATAATTTTACATATTTGTTTTTAAAATGTAATAAAAAAGAAATGATAGGAAGAAAAAATTATTTATCCAAAAAAAATAATATTTTTAAAATATATAATAAGTAGGTGTTTATAATTTTTCTATATATAAAAATATTTAAATCAATAGTATATTTTTCTCGTAGATAAACATTATTTTTGTTTTGGTATATTTACATAAATATTTGAATCAACAGAAAATTTGTTTTCATTATTATTCAATAATCTGATTAATAATTAAATTTTCCTCCGTTTCATATAATTTTCATAGAAGAAAACATAATTAAGTAATTAAAATTTTCATAAGCCATTAAAATTTTCTTACATAAAAAATGTTAAAAGAAAACATGTTTACCAATAGACTTTTTTCCGTTTATATAAATAATTGTATCAATAGTATATTTTTTTCATTTATAAAAATATTTATAACGAATAATATACTTTTCCCCTTTATAAAAATATTTGTACTAACAATACACTTTTTCTCATTTATAAAAATATTTGTATCAACAATATACTTTTTTCCATGTATAAAAATATTTGTATCAACAATACATTTTTTTTTCTAGTTTATAAAAATATTTGTATCAACAATACACTTTTTCTATTTATAAAAATATTTGTATCGTTTTTTTTTTGTATATAAAAATATTTGTATCAATAATACACTTTTTTTCGTCTATAAAAATATTTGTATGAACAATACACTTTTTCCCACTTATAAAAATATTTATATCAAAAATACATTTTTTTAATTTATAAAAATATTTGTATCAACAATACTTTTTTTTCTCTTTATAAAAATATATGTATTAACAATACACTTTTTCCTTTATAAAAATAAATATTTAATATAATTAATTAAAATCAATTGAATAATTTAATATTGTTATTGATTCACATAAACATTAAAATATCTTTTACGTCGATAGAAATAGGTTCCAGATTTAAATTGTATCTTTATTATTTGAAAATTTAATTTCTTTTAACTTTATTCTTTTAATTTATTTGGAATTTAAAATTAACACATGCTTTAACTCCAAAACTCTACACATCTAAAGGTATTTTTGCATCATCAATGCTAACTCTAATACACCAAATTTAATCTTTGTTCCTTATATGTATACATATGTAAAATCTACACTAAAAAAGTCCTATTGATCGAATATTGCTTAAAACAAATATCAATAATTATAATACCTATCATAATTATTTGTACATTAAATCACGAAAACTATTTGAGGCACCTTATTCTTCACTATAAGATTTGTGAGCATCTGTATTGAGCATTATCATTGTCATGACAGATATGCATTAATCAAAGCATAAGGTTAAATGAATCAGCCATAACTACAAAACTAATAAAATAACATAAAACCCAACACCTTAATAATCTAAGCCTAAAAACAAAGCACAAAAAATGATAGAGAGTATTATTAGTTATATTATTAATATTTTAGTTTATGCTTAATATCCTTTTTGGTCCTCTAGCTATAGGGGTAGGTCCAAATAGGTCCTCTAGCTTTTAAAAGTTTCAAATTGGTCTCATACGTTTTTAAATAGGTCCACGTTTGTCCTCGCCGTTAGAAAAGTTAAAATTTTAATTAAAATCTTGATGACATGGCATGGGTGTGCTGATGTGGACGTTTATGAATGGGGATGCGGAACGGTGGTTATAGTTCAATTCATTTCCCTCTCTAATTTTCATTAAGTCATTTCAGTTCCATGTCTCCAACCCTAGAACAGTCACATGAAGACGAAGACAATCGAGGGTGAAGACGAAGACGAAGATTCACAGACATACCATTGAAGACGAAGTATTATCCTGGTAAATGGCTATGTTCCTTTCGTAGTATTTACGTTTTCTGTAGTCTAGGGTTTGTGTGTAGATAGAATGTTAGTTTTCTGTAATCTAGGGTTTGTCGCCCCCTTTTTGAAATTAGGGTTTTTATTGTTCTTTTCGTAAAATTTCTGCTTGTTTATGATATTAGGTTGAAATGGAAGAATTGATTAACCTCAACATTCATCATAGTGGGGAATTTATGGATTCTGATAAAACGAACTACGTGGGGGGTAAATGTAACGAATTACAGGTAAATGTTGGTAGCTGGTCGTATTTTGAGTTGATAGGTGTTTTGAAAGATATAGGGTATACTGAGGTAGACAACATCTACTACAATGATCCTACATTTGGGATTAATGTGCTCAGTGATGATAAAGGTGCGGTAGAGATAGCTGACCTATGTAGGGTGCACCTGAAGCTCGACATATACATTGAACACCCATTATCCCAACCTGAGTATGTTGATGAGGGTGACACATTAAATGAAGAACCTACAAACATGGGGGAAGACATATTAAATGAAGAACCTTTGGATGTTGTGAATGAAGAACAATATGATATTGTTGCTGAACTTGTTGATCAAGTCCTTAAGGATGTAAACAATTCTGTTGAGGGTGTAAACAATTATGTTGATGGAATGTAGATGTTAAGATGATGTAATGTTAAGATGACACACATAATTGTGCTAGAGAGTATAATGTTAAGATGATGAGCACGAAATGGCTAAGCAAGAGATTGCAAAATACATTGAAAAACAATCTTAAGCTTAAGCTAAATGATATTAAGGAGAAGGCACTCAAGAAATGGAATATAGGTGTTAACAAGACAAAGGCTATTAGGGCCAGATTTGCAGCCAGGGATATGGTAGATGGATCTTATTTAGGAGATTACACTAGGATTTATGACTACTGTCATGAAATTTTGAGGACAAATCCTGGTTCAACTGTTAAGATAAATGTCACACCAGTGTAAGAGGGTATTGAGGATGCAAGACCTTATTTCAAGAGGTTGTATATTTGTTATGATGCTTGCAAGAAGAGTTTCAAAATATGTAGGCCAATTATTGGCCTTGATGAATGTTTTTTAAAGGGTCCATGTGGTGGCCAGATTTTATCTGCAATAGGAACAGATCCTAATGACCAAATGTTGCCTATTGCCTTTGCTGTGGTGGAAGGGGAAAATAGAGACTCCTGGACTTGGTTTTTAAAGCTCCTCATTGATGATCTGGGTGGAAGAGAAGAATGTAGGACCTACACTTTCATTTCTGATCAACAAAAGGTACCACTAGATTTATTGCCTTTATTTAAGTTTGAATGTATTTCTTGATTTAGAATTTAATGTTGAATTTTTATGCATTTGCAGGGTCTTCTCCCAGCCATGGATGAATTGTTACCAAGTGTTGAACAGAGGTTTTGTGTGAGACACCTATACAACAATTTTAGGAAGAAATTTCCAGGAAAAGTGTTGAAAGAGATCATTTGGAAGGCAGCTAGAGCTACTTATCCACAGGCTTGGGAAAGAGATATGAGAGGCATGAGGAGGATAAATGAAGAGGCCTACAAACACATGATGCAAACTCGACCAAGATTTTGGAGCAAGTCCTATTTCAGAACCATAACAAAGTCTGATAGTGTTTTGAATAATATGTCAGAAGCTTTCAACAGTGTGATTGTGGAGGCAAGGGCAAAACCTTTGGTTACAATGTTAGAAGAAATAAGGGGATACATAATGGAAAAATGGGCGGCAAATAGGCTAAAGTTCTCTAATTTAGGTGATGATGAAGTCTTGCCAAGCATAAAGAAGAAGGTCGAGAAAACCAGCAGTTTCACAAATTATTGGATAGTAAGGTAATAGATAATACACTTACTGTTGTGCTTTTGCAGTATGACTTTCTTTTGATAGGAGATAGACTTACTTCTGATATTTTTATAGGATATCATCTGAACATATTTTTGAGGTGAGGCATATTGAGAATCAGGGAGACATGTTCTCTGTCAACTTGAAGGAACATTGCTGTTCTTGCAGAAAGTGGCAGCTGACAGGTCTCCCATGCGTCCATGCCATTTCCTCAATTAAGAGTAGAGGTCTTGCTGTTGACCAGTTTGTTCCAGACTATTACAAGAAGGCTAGGTACATTAGGGTGTATGAACCTATCATTTACCCTCTGAATGGTACAAATTTATGGGTGAGAACTTAATACCCTGATGTGCAGCCTCCCAAATTCAAGAAAATGCCTGGAAGACCAAAGAAGAAGAGGAATAGAGAAGAGGGTGAGATTGATGGTTCTGACAGGAAAATAAGAAAAACTGGTATGATTGTGAGGTGCACTAGGTGCAGACAAACTGGGCACAACAAATCAACTTGTAAGATGGCTCAGCCACCACAACAGGCATCACAGGCCACCCAGCAAGCATCTCAGTCAACTCAGGTAACCCAGCAAGCAACTCAGGCAACCCAGCAAGCATCACAGGCAACCCAGCAAGAATCTCAGGCAACCTAGACAACTCATGCAACAAAAACAACTCATGCAACAAAAACAACTCAGGCAACCAAAACAACTCAGGCAACCAAAACAACTCAGCCAACTCAGACAAGCAAAACAACTAGGGCAACTCAGGCAGCCAAATCATCCCAGGCAACTCAGCTTTCTCAGACAACTAACAAGAAGACTGCAACACAAGCTAGGCACAAGTTGCCTTTCAAGAGACCAGCACAACATTCAAGAGGACCCACCACCAGATTGAGTGCATCACAGAACGCAGTAGGTCCTACTACTAGGAGGACAACACCAACTAAAAGGAACATTCCAAAGAAATCCTCTTAGGGTCTATAGTTTGTGTTGTATTGTGTAATGGTGTCTTCTGATGTTATGAACAATTTCTGCTATTTTGTGTACCAAGCATTTCTGATATGCTTCTGTTATTATGTGTAATGTTGTGTACTAAGTACTTATGGTGTACAATGCTTCTGCTATTCTGTTATTATTGTAATGATACTTCTGTTATGCTGTAATCAAATTATGTTGTTATCATATTATTCTGTTAAATTATGGTGTACAATGTTTCCTATTTTGTATTTATACTTCTGTTATGCTGTAGTCAAATTATTCTGTTAAAAACTGTTAAAATCATGTTAAAACCTGTCAAACCATTTAGTGTACAAACTGGTGCACAAAACAGGTGCACAAACTGTTATTTAGTGTACAAAACAGATGCACAAATTAAGTGTACAAAACAGGTGCACAAATTTGGTTCACAAACTATTATTTGGTGCACAAATCTGTATGCCACAAACTACTGCAACTTCTAAAATATGTTTATGACAGCAACAAAACAACTTGTTTACTAAGACCACTGATAAATATGGCAACACATGATAAATATGTCAACAACACTAAAAGAGTAGATTTGGTAACAACAACTGATACATCTGGAAACAAAACTAAAAAATTGGCAACAACAATACTCTTTTACTCAGACCATTAGTACATGTTATTGAAGCAACTTTTACATCAATTTCAACATTCACAACACCTTAACCACTAAAACAAATAACACAATAAAGCACAAGGACTTCCAGATCATCTTCCATTTCCTTGTGTTCTTCAAAGCTTCATCTAGCTGCAAATTATTGACCTTCAACACTTTAACCATGCTTTTTGCCTCAACCAACTCTTTTTGGGCTTCTTCTAACTCCTTAAATTGCATTTCAATCTTCCATTGCAGATTCCTCAGGCTTTCCTCCTTGCAATCTCTTGAATCATCATAGAACCATTCAAAAAAACCGCACCCGACATTCTTGTGTCCCTATACATATACGCAGGCAACTGATTAACAGTGAAGCTGTAACGGATGGAATGGATGTGTTTGACAAAGAAGATTACCTTAAAATGTTGACAACCCCAGAAAAGCTTTCCATTATTTTGGACGGTTCTTGCCTTGCGAAGTACAACAAGGTCTCCACAAGCACACATGACTTTCCCAAAACTGGTATACACTTGTGAATCGAAGCGGGTTCTTGAAGATGAAGAAGAAACACGCCCAGAACTCATTATTGACAGTTGATTTTCCTTTCAATTTGGTAAATTTTGGATGAATTCGTAACCTAGGGTTTGGAATTGGGATTCGATTTATAAAGTTTCAGATTTAATTGGGAAGATGATGCTGACTGTGCTACACACCCCAACCAAGTCAGAATCCACATCATCATTTTTAACACTGTTACCATGTAATTAACGGAAAGGATCACTACGAACCTATTTAAAAACGTATGGGACCAATTTGGAACTTTTAAAAGCTAGAGGACCTATTTGGACCTACCCCTATAGCTAGAGGACCAATCGGTGCTTTCATCATGTACTCAAATCCTCCTATGGATTATCCTTATCATACACCTTCATATCATCCATGGAGTATTCCTCCTTCCTACCCTACAAACCCCTCTTTTCCAACTCCTACCACACCTTCATTTCCATCCTTTCCATGGGAAATCTTTACCCCTTATTACACAAATCCATATGTTACAAGTCCATCACCTTGTTTGTATTTTAATCATGGGTATACACCACTCCCATCTCACCCATATTCATCATATTCTACTTCTCATTATTCATCCCACTACAACAATCATCACATACAACCAACAACTACCTCTTCTACATTAGTCCTAATTATCAAAATCATTCTAGTATTAGAAAAGATTTTGAAAAACATTTGCAAGCATCTCATCTCAATTTAAAAAAAAAAATATTACCCTAATTTTCCCCTTTCTCCAGCCAGAGCTATCGCCGACGAACCGAAATCAGAAGATTGGGATTCACATGAGTTACCGGCGAGCATAACGGATTCACATGAGATAATGGCTTACCGTTTTTGCTCCTCTTCTCCTTCTTTTCTCTTCCACGACCCACCCTCCTTCTCTTCCTCTTTCCGCAAACCCAAATTTCGAAACTTTCCATCTTCTCTCACTCCTCTATCCAAAACCAATCTCCAATCCAACCATGTCTCACTACAAGAACCCATTCCTCAACAACAGTCAGAAAAAGACGCAAATTTTGATAACCCAGTTACTACATCTACTTCCTCGAAAGCAGTCACATATGGGTCAATCCCAAAAGCCCCAGAGCCAAACAAATTGGGAAGAAATCTCATGATGCAAGGTATAATTCTCTTCTCAAGCTTTCCAAGTCTTTGAATTCATGTAATCCCACTGAAGATGATGTTTCTAGAATTTTAAAGAGGTTAGGAGAAAATATTATAGAACAGGACGCAATCATGATCATCAATAACATGGAGAATTCTGTTGTTGTACCTTTTGTTCTTCACTATATTCAGAGGAAGATTAGAGGTAATAGAGAGGTGGTTCTTTATAATGTTACACTTAAGGTGTTTAGAAAGTGTAAGGATTTGGATGATGCAGAGAAGGTGTTTGATGAAATGGTTAACCGAGGGGTGAAGCCTAATAATGTTACTTTCTCGACTATAATTAGCTGTGCCAGGCCTTGTCTTTTGCCTCCTTTGGTTTATGAAGAGATTAGGGATATGTTGAGTAAACAAGGTAAAGTTAGTGCTAGGTTGTTGCAGAGGATAAGAGACCGTGTTCAGAGGTGGTATCACGAGGAAGGTTATGCTTGTGCGCAGGTTGTTAATTTTGGTAACCTTATTACACGTGAGGTTGTGTGTGAGGTTGTTGAAGGGGATATTACAAACTTGTCTATTCAGTATTTGGATAAGCTTGGTAATGTTGTTGAAGGCAACACGGAATGATCTGTTGTTTCAAGAGAACTTCCAGAACAGCTTCTACCGGGTCATACTTTTAACATTGAAGCTGGGAAACAAGCTTTGAGGAACATATATTCCCTGGCTTTGTTTTCCAACATTGAGGTGAATCCACGGCCTGATGAGAAGAATGAGATAAGCATAATAGTTGAAATTAAGCTCAAAGAGTTGAAGCAGAAATCAGCTGAAGTTAGTACCGAGTGGAGTATTGTTCCTGGGCGAGGAGGGCGTCCGACTTTGGCTTCACTGTAGCCGGGAGGGACTATTACTTTTGAACATCAGAATCTGCAAGGATTGAATGGGTCACTTACTGGTTCAGTGATAACTAGCAACTTCTTGAATCCTCAGGATGATCTTGCGTTTAAAATGGAGTATGCACATTCGTATTTGGATGGTGTAGATGATCCACAGAACCGAACTCTCCGTGTAAGCTGCTTTAATAGCTGAAAGCTGAGTCCCGTATTCACTGGAGGGCCGAGGGTGCCTTCAATATGGGTTGACCGTGCTGGTATAAAAGCTAATATCACTGAGAATTTTTCTCGTCAGAGTAAATTCACTTATGGATTGGTAATGGAAGAGATAATAACACGTGATGAAAGCAATCATATCTGTTCCAATGGTCAAAGAGTATTACCTAATGGAGCAATTACTGCAGATGGACCTCCAACCACCCTTAGTGGTACTAGTATCGATAGGATGGTGTTTTTGCAGGCTGATATTACGCGGGATAACAAAAATGGTTGCCGCGAAACCCTGGTCTTAAACATGTCTAATCTTGTTTGGTCAGTATTGGATGTTGTGAAGCAAAAAGATCCACTTTCTAGTGAGGGTCTTAGTGTCTGCTCAGGATTGATTGATGGTGAAACATATTTGTTTTCTTTTGGTGGTGTTTTTGGTCTTTTTAATGCTACTACTAATAGTAATTCTCTTATGAACTATGTTGTTGCTGTTGAGTTTGATACTTTTGTTGGGGCTACTAATCCACCAATGAGACATGTTGGTATTGATGATAATTCTTTGACTTCTGTTGCTTTTGGGAAATTTGATATTGATAATAATCTTGGTAAGAATTGTTATGTTTTGATTAATTATAGTTCGAATAAGAAGATGTTGGAAGTGTTTTGGTCTTTTCATGGAAGGATTGTTAAAGGTGTTGGAATGGAAATGGAAATTCTTCATTGTCTTATCAGATTGATTTGATTCAGAAATTGCTTGAGTATGTGAATATTGGATTTTCGGCTTCGACGGGTCTTTCGACGGAAAGTAATATTATTCATTCTTGTGAGTTTAGTTCGAATTTGAAGTCGGATTCGTCGGAGGATGTTCTGTTGGAGGGAAATGGAGGAAAAGGGTCATTAGAATTTGAAAATGGAAGATATCAAAAGGGAACTACCGAGGCTGTTAATGATTATTGCATTGGGATTCTGGTTTATTTCACTGATGTTCAGAGGATGACTGTTTTGGATGCTGTAACTATTGTTGGTTTGAACCCGCTTCGGTTGCTTCATGAAACTACTACTACTGCATTGGCGTATGGAATTTATAAAACATATCTGCAGGAACATTATGCTGCTGCGTGTTTTTGTAGATGGTCGTATAGTAGCGGGATAAAGTGGAAATTGAAGTGGCGTAGGTGAAACGTTGTGGTCTTGGTATGTTGCAGTGGAATCATGGTTGGCTTGTGGGGTCATGAAACTTGCTTTGGCATTTGCAGCTGTGAGTTTTGCGTGGAGGTCATTGTTTTTTCTTGTTTGGGAATTTCGAATGTGCTGCTGCAATGGTGCTGTGAAATGGTGCGTTGTGTGACTTTGTGCAGGGACGGGTTTGTAATTGTTTTGTTAGTGTATTGGTTTATCATGGCTGAAAAAAATATAGTTATGGAGTTGAAACTGAAGGTGGGCCATGGTTGATAGGGGGATGTTACTCCAAATTCTAAATTGTCTCCGTTCAAGAAGTGGGATCCCGGAATATATCTCTAATATATTTTAGAACCTTGAGGACAAGGTTCAAGTGAACCCTGCGGCAATGATAGAGAGTATTATTAGTTATATTATTAATATTTTAGTTTATTATTAAATTAAGGTTTTATAGTAGTTGGTATTTTAATTGTTATTGAATTGAGCTCCCTCTAAATAATTGAGCATTTTAGTCATTGGCCCATTAGTATCATTATATATGTAGTGTCTTTGGCACATTAGAAATCAATAAAAAAAAATGTTATTTTTAACTTTTACTTTTTTTTAGATAGTTTTTAATACTCTCTATTTTATTATTGAAACCCTAGTCTCAAATCTTTGATAGGAAAACTTCCTATCAAAAAACCTTAATAATTTTGGCTATCGTACATTCTCCCATAAGGCCTCACATGACTTTCGGCATATTGAACAAGTATACAACTCAGTCAGGCATTGATCCAAGCTACAATAAATTAAGCAACATATAGTATATCGCTAAAATGAACACAAATAAAAACACGTAACAACTCCTAAAATCAAACCATACCAAGATCTCAAACTTGCAAGATGGAAGAGGGGATTGCAGTTTAGATTTTTAGTCTTTGCCATGAGTTCCTACCATAAGCACATTTATATATTACTCTAAAGTTAATTGCAAAAGGTGTCAATCTCTCTCAACCTATTTCTTCAAAAGCATGGTTGAGAATCTAAGAGTGCGGGCACATTTAATTGGCAGATCCCATTCATGAAATTTCAAAAGTACAATATCTTATTTAGCATCCAGTGACTTTATGTACTCAATAGTTTCCGCGGAATATGGTTTCCGGGTTTGGGGACAGTAAAGCCATTCAAAGGTACAATCTTCAAACTGTCAGAATAGCAAAACTGTTTAAACAATACCAAGATCAATATATATATCCACTTGCATCTCAATCTATATCCAGTTCAGTTTGTAAGTTATAATATAATTTGATTCAATATATTGTAGTGTGCAATAATAAAACAGCAGAGAGGGGCAAATAGAAAGGGAAAAAACATGAATCGCCGCATGTGTTTTAAGACAACAAATAGAGCATAAAAGGATATACTTACACTTGTGGGCAAGCAGTATCCATGATAAATTGGAATCAAAACAGGTTGGTCATTGTGCACCTCTTTGCTGAACAAAGAATTCCCAGCATGTCTATCCGCATGTGTTATTAATAAAATATTCAATTATGTCCATACACAACTTTATGCCAAATATGGTACACACAGAAAAACAGATAATTGAAATTCCATAAATTCGAATCCCTCTTCCTTTTCCATTTCAAAAAGTGAAAAAGATTTGGATATGTGAGTATCACATTCTTTATCAACTATCCTTTGTTGTTAAAATCAACTCAATAAGAATCTTTGTTGTTGGATTCAGAACTTCAATAAACCAATAAATCTCAACATACAAATAATTCCACAATTATTCCAAAACAAGTAAAAATAACACATTAATAATACTTTATTCATAAATAAATACAAAATGATGGTTATAAATTGATGAAAATTCATTGTAGAATTTAAACAAACACATGGTGGGCATATATCACACAATGATAGGGTAACATTACCAACTCAAATCCAGTACAACGAAAATATGAAGAGATAAAATAAAACCAAAAACCTTTGTTGTTGGATTCAGAACTTCAATAAATCGCTTGC
Organism: Lathyrus tuberosus; assembly: GCA_022829125.1. Lineage (NCBI taxonomy): Eukaryota > Viridiplantae > Streptophyta > Magnoliopsida > Fabales > Fabaceae > Lathyrus > Lathyrus tuberosus. The sequence continues at coordinate 8,168,700 of JALAZF010000254.1, forward strand.
GTTCTTTCGTATTCTTTGGTGAGGCTTTCTTCTGCAAACTCATATAAACTTCATGACGAACACGTTTTGTTTAGTGTTTCAACACAAATCATCCTCTAAAGTAAAATATTTTATTTATATTTTCTTTTGTGTTGGTCGAGCTTTGAATTCTTGAAAGCTCACACCATGTTTTGTTGGTCCATACCAGATCTCACAAAGGATAAGAGAGATGGCCTATCGGATTGCCTTGCCACCGCCGCTTGCTAATATTCATGATGTGTTTCATGTGTCTCAATTGAGGAGATACATTCTAGATCTATCTCATGTGATCCAAGTGGATGCTATGCAGGTGAAAGAGAACCTGACTATTGAGGTATCGTTCATGCAGATAGAGGATTAGGAAGTGAAGTAGTTGCGTGGTAAGGAGATTACCTTGGTCAAGGTAGTGTGTGTGTGTGTGTGGGGGGGGGGGGGGGGGGTGGTGGACTAGCTGGTGGATGTATAACCTAGGAGTTCGAAAGTCAGATGAGAGAGTCGTATCCGACTCTATTTCCTTTAGTTAATTTTCGAGAACAAAAATTTTTCTAAGTGGGGGAGAGTTGTAACATTTCAAAATTGATTAAATTATTTAATTTAATTGTTTGGATTTATTTTATTTAATTATTTGATGTTAGTGTGTATTTAAATAAATAATATGATCTTATGTGTTAATGGGGTATAGTGAAATTAAGAGGGTGTGGTGAGAAAATAGAATAAATTGGATAATACTTAGAATAATCATAATTTTTATTTTTATTATTAATAAAATAAGAAAAATTGGGAGAAATAGGAGTTAGTAGAGAAATAAGGGGCAATGAGAGGATTCAGAGAATAATTTGGGGGTAATGAGGGATAATTGTTGAATGTCAAACTTGCTTTAAATCGATCCTTATTTATTGGCATTTTTCAACTCTTTCATGTTGTTTTGTTGTATTTACTCCATGATATCATGCTATTCTTCAATATTGTTGAAAGTACCTTTGGTTGCTTTGATTTGTGTGTTATTGTGCAGAAATTAGGCATTAAAACATCAAAGTGTGAGACACAAGCAATTGGACAAGGAAGCCAAAGTAAGAGAAGAATATCAACATGTTCGCTGTGCGAATAGCCTGCGAGGAGTAGTGAATAAATATTTGGTGCTGAGATCCACAATGGTGTAGTAGATTCTTAACTATATGTACTAGATATCTGAGTGGTTGTATGTGAATATTGTATCATGAACATATTGGTTATCGTAATTTCTGCTGTCGTAGATTCTGAACTATCTTTTTACATGATATAATAGTAATCGGTAGTAGATGCCAACTTAATTTTGTTTCGGAAGTTTTAGTTTTTATTTAATTTCTTGTTTATCTCATTTCTCTATATTACAAACTTTAAAGTTACGAGTTGTTAATAAGGTGGATACTTTTCTCTTTCGGCCTAAATTAGTACACCATGCTGTAAGTCCTACTGTCCCATTCTTACCGTGTTTCTCATGTCATTGAATGCAATGTTGGTTTCATTGTCCTTTTTTTTTTCAAATGTAACATTTTCATTTGACTATTTAAGGTATCATTTTTCAACTTATTTCCAAAAGTTCTCTAGGATAGCTTATGAAATCAGCGTGTAAAATAAAAGCTTATTTAAGTTGTTTATTCTAAACACGACCTTATTTAATTGAACATAATTCCCATTGTTCGAGAGTAGTGTGAAGACTGAAGATATAGCAACTTTCAAAGGACCAATTTAGCATAATTTCTAGTTAGCGAGATCGAAAACAGAACCCTAACTTTTCAGAGTGAGAGAAACGCACAAGGCGAACGAACATTTGATTACTCTGTGTGTGTGTGTATTACATGATTTAGTTGGATGAGACTTTTGACGTCTAACTTCTGTAGTAGCCAGTAGTTATGGTGGACCCAATTTTCCATATGCCCTTTCTAATATAATCCGTTAGCTTTCTAACCTATAATGCATTTCTTCGTGCGAAATTACTAAACTGGAAATTTTACATAAGTGAATTATTTCAGGATGTCAAGGGACTATAAACTCTTTCTTTAAATCTACCAAATGATGAGCGCATTGTAAAAGACAGGAGAACATCGATGGTCATGCTTAAGAATATTTCAGAGGCTAAGTAACTTTCCAACACTTAATGCTTTAGTTTCTTCAAACTTTAACTCCATCATGAAAGAGTCTCTTCTGTAACAATTTCTTTTTAACTGGATGTTTTATGTTGGGGAAATCTGCCTATTCTTATCAGGTTCAATCATATTCTTTTATCTATAGCCAGTGCCTGTGTTGCCGAGGAACAAGAACTTGTAGATTTTGAATCGTTTTTTACTCATACAATTTGCCATGAATACTGCCTTGGAGTTGGACCTCATACTGTAATACTCCATATTATCTAAATGGCCAATTGGATATCAGATGAGATCAGATGAGTATCTATGTACTCTATCTTTGATAAATTGGATTAATGGAATCTTCTAAGTACTTTAAGTATTGACATTTGGGATCAATAGAGCAACTAATGAACTCTGAAGAGATCAATTATTTTATTAAAGAGACAGATTAATAATCGATAGTTCAAGAAAGGATTTTAAGGTAACTCTAATAATTGCTCAAATTGGTTGAGACGACAAAATATCAATTGGAGATGTTTTACCCTATTGGATTATATATTATAAATATATATATATATATATATATATATATATATATATATATATATATATATATATATATATATATATTTGTTATGAGAAAAAGAGAAAGAGGAAAGAAGAGAAAAGCTTGGAAGAAGAAGAAGCAGCTTGGATTCATCATCTCATCTTCTTCAAACTCCTCTTCGATTATCAGGTGGGTTCTAGTTAGATACTATAAGTTCTAGAAATATAAGTTTAGAACTTAGGTTAGTTTTGAGAGAAAATGATTAAACGGATCAATCAATGAATCTAACGGATGAAATTTGATTTAAACTGCGCATAATACTTGTTGTTATGTTTGGAACATGTTTTGGTTGATATATTATGGATTGGAAGTGTTTGGGTGGAAAAAATGATGGATTTTGGCCCCAAATGATCTATATTGGCGCTGCTGCGAATTCTGGGTTTCGCTGGTTCGCCTAGTGAACCACAGCGAAGGACCGGGCAAATGTTCGCCTAGCGAACTTTGTGCTGTTTTTTCTTTGCCTTGGTTCGCTGGGCGAACCCTGGAGCGAACGTGACAGATTTTTCTATCTTGTATCCTTCATAACTTTTGATCCGTAACTCGGATTGAGGCACAGTCGGATGCGTTGGAAAGCTATTTCAATGCTCTTAATGATAGTGGAATAGAAACATATGTTTATGCCATGAATTGATAAGAAAAATATGGAAAAGTAATGTATGTGTGAAAAGTGTGGTTTATGTTTTCACCAAAATTCATGAATCGAGAAGCCGATTGATATGGGACTTAAAGCCTTGGAAAGAGAATCCAATGTGCTATGAATGGTATGTGAGACCATGATTTAACCAAGGATGCTTGGTAGAGGATAGTAGTGGCTAGTGTGCCTTAAAATGTGTGAGAACTACTATGTGATTTATGTTTGATATGTTATGTTATCTTGTGTGTTTTATGATTGATGTTGTAATGTGCTTGTCTAATATTGTTGTTGAACATAATTGAGAAAATGACATGCTTAAAAATGAATTAGGAAGAGTGATAAAACTTACCCCAAACCAATGATATGATTCTAGGTTGTGAATAGAATTGTGATAGATAACCTAGATGGCAAGGCTCGGGCACCTGATGTAGGAAGATACATTCGTGACGAGATTGGTCTGTGAATAGAATTATGATAGAAAACCTCGATGGCAAGGCTCGGGCACCTGATGTAGAGAGGAGATCCGTGACGAGATTGGCCTAGAGGAGAGTGAGACACTAGTATGGAACATGTGTGTGAACCTTTGTGTTCTTTGAGAAAAGGCGAATGTGGCCTTAAGGCATTGTATCCTTGTGATTGTCGAATACAATCACGTTTGTGTGTGAGATCACGTAATCCTAATCATTTCCTCTTGAGGTGCGGTTTCACGAGTCTCGAGCTCCTCTGAACCATGTGCACAATTACTTGGCAGGTTTGATTCCCGCGTGTGAGTACAAATGGAGCCTAAGGGTAAAGAAACTTGTGGCGGTTTATGGCCCGCGTGAAGTGACGGTTCATAATAGTTAATGGTCCGTAGAGCCCAAATCCATTTTGTATGTCAAGTAACTACAAGGATCCATGACTCGGGTCGACTTCTAGACGTAGAAGAGGACGAGAATAGGGGATGCCTTGGTACAGGTTTTCGATTAGTGATAATTTGAGTTAGTGAACTCATGGCATGTTTCCATATAGTGTGAGATTGTGAGATTGTGAACTCAAGGTCTTTTCCCTTCCCCTTGACTTGAGTTAGGATTGTTAGAACCCTGTAAAGCCGAGAGAATCCATAAGATAGGGAACTCACTAAGATTTGATGTATCTCACCCCACTATTATTAATTATTTTTAGGAGGTATTTGCAGGTTTGATTTACAAGTGGAGCTATGCTTGGATGTTTCAAGAGAAGCTTAGTTGAGCTTATTTCCGCTGTGTATTTGTTGTATACAATTAAGGATATTGTATATTATTCTTAGATTTTTGTTTTGGCTAGTTTCCATATCTTGTACCATAGATTGTATTAGGTTTTTAGAATGGTCAAGTATGTGAATTACGCCATTAGGCACTTATGATGGTGTCAGTACCAAATAAAATGCTTGTATTGTATTATTCTAGGTATATATTATACAAGGCATTACAGTTGGTATCAGAGCTGGTTGTGCCCTCGACCTAGCCTTGAAACATCATAAGTAAATCTATTCCTGCCTCTTAAGTGTGTCTTGTCAGAATGACTTTAATATCATACTATGTAGTGTTGGGCCTGATTAACCTAATACTATGTATGTGATAGGTAAAATCATGGTTGAGCGACCGCAAGGACTCCGAAGTGTTGTCGGAACTTGTGCTGTGAGAGTAGGCTCAAGCCAAGAGTTAGTAGTGTAGAGTTTTGGTTAGCTCGGTTGAGGTCTTCGTAGAAGTTGTGATTTGGGTAGCATGGAATTGAAGAGTGGTGTGTTGTTCAAGTAATCCTTTGGAATGAGTAGAGTCGGAAAGTTAAGGATCTCTATTGGATGATTGGTTAAGGTATTGAGGAATATGTAAAATCGCTAGTGGAGCTGGATTGACCACTAGTATGGTTAAGGATTTCAAGTGATCTCATTCCGTGGGAAAGAAAAGTTGTTTAGTGGAACGCGTGGCGTAAGGTTCGGAAGTGAGATAAGTATTGGTGCTTCAGTTCTAAGGTCGCTAGGTATCTTGAATGGATGAGATTACCTTAAGGAATGTGTTCGGAAGAGTATCTTCCAATTGGTTAAAAGCTGAGAGTTAGGGAAGTTCGGCTTCTATGGGAACCTAAAGTGGTAGAGAAGTGTGTGAAGGAACACAAAGATATGTTTACATACTTCAAGTGAAACAAGTGTACGCCGGACGAAGAGTAGGAGATGAATTGCGTATATTCATTTATGTAGAGAGATTAAGTTCGAGATAGTACATCGGGATTTTCTGTTTTCGGTAAGAGACCAATTTGGGATTTGGAATTTGTTAACTTACCCAAGGAATAGTATAAGGTATTGCGTCGGAGAAAGTTTAGACTTTATTTAGTAACAGAAAGTGTAGTGATACGAATCGGAATAAGTTGTATTAAGAAACGGAGTAAGTACCTTGGATTTAAGGGAATCTTAGTAAGATGGTTTTATATTTGGACCTAAGAGGATTACAAAGGAAAACGAAGTAAAGGCGGTGCGGGAAACGGTATTAACAGTAAGTTATGAGGAACTGACAACGGAACGTATTTCTGGACGAATGTGCAATAGAGCCATTGAGTAGTGGTTGAGGCTTTAGTTAAGAAAGTGTAATCAAGGATGGTTCACCCATGAGGACCCTATTAGTATGACGTGGAATGGGAAAAGTTACACCTTGGTATTAAGAACAAACGTAGTAGTAACATCGTGGTCACAAGTGTACGTGATGGATTCTTATTCTTGAGACAAGTGTGGAGGGATGTACTTTGTGGAACAGTGAGTATTGTATTCTAAGAAGCAAGACTGCGGTAAATCAACGAAAAGCAAATCAGGACTTATTATGGACTAAGTATAAAGCATGGAATGGTTTATACTGGAAGGGTTTTGTAAATAATTGATGAGAATTGTCGATTGCGAATCTTCCATTAAGTAATTTGGTGAAAGTGGGATGTGTAATGGATAGTGAAGGGTAAGAAATCCAGGTCAATGTGTGCGAAGTGATGGAAAGGTTCTTCAAGAGGATGCATCGGGATCTACCTTTTGTTAGACTAAGAACGTGTTGTTTTATTTCTCACCAAGAAGTTCATGTGAGAGAATAAGGTGGTATGCTTGATATGTGATGTCCATCCCTTTGTGGTATCGTATAATGGTTATATGAGTAGAAAATAAACTATCCCGCTGAAGTTTCATAGTACTGTGACCGCGTCAGAATTTGGAATTTTGCCTTGTTACTTGGTTGGAGTGTGTCGTCTGCATGTTTTGATTTTGTCGGTTTTACCTTGAGTTGATCATGGCTGGTGAAGGTTATATAAGTGAAGAAGCCGCGAGTTGAGAATGATATTCCAAGTTAGAGCAAATCGGATTGATGGTTTGAGTAGGGAGGGTTGTTGAATTAAAAGAAATTGTTTATTTTCAGCTTCTGCACCAGTGTTAACCGGTTAACACAATAGGGTTAACCGATAAGCACGTGCAAGGATGGTGTTTTGTGCTGAATTTTGAGGAGTTAACTGATTGACCTCAGATGGGTAATCGATTAACATGTGTGTAAATTGTGAATCCCTTAGGAACCATCATCTGCATTTTGTTACTTTATGTTGCTCCGAGTGGAGAGTATTGTGTGAATGGAGAACGAGATTGCAAGTAAATGAAGGACGGATTTGTTTTTTGAAATCGTGACTTCTGGAAAGGTGTTGCGTAGTTGGGCCATTTGTTCAGACGACGAGAGAGTTCGACTTTTGGGAAGTGATCTTGTGGATTGTGTCGAGTATGAGAAATGTCTCAAGTGTATTACTGTTGAAAGACTTGAGGGCGAAGTTAGAGAATACTCACGAAGTATTGATCTTGTAAAGAATGTTTCGGTGTGAAATTTTGGTGTTAGTAAGGTATGAACGGTTGGTCAGAGTTAGTAATTGTTATTTTCCGTGAGTTCATGGTATCAGATTTAGACCGTGAGAGTGGTACCAGTTGTGTGCAGTGTGTTTTACCAAGAGAATGAAATGTGGAAGTTATCTTTACAAGTATGAGTAAGAATTAAACGTCCCGAAGTTAAGCATATAACTTGGATCGTTTATGGAACAGAACGAGTAAGGACAGTGGATTCAATTGAGAAATGTGGCATGATCTTCGAGAGTGTGGGCGTATGTAGAGTGTTGTATGTGAATTGGTGAGTAGTATGGAAACTCACAATTGCGTTTTGGATGGTTTAAGTTTTGATAAGTGGTGACTCATTTATGATTGTAGTTCTATGTTGGTTTTACGTTGGTATTTGGTTGAGATCTCGAATCACACAAGGAACCTTGAGTAAGTTTGAAACCGTAAGAAGAATCGATTTGGAATGTGGTAACTAGAACCGGAGGTTGTTAAACTATTTTGGATATGGGTTCGAGTTTAGAATGGATTTGGAGTGGTGCATGTTATGGTAGTAACAATGTAACTCATGTACCTCTATCGCCTGGAGAGTGTTGGGTAGATGTTATAATATTGTAGGTTGGCAAAGAAATTGTTCTACCATAGGATGTCGGTAAGTCTCTTGTAAAGTTGGTTAGTAAGGATCCCAATGGATAAGTGTGTTTCTCTGTGGACTATTAGCTACTTGGTAGTGCTTAAGAATCCATGGTGTTCCACTGTTGGAAATTGAGTTGCGCAGTCGGAGGTAATAGATGAAAGTGTTATGTCAGAATAATAAGAATTTAGAAGGATTATTGCTTGTAAGTGTGCAAATAAGGAGATCTTGTTTTAAGTGTGTTACCTTTTGGTGTGACACGAAAGAAAAGGAATATCAGATTTAATGAGTACGGTGTATAGAATCAGACCAGATGGAACTGGTAAAGAAGTCGTTTGACTAATTATAAAGTAGTTTTGGATGTTGAAGGATTTATGAAAAGATAAATCGTCGGTGATTGCATGAAGTTAAGAAATCACTATTTTACCTCGCAAAGATTTGATGAATGTTTGTTACCTTAAACCAAGACAGGGTATTATGGTTTTGGTTGTGACTTAGTAGAGGAATATGGAATGGTACATTCTTTCCGAAGGTAGGATGTGACCAAGTCTTTTGTATGGATCAACAGAGGAATTATGGAAGGGCAAGTTAGAAGTTAATCCAATATTGGAATGAGAGTATGACTAAGGAACCGAAGTTTGATAATTTGTAAAAATAAGGATTTTGGTCGGTGAAGTCAAGTTGGAATTTGAATACGTCAGCAAGTTTAACGGAAGTAAAGTTGAGTGTGGAATTAATACAATGATACAAGTTGTGGTTATTATTGAACGAAGGAAATTCGGGGGCGAATTTCAATTTAAGGGGGGGGGGGGAGAGTGTAATACCCCATATTATCTAAATGGTCAATTGGATACCAGATGAGATCAGATGAGTATCTATGTGCTATATCTTTGCTAAATTGGATTAATGGAATCCTCTAAGTACTTTAAGTATTGACATTTGGGATCAATAGAGCAACTAATGAACTCTGAAGAGATCAATTATTTCATTAAAGAGACGGATTAATAATTGATAGTTCAAGAAAGGATTTTAAGGTAACTCTAATAATTGCTCAAATTGGTTGAGACGGCAAAATATCAATTGAAGATGTTTTACCCTATTAGATTATATTATATAATAAGTTTATATATATATATATATATATATATATATATATATATATATATATATATATATATATAGACACACATATATATACACACACACACATATATATATATATCTATATATATATATATATATATATATATATATATATATATATATATATATATTTGTTATGAGAAAAAGAGAAAGAAAGAGGAAGGAAGAGAAAGGAGAAGAGAAAAGCTTGGAAGAAGAACAAGAAGCTTGGATTCATTATCTCATCTTCTTCAAACTCCTCTTCGATTATCAGGTGGGTTCTAGTTAGATACTCTAAGTTCTAGAAATATAAGTTTAGAACTTAGGTTAGTTTTGAGAGAAAATGATTAAACGGATCAATCAATGAATCTAACGGATGAAATTCGATATAAACTGCGTAGAATACTTGTTGTTATGTTTGGAACATGTTTTGGTTGATATATTATGGATTGGAAGTGTTTGGGTGGAAGAAATGATGGATTTTGACCCTAAATGACCTATATTGACGCTGCTGCAAATTCTGGGTTTCGCGGGTTCGCCTAGCGAACCACAGTGAAGGACCGGGCGAATGTTCGCCTAGAAGTTCGCCTAGCAAAATTTGTGCTGTTTTTTCTCTGCCTTGCTTCGCTGGGGTTCGCCTAGCGAACCCTGGAGCGAACGTGACAGATTTTTCTATCTTGTATCCTTCATAACTTTTGATCCGTAACTCGGATTGAGGCACGGTCGGATGCGTTGGAAAGCTATTTCAATGCTCTTAATGATATTGGAATAGAAACATAAGTTTATGCCATGAATTGATAAGAAAAATATGGAAAAGTAATGTATGTGAGAAAAGTGTGGTTTATGTTTCCACCAAAATTCATGAATCGGGAAGCCGATTGATATGGGACTTAAAGCCTTGGAAAGAGAATCCAATGTGCTATGAATGGTATGTGAGACCATGATTTAACCAAGGATGCTTGTTAGAGGATAGTAGTGGCTAGTGTGCCTTAAAATTTGTGAGAACTACTATGTGATTTATGTTTGATATGTTATGCTATCTTGTGTGTTTTATGATTGATGTTGTAATGTGCTTGTCTAATATTGTTGTTGAACATAATTGAGAAAATGACATGCTTAAAAATGAATTAGGAAGAGTGAGAAAACTTACCCCAAACCAATGATATGATTCTAGGTTGCGAATAGAATTGTGATAGATAACCTAGATGGCAAGACTCGGGCACCTGATGTAGGAAGATACATCCGTGACGAGATTGGTCTGTGAATAGAATTGTGATAGAAAACCTCGATGGCAAGGCTCGGGCACCTGATGTAGAGAGGACATCCGTGACGAGATTGGCCTAGAGGAGAGTGAGACACTAGTATGGAACATGTGTGTGAACCTTTGTGTTCTTTGAGAAAAGGAGAATGTGGCCTTAAGGCATTGTTGCCTTGTGATTGTCGAATACAATTAAGTTTGTGTGTGAGATCACGTAATCGTAACCATTTCCTCTTGGGGTGCAGTTTCATGAGTCTCGAGCTCCTCTGAACCATGTGCACAATTACTTGGCAGGTTTGATTCCCGCGTGTGAGTACGAATGAAGCCTAAGGGTAAAGAGACTTGTGGCGGTTTATGGCCCGCGTGAAGTGAAGGTTCATAACGGTTAATGGCCTGTAGAACCCGAATCCATTTTGTATGTCAAGTAACTACAAGGATCCATGACTCGGGTCGACTTCTAGACGTAGAAGAGGACGGGAATAGGGGATGCCTTGGTACAGGTTATCGATTAGTGATATTTTGAGTTAGTGAACTCATGACATGTTTCCATATAGTGTGAGATTGTGAGATTGTGAACTCAAGGTCTTTTCGCTTCCCCTTGACTTAAGTTAGGATTGTTAGAACCCTGTAAAGCCGGGAGAATCCATAAGATAGGGAACTCACTGAGATTTGATGTATCTCACCCCACTATTGTTGATTATTTTCAGGAGGTATTTGCAGGTTTGATTTACAAGTGGAGCTATGCTTGGATGTTTCAAGAGAAGCTTAGTTGAGCTTATTTTCGCTGTGTATTTGTTGTATACAATTGAGGATATTGTATATTATTCTTAGATTTTTGTTTTTGCTAATTTCCATATCTTGTACCATAGATTGTATTAGGTTTTTAGAATGGTCAAGTATGTGAATTACGCCATTAGGCACTTATGATGGTGTCAGTACCAAATAAAATGCTTGTATTGTATTATTCTAGGTATATATTATACAGGGCATTACACATACAATAACACTTCCAAATGATAAAGAGTCGACTGTGAGACTTGTAAGTTGCAAGATATAGTGATAGTGTTAGTATGACTCACTAATGCTTCATCATCATCATCATCAAGTTAATGAGATCTGCTACTACGAACACTAATAATTGTAACATTTTAACGTTAAACTGATGCAATTATGCTACTGGTATTCTGCAACATGACTTATAAGGTTGGAATAAACTAGTAAAAATCTATTTGCTTCTTCATACATGTTGTTTGGCTTTGCCCTGTTTATTTTCAATTAAATAGATGTATTAATTTTTATTAATTAATTAGTTTTGTTAATTAAGCTTAATTAACTTGATCATTTTCTATTACAGAGATTCTTCAAGATATTATTTATGCTATTATGTTACTGCTGTCATTTTTTGTTACTAATATTATTTTGATTTTCACTCTTATTTTTTTAGGTTTTGTATTTCTTTAAATTCTTGTAAGATGAAAAGGTTATGTATCTATCTACTCAAAATGAAGTCATTCAACCCCAACCTATTCCTCATCTTATTCAACCTCAACTTACTCAACCTCAACTCATTCAATCTCAACCTCAACCTATTCCTCATCTCATTCAACCTCGACTCACTCAATATCAAACTCAACCTCAACCCTAACCTATTCCCCATCAAGCCAATATTGAAACTGATAATCCAAATAAAGATGATGTTGATGAATCAGATGAAGACATTGTTTTTTCTTGTTAACTAGTTTGAAATTTGCATTATTTTTTCTCATTATTTTGGTTGGACAAGTGATCATTAGTAACTTGATTGTGTCATTTTTAGTAATGAAAACCTAGATTTTTAAAACAAACAACTAAAAATGCAGATAATACCGCAGGTAATTGAAATTTTCGCATGAAAAATCGCAGCAAACTGAAAATCCGCAGGTAAATACGCAGGTAATTTCTCTCTCAGTTTTTAATTTTTATTATTAATTGTGTTTAATTCATATTTAAAATATTATAATTAAATAATATAAAAATAAAAATCTAATTTGAATAAGCCAATGCAACACTAATCACATTCAAATTTTTAAAGCAACCAAACATTACTATAAAGTCAATAACAAGTACTTCTAGGTTTTCATTACTAAAAATGACATAATCAAGTTACTAATAATCAGTTGTCCAACCAAATTAATTAGAAAAAACAATGCAAATTTCAAACTAGTTAACAAGAAAAAACAATCCAAATCAAAATTCACTACTAATGTGTTCACCAATGTCTTCATCTGATTCATCAACATCATCTTCACTTGGATTATCAGTTTCATTATTGGCTTGAGGTGGATGAGAAGAAAATGCAGCAAATCCAAATTGATTCATTAACAATGAAATTTTATTGTTCGTTTCAATCATCTCTTTTTCTTGTCGTTGTAATTGTTGCTTCATCTCCAACTTCTCTTGTTCTTGTCTTTGAAATGATGCATTGAGAGCATGAACTTGACTTCTCAAATCATCAACCTCTTGAGAGTTACTCGAAAGACTTGGTTGAGTTGATATTGGAACTAGAGTCTTGGCAATGGTTCCAAGACCAAATACCCTCCCTTTCTTCCTTCCAAATGAATCCACCCATATATCCAAATCAGGCGGCATTTCAACAGTAGGTTGACTATCAGCTTCATCCTCTCCCAGAATAGTTGAATTTTGAGAAAAAAATCTCCAACTTTTTCCGTTCAAATTCATCCTAAAAGAAAATTTATAAAACATAACAAGGAATTAATATTTTACAGACATAACAATAAGCTTTATCTCATATAAATCAAAAAATAACTCTAAACACACAAAAACTCATAACAAGAAAATTTAAAATGTATACACTAATCTGATGTTAGAATGCCATGAGTTTCTACCTCCAAATAATTTCCTTATTTTTACTGTGGTCACAAATATCACTAAGAAAATTATCTGACTTCATTTTTAAGGATCAGTCTACTAATTTAATGTTAGAAGTAATACACTAATCTGATGTTAGAAGTATTTCTTATCTATATTATTTTGAGAAAAGACAACCTAAGTTATGACATTTATGTTTGCAATGTGTTAGATCAATATTATAGTTAACCTTACATCACATGCTCTATATTTACACTGTTGAAATTAAATACTTGAACCTTGATATTTGTGTTTGTTTCTACTGAATCACAATCAGAATCACAAGTCACAACATTTTTGTATAATGCCATTTTCACATTCTTTCATTTTCATGTATTGACAGAGAAGCAACCATTTATATACTTCTCCTCAGAGGAAGCGATGGTTTAACAATGAAGACAGTTCATTGATTACTAATACAAAATTTACCATTTTAAGATATTTTTTTACTGTAGTCCATGGAGGACAATTATTTTCTTTCAACCAAACAGAAAAGTATTACATACATGATTCATGTTTACCACTCGTTGACACTACACAAATTCCTATTAGTATTAAATTAACAAGAATAGCCCAAAAACTAGCAAGTAGCAACCCTATCGAAGATACTAGCTAATAGCTAATGCATTACTCAGTCTAATATCAAAGAATAAATTATAAATTATAATCTACACATGTAAATCCCTAGAACCCATTGTCATACCCCAAAATTTGACCACTAATATCTCCCATCATTGTGCAAATTATCATCACAATATGGATGTACCTTTATGCTTCACCAATCTCCTCAAGGAATTATTGAACATTCACTACTATCAATAATTAGGATTTCAAGCCCTCTCAGAGCTCTTAGACAAATGATCAATCAAGGAATGACATGATCTTCAACTTGTCTAAACCTCTCAAACATCCACAATGGATCAAGGGGACTCCCACAGCAGGAATCAAGCACAAGGTTGAGCATTCTGAGTGGATCAAGCCTCAAGATCGCCAGTGTCACCAAATTAGGGTTTTGATCGACCAGGGCCTCCAGATGGAAATTTTTCTCTGGGCAAGAGCCAATGCTTCAAAGTATAACCCTAGATACTCCAAGGGACCTCATGAACCCAATCATCAAGTTAATTTGGCCTCAGGGGATGCATTCACTAAAAAATCAGGAATTAGGGTTTCTTGACCTAATTCACCCCTAAGTTGACTTTTGGGACAAATCATGAGCCAAGACCTCAAGACACAGTTTAAGGGTCTCTAACACACTACATTGATCCATTTGCAACAATGGATTGATCCAAGAAGCTTGACCAACAAGTTTCAATTTCATCTGAACCACAATTAGGGTTTCGGGAAAAAAGTCAATTGTACCTTTAACTTTTGACCAGGACATGCTCCCAAACCCTAGAACATGATTCAATACACCCTATAACACCTATGAAATCAATCCATCAAGTTTGATTTAGGTCAAGGACTTGATTTCATAGAGGATCACACAGTTTGGAATTCATCTGATAAAAAGTCAACTGTGCCCAAAAGTCAAAGTTTGAATTTTTGATTTTTTGATCAATTATGGTTCCCTAACCCTAAAATGATGTTAATGTGTGATTTGAATCAACATTCATCTAGAAAAACCAAATAAAATGGGATAACTTGCAAAAGGGGTAACCATAAAAACTTAGAAATTTTCTAAGTTATGGAACAAAGTGGCTAGGGTACCAACTTCCAAGGATCATAACTTGAGATCCAAGCAACCATTTTGGCTGATCCAAAGATGGATTTGTAGCTCTCATGGCATACTTTAAAAGTGTCAACTACACCTCATTCCAATTCCTCATAGATTTTAAGTTATGATTGGACCAAAATGCGAAAAACATGAAAATGCATCATTTTTCAACACTTAGACAAAATTCTGTCCAAGGCAGATTTTGTTGAAAACACCAAAACTTGTGAGGTTTTTTCACACAGTTGCAAGCTGAATCAATTCAAGACATAAACATCAATGTTGTTGCAAATGTTGATGAGAATCCAAAGAACTTATTGGCATGAAACAAATCAACTTGAGCCAAGAATTATGGCTGCTACAACTCACCATGGCAAGGCTGTCATGAAAAACTAGTTTTCAAGTTTTCTTGTTTCACACGATTTCTGATTCAAGACCAATGATCCCTATGCTACAGTCATCTAATCTGATCCTAATCCAAATGATCCAACTTGCAAAGCTGAGTCCAAAAGCCAAAGGATCTTCCAACTTGAGATCAATGCATTTTGGCATATTATGCCTTGAATTCGAGGGCATTTATGTGGAATAGTGCACTTTCAAGATTCTCACTCTCCTCAGTCAAGTTCTC
Source organism: Lathyrus tuberosus (assembly GCA_022829125.1). Lineage (NCBI taxonomy): Eukaryota > Viridiplantae > Streptophyta > Magnoliopsida > Fabales > Fabaceae > Lathyrus > Lathyrus tuberosus. The sequence goes on from JALAZF010000254.1 coordinate 8,184,186, forward strand.
TGATTAAACAACAATAAAAACATCTGAAGAATATGGATTTGGTCATGACATAGCCCTGCTCTTGGGAGGGGCAAGGTTGCCTTGCATGAGAAGAAATACCACTAAGCCAAAGCCATTGAATGTGATCTGATCCAGCAGCCATTCACTATTCCTCCAAGACAATAGTTGATCACCTATAAATATAGGTTCCAATTGATCATTCAAATCACCCTAAAGCAACTTACAACATTGCTTTCTCTCATTCTCTCTTAAGTGCCAAATTTCTTTGTTTTTGAGCAACCACCACCGGGGTTTGGGTTGCAGCCTTAAGCAATCCATTCCAATTGCTCAAACACATCACATATGATGTATATGAGGTGTTCAAACACTTAAATCATCTCTGTAACACCTCTATCTCAAAATCACTCTTCAACCAAGCCATTATGCCTCAATTCTGCAGTTGGATTCCTCCAACTTGATCCAAAGATTTTCAAAGTGTTCCAAGGCTTGCAATCCACTTAACAACATCCATTGAAGTTGTAGGGATCATCAAATCACTTCTGAAACACCATCTGTGCAGAGTTCCATTTCAGCCTGCATCAAGGTAAGCTTTAAAACTCTCATAACATGATCCATGCATATTTCCTCGCATGATACTTTTGCCAATTGCTTGTCATCATATGTTGAGTGTTTCTCCTCAATCAATTGTTGTTTACAATTCGTATATAGGATTTCCTTGAGTTCATGCCAGTTTTAGGGTTCTTCAGGTTTTAACTTGTTATGTTCTGATTCAATCCATTTCAACAAAATTGAATATTACCATCATGATCCTTGTTAAAAAACGCATGAGTTTGGTGTTTGAATCATGTCAAATGGATGAGAGACGAGTGAGATAGGGTGCTTCATGCACGAGCTCAAGGAAGAAGATGGCCATGGCGCCTTTCTTCAGGTTTTCCAACCAAGTTCTCTATATATTTTTCATTTGCCATACTATATTTGAATTGGCATTGCTCCCTAGTGGTTGATCAGCTGGTTTGTGTGTATTGGCAAGCGAGAGATCTGGGGTTCGAATCCCCCTCGCCCCAGACCTCTTTTTTATCACTTTTTCCAATTTTTATTTTTTCATATTATTTTATTAATAATTTGAAAAATTAATCTCTCACTCAATTTTTATCATTTTTGATTGGTTCTTTTTCTGAAAAATCACAAAAATGTTGAAATATTTTATTCCACAAAAAAAAATTATTTTATTTATTTAATATAATTGGTATTTTTGTGAATAAATTCCTTTCTAATTGTTTTTAAACATCTAAAAGTGAATATTTATTTTGAAAATCAAAACCAAATGAGTTCTAAATCATCTTGTGATTACAACCTCATTTTTCAAACCTTAAACAAAAATCACAAGTGGTTTATTCAAACTTACTTGGTATTTTTATCATTTTTATTGATTTTTTTAAATATTTACTTTTAAAGGAAAACAAAATTAGGGTTTCTTTGATTTTCACCCTCACAAATCTTTTTCAAACTCTTTGGGCCTCTAATAGAGTGTAAGACCCAATCCCCTTTTAACCAAAACTTTTTTGGGCCTCAGATATTGTATAAGTCCCTATGCGTTAAAAGAGAAATCTTGGCGCGATCGCCAGTTTAAAACTTGGGCCTACCCTCGTGTTATAAGCCCCATTTCTTTTCTTTAAATTTCTTTGGGCCTCTAATAGAGTGTAAGACCCAACCCCTTTTTGAAACCAAAATGATTTGGGCCTCAGATGTTGTATAAGACCCACTGTGCTTTCAAAAACCTCGGCACGATCACCATTTTCAAACAAATCATCTGGGGCTCTCCTTGAGCTGTAAGCCCCATCACTTGTACAAAAAATAATCTTTGGGCCTCTAATAGAGTGTAAGACCCACCCCCTTGTACATAAAAACTTTTTGGGCCTTACATATCGTATAAGTCCCTCTGTACAGTTTTTAAAACAACGGTACAATCATCATTAAAACTTGGGCCTCTCCTTGAGCTGTAAGCCCCAACATTATTTTCAAAGCACTTACTCCTTTGCTTTTGAATACAATATTATTATCAAAGCTTTCTTTGTTGAACAACTAACAAAACAGCATGAAAGCTCTACAACGGGTAAGTGTTTATCCGCTTTCATTTATCGCTTTCATATGTATATAACTGTATTGTGGGGCTGTTTCACTGTAAGTCTCCTTTCACACCCTTTTATATACTTGTCAAATATCAACTGTGTAATACTAGTATAGTTATTTAGAGTTTTCCCCGGCAACTATGTCTAGCACTAGGTAAAGCCTTGTTGGTCACTCTTAAATACAGTCAAAACTAGACCCCCCATAGGATTCCAGACACAGTCTTCCCTTCTCTTGGGGTTAAACAATATGGAACAAAGAGAAAGACAGTATTCTCGGTGAACCTTTTCTCAGACTGTCACTCTTAGAAATTGTCAAAGAAACTCTACTCACCAAAGTTGATCTATTCTCCGTGAATAACATCTCTTGAGTTTCTTCCAAATTCTCGAACTTTCCTGGAATTATCTCTTCTCTGTGAATTGCATTTCTTGAACTTCTCTTGGTTTGGGGACCCACAGGCTTCCTAAAAGCATCCCCTCCTCCTCTTGGGCATTGTACAAGGACCCTTCGACTTCTTAGAAGTTCTCATGCCTTCTCTTGGGCTTAATACAATGACCCTGACGACCTCTTAAAGGTATAAGACAGAACTTAGTCATCCTTTGCTAGAGCAGTCTTTCCAGTGTCAAATCACAGACCACTTTAGGGTTGATACTTATCCCTTAATACCCGTGCCTCCTCTTAGGCATTGTACAATAGATAAAACACTAGACTTGGACAGTCTAAACCCCCTTTGAGTCTCAAATACATTCTCAAGCTCCTTTTAAACATAGAAAAAAAACACTGATTACTCTAAAACCCGGTCTCTCTCATGAGAGTTCCCCACTCTTGGGCCTGCCTATGGATCTAATCCTCAGCAGTAAGATAACCTCCTATTTGGCTTTGTACAAATGATTCTCCCCAGCGGAGCTAACCTTTTAAGACTCTCTTGTTGAGTCAGTCTTCCTTTTAGCCTCCGTCTTGGGCTTGGTACACGACTTATAAAAACCCACTCTCTTGTTGAGTATAAAAGACTCTCTTGTTGAGTCGATCTTCCTTTTATCCTCTATCTCAGGCTTCGTACGAGACAGCAAAACACTCTCTTGTTGAGTATAAAAGACTCTCTTGTTGAGTCGATCTCCTTTTAGCCTCTATCTCGGGCTTCGTACGAGACACTAAAACACTCTCTTGTTAAGTATAAAGGACTCTCTTGTTGAGTCAAATAGACTCTCTTGTTGAGTCAGTCTCCTGTTCAGGACTCTCTTGTTGAGTCAACCTTTTTAGCCTCCGTCTTGGGCTTTATACAAGACAGATAAAAGCACTCTCTTATTGAGTCAAACCCTTTCAGCCTCCATCTTGGGCTTTATACAAGATACATTCTCCCCAACGGAGTCAATACCCCGGTTGAGTCAATCAACCTTTTAGCATCAAATTTGTGCCTTGCTCACAGCATACAAACATCAACAATTCCTCTTTAGAGATGACAAATTCTCTCTCATCCAAGACCCTTTAGCTTCACATCTTGGGCTTTGAACAAGATACAAATAAACCATTTAGCTTCACGTCTTGGGCTTTGAACAAGACACCAAAATAACACCTTTTTCCTCCCTTAGAATAGGAGGAACTACGATCGCTCTGATTTCCCTGTTTCGGGAATACGTAGGCATAAGATTGTAAAAATCTTAGCGAGCATACTAAACAAAAAACCCAAAATCCAGTACCTCCATACATCCATAAAAAGCATCAGACCTAACACATAAACTTACTCCCTAGTCTAGACCTTGTTTTTAAGCTAATAACCTTAAAAGACGAACCCCCCCTTTAGCATCTGTAAACCAACAGTTTTGACTATTTAACCTCAGTTTGCGGCAGGGTTAATTAGAGACATCTATTTCCCTTCCTTAATCAGCTCAATAGGATAAAAAATGAATCGAACTGTAGTACCAAAGCGATAGTGATTCGAAACCACAAAAATCGCGCTACAGAAAAGTGGCGACCACAGTGGGAGGCAAGGTAAGATCTTGTCGTCCCCATTTTAAGGTGAAAATTCACCAGATGCTACGGAAATGATGACTCTGCTGGGGAGTCATTGTCTGTATAAGATCATAGGACTAGAGGTCTAGGATATTAAGACAAATATATATACTGCTTTTCCTAATTGATATCTGTGTTTATTTTTTTCTGCTAATGGGAATACGTGTGATGCCACATGTGGAAAGATTGAGTATACACCTAAGATAGGTGATGGCATTATACGAGTAATCTTGCGGGGAGTGAATCCCAGTTAAGAGTCCCCAGTCGACCATCAAACTCAGTGGAGACTCCCTTTACAGATACATTGCCTATACGACTTTGGTTGTTGAAAGTAGTGTGGTCGAATGGGTTATCTGAGAAGCTAAGGTTTTTAGTAGACTGAAACCATTTTGTAGTGAGGAAGCTATCAGAAATAGTTGTCACACGATACTACCCTCATTTGAGATCACTCTAAGATACATCAGCTCGCTGGCGATCCGGTTGCTGTTGTTATCCCAAGAGGGGTCAATGATTTTGCGGACAGGTACAAAAAATCACCAGTATAAACCTTTGGGGATGGGTAGAGCCTTGACTTCATGACACCGACCCTTTGAACCCATGTTTTTTCTATGTTTTTGTGTGTTGCATTCATACATTCATTTAAAAAACATTTAAACAAAGAAAATTTCTCTTCTAGTATCTCTTTTTCAAATTAAACTAAGACAATGATTGCAAATGTCAGAGAGAAAGACTGCTAATGGATTTCAGTAGAAGAAAAACTCACAAGTATACCTTCAAGGTTCCAAAACTAGAGGATTTAAAAGGGTTGGCTGGGATGATCACCAATCCTGAGGCTTTCAGAACCAAGTATGGAGGACTGTTGTCTCTATTAAGGGTCCATGTAATGGAAGGGGTCCTATCCACGCTCATTCAGTTCTACGATCCGATTTATCACTGTTTCACATTCCCGGATTATCAGCTAGCACCAACACTGGAGGAGTATTCTCAACTGACAGATTTACATATCATTGATCAAGCTCCCTTTTCTGGACTGGAAGAAATTCCAAAAGATCAGACCATTGCAAGAGCAATTTATTTGGACGAGTCAGAAGTCAAGACTCACATGACCATTAAAGGTGGTATCCAGGGTTTGCCAGCCGAGTTCTTGATAAAGAAGGCCCTATACTTTGCTAGTATAGGGAATGTGGCCCCTTTCGAAAGCATCTTTGTTTTACTCACCTACGGGTTATTTTTGTTTCCCAACATCGATAACTTTGTAGATATCAACGCCATTAAGATTTTTCTAATTGGAAACCCTGTACCGACCTTACTCGTAGATGCGTATTATTCTGTACACTTAAGGAATTTATACAATGGAGGAATGATCACATGCTGTGTACCCCTGCTGTACAAATGGTTCATTTCCCACTTGCCCAAGTCTGCCGCATTTTGGGATCAAAAGAATACTTTACGTTGGTCACAGAGAATCATGTCTCTTACCAACTCTGACATCGATTGGTACAATCAAATCTATGACGGGATCAGGATCATTGACCATTGTGGAAATTTCCCAAATGTGCCCCTTATAGGAACTAAGGAAGGAATCAATTATCATCCGGTTTTAGTTCGTCGTCAATTCGGATACTCGATGAGGCATGTCCCGCGTAATGCTCATCTGGAAGGTCTTTTCTTCAAGGAAGGAGAAAATGACAGGGAACTAAAGACAGAAATAGTGCATGCTTGGAAACACGTTCATAGGAAAGGAAGAGAGTCTCTAGGAAAACCGGATTGTGTCTCGGTGGAGCCTTATCTCCACTGGGTACAAACTAGAGCTCTCAAGCTGAGGATGCCTTACCCTCGTCCGAAAGTTCTTCCATTAAGGGACCCCGTCCTTTACTTTATGTCTGATATGGAAAAACTTCAAGTTACTCTCACCAAATCTCCTCAAGGAATTATTGAACATTCACTACTATCAATAATTAGGATTTCAAGCCCTCTCAGAGCTCTTAGACAAATGATCAATCAAGGAATGACATGATCTTCAACTTGTCTAAACCTCTCAAACATCCACAATGGATCAAGGGGACTCCCACAGCAGGAATCAAGCACAAGGTTGAGCATTCTGAGTGGATCAAGCCTCAAGATCGCCAGTGTCACCAAATTAGGGTTTTGATCGACCAGGGCCTCCAGATGGAAATTTTTCTCTGGGCAAGAGCCAATGCTTCAAAGTATAACCCTAGATACTCCAAGGGACCTCATGAACCCAATCATCAAGTTAATTTGGCCTCAGGGGATGCATTCACTAAAAAATCAGGAATTAGGGTTTCTTGACCTAATTCACCCCTAAGTTGACTTTTGGGACAAATCATGAGCCAAGACCTCAAGACACGGTTTAAGGGTCTCTAACACACTACATTGATCCATTTGCAACAATGGATTGATCCAAGAAGCTTGACCAACAAGTTTCAATTTCATCTGAACCACAATTAGGGTTTCGGGAAAAAAGTCAATTGTACCTTTAACTTTTGACCAGGACATGCTCCCAAACCCTAGAACATGATTCAATACACCCTATAACACCTATGAAATTAATCCATCAAGTTTGATTTAGGTCAAGGACTTGATTTCATAGAGGATCACACAGTTTGGAATTCATCTGATAAAAAGTCAACTGTGCCCAAAAGTCAAAGTTTGAATTTTTGATTTTTTGATCAATTATGGTTCCCTAACCCTAAAATGATGTTAATGTGTGATTTGAATCAACATTCATCTAGAAAAACCAAATAAAATGGGATAACTTGCAAAAGGGGTAACCATAAAAACTTAGAAATTTTCTAAGTTATGGAACAAAGTGGCTAGGGTACCAACTTCCAAGGATCATAACTTGAGATCCAAGCAACCATTTTGGCTGATCCAAAGATGGATTTGTAGCTCTCATGGCATACTTTAAAAGTGTCAACTACACCTCATTCCAATTCCTCATAGATTTTAAGTTATGATTGGACCAAAATGCGAAAAACATGAAAATGCATCATTTTTCAACACTTAGACAAAATTCTGTCCAAGGCAGATTTTGTTGAAAACACCAAAACTTGTGAGGTTTTTTCACACAGTTGCAAGCTGAATCAATTCAAGACATAAACATCAATGTTGTTGCAAATGTTGATGAGAATCCAAAGAACTTATTGGCATGAAACAAATCAACTTGAGCCAAGAATTATGGCTGCTACAACTCACCATGGCAAGGCTGTCATGAAAAACTAGTTTTCAAGTTTTCTTGTTTCACACGATTTCTGATTCAAGACCAATGATCCCTATGCTACAGTCATCTAATCTGATCCTAATCCAAATGATCCAACTTGCAAAGCTGAGTCCAAAAGCCAAAGGATCTTCCAACTTGAGATCAATGCATTTTGGCATATTATGCCTTGAATTCGAGGGCATTTATGTGGAATAGTGCACTTTCAAGATTCTCACTCTCCTCAGTCAAGTTCTCTGATTAAACAACAATAAAAACATCTGAAGAATATGGATTTGGTCATGACATAGCCCTGCTCTTGGGAGGGGCAAGGTTGCCTTGCATGAGAAGAAATACCACTAAGCCAAAGCCATTGAATGTGATCTGATCCAGCAGCCATTCACTATTCCTCCAAGACAATAGTTGATCACCTATAAATATAGGTTCCAATTGATCATTCAAATCACCCTAAAGCAACTTACAACATTGCTTTCTCTCATTCTCTCTTAAGTGCCAAATTTCTTTGTTTTTGAGCAACCACCATCGGGGTTTGGGTTGCAGCCTTAAGCAATCCATTCCAATTGCTCAAACACATCACATATGATGTATATGAGGTGTTCAAACACTTAAATCATCTCTGTAACACCTCTATCTCAAAATCACTCTTCAACCAAGCCATTATGCCTCAATTCTGCAGTTGGATTCCTCCAACTTGATCCAAAGATTTTCAAAGTGTTCCAAGGCTTGCAATCCACTTAACAACATCCATTGAAGTTGTAGGGATCATCAAATCACTTCTGAAACACCATCTGTGCAGAGTTCCATTTCAGCCTGCATCAAGGTAAGCTTTAAAACTCTCATAACATGATCCATGCATATTTCCTCGCATGATACTTTTGCCAATTGCTTGTCATCATATGTTGAGTGTTTCTCCTCAATCAATTGTTGTTTACAATTCGTATATAGGATTTCCTTGAGTTCATGCCAGTTTTAGGGTTCTTCAGGTTTTAACTTGTTATGTTCTGATTCAATCCATTTCAACAAAATTGAATATTACCATCATGATCCTTGTTAAAAAACGCATGAGTTTGGTGTTTGAATCATGTCAAATGGATGAGAGACGAGTGAGATAGGGTGCTTCATGCACGAGCTCAAGGAAGAAGATGGCCATGGCGCCTTTCTTCAGGTTTTCCAACCAAGTTCTCTATATATTTTTCATTTGCCATACTATATTTGAATTGGCATTGCTCCCTAGTGGTTGATCAGCTGGTTTGTGTGTATTGGCAAGCGAGAGATCTGGGGTTCGAATCCCCCTCGCCCCAGACCTCTTTTTTATCACTTTTTCCAATTTTTATTTTTTCATATTATTTTATTAATAATTTGAAAAATTAATCTCTCACTCAATTTTTATCATTTTTGATTGGTTCTTTTTCTGAAAAATCACAAAAATGTTGAAATATTTTATTCCACAAAAAAAAATTATTTTATTTATTTAATATAATTGGTATTTTTGTGAATAAATTCCTTTCTAATTGTTTTTAAACATCTAAAAGTGAATATTTATTTTGAAAATCAAAACCAAATGAGTTCTAAATCATCTTGTGATTACAACCTCATTTTTCAAACCTTAAACAAAAATCACAAGTGGTTTATTCAAACTTACTTGGTATTTTTATCATTTTTATTGATTTTTTTAAATATTTACTTTTAAAGGAAAACAAAATTAGGGTTTCTTTGATTTTCACCCTCACAAATCTTTTTCAAACTCTTTGGGCCTCTAATAGAGTGTAAGACCCAATCCCCTTTTAACCAAAACTTTTTTGGGCCTCAGATATTGTATAAGTCCCTATGCGTTAAAAGAGAAATCTTGGCGCGATCGCCAGTTTAAAACTTGGGCCTACCCTCGTGTTATAAGCCCCATTTCTTTTCTTTAAATTTCTTTGGGCCTCTAATAGAGTGTAAGACCCAACCCCTTTTTGAAACCAAAATGATTTGGGCCTCAGATGTTGTATAAGACCCACTGTGCTTTCAAAAACCTCGGCACGATCACCATTTTCAAACAAATCATCTGGGGCTCTCCTTGAGCTGTAAGCCCCATCACTTGTACAAAAAATAATCTTTGGGCCTCTAATAGAGTGTAAGACCCACCCCCTTGTACATAAAAACTTTTTGGGCCTTACATATCGTATAAGTCCCTCTGTACAGTTTTTAAAACAACGGTACAATCATCATTAAAACTTGGGCCTCTCCTTGAGCTGTAAGCCCCAACATTATTTTCAAAGCACTTACTCCTTTGCTTTTGAATACAATATTATTATCAAAGCTTTCTTTGTTGAACAACTAACAAAACAGCATGAAAGCTCTACAACGGGTAAGTGTTTATCCGCTTTCATTTATCGCTTTCATATGTATATAACTGTATTGTGGGGCTGTTTCACTGTAAGTCTCCTTTCACACCCTTTTATATACTTGTCAAATATCAACTGTGTAATACTAGTATAGTTATTTAGAGTTTTCCCCGGCAACTATGTCTAGCACTAGGTAAAGCCTTGTTGGTCACTCTTAAATACAGTCAAAACTAGATCCCCCATAGGATTCCAGACACAGTCTTCCCTTCTCTTGGGGTTAAACAATATGGAACAAAGAGAAAGACAGTATTCTCGGTGAACCTTTTCTCAGACTGTCACTCTTAGAAATTGTCAAAGAAACTCTACTCACCAAAGTTGATCTATTCTCCGTGAATAACATCTCTTGAGTTTCTTCCAAATTCTCGAACTTTCCTGGAATTATCTCTTCTCTGTGAATTGCATTTCTTGAACTTCTCTTGGTTTGGGGACCCACAGGCTTCCTAAAAGCATCCCCTCCTCCTCTTGGGCATTGTACAAGGACCCTTCGACTTCTTAGAAGTTCTCATGCCTTCTCTTGGGCTTAATACAATGACCCTGACGACCTCTTAAAGGTATAAGACAGAACTTAGTCATCCTTTGCTAGAGCAGTCTTTCCAGTGTCAAATCACAGACCACTTTAGGGTTGATACTTATCCCTTAATACCCGTGCCTCCTCTTAGGCATTGTACAATAGATAAAACACTAGACTTGGACAGTCTAAACCCCCTTTGAGTCTCAAATACATTCTCAAGCTCCTTTTAAACATAGAAAAAAAACACTGATTACTCTAAAACCCGGTCTCTCTCATGAGAGTTCCCCACTCTTGGGCCTGCCTATGGATCTAATCCTCAGCAGTAAGATAACCTCCTATTTGGCTTTGTACAAATGATTCTCCCCAGCGGAGCTAACCTTTTAAGACTCTCTTGTTGAGTCAGTCTTCCTTTTAGCCTCCGTCTTGGGCTTGGTACACGACTTATAAAAACCCACTCTCTTGTTGAGTATAAAAGACTCTCTTGTTGAGTCGATCTTCCTTTTATCCTCTATCTCAGGCTTCGTACGAGACAGCAAAACACTCTCTTGTTGAGTATAAAAGACTCTCTTGTTGAGTCGATCTCCTTTTAGCCTCTATCTCGGGCTTCGTACGAGACACTAAAACACTCTCTTGTTAAGTATAAAGGACTCTCTTGTTGAGTCAAATAGACTCTCTTGTTGAGTCAGTCTCCTGTTCAGGACTCTCTTGTTGAGTCAACCTTTTTAGCCTCCGTCTTGGGCTTTATACAAGACAGATAAAAGCACTCTCTTATTGAGTCAAACCCTTTCAGCCTCCATCTTGGGCTTTATACAAGATACATTCTCCCCAACGGAGTCAATACCCCGGTTGAGTCAATCAACCTTTTAGCATCAAATTTGTGCCTTGCTCACAGCATACAAACATCAACAATTCCTCTTTAGAGATGACAAATTCTCTCTCATCCAAGACCCTTTAGCTTCACATCTTGGGCTTTGAACAAGATACAAATAAACCATTTAGCTTCACGTCTTGGGCTTTGAACAAGACACCAAAATAACACCTTTTTCCTCCCTTAGAATAGGAGGAACTACGATCGCTCTGATTTCCCTGTTTCGGGAATACGTAGGCATAAGATTGTAAAAATCTTAGCGAGCATACTAAACAAAAAACCCAAAATCCAGTACCTCCATACATCCATAAAAAGCATCAGACCTAACACATAAACTTACTCCCTAGTCTAGACCTTGTTTTTAAGCTAATAACCTTAAAAGACGAACCCCCCCTTTAGCATCTGTAAACCAACAGTTTTGACTATTTAACCTCAGTTTGCGGCAGGGTTAATTAGAGACATCTATTTCCCTTCCTTAATCAGCTCAATAGGATAAAAAATGAATCGAACTGTAGTACCAAAGCGATAGTGATTCGAAACCACAAAAATCGCGCTACAGAAAAGTGGCGACCACAGTGGGAGGCAAGGTAAGATCTTGTCGTCCCCATTTTAAGGTGAAAATTCACCAGATGCTACGGAAATGATGACTCTGCTGGGGAGTCATTGTCTGTATAAGATCATAGGACTAGAGGTCTAGGATATTAAGACAAATATATATACTGCTTTTCCTAATTGATATCTGTGTTTATTTTTTTCTGCTAATGGGAATATGTGTGATGCCACATGTGGAAAGATTGAGTATACACCTAAGATAGGTGATGGCATTATACGAGTAATCTTGCGGGGAGTGAATCCCAGTTAAGAGTCCCCAGTCGACCATCAAACTCAGTGGAGACTCCCTTTACAGATACATTGCCTATACGACTTTGGTTGTTGAAAGTAGTGTGGTCGAATGGGTTATCTGAGAAGCTAAGGTTTTTAGTAGACTGAAACCATTTTGTAGTGAGGAAGCTATCAGAAATAGTTGTCACACGATACTACCCTCATTTGAGATCACTCTAAGATACATCAGCTCGCTGGCGATCCGGTTGCTGTTGTTATCCCAAGAGGGGTCAATGATTTTGCGGACAGGTACAAAAAATCACCAGTATAAACCTTTGGGGATGGGTAGAGCCTTGACTTCATGACACCGACCCTTTGAACCCATGTTTTTTCTATGTTTTTGTGTGTTGCATTCATACATTCATTTAAAAAACATTTAAACAAAGAAAATTTCTCTTCTAGTATCTCTTTTTCAAATTAAACTAAGACAATGATTGCAAATGTCAGAGAGAAAGACTGCTAATGGATTTCAGTAGAAGAAAAACTCACAAGTATACCTTCAAGGTTCCAAAACTAGAGGATTTAAAAGGGTTGGCTGGGATGATCACCAATCCTGAGGCTTTCAGAACCAAGTATGGAGGACTGTTGTCTCTATTAAGGGTCCATGTAATGGAAGGGGTCCTATCCACGCTCATTCAGTTCTACGATCCGATTTATCACTGTTTCACATTCCCGGATTATCAGCTAGCACCAACACTGGAGGAGTATTCTCAACTGACAGATTTACATATCATTGATCAAGCTCCCTTTTCTGGACTGGAAGAAATTCCAAAAGATCAGACCATTGCAAGAGCAATTTATTTGGACGAGTCAGAAGTCAAGACTCACATGACCATTAAAGGTGGTATCCAGGGTTTGCCAGCCGAGTTCTTGATAAAGAAGGCCCTATACTTTGCTAGTATAGGGAATGTGGCCCCTTTCGAAAGCATCTTTGTTTTACTCACCTACGGGTTATTTTTGTTTCCCAACATCGATAACTTTGTAGATATCAACGCCATTAAGATTTTTCTAATTGGAAACCCTGTACCGACCTTACTCGTAGATGCGTATTATTCTGTACACTTAAGGAATTTATACAATGGAGGAATGATCACATGCTGTGTACCCCTGCTGTACAAATGGTTCATTTCCCACTTGCCCAAGTCTGCCGCATTTTGGGATCAAAAGAATACTTTACGTTGGTCACAGAGAATCATGTCTCTTACCAACTCTGACATCGATTGGTACAATCAAATCTATGACGGGATCAGGATCATTGACCATTGTGGAAATTTCCCAAATGTGCCCCTTATAGGAACTAAGGAAGGAATCAATTATCATCCGGTTTTAGTTCGTCGTCAATTCGGATACTCGATGAGGCATGTCCCGCGTAATGCTCATCTGGAAGGTCTTTTCTTCAAGGAAGGAGAAAATGACAGGGAACTAAAGACAGAAATAGTGCATGCTTGGAAACACGTTCATAGGAAAGGAAGAGAGTCTCTAGGAAAACCGGATTGTGTCTCGGTGGAGCCTTATCTCCACTGGGTACAAACTAGAGCTCTCAAGCTGAGGATGCCTTACCCTCGTCCGAAAGTTCTTCCATTAAGGGACCCCGTCCTTTACTTTATGTCTGATATGGAAAAACTTCAGGTTACTCTCACCAAAGTTCAGTAGGAGAAGAGGTCTTGGAGGAATAGGTATCACATTCTCAATGTGGAGTGTAAGAAAATACAACAACTATTGAAAGATAAAGATACTCTGATTGAGATTTTAGAGCAACATGTTATAGAGAATCAAGAAGACCAAAGGAATTTGCTCGCTCCTTTCACTTGGCAAAGGAATGACAACCCGACAACGGCTCCAGAGCGCCGGTCAAAGAAAAGGAAAGCACCAGAACCAGCACCTGAGCTCTCTTCAGAGAGGACTCAGGATCCATTAGCTTAGACTTTTCCTTTTACAACACTTTGTAATCTACTGTATTTCCATTTTCGCAATCCTTGAATTCAATAAAACGGGGTCTTCCCCACTGTGTGATATTTGCAATCCTATTGTCAAAGTTTCTTTTGTTTAAATAACAAAGTTAATTAATATAATCATTGCATATCATTCATCATTCACGCATAAACGCATTCTTGTTCCCTGCGAATCTCACGTTTGTGTCTCGATTCTAGAGTCAAAGTGTCTCATTCGTACAATACTCGGGCCAATCGACAGAAAAAGATGGATGATCTCGAGGAAGAGAACTGAGAGTTGAGAGAAGAGATCGACACTCTGAAAGAAGATTTGAGAAAGCTTCATAACGACATGCAATCTCTAGAAGCCGCCCAGATGTAGCAACAAAGGACTGTGATCTCAAAGATCACATCAACGCCCATAGTGGAAAAGTATGATCCTAGGTATAAAATGCCAAAAGATCGTCCCTGGGGCATGCCACTCAACTATATCCCAGAAGGATATATTCTGCCGATCATGGAAGATCCAGAAACTGTAGCAGGAGCCGCTGGGCCTGAAGGTTACAAACTTGGGGAAAGCAAAGATGCCAGGGGGATGACAACAACTCCTGAAGGTTACAAACTTTGGGAGGCACCTAGAGTCACTGCCATGATGACTATACCACCACCCGTGGTACAGACTGTCCCGGAAGGACAGATTCCACAGATGCCTTCTGGTGGAAACGAAAGTATGTTTGACAGAATGAATGAGTTTCAGGAATAGTTCCTAGAGATGCAGAGAGAACTGCAAGCCATTCGCGGCCAGGATCTATTTGGAAAGGACGCCGCAGACCTTTGTTTGGTCCCCAATGTGAAAGTTCCGCACAAATTCAAAGTGCCAGAATTTGAAAAGTACAAGGGTAACTCTTGCCCTCAAAGCCATTTGGTGATGTATGCTCAGTGGATGTCAACTCAGACAAAGAACCAGGAGCTACTAATTCACTACTTTCAAGATAGTTTAACCGGTGCCGCACTCAAATGGTATATGGGTTTAAACCGTACTAAGATCGGCACTTTCAGAGATCTTGGCGCTGCTTTCGTTCAGTGGTATAAGTATAACCTAGACATGGCACCAGACAGAGATCAACTCAGATCGATGTCACAAAAGAACAAGGAAACCTTTAAGGAATACGCTCAAAGATGGCGTGAAATTGCCGCTCAGATTTATCCACCTCTTGAGGAAAAAGAGATGACAAAGATCTTCTTGAAAACCTTAAGCTCATTTTACTACGACAGAATGGTTTCCAGTGCGCCCAGTGACTTCACCGAGATGGTAGGCATGGGAGTTCGTCTTGAGGAAGTCGCCCGAGAAGGACGTTTAGTTAAAGACGCTGGATCATCAAGTAGCACAAAAAGATACGGTAATGCCCTCCCTAAGAAAAAAGAGCAAGATATTGGCAATATCTCTCTCGAAAAGCAAAGGTGACGTTACCAACCAGTAGCAGCTGTAACTCCTGCTATTAACCCTGCGCCTGTTCCTACGTATCAACCTCAGGTTGTGCAAAGCCAACCGAATCAACAACAATATCAGCAAAGGACACGACAACCTCTTCAGCAGGCTCGTCCTCCGTACAACAACAACCGTACAATGCGACCACCAGGGTTCGACCCTATACCAATGTTGTACGCAGAACTGTTTCCGTTACTACTGGTCAAAGGGCACGTCCAAACCAGGTCCCCTCTTACAGTACTAGAAAATCCACCTTTCTGGTTTAAGGCGGATCAGACTTGTCCTTACCATCAAGGAGGACCAGGGCATAACATAGAGAACTGTCTCAGTTTCAAATCTGATGTACAAAAGCTTGTTAGGAGCAGGGTCTTATCTTTCAGAGATACGAATCTGAATGTTCTCACGAACCCGCTGCCTCAACACGAGAAAGCTGCAGTCAATTTGATAGAGGGAGAGTCCTACAACAGCTATCAAATTCATGATGTACTCTTATTGAGGACCAATCTGGTCAAGATGCATCGTAGACAGAGCGGGTATGGTCATATACCACTTCACAATTATCATCAGTGTGATATCTGCTCTAAAGACAATCAGGGATGTTCTGTGGTGCAATCAGCTCTACAGGAACAATTGGATCTCGGGTGGATCCAAGAGCATCGAGTTCGTGGGATCAACATGACTTATACGAATTCCAACATCATTCAAAGCCACGACATCTGTGCGATGAATGCCAACCTAGTGGCAATGCATTCAAGGCAAAGCCAGTATCATAATCTGCCACGACACGATTACAATTCCTGTCCGATTTGCTCGGTAAACAATCAGGGATGCTCTTTTGTACAAGAGGTCCTCCAGCGTCAGATGGATCTTGGATGGATATAGGACTACCATGATAGAAATCAGTATCAAGTGAATATGATTCAAATCTTCGATATTCGCTTGATGAAGACCAGCTTGGTGGAGTTACATGCTACACAAGTCTAGCTCGATTTTCTGACTTCGCATAATTATCAGAACTGTAAAGGATGTTGTGAGAGTGACCAGGGATGTGCTCTCGTTCAAAGAACTATGCAACACTTGTTAAACCACTGGTGGCTTCCGATCTATATGGATGAAGACACGCAACAAATCAGTGTGGTTAACGGGAACCCTACTAGGCATCAAAGTCAGGATGTTCGATCAATGGAAACAAATCTAGTGAGGTTACATTGCATTCAAAGCGGACGTGGCCAGGTGCCACCACATAACTACGAGCACTGTAGAGTTTGCTCGGAAAATAATCAAGGATGCTACCTCGTGCGAGCAGCCCTTCAAAGTCAGTTAGACCTCAAAGAGATTCAATCATGTTCAGTTTCGGGGTACATTAGCTGGACGCCAGACTACTTCGCCGATCAAATCAAAGATGTCGTTGTAATCTTTGATCCTGATAGGACCAAAGATGTTTGTGCCATCATCCCTCTACTTGACAAATCGAAGGTTCTTAACCAGGAACTGATTGAAGTTACCTACGACAGTAAAAAAAATCAGAAGGCTCCTATAATTATCTATCTACCGGGACCAGTGCCGTACAAATCTGATAAGGCGATCCCTTACAAATACGGTGCAACAACAATTGAGAATGGAAAGGAAATTCCATTACCCTCCGTCGTGAATATTGCAGACATCAGTCGAGTAACACGGAGTGTTCGAGTCTTCAACCGAGGAGTTGGAGAACCTAACAGAGAAAAGGAACCTCCAACGGAAGTTCCCAATCCACCAGTCGGTCAATCCAGTGACCCCGACCTTTCAAAGAACAATGATGAGATGTTGAAGCTCATCCAAAGAAGTGAATACAACATTGTTGATCAGTTGTTGCAAACTCCTTCAAAAATCTCTGTGTTGTCTCTTTTACTCAGTTCTGAGGCTCACAGGGAAGCTCTACAGAAAGTCTTAGAGCAGGCCTTTATGGAACAGGATGTGTCAATACGACAGTTCGATAACATTGTTTCTAACATCACTTCCTGCAACAACTTAGGGTTTAGTGATGAGGAATTTCCGAAAGAAGGCAAAAGTCATAACATGGCGCTCAATATCATAGTCAACTGCCAGGACGATGCTTTAGCCAGCATACTGGTAGATACCAGAACGACTCTGAACGTTATGCCGAAGTCCACTTTAGTGCGACTATCATTCAAAGGATCCCCGATGAGGGGTAGTGAGGTCGTCGTCAAAGCATTTGATGGATCTCGGAAAGCAGTTATCGGCAAAGTCGACCTTCCCATAACTATTGGTCCTCACACATTCCTAATCACTTTCCAGGTCATGGACATCCGAGCAACATACAACTGTTTATTAGAAAGACCTTGGATACACCAGGCTGGGACAGTCACTTCGACACTGCACCAGAAACTGAAGTTCGTCAAGAACGATCAACTCGTCACGGTCTGTGGAGAACAAGCCTTGATCGTGAGTAACCTTTCATTATCTACTTGTGTAGAACCCGAGGAGGTTGTTGGAACGCAGTTCCAGGCACTTTCGGTGAGCAATGAAAATCAGCCAGGGAAAGGAAAGTCGATTTCCTCATACAGAGATTCTCTCGAAGTGATAAAAAATAACAATGCAAAAGTATGGGGACAGATTGTCATTCCTAATGACAACAAGGCAAAGAAGGGTCTTGGTTTTTTCTCAACCTGTACCCAGACAGCTGCTAACGATGAAAGTCTTCATCCCATTCAGGACTTCTTCCATAGTGGAGGTTTCCTTCACCAAATATCTCAAGAAGTTCATACCATCAATGAGGGAGATCCCTCTGATACAGAGGAAGAATGGAAGTCCTATATCAACGAGGACGATTATATCTCTCAGGAGGAGGTGCCTATGCCATTTTGCTATCCCGTACAAAGTCCGAGATTTATACCCAGGTCAGACGTCAAAACGATATACGCAGATTGTGATCCGGAAGGATGCCGTGCTCCACCAAACTCATTAGAGGAAGACACTCTGATGAAAGACAACTTTGACCACGACTATTACGGCCCGATGGATGGTCTGCCTATCTGGCAGCCGTACCCAGGAGACTTGGGGCAAGAAAATCAGCCGAACAATGAAAATTAACTGAGCATTATTAAAAAGAATACCTGCATCCCCACTATGTCATGGGATCAACGCTCAGGGTATTCAGAACCTATCCAACACGACGATGAATTTGCAAAGCTTGCAGGGCTAGAATTCATCAACTTTGCTTTTCCCGAGGTCAATGTCATTGAAAGGGATGACTCCTTCAGTTCCATAGAAGTGTGGGACACCTTAGGACAACCGAGTGGCAAGTTCGACTACTTCGTCAAATACACTGCTCCTGAAAGCTCTCGTATCAGGCTCGAGGACATCCAGCCAACTGGATGGGGAGATTTACCTGAGAGCACAAATACTATGCAAAATACAACAAAGGAATCCTCTTACGACAACTCTGTCTGGGAGACAGATTCCAATGATCCTGCTCCACCAGAAATCAGCGTTATTTCTGAAGACAAATCAAGGAAGGTACCAGACTTTGTGATTCACCGAGGAGTTTGCCGCCAATGAGTTGCTGTCGATGTTACGAAGATTGTTCATAAGTCAAAGAAATTGCCGTCTTTAACCTTTCACCCTGCCCAGGTGAAACAGATGTTTTGATAGGGCTCACTTTCTGTAAATATCCCTCTTCGCTTCGCCCAAAGCGACTGAGTTTTATTTTATAGGGCTGTAATTTCAAGAATCGACAAGTTCATAAATAAAATAACGTCGTTATGTAATTTCCGCATTTATTGTTGTTTTCTCTTTTCGCTTTTTCAGAAAATAGTAATCCTAAAAAACGATTCAAATAATAAAAACAAGCAGTTATCAGAAAATACACTGCACACACTCTTGCATTTTCTCTATCTCTTCTAAAAAACAAATCATCACGTCATGCAGATTGCTTGTTTTAAACCCCGTTGAAACATACAATCTGATGCCTTATCCCAACTTCGAATTCCCGGTATTTGGGGCTGAAGAAGAAGTTGATGACGAAATTCCAGAAGAGATCTCCCGATTACTCAGACAGGAGGAAAGGTCCATTGGACCTCACAAAGAGCCGTTGGAAACGGTCAACTTGGGCTCAGAGGGGGAAAGAAAAGAGATCAGGATCGGGGCACTGCTCAGTCCAACTGCCAAAGAGAGTTTGACAAGACTTCTCAAAGAATTCCCCGATGTGTTTGCTTGGTCATATCAGGACATGCCAGAGTTGGATACCAGCATCGTGGAACATCATCTACCGTTAAGATCAGAATGTACGCCAATAAAACAAAGATTGAGACGGACTCATCCGGACATGGCCATCAAAATCAAAGAGGAAGTACATAAACAGATTGACGCGGGTTTCCTCGCTACATCAGAATATCCTCAATGGTTAGCCAACATAGTACCCGTTTCGAAAAAGGACGGAAAGGTCAGAATGTGTATGGATTACAGAGATCTAAACCAGGCTAGTCCAAAGGACGACTTTCCTTTACCACACATTGATATGCTGGTAGATAGTACAACAAAATTCAAAGTCTTCTCCTTCATGGATGGATTCTCGGGCTATAATCAGATAAAAATGTCGCCGAAAGACATGGAGAAAACTTCATTCATTACCCCATGGGGTACTTTTTGTTACAAGGTAATGTCATTCGGTTTAAAGAACGCCAGGGCAACCTATCAAAGGGCCATGACTACTTTTTTTCATGACATGATACACAAGGAAATTGAGGTATATGTCGATGACATGATTGCCAAATCTAAAACAAAGAGGGAGCATGTGACCCACCTGTCAAAACTATTCGAGCAGTTGAGAAAGTATAAACTCTGCTTGAATCCCAACAAGTGCACATTTGGTGTTCGATCAGGGAAACTTTTAGGGTTCATCGTCAGCCAAAAAGGAATTGAGGTTGATCATGACAAAGTCAAGGCCATTCAAGAAATGCCTTCTCCGAAAACTGAAAAATAAGTCAGAGGATTCCTGGGACGTTTGAACTACATTTCCAGATTTATATTCCTCATGACCGCGACATGCGCGCCGATTTTCAAATTACTTAAAAAGAACCAGGACTGCGTTTGGACAGAAGATTGCCAAACCGCATTCGACAGTATTAAGAAATACATGTTGAACCCACCGATTCTATCACCTCCAGTGGAAGGATGACCACTGATCATCTACTTAACAGTCTTGGAGGACTCAATGGGTTGTGTACTTGGTCAACAAGATGAAACGAAAAGGAAAGAGTTTGCCATCTACTATTTGAGCAAGAAATTCACCGACTGCGAGACTCGGTACACTATGCTTGAGAAAACTTGCTGTGCTCTGGCTTGGGCAGCCAAACGTCTTCTCCAGTATATGATTCGTCACACTACTTGGTTAATCTCAGAAATGGATCCTATCAAGTACGTCTTTGAAAAACCTGCTCTCACGGGAAGGATTGCCCGTTGGCATATGTTGTTATCAGAATATGACATAGAGTACCACGCTCGGAAAGCCGTTAAAGGAAGTATTTTAGCCAATCATTTGGCTCATCAACCGATTGACGATCAGGAATCAATCGAGTTCGACTTCCCAGACGAAGATGTCATGTATTTAAAGATGAAAGATTGTGATGAACCGCTACCCAGTGAAGGGCCAGAACCAGGTTCCCAATGGGGACTAATCTTTGACAGAGCTGTCAATCATTATGGAAACGGGATTGGGGCAATCATTATAACACCTCAGGGTAACCATATTCCTTTCACCGCCAGACTGACATTCAAGTGTACGAACAACGAGGCCGAAAATGAAGCTTGTATCATGGGTCTCGAAGAAGCGATCGACTTAAGGATTAAAAACTTGGATGTTTATGGCGAATCAGCCCTGGTTATCAATCAAATCAAAGGAGATTGGAACACATACCAATCAGGACTGATTCCTTACAAAGATTATGCAAGAAAGTTGCTACCCTTCTTCAACAGAATCGAGTTCCATTATATCCATCGTGAAGAGAATCACATGGCTGATGCGTTAGCCATTCTCTCTTCCATGATTAGTGTAGGTCAATGGAATGTCGTACCTAAGATTGACATAATGCGCCTAGAAAGGCCCGCTTACATTTTCACAATTGAAGCAGTCATAGACGACAAACCTTGGTATCACGATATCAAATGCTTCCTTCAGAAACAAGAGTACCCATCTGGGGCACTAAGGAAAGACAAAAAATCCATCAGAAGGCTGGCTGACAGCATCTTCCTGAGCAGTGATACACTTTATAAGAGAAATTTTGACATGGTCTTGCTCCGATGCGTAGACAGACCAGAAGCAAACATGCTGATAAGAGAAATTCACGAAGGATCCTTTAGCACTCATGCCAACGGACACACAATGGCGAGGAAAATTCTGAGAGCAGGGTATTACTGGTTGACCATGGAATCCGATTGCTTTAAGTACATGAGGAAGTGTCACAAGTGTCAGATATACGCTGACAAAATCCATGTACCGCCAACGCATCTCAAAGTTCTTTCTTCCCCATGGCCTTTTTCCATATGGGGAATCGACATGATTGGCATGATCGAACCCAAGGCTTCGAACGGACATCGGTTCGTCCTGGTAGCCATTGATTACTTCACCAAGTGGGTCGAAGCAGTGTCATACGCCAATGTAACCCGACAAGTGGTGGTCCGATTTATAAAAAATAATATCATCTGCCGTTATGGTATTCCTAGCCAGATCATTACGAATAATGGATATAACTTGAATAATAAGATGATGAAAGAGTTGTGTGTTAAGTTCAAGATCTGTCTGCACTGCACGGTTATCGAACATCTGTCCGCACTTCAACAGGGGCAACCCCTTTCTCTCTAGTATATGGCATGGAGGCAGTGCTTCCCATAGAATTAGAGATCCCATCAATCTGGGTATTGATGGAAGCTAAGCTAACAGAGGCTGAATGGTGTCAAAGTTGACACGACGAAATGAATCTGATAGAAGAAAAGCGAATAATGGCTCTATGCCATGGTTAGTTGTATCAGCAAAGAATGAAGAAGGTGTTTGACAAAAAGGTCCGACCTCGCATTTTTAGGAAATGAGACCTCGTGCTCAAGAAGATACAATCATTTCTCACTAATTCTCGGGGAAAATGGACTCTAAATTATGACGACCCTTATGTGGTCAAGAAAGATTTCTCAGGTGGCGCCTTGAGACTTGCAACCATGGATGGAGAAGAGTTTGCCTACCCCATGAATGTTGATGTAGTCAAGAAATACTTCGCCTAAAAAAAAAAGTCTCGGTGGATTGAAAACCCGAAAGGGCGGTCCAGACAAAAATTAGAGACATAAGCAAAAAGAAATCATCCCGATGGATTGGAAATCCCAAAGTACAATCCAAGAAAAATTTAGGGATAATGGCAAGTAACTACGTCCAACAGGGGCAAATCCCCCAGTAGCAGTCATGCCATCCATCAGGAAAACCCCAGTCAGGGTCATCTTCGACAGAAGCTCAGGATGCCCAGAATTCAAAGTTGGTAGAAGGATTGTGGTCGCTATGTTTCAATGTAGCCCTTTTCCCTTAAATTACCATTTTCTAAGTTTGTAAATACTCCATGGAATCACGCGTTTGGCGGATTTCCATCCTGTCAATAAAATTTGAGCCCTTGTGTTTTTGTTTGCAATTCTTAGTTGTTTTAGCTTTACAGAACGACATTTTAACATGATTAACGTTTCTTGAAATAAAACAAAAATGAATTTACTTGTTAAAATTTTTTCTGCTTTTAAAATAAAGATGGCAATTTCTTTTGACTGTTGAACATCGAAAGAACATCGAGTGCTTCTCCAAAGGTAATCGAGCTTCAAAGTGCAGAATCAAAATACTCCTTCTAAACTAGTGTGCCTGAATGAAGGATCAATTATGTCAGATGCGAATATTCCATTTGACATCCCTGACAGAGTTCTTACCTCCTAAGCCCGACCAATAGTTGTTCCCCGCAGGGACTATCTCTCCTAAGCAAGGCAGAATTGCTATCGTGAACCAGTGATACTTTTCATCTCCCACTGTGACCGAGTATCCAGTCGTGTTCATCTATTAGTCTGTATGTCGCATAAGTTTTGTCAGTATAAACATACATATATAATGCATTATTGATTTACATTCACATTCATATTGCATCACTATCACTCTGGTCAGTCTTATCCCCATGTGATAAAAGTCTTCTCAATCGAGTTGTCAGCTCTTTCCTCGTCAGGAAGTGAACCATCTAAACGATCTCTCTTCCAGTTTATTTCTGGATTGAAGTTAGTACCTTGACCACTTTGATAACTTGAACCTATGAAAAAAAGAAGATCGTCGACGAACATCACTCATCGCCATTGAAGATGATATCTTCGCTTTCCCAGATTAAGGAAAATCCCTAGAGAAAGCCTCTTAATCAAAGATTCGGCAATACAACAGTTTTTCTCCTAAAAATCCACTGACGAAAAGGTCATCAACACCTCAAAATTGGATCACATCATATGGCATTTCTCTGAGAAGATCCCGAGAAAAGTATGATGTAATATCCCCAAGCTGGAAGCAGTCTCTCAAGAGACTCGTTTCCCCAGTAGAATCAACAAATGGCGTCTCCAACAGAGAAGTTTGTGCACCTCTACAACTCAGACGAATGGGTTCCCCAACAAATCTGACATCAAAAGTTTTTCCCATCAAATGGCATCTCCCCAGGAAAATTTGACGAGAAGTTTGAGGAAAACCGCTACGGATAGCGTCCCTTGTCAAGAAAGTTTATTGACAAAAGAAACTGAGACCAGTTCCTTGGTAGGAAACCAAGATCAAGGGGAAGTTTATATCAGAAACTTAGACCAGTTCCTTGGTAGGAAACCAGGATCGAGGGGAAGTTTATTTCAGAAACTTAGACCAGTTCCTTGGTAGGAAACCAGGATCGAGGGGAAGTTTACAAAAGAAACTTAGACTAGTTCCCTGGTTTCCAACCAGGATCGAGGGGAAGTTTACATCAGAAACTTAGACCAGTTCCTTGGTAGGAAATCAGGATCGAGGGGAAGTTTATTTCAGAAACTGAGACCAGTTCCTTAGTAGGAAGCCAAGATCAAGGGGAAGTTTTACCTTTTCTAAGCATCATTGCTTAGCAAAAGAAGAAGGATGCGTGAACTACCATTCCTAACCACCATCAAAATTTTGGGTATTCTGATATTTAATCATCTTGCACCCCGAATGCCCGAATACCTTTGTCATTCACACCTTCGGGTCCAAGAAGATTAAATAAGGGCATCTGTCATACCCCAAATTTTGACCACTAAGATCTCCCATCATTGTGAAAATTATCATCACAATATGGATGTACCTTTATGCTTCACTAATCTCCTCAAGGAATTGTTGAACATTGACTACTATCAACAATTAGGGTTTCAAGCCCTCTCAGAGCTCTTAGACAAAGGATCAATCAAGGAATGGCATGATCTTTAACTTGTCTAAACCCCTCAAACATCCACAATGGATCAAGGGGACTCTCACAGCAGGAATCAAGCACAAGGTTGCAGCATTCTGAGTGGATCAAGCTTCAAGATCGCCAGTGTCACCAAATTAGGGTTTTGGTCGACCAGGGCCTCCAGATGGAAATTTTTCTCTAGGCATGAGCCAATGCTTCAAAGTATAACCCTAGATACTCTAAGGGACCTCATGAACCCAATCATCAAGTCAATTTGGCCTCAGGGGATGCATTCACTAAAAAATTGGGAATTAGGGTTTCTTGACCTAATTCACCCCTAAGTTGACTTTTGGGACAAATCATGAGCCAAGACCTCAAGACATGGTTTGAGGGTCTCTAACACACTACATTTATCCATTTTCAACAATGGATTGATCCAAGAAGCTTGACCAACAAGTTTCAATTTCTTCTAAGCCACAATTAGGGTTTCGGGGAAAAAGTTAACTGTACCTTTGACTTTTGACCAAGACATGCTCCCAAACCCTAGGGCACAATTCAATACAACCTATAACACCTATAAAATCAATCCATCAAGTTTTATTTAGGTCAAGGACTTGATTACATAGAGAAACACACAGTTTGGAATTCATCTGATAAAAAGTCGACTGTGCCCAAAAGTCAAAGTTTGACTTTTTGATTTTTTGATCAATTATGGTTCCCTAACCCTAAAATGATGTTAATGTGTGATTTGAATCAACATTCATCAAGAAAAACCAAAGAAAGTGGGATAACTTGTAAAAGGGGTAACCATAAAAACTTAGAAATTTTCTAAGTTATGGAACAAAGTGGCTAGGGTACCAACTTCCAAGGATCATAACTTGAGATCCAAGCAACCATTTTGGATGATCCAAAGATGGATTTGTAGCTCTCATGGCATACTTTAAAAGTGTCAACTACATCTCATTCCAATTCCTCATAGATTTTAAGTTATGATTGGACCAAAATGCCAAAAACATGAAAATGCATCATTTTTCAACACTTAGACAAAATTCTGTCCAAGACAGATTTTGTTGAAAACACCAAAACTTGTGAGGTTATTTCACACAGTTGCAAGCTGAATCAATTCAAGACATAAACATCAATGTTGTTGCAAATGTTGCTGAGAATCCAAAGAACTTATTGGCATGAAACAAATCAACTTGAGCCAAGAATTATGGCTGCTACAACTCACCATGGCAAGGCTGTCATGAAAAACCAGTTTTCAAGTTTTCTTGTTTCACACGATTTCTGATTCAAGACCAATGATCCCTATGCTACAGTCATCTAATATGATCATAATCCAAATGATCCAACTTGCAAAGCTGAGTCCAAAAGCCAAAGGATCTTCCAACTTGAGATCAATGCATTTTGGCATATTATGCCTTGAATTCGAGGGCATTAATGTGGAATAGTGCACCTTCAAGATTCTCACTCTCCTCAGTCAAGTTCTCTGATTAAACAACAATAAAAACATCTGAAGAATGTGGATTTGATCAAGACATAGCCTTGCTCTTGGGAGGGGCAAGGTTGCCTTGCATGAGAAGAAATGCCACCAAGCCAAAGCCATTGAATGTGATCTGATCCAGCAGCCATTCACTATTCCTCTAAGACAATAGTTGATCACCTATAAATAGAGGTTCCAATTGATCATTCAAATCACCCCAAAGCAACTTACATCATTGCTTTCTCTCATTTTCTCTTAAGTGCCAAATTTCTTTGTTTTTGAGCAACCACCATCGGGTTTTGGGTGACAGCCTTAAGCAATCCATTCCAATTGCTCAAACACATCACATATGATGTATATGAGGTGTTCAAACACTTAAATCATCTCTGTAACACCTCTAGCTCAAAATCACTATTCAACCAAGCCATTATGCCTCAATTCTGCAGTTGGATTCCTCCAACTTGATCCAAAGATTTTCAAAGTGTTCCAAGGCTTGCAATCCACTCAACAACATCCATTGAAGCTATAGGGATCATCAAATCACTTCCGAAACACCATCTGTGCAGAGTTCCATTTCAGCCTGCATCAAGGTAAGCTTCAAAACTCTCATAACATGATCCATGCATATTTCCTCGCATGATACTTTTGCCAATTGCTTGTCATCATATGTTGAGTGTTTCTCCTCAATCAATTGTTGTTTACAATTCGTATATAGGATTTCCTTGAGTTCATGCCAGTTTTAGGGTTCTTCAGGTTTTAACTTGTTATGTTCTGATTCAATCCATTTCAACAAAATTGAATAATGCCATCATGATCCTTGTTAAAAAAATGCATGAGTTTGGTGTTTGAATTATGTCAAATGGATGAGAGACGAGTGAGACAGGGTGCTTCATGCACGAGCTCGAGGAAGAAGATGGCCATGGCGCCATTCTTCAGGTTTTCCAACCAAGTTCTCTATATATTTTTCATTTGCCATACTATATTTGAATTGGCATTGCGCCCCAGTGGTTGATCAACTGGTTTGTGTGTATTGGCAAGCGAGAGGTCAGGGGTTCGAATCTCCCTCGCCCCAGACCTCTTTTTTTTATCACTTTTTCCTATTTTTATTTTTTCATATTATTTTATTAATGATTTGAAAAATTAATTTCTCACTCAATTTTTATCATTTTTGATTGGTTCTTTTTCTGAAAAATCACAAAAATGTTGAAATATTTTATTCCACAAAAAAAAAAATCAAATTTATATTATTTATTTAATATAATTGGTATTTTTGTGAATAAATTCATTTTTAATTATTTTTAAATATTTAAAAGTGAATATTTATTTTGAAAATCAAAACCAAATGAGTTCTAAATCATCTTGTGATTACAACCTCATTTTTCAAACCATAAACAAAAATCACAAGTGGTTTATTCAAACTTACTTGGTATTTTTATCATTTTTATTGATTTTCTTTAAATATTTACTTTTAAAGGAAAACAAAATTAGGGTTTCTTTGATTTTCACCCTCACAAATCTTTTTCAAACTCTTTGGGCCTCTAATAGAGTGTAAGACCCAATCCCATTTTAACTAAAACATTTTTGGGCCTCAGATATTGTATAAGTCCCTCTACTTTAAAATTAAACTCTCGGCGCGATCGCCAGTTTAAAACTTGGGCCTACCCTCGTGTTATAAGCCCCATTTCTTTTCTTTAAATTTCTTTGGGCCTCTAATAGAGTGTAAGGCCCAACCCCTTTTTGAAACTAAAATGATTTGGGCCTCAGATGTTGTATAAGACCCACTGCGCTTTCAAAAACCTCGGCACGATCACCGTTTTCAAACAAATCATATGGGCCTTTCCTTGAGTTGTAAGCCCCATCACTTGTACAAAAAATAATCTTTGGGCCTCTAATAGAGTGTAAGACCCATCCCCTTGTACATCAAAACTTTTTGGGCCTCACATATCGTATAAGTCCCTCTGTACAGTTTTCAAAATAACAGTACAATCATCGTTAAAACTTGGGCCTCTCCTTGAGCTGTAAGCCCCAACAATCTTTTCAAAGCACTTTCTCCTTTGATTTTGAATACAATATTGTTATCAAAGCTTTCTTTGTTGAACAACTAACAAAACAACATTGAAGCTCTACAACGGGTAAGTGTTTATCCGCTTTCATTTATCGCTTTCATATGTATATAACTGTATTGTGGGGATGTTTCACTGTAAGTCTCCTTTCACATCCTTTTATATACTTGTCAAATATCAACTATGTAATACTAGTATAGTTATTTAGAGTTTCCCCGGCAACTACGTCTAGCACTAGGTAAAGCCTTGTTGGTCACTCTTAAATACAGTCAAAACTAGACCCCCCATATGATTCCAGACATATTCTTCCCTTCTCTTGTGGTTAAACAATATGGAACAAAGAGAAATGCAGTATTCTCGGTGAACCTTTTCTCAGACTGTCACTCTTAGAAATTGTCAAAGAAACTCTACTCCCCAAAGTTGATCTATTATCCGTGAATAGCATCTCTTGAGTTTCTTCAAAATTCTCGAACTTTCCTGGAATGATCTCTTCTCTGTGAATTTCATTTCTTGAACTTCTCTTGGTTTAGGGACCCACAGGCTTCCTAAAAGCATCCCCGTCTCCTCTTGGGCGTTGTACAAGGACCCTTCGGTTTCTTAGAAGTTCTCATGCCTTCTCTTGGGCTTAATACAAGGACCCTGACGACCTCTTAAAGGTATAAGACAGAACTTAGTCATCCTTTGCTAGAGCAGTCTTTCCAGTGTCAAATCACATACCACTTTAGGGTTGATACTCATCCCTTAATACCCATGCCTCCTCTTAGGCATTGTACAATAGATAAAACTCTAGACTTGGACAGTCTAAACCCCCTTTGAGTCTCAAAGACATTCTCAAGCTCCTTTCAAACATAGAAAAAAAACACTGATCACTCTAAAACCCGGTCTCTCTCATGAGAATTCCCCACTCTTGGGTCTGCCTATGGATCTATTCCTCAGCAGTAAGATAGCCTTTTCTTGGGCTTTGTACAAATGATTCTCCCCAGCAAAGCTAACCTTTTCAGACTCTCTTGTTGAGTCAGTCTTCCTTTTAGCCTCCGTCTTGGGCTTGGTACAAGACATATAAAAACCCACTATCTTGTTGAATATAAAAGACTATCTTGTTGAGTCGATCTTCCTTTTAGCCTCTATCTCGGGCTTCGTACGAGACAGCAAAACACTCTCTTGTTGAGTATAAAAGACTCTCTTGTTGAGTCGATCTCCTTTTAGCCTCTATCTCGGGCTTTGTACGAGACACTAAAACACTCTCTTGTTGAGTATAAAAGACTCACTTGTTGAGTCAAACAGACTCTCTTGTTAAGTCAGTCACCTGTTCAGGACTCTCTTATTAAGTCAACCTTTTTAGCCTCCGTCTTGGGCTTTATACAAGACAGATAAAAGCACTCTCTTGTTGAGTCAAACCCTTTCAGCCTCCATCTTGGGCTTTATACAAGATACATTCTCCCCAACGGATTCAATACCCCGGTTGAGTCAATCAACCTTTTAGCATCAAATTTGTACCTTGCTCACAGCATACAAACATCAACAACTCCTCTTTAGAGATGACAAATTCTCTCTCATCCAAGACCCTTTAGCTTCACATCTTGGGCTTTGAACAAGATACAAATAAACCGTTTAGCTTCACGTCTTAAGCTTTGAACAAGACACCAAACAACACCTTTTTCCTCCCTTAGAATAAAAGGAACTACGATCGCTCTGATTTCTCTGTTTCGGGAATACGTAGGCATAAGATTGTAAAAATCTTAGCGAGCATACTAAACAAAAAACCCAAAATCCAGTACCTCCATACATCCATCAAAAGCATCATACCTAACACAGAAACTTACTCCCTAGTCTAGACTTTGTTTTCAAGCAAATAACCTTAAAAGACGAACCCCCATTTAGCATCTGGAACCTACAGTTTTGACTGTTTAACCTCAGTTTGCGAGCAGGGTTAATTAGAGACATCTATTTCCCTTCCTTAATCAGCTCAATAGGATAAAAAATGAATTGAACTGTAGTACCAAAGCGATAGTGATTCGAAACCACAAGAATCGCGCTACACCCATAAATCCCAAAGTAACTAAACACTCAGTTTCTATCAATTCATATCACAAGTCACAAATTTTTTAGTATAATACCATTTTCACAATCTTTCACTAGTATGCATTGATATAGGAAAAACATTTTCTTTATATTGTATCAACTTTCCAGCATTAAGGCCATCCAAATTATTCACTCAAGATCATTAAACAAATTATACTACAAAGGTTAGCCATGATCAAGCTGAAAAAAATATGAATTTTAAGCCAATTGTCTGCAAGGGCAGCACTGCCAAAAGCTGGTCAAACTGAGGCAAAGCATTCTGGGGATTTTATTAGTCCGCGTGCCATCTAGGTAAATTCATATCTAATTATCTATGGTTTTCCCTCACATTTGTACGTAATTTTAGGGCGTATAGTAGAGGCAATCAACCCTTCTGTTGATAAAGAACACAATTATCTCTAAAAGATTCCCTCAATCTTAATCCTAAAATTCTGATATGCACATTGTTATAGTATTATATTTTCATTATTCTAATCAACATGTTGATAAAGAACACAATTATCTCTAAAAGATTCCCTGAATCTCAATCCTAAAAGTAATTCTATAAAGATAAAATTGATTCGGAGTACTTACATATGCAGATTCACCGTGAACACCCACCCAACTTTGATCCTTTTTTCGATGGGTGCGAAAATAAACCCAATCAATGATGGATCGATACCTTTTTCCTTTTTCTATGAATTACAAAATAATAGTGTCATTTATTATAAATAATAATTTATGAAATATAAAGAAAATTTATAATACCATTCTTTTCCAATGCAAATGATGAGGAATAGATCCTCCAGTGTGAAGAGATGCACCATCCATAGAACAACGATTTCTTTTATTTGTTGCAGATACTTTTTTAAACTTGGAGGAATTCCAATGTACAGTTAATTGCTTCCACACCTCCTCTCCCATCCATTCCGGCCTATACTCTAAATCTCTCCGAACATCTTGCATTAATTGTGACATCTTAGCTGCACTTCTTTTTTCAAAGTTGCGTCGCACTGTAACCTTATGTTCGGGTGGCCATGTAAACTTTTCTTGTATAAAAAAAACATGAATCAATTACTTACTTATTTCAATATGCTTCTAACATGAATCCCTATCTTTAGATTTATTTACCTTAAATAGGTCAAAGAAAGAATCTCGTTGCTCTTTTGATAATTTCTTCCATGACGGTTTTCCCTCATTCAAATGAGTACATATGGTGTGAGCAATTTCTGAAACTACCAATTTGTGATGATCAAATCTGAAAAAGAGACATTTTAAACAAACAAATATTGAATTAAATGGAGAAAGTAATGTTACATATAAAATAAAGTATATGTTTTATTAGCTATTATATACAAGTAAGAGACTCACCCATCACCTTCAGGAAGTATTGAGATTCTAGTTCCAACGGTGTCTCCACTAGCATGTCTAGATGAAGACGAGGCTTCAACGAACATAAAATGAGAAGGGATGGGTCGAGATCGATGTTGAGGTTGAGGTTGATTGGGTTGAGAAGGGATGGGTCGAGAATGATTTTGAGGTTGAGGTTGATTGTGTTGGGGTTGAGTTTGTAAAGGGTGAGATTGGGTGGATTGAGGACGAGGTTGATTAGGTTGAAGTTGAGAAAGTTGAGTGCAAGATTGTGTGGGTTTAGGCTGTGATCGAGGTTGAGGTTGATTGTGTTGGGGTTGAGATTGATGGGGTTGAGATATAGATCTAGACGGTGGTTGAGTGAGTTGAGGTCGAATTGGAAGTGGAATAGGTTGTGGTTGTGGTCGGAGTTGAAGGATAGCTCAAGCACATGTATCAGTTCACCATATATCCATGTAAGGCAACAT
Organism: Lathyrus tuberosus; assembly: GCA_022829125.1. Taxonomy (NCBI): domain Eukaryota; kingdom Viridiplantae; phylum Streptophyta; class Magnoliopsida; order Fabales; family Fabaceae; genus Lathyrus; species Lathyrus tuberosus. Next base: position 8,216,505 of record JALAZF010000254.1, read on the forward strand.
AACACAAACAGTCTGCATAAACACTAAGTTGAAACCGACCAGGTGTTAAAATTAACTAACAATCAACTTTCGCATTAGTCAAACCATTAGCATAACATAGTTTAATTCTAACTTTATCATAACGATTAATCCATAATTCATGACAAACATGCACAACAGAATATCAACAAAAACAAACTAATACAATACTGCATTTCATAAAAACAATTTTCAAATCACATTACAACTGAATTTCCAGCACAAAACTAATTCATACTGAAATTCAACATTGCATAAAAACTCCTTTCCCGCTCTCATTTTTAATCACCCTAATTGTTTCCTCTTTTACCAATTTCTAACTCACTAGCACAATTAAACTCACAACCATCACATGAATAAGTCTCAAGTTGCATTCAATAATTAACAAGTGATGCAAGAGATTACACGTGAAAACAACTTGACATTAATAAGCACCGGTTTGTATTAAATTGACAGGTTGAAAACTGCACTCACATGACAAACAATATCTAAGCACCAAGGAATGTAAAACAGGGAGAGACTAAGGGAGCAATATCTAAGTAAAGATCAAATAAGAATGAGGTCTGAGTCTATTAATATTTTTTTATTCATTTCACGTACGGAGGGGTACCACCAAGGGAGCATACATCAGAATAAAAAAGGGCACAGGATTCAGGATGTTAAACCACATAAAAAAGTAACGCACTTGCAAATATCTAACCTAGTCTTTCTTACACGTGCTTATTTGATAAGGGTTCATATCATGGAACAAATGTACAATTATTAGCAAGATAGAAGCAAGTTAGACCCTAGGAAATAACTATAAATATTGATACCAAGTATAAATATTAGATACTAACACTACCTAATAATTTATTTTATAGATTGCAGATTTAGTCAATCCAATTATTGAATCATAAGATATCATCTCTTTGTTTACATGAGTCAAATTTTAGATAATCTGGAGTCACTTTATAAAAACTTTCAATTGCATAGTTGGATTGATAAAATATCCCATCTATAGAAGCTACTAGAGGACATAAGTAGGTCAAGATTTACATTTGGTGTACATGGTTTTATCTGTGTGTGTTTATGTCACTTTGACTGTGGCTGATCTACTAAACTCCATTCATCAATTATGTATGATAATCTATTGAAAATATCTTTTGATTGTCGGTTTTCACTTTTAACAACAACTATTTTTTAAGTTCAAATTCTAATACTTGCTTATCTAACTAGGACTTGTTAGTGTCAATCAGAAACAAATATGGTTAAAAAATTATTATATTATTTATATTTGTTTCGATACATTTTCTATTTTAATACTTAAGCAATAGAAACATATTTAACTCATAAAGTAGTACCTATCTTGAAATTTCAAAATCAATAGCTCTGCTCGGTGTCGGAAATGAGTTCAAATTTCTACTTCATCCTGCAAGAACAACAATTGATTGTATTAGCACCTAAATATATTATAAAGTATAATAAAATCTATCATTTACATCATACTCAAAACACCAAGGATATCACAAAGTTAAAGCTATCTATAACATAACACTTCAAATGTTGTTATGTAGATTTGTAATCAAAGAGAGATTGCACTTGCAATGCACTGAATATTGTGAAGTTATTGATACAAAAACTATATTGGTTTAATTATGTTGGGTTCTGTTTAAGGAATATTAAATTTGAAGAAAACAAAAATGGCAATATATTATTATAAAAACATGTGTGACAGATGTTAAATCTATGTTTGTATGAAAGGTAACAAAATCATAGTTCTAATATACACTCTTAATAGTAATATTATACTATAATACTATTTTTACGTCATGTCATTATGCTTGTAACAACTAATATTTTGTATAAAGATTAAGCTAACCTTCATTAGTGCATTTAAAATTCACCATAAAGTCTATAAGTTGAGTGTCAACCTAGTACTAAGAATATGTCAGAATTCAAATGTGCAAAATATATTCAAATAAACCTAGTACTAAGAATATGTCAGAATTCAAATGTGCAAAATATATTCAAATAAACCTAGTACTAAGAATATGCTCATCATATTCATCATAATAATCAGGATGATTACCATGCCTAGCACTAAAAAAACTGCCTCCACGCATATATGAAAACATCATAAGATCCTATTACTAGGTATTTACAATTTTAAAAATCATATTTGAGATATGTGTGTCATTAATATAAGTACTCCTCATTTAGCCTAATTTCCTAAGCAACTATTCATGCTGCCTGACATTCATATTGTTTCAATCTCATTTGAAAACTTGTCAACCTGTAGCCGACCTTTAAACTATAAACCAATCATACAAAAGTTAAAACTAAAAAAAATATACTTTATTCAACCAATAGAAATCAACAAGGTTAAACCTCTTCGTTGTTTATTTCTTAGTTTCAACAGAATGTATTCTCAATAGAAATAATATTATCATGCATAATTGATGAATGGAGTGAAGGTGATTAACTAGAAATTAATCTCAATTAAAATCACTGGCCATTTTTGTTGTCTTAGATCCATTCAAGTAGTGTAACTCTTACATAGCCAAACTATTTTTCACTGCATTGTTACCGCTTACAGAAAAAGAGAAGCCTTTAAATCTCCCATATGAAACACCTACTACTTATTTTTATTCTACAAGATTTTTAAGTGAAACTCATGCTAACAAGTGGCGTATAGCAGGATGCTCCTGAAGATGCTGTTGTTTCAGTTTGTGGTTATGTTCTGAAACTAGTTCTGTGAACATCTAACTGGCGAGGACAATCAGTGCCCTGCTACAAACTGCAAAACTTAAGAATTCTTCGATTCAGTATAGAAGACTTGATGGAACAATGTCTGTCATTGCAAGAGATAAAGCCGTTAAGGATTTTAACACTCTCCCTGAGGTTTGTAAAGTCATAGATAATATTAATGCTTGAAGTTCTAGATTTTTCATGTCATGAGTATTGTTACTGAGTCAACCTCACATAAATAAACCTTATGATTTTTGTCTTTCAGGTAACAGTTATGATAATGTCCTTGAAGGCTGCTAGTCTTGGTCTGAACATGGTGGCAGCCTGCTATGTTCTCATGCTAGATCTTGATGGAATCCTACAACTAAAGATCAAGCCATAGATAGAGCGCATCGAATTGGACAGACTCGTCCTGTTAAAATTCAAGAGCTTATAATCTTATAACTTGTGCCAAATACTACCTTCCCCACCTAAAGTTAACTATAGCTATATAAATATATATGGTCCTTAATTTGTAGCTTCTTAATTTCTCTTAACATTATAAATTTAATGTTCTTTTCTCTATGTACAGATTGACAGATAACTATATATAATCTATATAGAATTTAATTTTAACAACTCTAGGTCTTGGAAATCAGGGGAGCTTGTATTGATCTCAGTAGTCCATTTGGTCTTGAAAAGTTTAATGCATAGGCTCTTGAATTTACTTCACATGATATGAACCATGTCTTTTTAATTCATTTAAATACCAATCCAGTTCAGTTTCTCACATGCCATTTCTAACTTATTTTTCATGCTATGTCTAATTCACCATGATAACAATTAATTCCATACTAACTCCTAGCAGTTCTCCAGCAACATGGCTAATTGAGTTAATAGTTCTGCAATACAAGTTATTCTAACAAATTTATTTTATCACAGTCCTGACATCAAGCTAACCAATTAACGAATGTTCATCAACTTGTCATACTAACTAACAGCCATGGCGTGATTCTCTAACTGCTCACTAATTCCATTTCAAACTTCAACTAATATACATTTCAAACATTAACAGGGGTTGAGAACGAAATGGATGACATCATGTTACATTCGAGATTCGTAATCACACTACGCCAAAATTTGCTTTTGGCAGCACCAAAAAGACAACGTTTTTATCAGAAAGCGCTGCTATAAGTTTTGAAAAAAATTCGCTAATAAAAAGCGCTGCTAAAGGCTACCTTTAGAAAGCACTTTTTAAAAGTGCTGCTAAAGGTCGTACGTAGTCACTACCTTAGAAAGCGCTTTTATAAAAGCGCTGCTAAAGGTATAACCTTAGAAAGCGCTTTTAAAAAGCGCTGCCTAAAGGGTAACCTTAGAAAGCGCTTTTAAAAAGCGCTTCTAAATGCCTTAAGTTGGCCCCACATATGAAAGCGCTGTTGTAGCCCAATGAAAAGAATGCGCTTTCTAAGGAAAAGCGCTGCTATAGGCTGACCTATGAAAGCGCTGTCTTAGGTCATTTGTTAATTAAAAAATAAAGAAGCCCTATTCATTTCTTTCTAATCATTTTCACGACCTCCCTCATTTCTCTCTGGCGATATCGCAACTGTTCTATTTCTGACCTCCATCGTTCTCTGACCGCCATTGTTCAGAGTTCTCCGACCGCCATTGTTGTGTTCTCCGACGACCATCGTTCTCCGACCGCCATTGTTCTCTCTCGTGTCTGGTACGTTTTCGTGTCTGGTTAGGAATGTGTTAGTTTGGTTAGACAATCGTGACTGTTAGTTTGGTTAGGAATGTGTTAGTTTGGTTAGACAATCATGACTGTTAGTAAAGATTTATATGAATGTTGTTGTTCTGTTACATTACCAGCCATCTTCAACATAAAATTCACATAAAGTTCACATGCAAGAATATGAATGTTGTTGTTCTGTTAGTAAAAATTTATAAGCATGACTGTTTTATATGAATGTTGTTGTATATGAATGACTGTTTTATATGAATGTTGTTGTTCTAGTTGTTTCATCTTGCAGCAATTTTTCAAGACAGATTTCAGAAGAAATCTTTACTGTAAGTTTTAAAGAGAGACTTCAGCTAGTTTGTACCTTTAGACTGTAAGGTCAGATTACAAGTATATAGTATGAGTACATGTTTATAAATCATTATTTTCTTATACTTGTATGTGAATGGTTTTTGAATTTTCCATGATTAAAAGAATAATATCTAGTTAGATGATCTTAATACTTTGTTCAAACCATGAATATTCTGTTAATAGTGAAATGTAAGAAATTGTTAAGATTATTAAGATAGTTAGAACGCTAACGAATTGAGTTTTTATTATTGTTTATTTTTTTCTTTACTACAGGTCAAATGGCTAGTAACCAGGATAAAAATGACTCACACGATACAAATGATGCAAATGAAAAACCTGAGAATGTAGAAAAAGAAATTACACGAGGAATAACAATTATGAAGTCAATAACTCATGCAAGAGATAAAGGAATCAAATATGATGTACATTGGAGCGATGAAGAACAACTAATTGAGCCTAACGGTGCAATGTTGACAAGTTACATAGCTTCACTTGTTCGTCAGAACATTCCAATCACCTGTGATAACTGGAGAAATCCAGTGTTACAAGCTGGTAAAGAAAAAATATGGACTGAGATACAGATACGTACCATATATGATTGATGTTATTAGATTTTTGTTGACGATTATGTCTTTAAATTACTTATACTAACACACTCTATGTGTATGTTTTTCGTAGAGGTCTTTTAACATTGATGAAAGCCGGAAAAGGTATTGTCTTCAATTGGCCGAAAAAAGACTCCGAGGGTTTCGAACTTTTTTATCAACCACTTTTTTAAAGGATAAGCAAGGGAAGTTTGTTGAAGCAGAACTTTTAGTGAAGTATGCGGATTTGATTACACCTGAAGAATGGGAGACATTTGTAGCCAAACGAAGAACCAAAAAATTCCATGTAATGTTAATTTGTCATGTCTATTATTTGTATTGTATACTTGTTGCATTAGATTGTTCTGATATGACTTAAACTTGTTTATCCAGGAAGTGAGTGACATAAATCGGCAAAGAGCATCAAAACCGGCGTATCCATACAAAAAAGGGCGTTTGGGATATGCACGCTTACAGCAAAAAATGGTAATTATATATAAATGCTACGATCTTATTAATTGTCTCAATGTGTTATAATTGATGGTCTTATTATTTGTCTCAATGTGTAGTTAGAAGAGAGTAAAAGTGAAGAAACGTCTCTTCCGGGACATGTTTTGTGGAAGGCTGCTTGTGTCGGCAAGGATGGAGTTGTTACGGAAGATGTTCAACATGTTTTTGACGAATGTGTAAGTATAACATTATGTCTTTAATTAAATCAAAAGTTTACTAACATATAATTAATTTTTAATCCCCACTAATAATTGTCGATATGTAAATGAATTTCAGGAGACACTATCTCAATCCTTACCTACAGGTGAGAACGAGGATTGCAGGAGCATACTTAGTCGAGTTCTAAATGTTCCTGAGTATTCCGGCCGTGTGCGGGGTAAGGGATTTGGTGTGACTCCATCGTCCTTATATAAGCATCCAAAGAAAAAAAATCCTAGCAACTAACAAGTGATGCAAACGTTGGAGGAATTAAAAGCGCAAGTCCGTGAATTGCAAAAGGACAAAGAAAGATATATGGCAGAAAAGCGCAGTTCAGTGTTGAAAGATACTAGTGACAAAGCTAGTATCAATTGTCAGAAGAAATTTCCCGAGGTAATTATATATGTTATTATGAAATTAAATTAACCCATTTATTTTAATTGACATATATACACATTAACAGTAACATATTTGTTATTGGTTTAGGGCCTTTCATCTTGTCAGCTGTATTTATCGTCACCGACTTATCGCATAGTTGGCAGGGGCAAAGTGCATAACACTTTGGGAGATTTACTTCACCATCAACCGCTTTCTGATGGATATCTGAAAGTATCGGTTGATATTGCATTAGAGCTGGATGCGTTGCTACCGATACCTGACGTTGTTTCAGAGACAATATTGCTGCGGGATGCAATAGGATTGTTTGTTGCATGGCCGGCAGACCTCATTTTCATAGATGAGGAGGTATGTTGAAAACCATTATCGCTACTACAAAACGCGCAAACAACAACGTCAGGCTTACAACAGATTGCCTATACGCCATTGTAATAGATGCGTGCTTTTTTTTAATCTCGTTAAAAGGCTTTTAATGACGGTTAATATTCAAACCGTGGTGAAATGTGAGGCCTTTCACCACGGGTATGTTTTCAACCGTCATTATAGGTAGCGCATGGTCATGGGTTCAAGTCCCAGCACCAACATTTATGGTTTTTTTACATATTTTTTCAAAATACCCACAACCTTTCACCACAGGTATGTTTTCAACCGTCATTATAGGTAGCGCATGGTCATGTGTTCAAGTCCCAGCACCAACATTTATGGTTTTTTTACATATTTTTTTAAAATACCCACAACCTTTCACCACTGGTATGTTTTCAACCGTCATTATAGTCAATAATTTAGTTTTAGGTCTTGCACTTAAAAAAATCGGTTTTAGGGAAAATCGTCTTCTTTTTAAGATCTGTTTCGTGTATCTGAAGCAGAAAAATCATGCGGTCATTAGTCCCGTACTCTGGAAGAGTTACAAGACTTCACCCTCAAAACCCCAAATTCATCTTTTTTCTATTTTAATGAATTTTTTACTGTTTTCATAGTCTAAAAAAATTCTAAAAAATTCTCAAAATTCTTATTTTATCTAATTAGATTAAATTTCGTGTTTTTAGATTTTTTTAAATTTATTTTAATCATTTTTTCCTATTTTTTAAAATGCTGATAGACCCTTTCACAACGATTATTTAAACCAACCGTTGTAATAGGTAGCTTTTTTTACTTATTTTTTCAAAATGATGACAGACCTTTCACCACGGATAATTTAAACCAACCGTCATTATAGGTAGCGTCTTGTCATGGGTTCAAGTCCCAACACCAACATTTTTGGTTTTTTACTTATTTTTTCAATTCTCATTACCAACATTATAGGTGGTGCACATATTGAGTTTATTCACTATCCTTAAACAAATCTTGGTCGTCCATTTAGTGATTATCAACGACCAAGACACTACTATTAGTGATCCGCGTGAAACCTAAAACTTAGACGAACTACATCTTCTACCTCCAAACATCATCTTTCCGTTACGATACTATATTTCTCCACTAAACCAAATTTCAGAACAAATTTCAGAACTCGAGTTAGCAATGTTAGTTGTTGGTGTTCTTTTTTAATTATTGTTGTTCTTGTTGTTCTTTTTTATTATTGTTGTTCTTGTTGTTATTATTGTTATCATTGTTATTATTGTTGTTGTTGTTGATGTTGTTGATGTTGTTGTTCTTGTTGTTATTATTGTTATTATTATTGTTGTTGTTGTTGTTGTTGTTGTTGTTGTTCTTCTTCTTCTTCTTCTTCTTCTTCTTGTTCTTGTTGTTGTTCTTGTTCTTGTTCTTGTTGTTCTTATTGTTGTTCTTGATGTTCTTACTGATGTTCTTGTTCTTATTGTTGTTCTTGCTGTTGTTCTTGTTCAAATGCTGCAATTTTTATTTTATTTTATTAAAAGACATACAACAACGGTTTTTTAAAAATAACCGTCATTATAGGTAGTTCTAATGCTGTATTTATTTTATTTTATTAAAAGACATACAACAACGGGTATTTAAAATAACCGTCATTATAGGTAGCACATTTTCCATTTTATTACAACGGTTACTGGGCTGTCATTGTACGTACCACATATACAACAACACTCTACATAACAACGCCTTCGCCCGCGTCATTATATGTCATTTCCAACCGTTGTTAAATGGGTTTTTTGTAGTAGAATGTTTTAGTAATCAAATGTCAATTCTGAACCATTATGAAAAGCATTTTGAACCATTACGTACATTTTTTTTACATGGTAATGTTAGACTCCTACAAAACCCGCATCTAGGGATAAAGGGATTTTGCGGCACAACGAGTCTGTTGCATCACAAAAAGAGGTACATTGAAAGTGTTAATTCTGTGATCTGAATGCAAAAGCTTCATGATTTTATACGTTACCTAACTTATATGATTTTTAGGTTCCTGCTCAAGAGTCACAACAAGTCACCAAGAAAGCTAGCAACGTATCCAACAAAAAAAAGGATCTTCCAAGGGCCGGACCAAAAAGAGCTTCTGTTGGTCGATTTAGGATGTGTCTTGAAACACTTGTGGGAACATCAAATTTGATGCATGGTGCAACTCGTCAAATAGAAATGGAGGCAGGTGTTTTTGGTTTTTCTAATTTTGAAACACTTGCAAAAGAGGACATGGAGCAGATTTTTCGGCATCTTGAATTAGGCATCGGTGTTATGCAGTCATACATGTGGTACGCCGATCAATCTATTATCTAATTAGTTGAACAATTTATTTACACATTTCAATGAAAATATTCTAATGTTTATTATGTTTTTATTTAAGGGTCTTGTATGACAAATACATGCGCGGGAATGCATTGTCAAACAGATTCTATTTCGTGTCTTGCGCCCATGTCAACGCACCATTAATTGTTTAGGATCCAGATTCAGTAAGAGATCACTTAGTCGAGAGATTTATCGCCAGCAGTACAGAAAGTTTGTGTCTTTTACCGTATAATACTGGCAACGGGTTAGATTTTCCTTCTAATTTCATTCTAATCTTTGTATATTTTGCGTAGAAAATTTCCATCTTAACATTTGTTTTATTTTACAGTGGTCACTGGTTGTTGGTTGCTATTAATCCTACAAAAAAAGTAGTGTATTTTCTGAATTTATTGGATGGTGATTGGACAACATATCCGGATATGAAGAATATGGTTGATACGTAAGTGAGATTTTTCTAAATATTCGTGTGTATTTGTACATTTAATTATTTCTGTGAGATTATTCTAAATATATGTTTTTATTTTGTCAGAGCAATACGAGTATTCCGATCACAAAGAGAAGCTCGAGTACCACGGTCTAAAGCAAACAACATTACTTGGATCAGAGTGGAGGTATATTAATTTTCACAATTTTGCATATAATAGTGATGGTACTTGATATGGAGGTAACATTACTTGTTTTTCTGTGTAGTGTGCTCGTCAGCGTAACAGAATAGATTGCGGTTATTATGTTTTGAGGTTTATGAGAGAAATCCTTCAAATGGATCAAATAGAGATTCCAATCTTGGTATGGATTTATAACTTAGGATTTATTTTAGTATTTATTGAATATTTCATATAATTTATGACTTTTAACAAAATCATGCATATTATGTTTTATTATGTAGTACTTTGATGAATACAAGTGTGCTTATTACTCGAAAGAGAAGTTGAAAGAAATCAAGGAGGAATTATGTGAATACTTTATTGAGAAAAGAATCATATAAGGTATGGAAGATGTTGTTTATAGTTATGGAATGTTGTATAGTTTTGGAAGTGGTTTGGAATGTTGTATAGTTATGGAATGTTGAGAAAAGTGGTTTTGGAATGTTGTGTATAGTTAGGAATCTTTAGAAGTTAAATGATTTCTAAGTGAACAAATTGTTATTAGAATTATGGATTGGTATATATATGATGCATGCTTGTGTTGATTTATAACAAATGGTTTATGTGTTGAATGGTAATGGTGTATATATTTTGGATTATAATGGTATATAATGCCTATGTGTTGAAATAAAGTTTTGTTGAATGTTATATAAAGCAGGTTGTTTGAAAGAAAGGCTTGAATTATACAGAATTATGGTATTATTTCCAGAAATTTTTTTCTAAAAAATAAGGAATAGGCAGCGCTTTTAAACAAAAAACGCTTCCTAAATTCAGATTTTTAAATAAGTGCTTTTCAAAAGCAAATTTTACGTGAAGAAAAGAAAGCGCTTTTTAGAAAAAGCGCTGCCTTAAAGTGAAATTAAAAAACATTAGACAACGCTTTAGAAAGCGCTTTCTAAAAGGAGACAATAGACAACGTTTTTTTCTAAAAAAGCGCTGCCTAAAGATGCCAAAAGAAAGCATAAAAGGCCTGAAAAAGCGCTGCTAAAGGCCCACTTTAGAAAGCGCTTTTCCAGGAAAAAAACTGCTAAAGGCCTATGTTAGAAAACGCTTTTAAAGGTAAAACGCTGCCTAAAGCAGGCATTTAGCAGCGCTTTTGCATAAAAAAAAGCGCTGTCTTTACATACAGTGGCGCCACCTTAGGTAGCGCTTTTAAGCGCTGTTAAAGGCCAAAAAAAACGCTGTCTTTTCCCTTACTTGGCATAGTGTCATATAAACAACATTTACTACCTACACCATAAATAACCTAATTTAGGGAAAATGCAAAGAAAATCATAAAAATCAAAACCTACTTCTTCTTGTCCAATTCAAGTAGGTCTGTTCTAAAATATTTCTCGGTGATGACCTGAAACAATACACAATGCAAGAATAAGACGATTACAAATATATAAAAAAATAATTTATAAATAAATAAAAAAAATAGAGTAAAATTGGAGGTAATAAAAAAATCATACAGGAATTCGATCTGGATATTTAACTAAGATGCTTTTTGATTCCATGCTGTAACACCCCAAAATTTGTCCTCCTATTTATTCCTTCTTTAGTGGCTTATGTTTTCCTTTCATATGCAATTAGGTCATAAGCATCACACATGCATAATTGGTTTTCCCAAGGCACGGGGTCAGAGCTTTCCATGGTATGAATTGATCAAAGCAAAGAGAAAGAGGCTCCTAAAGGCCAAGACATCTCATTTTATTCACAATTTCATTCAGAAGGATTTCAATTGGCCAGATGGTTGAAAATCAGACAAATTGAGAATAAAGTCAACTGATCAAGGAAAAAGTCAACTCTATATTTTTAGGTCAAACTCATGTTCATCATGTCAGATATGGTCAATGGGTGAGATTTGATCAAGAATATCAAATGAATCAAGAAAAATCAAGAATTATGGAAAGTTACCAGTTTTGGAAAAAACAAGGGTTTTAGAACTTTCCATTTTGGGAAAGTTTTGCATGCCATGCAAACAACTTTATGGTCATTTTTCTCTATGATCCAAGCTTCATTTGATTTTTTTTTCAAATGAAAGTTGTAGTGTGTATTCCAAGCTTTCTATCCATATAAAGAATGTTCCATTTGAATTTCTAGATCAAAAGTTATGATTAATCAAAGTTGGGATTATTAAGTTGTTCAATGAAAAAACTTAGAATTTTTTCGAAGTCCCAAAACTCAGCTTGTGACATAGCAACTTCAATGACATTTTCCATGGTGTTCCAGACCTCAACTCCAATTCTTTTTGACATCAACTTTGTTCTATCAAATACCACCTTTCCAATGACATCAAAATCATGCAAATTGATTCATTATTCTTCAAGAAATTCATCAATAAAGTCACCTCCATGGACATTTTTTCATGCCATAAACCATAAAAACTTCATTTTTCAAATTGCTAAATTTGGTGAGCAAATTGTGTTGGCTGTACTAACCATCATCTTACACCATTACTATCATCATAATGCACTCCATGGTAACTAAAATACACCACCCACATAGTAAAATCCGTACACCATCATAAACCCTCATTTTTTCAACTTTCACTAATCCACCTCTAACCTACTTTTTAACCATGATCAGCTCTTAACCATACTCTAACCCATCATATAAATTCTCATTCTCTCTAACAGAAGTGAGTTACACCATTAGAGAGAAAATAGATCAAAAATCGAATTTCACACCCACAACTTCAAGCTCCAAGATCTCTCTCATCTTGAGGTTATTTTCTAGAATTCTTTCACCATCTTCATCACCTCATAGAGTAGAAGGTACTGTTTGCATCTATTTTTAATTGGAACCATTGAATCACCACCTACAAGTTCATCTTCTTCCATCACCAATTAGCAATTTTTTTCAAGATTTGAAGAGGTTAAGCATTTATTTTGCTTGAGGGAGATTCCTAGACATTGCATTGAAGTTTTCCGGATTTTCTAATCTCAAAGTACCACAAGAAGCAGTGGACTTTCTCCACTTGGTAAGAATCTCCAAAATTCCATGACTCTCATTCTTAGATTTAAATGATTTAGGATGTTAAAATATTGTTCATACATTGCATCTAGATGTCCTGAAATGATGACACACCATGAATTTTTGAATTTAAGTTTATGTGTTGTTCTTGATTTTGTGATTTTTAATTTGAATCCGTGACTTTCGTGTTAATTTTTACTATGTTAGAGCTGTTATTTTGAGAAACTAATAATGTATTGTTGTTCTACTAATCGAGAACTTCAATTTAATATATTATTTCGCATGATTTGATGGAATATTGAGTGTGTTATGATTTGTTAAAGATTGCTACTTCCCACATTGTTTTTTAGCGAGTTTCTTGGCTATGGAGATATGAGCTGCGTTTTTGCATGGGTGGATGGAAAAAGATGACCACGTGTCATCTTCTCATTGGTATAGCGTCATTTTTGTCTTTTCTTCATTTAACAAAGTTTGACCGGTTGATGAAATCACTAGTGTGTGTAGCGCTACATTTCCCATGTACATGCTGAATGAACAATAATAATGGCACATATAATAATTAATGCGTATGATAAATGATGGCATGTGAAACGTGATGGAGTGTGGGCTAATCGTGACCGCATAATCTTAATTATGCGCACCATATCATGTGAAAAAAGGCAGCATGTGGTAAATCATGAGAACAATCCTAGCCGTTTGATTCCGTCAACGGACTAGAAGAGGACATCACATTAATGAGAAGTGTTGCTTCTCACGTGACCCCATTCCCATTCATTTTCCTTACCTTTTTTTTTTGGCTGAAAGAGAAGCATTTTTGATGCGCATGGGCTGTAAAGAAATGGCTATTCTCACCATTCCATCCTAAGCCCAAGTGAAAATTAAACTAGATAATTCCTAACACAACACCCCCTCCCTTTTCTTTGCTTTTTTTTTTTTTTTTAATTTCTTTTTCTGAATACGTTACAAATTTGATTTTTAAAATTAGCAAACATTGTTCTAAAATCCTGGAAAACTTCATGGAGATACCTGAGGGTTTTAATTAATTTTTGATGAATTTTAATTTTATTTTTTGGCTGTTTGGATATTTTTATGGGATTTTTGAAAGATATGTGTTCATAATGGTGTACCTTGTGATACAAGCCACAAAAAGAGACCTTCCTTTAATCCTTTAGACCTTATTTTTGGTATGACGATAGCCACTTGATTGCTTAACATGTTGATGCTTGGTTGATACCTTGGCCATGCGTTTTGGATTGCTTTTGAATTTCATTTTTGAGCTTTGCTTTATATGATCATCCTTGACATGTGCTCGATGTTTGTAATTAATTGAATGCTTTTGATGCATGATTTTGATCCAATTTTTTGTAAATATTAACTCACTGACCTTAGCATGATATGGGTAATTTCTCCCAATTTTCCAAAGATTCTAACTATTTTTCATGGACCATTCCATTACATGACCAATTTTTGATACATGCTAGAACTAGGTCAAGTTAATGCCAATGCGTGAGCCCTTTAAAACCAATTTTGAGGGTATGTTTGAGCCTATATACAATGAAATTTTTGACCCTTAAAGGTTTCTTTTTTATCATGACTTACATGAATCTTTTTGAACCCTAAGTTGCTTATTCGATTATGCTTGATGTTTGCTTAGGTGTTTTAGTTTAATGATGTATTTGTGCTATCCTCTTTAGGATATTTTTTGTACATCATTTCACATATGGTTTAACATGAATTATAACTTGCCCTCATGAATTTATGGGTCACTTCATATGCTTCTAATTGGTATTATGCTTCCATAAGTTTGAACATGAATGCGAAGTTAACTTTGTTGTTTTCACCTGGACTTGGAATATGCCATGTTTGTACAAAGCTTTTGATATTCAAATGTATCATTCCACATATAATTTTCCACTGCCCCATGTGTATAAACACTTGATTAACTTGACTTAAATTCCATCTTTTGTGACTTTTACAAGTCTCTTTGACATAGTTTGTAAATAGCAAATGTTGGTGTGTTGTTGTAAGACATAACTTGACACTTTTGCATGCTCCCTTAGGACATTAGCTTGGATAGGATTAGGTGTGTTTAGCTACTGCCCCTAGTAGGATCTCATACCTCTATTTCTAACTTTGGTTGTTGTTGGATGTGCATCGTAGTATAGTCTTAGGACTTTAACATAGCCATTATTGCATGTTTGCACACTTTGCTTTCAACTATTCATTAGTTGAGCTTGGCTTGGAGATGGTAAGTGGTTGTGGTGCTTTACATTGATATTTATACTTACATGAACTCTATTTCACCTCACTTCTTATTCACTTCCCTCTTTTGTGATTGTTTAGAATAATGTTTACTTGTGTTTCTTCACATGATCCCTTAGGATTCCTAGTTCCACTTAATTTTCGATTAAGGTGGAGGTAGGAGAGACATTAGGTTCGTAATCCATGTATGATAACAAGTATGATAGTCCCCCCTTGACCTTAACCATAGGGCCACCATTGCATGATAACATTAGAACCTAGTATCCCTTAGTTGTTTTCTTTGCACCTTTGAGTCTTCCTGCTCTCATCTCAAAACAAGCCAAAAATACATAATAAATACAACGAGTATTGTACGCCATAAGCCTTAAGTACATGGGAAATGGAGAGTGGGGGGCTTCCTTTCACTTTTCTAGAGTGTTTAGCATGCATCCCGTCTTGGGTTGATATGCGACGCATTCGATCCTATGTGATAGATTTTAGTGCAATACAAGTTTCAAACTAACTTAAGCCACTTTTGTCGAAAAAAAAACACAAACAAAGTTCAAATCATTTTATCCTTCGTGATTAACTGGATTTCAAATCATTTTCTGAAAAGAGCACAGTACTTCTATTTTGTCGCAAACAAGCATCGACCCTAACTGCCTGACGCGAACTTAACGTCGCTCATAAAAAACACTTAATGACCCCGTGGGTCGAACTACGACTGCTATGACTTCCTCCTTCGCATTAGATTGAGGATACGTAGGCACGAGACGACGATGTCTTGGCGAACAACCTTCCCCCACAATCCCGTAGTCCGTCGAACTACGTTGACTCTGACTTTCCCGCTCCCGAGGGAATACGTAGGCATAGGACGGCGATGTCCTATCGAATCACCTTTTCTTTTCTTTCCCCGTTTCTCTGTTTCTAGTTTCCTTTCCGTTTGGCAGTTGAGCTTCAGATACCCTACACCCTTTGATCGAAACAACAAGCGTGGATCCCATCGAGTACGATGGACGCGAGGAGGTGCTAATACCTTCCTCTCGCGTAACTAACTCCCGAACCCAGGCTATGGTTGCGATGACCATTCCTTTCCCTTTGTCGAAGTTTTCTTCGATCGTTTCCTTTCTCTGCGTCGAGATAAATAACGTTCGGTGGCGACTCTTCTGTCTTTTCTGCCGGTTGATTTTCGCAGATGCGACACTTGTATTGTTTATCGCAGTGAATAAGGTGAAGCTATAGAGAAGAAGAATAACCTGATATATAACATGATTGAAACCTAATATGTTTTAGAGGAGAGAAATTATTTTCAACTCTTAAATTTGAGAGAAATTGTTTTAGAAGAGAGAAGTGATAGGTTAGGGGAAAAGAGATTATGAAGCGTATCCAAAAATGGAAAAGTGGGGTTCGATTGAGGTTGAGTAGCTGCTCCGATTGGTTGACGTTATGGTTGCGAATCGGCTTACGGTGAGGTTGAGAAGCTGCTGAAGTTCTACAAGGTGGAAGTGTTTTTTGTTAATGAGCCATCTTAGTAGATTTCATTGGGCCATGGGTCTAATAATTTTAAGCTCATTACGTTGGGGATTATTCAATACACTTTAAGTTATTCATACACCCCAAAAAATTTTATGATGGTAAATGAGTTTTTCTATTTTATTTTATTGTTTTTTAAATTGTAAAATTGGATGGAAGGAACATCACTCCTCTCTCATCAAAACACAAGCACATTTTACATCAACTTACACGTGAAGATCTTTTCAATTGGATTGTACTATTTTTTTATATTTATTATTTGGATGGATCCTATTACTTTTTTCTTTCAATTAAGTTTAACTTTAGCCTTTTCATTGAAGCACCTATATGCTATGATATGAAGCATTTTTTTCTTCTTCTTTACCTTCAAATTCAACGCACAATTTTGTCCTTCTTTTAACTGTTATTGTTGTGTTTCTCTTTACACGTTTCTACTAGGGGTTAGATTAGATGAGTAGATAGGCTAAAATCTAAAATTACTTTTTGTACAATTTTATTTTTATATCTTTGGAAAAACAATTTTGTTACTGTGATTATGACAAGGGAGGGACCCAAATGAGGTCGTTAAATTTTGAATATTGTTTGGTTATTAATGTATTATGTTAAATTAGATGTAAGTTTATTATAAATTAAATAGAAATTTGATGTACCATGTGCTTGTGTTTTGATGAGAGAGTCAATAAAAAGGAGTGATATAGTCTTGGAAATGTACTCTTTGGAGACTTACATACTTAGTCATACTACTTCTTAAAAAAAGTCTAATTTTTCTAATTGTCACAATAATTAAAAAATATTAAAAATATAATTAAAAACCCAAATAATATAGTAATTTTTTTTTTTAAATATAAGATTTAATATAAAATTAAGAAATGTCTAAAAACATATTTTTTGAATCAATATGTCAATTATGTTTTATAATTTTATTTAAAAAGTACTAAAAATCCGCAGCAAATATCGAGGTAAAGTTCCTAGGAAATTCCGCAGCAAAAATCGCAGCAATTCCTGCGAATTTTCAAGAGAAATTTGAGGTTTCAAGGGATAACTAATTCATGCGAAATAAATCGCAGTTAAATCCGTAGGAAAGTTGATAAATTATTTTAAAATCTTAAATCGCAGTTAAGTCCGTAGGAAATTTGATATATTATTTTAAAATCTTAAATCGCAGTTAAATCCGTAGGAAAATTGATATATTATTTTAAAATCTTAAATCGCAGTTTAATCCGTAGGAAACTTGATATATTATTTTAAAATCCTAAATCGCAGGAAAGAAGTTCCTGCGAAATACGAAGTTGCAGCAAATTTCGCAGGAAATAATATTTCACAAGATTAATTCGCAGGTATACTTGTGGATAAATTTTCACAGAAAAATCCGCAGGTAATTCGTGTATTTCTAGTGATGCGATTGTTTTCCACCAACGAGCATTGCCTTCTCTAAAGAGGCTTGAGTTATTCCATATCTCCAATCACCATACTTAAGTATCTTCCTAGTGGCTTTCACCTCTTATAAAATATTCAAGTTTAAAATAATATGACTGTTCTAAAAGCTCCGCGCCTAATATTAGGGTTACTACTATAAGGTACTTTTTCTTTCCTAATAGTAGAAAATAATGAAAGTTAAAAAAAAAGAAAAGAATATTATAGTAGAAAATATAATAAGTGTTGTTTTGATATTGTAGATAGGAGTGGAAATAGGCAAGGTCGACTATCAAGGGCTTACAGCCTAGTCTATATAGGTTTAGGATAGGCTAGACATTTTTATCAAAATAAAAAAGGTCTAGACTTTTTTATAAGTCTATTATATTTAAATGGTTAGGCCTCAGGCCATAAAAGAATCTTTTTAAACTTATAAGACCAGCTTATTTAAATAAATAATAATAATTTTTTATCATCATTATGTTATGTTTGGTATTTTGATTTAAAATATATAAATAAAACTTGGTTATCATGGAGCTTTACATCTCATCAAAGAAAATGACTCATGTCTGATCTTTTTGAAAAGTTTAAAAGAAAAAAGTGCACCAAAGCACAAAAAGATTGAATGAGTTTTTGTATTTTTTACGTCTTTTGAAAATAGTCAAAGTATGATTAACATTGATTGACATTTATTTAAGAAAACAAAGTTTAAAAATCACTTGACGAAAGTCAAGGTTTTATTATAAAAGCAGTTTAAGTTTTGAAAACAAGAAGGTTGTGAAAAAGAGAGAAGATTTTGAAAATTAAAGAAGGGGTGAAGAAGAAGTGACTATCCTAAAGCATAAAGTAAAAGCTAAGGACAATAACGGTCTAACCACACAAGCAAGCTCCATAGCATAAGCATTCTTTCCTTTAGATTAGGCCTTGATCAAAATAGGTCTTCAAAGGAGAACTTCAAGTACCCAAAATCCAAGGTTTTCCATCACAAACTTCCAAGCATAGGTTAAGATCCTAATTCTAAGTCCAAAGTTCCATGTCCAAATGCAAAGGATAGTAACCATAGTCCAACATTGAGAGAACAAGTTTTTTAGGGGTTTAAGCCTTTATTAATGTTTTTGGTCCAAATGGACAAAAGAAAAAGAGCATAAACATAAACAAATGGTCCAAGTGGACAAAGGGAAAATGGCGGAAACATAAACAAATAGAATGATATGATATGATAAAGCATAAAAAATAAAGATAGATATGGAGCAAGAAGGAAGCATAAACAAAATTACTACAATAATATTGTTTGTGAGTTAGTGATTAGTTGTTAGAACAAATGATCAATGATAGTTAAATGATGAACTTAGGCCAAAGTTAATGAAGACTCATTAGAGGATTGATAAAATAAAAGCCTCATAACAACAAGTTTAATAAGTAATGGACCCAAGACAAATAATCAACCATACTTGGACTTTCAAACATAAGTTTGGGTCACGAATGCTCATTTTTCGATACGGGACATATGTAGCGCTATGTTAAGCAATCGTAGCACAATCTATGAGGAAGATCATACTATGGAAGGACGGTCAATAACAATGATAGTGATAATGCATGCTAGAGAAGTGATATGTAGATCACTCTCCGAAAGCAATACCGCACGAAAAGAAAAGAGGTAACGATCTTATCATCATCAAGAACTTAAAGTAAATTCCAATGATATCGAAGATTTTCATCGATCAAAAGGAAAAAAGAAGAAGGGAGGGGAAAGCCAAATTGAATTACGAATTCAAGACCATTCCATCTTTAAGTTCATCCACTCATCTTGGTGGATTAAAGTACTAAACATATCATTAACTCAAAGCACCTAAAATGAATTGAACAATTCACTTTAAAGATAGATTTGAATTAGTGAATGTTTATCTAACTTCATCTACACCCTAAGTCCAATGAATTTAAAGAGGAATAGGACCTTTAAAAGTGTAATCCAAAGCAAAATCAAAAGGAAATGGAAGAAGAAGGAGAAGAAACCAAAATAGTCCCAAAACAAGCAAAAATCACATTCTGGACACTGGTTAATCGATTAACCATTTGCAGTGCAAAATGTGTTAATCGATTAACCAGTGTAAAAAACCAATTCTGGGCGCAGAAACCAACTGTTAATCGATTAACCAATTTGTGTCTGCTTTTGGTTAATCGATTAACACTATAAAAACGGCAAAAAATTAATTTGAAAGTTGCAAAATCCTTGATCAATAATTTCTTCAAACACCTCATGATCAAGGATGCAATTGTGCATGAAAAATCAAGTAAAATAATAGCAAATAACACCAATGGATCACAATTTGCAAGATCCAAAAATCAAACAACAAGAATCAACAATAGATCACATTGTGAAGGATGTATCAAGACCAACAATGGTGGATCAAGAGTTTACCACTTCAAATCTGAAAATACTTCAAATCAAATCCAAGAACCAGACTCCAAAGCCTTGGTCTACAGAAATTGATGGTGAAGAAGTGAATGGATGAAGGTTTAGCTCAAAGATTAGTAAATTCTAATGATGAACTTACTAACTTTCAATGGAGGAAAGAGCTTTGGTGAATTTGGTAGTTGGAGAAAATTGAGAGAGTCAAGAAGAATTTTGACAAGGTGAATTTGACTATCAAAAGTTTGAAGAATGAATTAAATGAGGCCTCTATTTATAGGATTTAGGCTTGGAAATTTTGGTGATTTGGAACCAAAATTATGCTTGGAATTTGAAGTTTGGAGGCAAAATCAAAATCAAGTGGTGATTAATGAGGGTGTATGGTGGGAATTAATTATGATGAGGTAGGGGACTTATTTGGAAGTGATCTAGAATATTCTCATGATGTAATATTTGAAAATTGGTTCCAAAATGCCGCAGGATTTGAATTTCGCACATTTTCTCCAAAAACGCACAGGTTAATCGATTAACCATTTGCAGTGCAAAATGTGTTAATCATTTAACACAGTGAAAAAATGCGAAAATTGGCTTTTTGATGTGCTGTCTTGGCTCTGGCTCGATTCTTCTTGCTTGTCAAAGAAGGCATGAAAATAAACACATGAACCTTGAAGTCTCTTGAATAATAATCAATTAAATCTTGGAAACTCTTGATAAGATGATTTTTGAATTGTTTGCAGATCAACTTTGACTTTGTTCAGATGAAATTCATTCGAGCTGAAGAACTGATTTTGATATCCTTGATCCAAATTCTTCCTGAAAAAGTTAGTAAAGGAAAAAACAAACACATTTTTTTGGATTTTAATTAATAGTTAGTAAACATAAACAAATACAAACATCAAACAAACAAGAGAACAAGGGTTCTTGGCGATCTCACTCAAGAACAAACCTTCAGAGGAGGGCAAGAGAACCAATGCTTGTGATCTTGTTTGTGGTATGAGATGCAAATGACATGTGGGATCTTAGGGGTAAAAATTAGGGTATTACAGCTGGGCCTTGAGGACTTTTCTGCTCTCATATTGGATGTCGAATTCAGACAGTTCCAACGACCACTTGAGCATTCTGCCGGCCATGTCTGGTCGGCCTAACAATTGCTTCACGGGCTGGTCTGTTCGTACCACGATTGTGTGGGCTAGAAAGTAGTGCCTTAGTCTCCTCGCAGTGTTGATGAGGGCCAAGGCTACTTTCTCTATCTGTTGATATCTCAGCTCTGGTCTCTGCAGCGCTTTGCTCGTGAAGTTTATGGGTTTCTGCCCATCGGGCGTTTCACGAATGAGGGCGGCGCTAATGACCTCGGTCTTCACGGCGAGGTAGAGATATAGGGTTTCGTCGTTGTCTGACCAAGAGAGAACGGATGATTCTGACAATGCTCGTTTTAGGTGGATGAGAGTCTGGTCACATTCCTCCGTTCATTCGAAAGCTGCCTCCTTGCGGAGGAGTTTGAAAAAGGGCAATGCGTGTTGAGCAGACTTCGCCACGAAACGGGATAACGAAGCGAACATCCCGTTGAGGGATTGGATGAACTTCTTTGAGTTTGGTGTGGGGAACTCAGAGAAGGCCCTGCACTTATTGGGGTTAGCTTCAATTCCCTGTTCTGTTAGATAAAAGCTGAGGAATTTGCCGGCTCGTACACCGAACATGCACTTCTCCGGGTTGAAACGCATCTGGTACTTCCTGGCCTGCTCAAGGCCGTGTGATCGGATTCCTCGTGGGACTTCACGGTCATATCGTCCATGTAGACTTCGAGCATGTTCCCGATTTCTCCCTGGAAGACCTTGTTCATCATTTGTTGGTAGGTAGCACCAACGATTTTCAAGCCGAAGGGCATTAAGGTGTAGTAATAGTTGCCCAATTCGGTCATGAAGACTGTGTACCTTTTGTCTCTTTTTGCCATGGGTATTTGATTGTAGCCCGAATAGGCGTCCATGAACGATAACAATTTAAAACCAGCGGAATTATAAACTAATTTATTTATATTGGCGAGGGGTATGCATCTATAGGGCAGGCCCTATTGAGATCGGTATAATCAACACACATACACCATTTTCCATTAGACTTTTTAACGAGTACAACATTGAACAGCCAAGTAGTGTACTTGGTGTTGTACCCCAAATTTTACCCTCAGATCCTTTGATCCTTTACATATCATGCTAAGTCAGTAATTTTTGCATTTTTAGTCAAACATTTTATTGATCATATTAATCATGCATTTTGGCCGATTTTTGACATTTACTTGCCATTTTCTTTTTTGTTTATTTTATTGTTATGTAGACAATTTTCGTAGCTTATTTAAATTTAATCTAGTTTAAATTCAATATAGTACTTTTTTTAGTTAATTCATTCTCAGCTTAATTATTTTAAATTTAGCTTATTTTATTTTAATTTAAGTTTGATTTAGTTTATTTATAATTTGTAGTGTATTTGTAATTTATTTTAATTATCGTTTAGTTTTTAATTTTAGTCTAGTTAAATTAGATTAAATTCTATTTTAGTTTACTTTAATTTCAACCTAAATTTATTTAGTTTAAGTTTAGTAATTTAATTTAATTATAGTTTGATTTCAATTTTAATCATAATTATAGTTTTTTATTTAGTTTGTGTTTTTTATACAGTTTTATTTTATTCAAATTCAGTTTTAAGTTTCTTATTAAAAAATACCAAAAATATATGTTGTTAATTTTTCTGAACTTTTTATTGTCATTTAGTCCAAAGCCTCTTTCCACTCTTCATTCACACACAAGATACCTTGGAACCAAAAGCCTCTCCCACCATACTGCTTCACAATCCACAACAATCCATGCCAAAACTCCAACACGCCACATCCCATACAGCTGCAATAATGCGTACAAATCGCACCAAAAGCCAAAAGCCTACTACTACCAATTTCACACAAAACCAGCTTGCACAACTTGCCAGCACATTCTGCTACAACTCGTACGATCAAGCAAAAAGCCACACACCACGCGCAAACTATACAACAGCAGAAGTAACTTCAAATCTTCAGCAAATATTTTCACAGCCTATGCCCAACCTGCTGTTTGATTTGCAGAAAAGAAGACCTTTACACTCCCTTGCTACTCACACCACTCTCTCCGTATAGCCTCTCTTAAAAATCATAATCGATATCCCTCAGACGGACCAGGACTTCAGGCCCTCCCAATATTCAATCTTACCTTTAAAAAAAAAGAAAAACTTTCATTCAACTGAGACACAGAACTTCAACAACATTAACCCTTCATCAGTTTCCATCTCCACGCGACAACATCACTTTTCTTCATTCTCGTTAATACCTCTCCTCTTCTTCCAACAGCCGTAATAACACCAGTCACCATCCATGAACATAGGTGTTCCACCATCACCAATCCTCCTTCAAATTCAAATCGCAAAACCCTAGTCTCTTTCAACCTTCCTTCCCTTTGATATCTTCCAGCGAATCCTCAACCTTCATATTTTTTCCTTTCGCTCTCCAAAACCTTCTGCTAAACATTCAAGCCATCATCACATCCACCGTTCTTCAACACAACAACCTTCATCTAACCCTTCATCAACACCAGAAACCAAATCACCGTCACCACCTCACTCGCTCATTTCCCAAACCGACATTTCAGCTATTAACCTTCGACCTTCCTCCTTCAAACCCAAGCAAAACAACCAAAACGCACAACACAACTCCGTCGGAAAAGCGCTTCAAACACATAGCCACCGCGAGCGAGAAGTTGGAGAACGCACATGGGGGGAGTTTCGATCGGAGCTTCGCACGGAAAGGAAATCGCAATCGCGAGGGAGATAGAGATCCACCGAGAGTAAGATGAATGAGACAGGTTTTCTCATTTGACCGTGTGCAGAGTTTACCATGTTGTTGTTGTTGTTCTGGGTTCTCTCTTTTTCGTTAGTGTGGAAGTGGCAATGTTGTTTTTTAGGGTTGTCATAATCTGTCTTCTTTTTCTTTTCTTCACTCAACCGAACCGGTTAGCTATGACACCATCACCCAATCACTATATACCCTTTCCAAGATTTATTATTTTGTTTTAATAACCTTGATTAGTCATTCTGCTAATTATTTTGGTTTTGTTAATAATTCTTTTTTTAAAAAATAATTTTTTGTCTTTGTTAATAATACTTATTTAATCATTTTGCTTTATTTTGGTTTTGTTAATAATTATTTCGGTTTTGCTGACAATGTATTAATAATTATTTTGTTTGTTAATAATTTTGTTAGCAACTTTGTTAATTATCTTGTAAAATTTTTATTTTGTTATTTATTTTCCTATTTATTTTATTTTAAAGAAAATCTCAAAGAATATATTTTCTTTATCTTTTTTTTTATTAATCTTTAGAATTCAAAACATTTAGGTTTCATTTAGTCATTTTCGTTGTCAATCTAACTACTAATTTAGAACTTGACTTGTTTCTGTAACTTAGGGCTTTGGCGTTTCCTATCTGAATTTATGTTTTTGATTCTTAATCTGATCATTCTTCTGTTCATACCTTACGTACTTCATTCATTCATGACTCGATCTTATTGTCTCGTTTAAATGACTGCTCCATTATTTGGGCCTATGACATTACCCACATCTTAATTTTTTGATTTATTCAAGTCACTAAAAATCATGATTTATATGAGACCATTTTATTTTTGTTGGTCAATGAAGATCTAAATCTTTATTTAGATGAGACCGATTTTTATGTTTATTTCGAGCTCGTTTCTTTATTTTCTGGCCAATGACATAAAAACATCATAATTTGTTGATTATTGCAAATCAATGAATTTTGATTATATGAGGCCATATTTTTCTTTCTTGTTGTTGGTCAATGAAATTCTAATAAAGGGATCTTCGATTTATCGATCTAAATCCTTGATTTAGACGAGACCAACTTTATTTTCATTTTAAGTCCATTGTCTTTACTTTTGGGGCAATGATCTCACAAAAATCATGTTTTGTTGATTTATCAAAATCAATAAATCTCTTGATTAGTATGAGACCACCTTTTATTTATTTTTATTGGTCGATGAAAGTTAAATATCGAGATTATCGATTTACTGATATAAATCTTGATTAAATACGAGACCAATTTTATTTTTCATTTTAACTCCATCTTGTTTCTTTATTGTGGCCGATGATATTACAGAAATCACGACTTAGTCGATTTATCAAATTACTAAAAGTCGTGATATGTATGAGGCCACCTTCGTTATTTTATCGGTCGATGAAAGTCGAATATCATAGATTATCGATTTCTCGATTAAATCATGATTAAGACGAGACCGACTTTATTTCTACTTCATTCTATTTTTTCTTATATCTTCATTTTCATTTTGACCGATGAAGTCTTTCTATTCACGAACGTTGTTAGCGAAGCGACGAACCTTCATTATTTCAAATCTGTAGTGAGTGATCATTGAGATTTCTTTCTATACTTTGAGATCGTGATAGGTTACCTTCGACTAATCAACGAGAGTTTGTGACTCAAGACGAGGCCTCCACCTTTTCTTTTCGTGTGGCACGATTTCCTTGGAGAATGATCCTCAATATCACTTCTCCATCGTGTCTTAACACGAAGATCGAATTGTACATCCTCCTATAGCATGGTCTTCCTCCTAGACCGTGCTACGGCGGTTTAGCGCTACATTGGGCCCGATTCATTAATCCAATAAATTAATCATTAACCACTGTCTTTACTTTCAGTCAGTATATCTTGATTTATTTTTGCTCATATTATACTTGTTCATATTCATATTGTTCACTGTATATTCATACTTGACTCATTTGACCCTCCTTCCAAAGAAAAGTTTTTCACTTTGACTCCTAAGTCACAATCCATTCCCATTTCACCTTGGCCTCATAAGAGCCCTTTTCCTCATAGTTTAGTAATAGGATGGAGTTATCATGAACTCCATGTGATTCTCACCATCATGAGAACTCACTTTACCTTTTACTCAGACTTACAAAGTTATCATGAACTCTGTGTGGTTCTCACTATCATGAGAATTCACTTCCTCCCTTCATAACGTAGACTTAGAGAGTTATCGTGGACTCTATGTGAGCTTATGCTCCTTCCTTTTGGAACGTTGGCCATAGTCAATGTTTCCTTTTCTTTCACCCTTAGTTAGGTGAACTACGGTTGCTCTGATTCTTTAGCCAGATACGTAGGCACAAGATGCAAAGTCTTGGCGAGCAAACTTAGTGTACATATCCCTAGGTCCTTACCTTAGTACAAATTTCTTAGCAAGCAAACATAATATAACACAAACTTAAACAAGAGGTTCCTGTAGAGTACTACGGATACTTAGGGTGCTAATACCTTCCCTTAGTATAACCAACCCCCGAACCTTAGATCTCCCCCCTTTAGGTTTTTCTAACGATGTTGAACATTTCCTTTGGATAAATCAAAGTCGGTTGTAAAAGAAATATGATGCAAGTTAATTAATAGCTTGATATCCGATTTTCACCGCAACAGAAATGACGACTTCACTGGGGATACTTTTGAGGGTTAAGCCCACCTTGTTTTTGTTTATGATATTTATGTTTTCCTGCTATACTTGTATATATCTGTATATGTCTGTATACCTGTTTTGTTTGGGTTCTTCTGTGTGCAGGGTGCTACTATTGAGTAGTGAGATAAGTCCTAACCCGGACTTGAGTGCACTTATTATAGGACGATGGTATATTCAAGGAGGCTTTGAGGGAGTCGATTCCTGAAAAAGTTGACTTAAGACACCATCACTCAGTTGAGGTCCTCTTGAGAGTTTAGTCACATTGAACGATTCTATTCGTGAAAACGTTACTACTCTCGATCTAGGTGCCTGTGATTCTGAGGACCGTAGTTACCAAACCCCACTTGGCCTTTTAGGATGTAGTGCGGTGACCATGAGGGAGTCTATTTCTGAAATGGTTGTCACGCGATACTACACTCAGACGAGATTCTCTTGAGAATATTATTGATTACCAAGTTAATTGGGAAGTCGATAATATCCGAAAGATGGATTGTCGACTCTGGGAACCTTTTCAGAATCCTGTTCTGCAGATGAAAACCCATAGTACATACCTTCTGGGATGGGTAGACCATGGCTCCATGCTCGTGATCTTTATATATAGGCTCTCTCTTGTTTGCGTGTGTATATCTGTGAATATCTGTATATGTGTGTTTGTGCATACATTCGTCCACGCATGAGACCCCTAAATCTAGGGCTTGTGTGCTATTGTGTGTACATATATCTATGTTTTTGTGTGCCCGTGTTTTGTACATTGCATACATCTCATCGCATTCATTGATGGTTTCAAGGAACTCAGACGTTCTTTTCCTTGCAAAGATCCTTAGAGATCACGGATTTTTAAAACAAAACTCTTCAGTTTTCCAAAATGTTTGCAGCTCGCCTTTGAGTTCCTTGAAACCATTTGGCTTGCATTAGCATTACATTGCATTTGCATTTCTCAGCCTCGAGTCTCATCCGTCCTCTGTCTATAACCCAACTTGACTTCCCGAAGCCATCATTGGACTTAAAGTAGCTTTTGAAGGATCATGGACTCAGAAGAGCAGAACCAATTTGTAACTAGAGCGGATTTCGACCTGTTGAGAAACCAGTTGGATCAGATTATGATAGCCTTGGCAAAAAAAAAAAGATGACAGCATTCAAAGGACTTCTGTGAACGACGTTGCCCAAGCTCAACCTGTACAGATTCCTGTTGAGACCAGCTTGGCAAATCAAGAAGGAAATTCCAGTTCCCCGAAGCCGGCAAACTTTTGGCTGTTTAGCATTTTGTTGTATTTTCTTTGCATGTTTGAATTTATATTTGCTTATAAGCATTGTTATACTTTCAAATTGGCAAGATTAATGAATTGTTTATGCATCTTTTGATTAAGTCCATTCGTTTCACTCATTTACTTTTGTGTTCATAAAAAAAAACACAGAACAATTTTTTCTCATATCAATTCTTTGTTCAAGTAAAGATTGGGGAGGATGGTGAAAATATTATCCATAATTGTTGTGGTATGCTTTCAATTAAACCTCGCCGAGGATGTAAGGCATTGTTTCAATTCCCAAACACTGGAGAAATAAGGAAGATAATCCCTCGTTAACCCTTCGAGCCTAGAAGTAGGAGTTTTCTTTCTTTACACACAAAAAATCCGTTAAATCTCAACCTTGGGGCAGAGTAGTTCTCAGTTTAACTTGGTTATGCATTCGAATGCAAGCGCTTCATGCAAGACACCAGTCAGCTCTCTTAAATCAAATGGGTTAGCGTTTGTACAAGTTATTCCTCCAAACAGCAAATAAGGAAGGATCGTTGAAAAAATCCTTAATCAAAGAATGAGCCGAGTCCCTTTCAAGGCAAAAGCCAAGAAAGATGGGAAGCCCAAAAAATTTGCCTTATACAAAAGAACTTGTACAACAGCCAAGAAGAGGCCTCAAAACCTCAATCAAAGACAAGAAGAGGTATCATAACCTCAACCAAATCAAAAGTAGAGGTATCATAACTTCAACCAAAAAGAAGAGGTCTCAAAATCTCAATGAAGACAAAAAAGGAGACCTCATAATCTAAAAATCTCAGCAATAAAGGATAACCAAATGTTGTAAGGGAGTATTAACTACCAAAGGTGTCTGAATCATCAATTATCATCAGCTCAATTCCTAGCCTATGGGAATCTGAATGTGTAGCCTAAGTTAACTGAACGTAGGATTGGAGTTCATCATGAAGATGGGGTGGGTACAAATAAATTTTGAGCCTTTATCCTTTGTTTCATAAACCGTGAACCAAGCCACGTTACAACCCTTAAAAGACCTAATTGAGGTAAGGTTATTTCGAAAGCATACTACAACAAGGTTGATTAACCTGACTCCTAATGATCTTTGCTAATTGCGTGTGTTGATCACTTCATCTGCCTGCCATCAATGGCTAGATACACCTTTGTTTTAATCATTTAATCATTCCACTATGTGTGTTTCATCAATAAACTTTGTTTTTCAAAAGCTTGCATGAAGTTTGCATTAAAATTGCCAATTTTTAATGAACAATACTTGTTTGCAAAACAATTCAATATCAAAAGAATCCCAACAAATGCAGTCAGCTAAGGAATTTGACTTGATAAAGGAAGCTCAGTCAAGGAGCAACCAAACAGAAGGTTCTGCAAATCCACCATCTCAATAGCCAAGAATTATGGGCAGAACTCTTCAAAAGTTCAGAATATTAGGGCAATCCTTCTTGAGGTCATCTTATGACAAGTTTGTTTCAAGGAAAGGACTTCAACGACCCACCAACAGGGGCAAGGGTGTTCCCAGTTGTTTCTACCACCACTCGTGGACTCTGTATTTCAAATACCATTAATCAGAGGTAATCAGGTCGAGATTCAACAAATCTCTAAAAGACAACCATTCTGGGATATCTCCTTCACAGACCAACCAAGCTAACAGGGGCAAGTTTGTTCCCCAGTTGTCAACAACCTATCCGGGCGACTAGTTCAAGGACTTTGTCGTGCAAAGGCAGTCAATCAGGGGCAGTCAGGCTGAAATTCATGAATCTTTCCAAGAGTTTGAAGATATTGAAACACCTTGTATGCCAATTCTTCTGTAAAATCCTCTTGATGTATTCTTCTGACAGACCATGTACTCTGGGGCAGATGAGTCATGCAGAACTACTCAGCTTTTGTGGTGTCTCTGCCAGCTCCCAGTAAGTTGTCTCTTCAGCTAATCTTGGCACTTCCCAATGGATCTCTTCTCTCCAGTGAAGAAATCAAGCTCATGATGACAATCCTAGTGAAGTCATGATGCTATACCAGTGGAGTACTCTTTCCCCAGAGAAGGTCATAACCTTGAAGTAGAGCTGCTTCATCTGCAAGTTCATCCCCAGTAATGGTCCAATCTGATGAGCTTGGCTGGGTATCCTCGTCGAGATGTTTATTTCATCTCCAGTTTCGCTTCTTGTCTGTTTTGTCAGCATAAGCTTAAGCATGGCATACATGCATTCTCATATGCATAACATCTTAGCATTTTTGCTTCCCATTCCGGTGCTTACCTGTTTTGTTCACTTTGGTGTTTATCTCCCCAAGTGACTGGGTTTGTCTATCCTCTCCAATAGAGTTGTCAACCCTAAGCATAAAGTGCCCATTCTTTCTGAATTCCCCACAGAGTTCGATCCTCGTGGATGATGGTTGGTTCAGTTATCTTTTCCACATATGGATAAGATAAGTTCCCATTTGAGTTCATTCCTCAATTGGAGTCTTGTTTGACCGTTTCTTTCTAGCTTGTTCCTAGATTGAACTTTGATCCATGGCACATGTGGTTTCCGAACCTACTTTTGAGTGTGCATTTATTTTGCACTCTGTCTCGCAGAAGAATCTTTTACAGATCCTCATTGAAGACAATTATTCCTCCAGCAGTGTTATAATACCAACATCTCTTAAGAATTTATACCCAACAACAAGTGACAATCTCCTTGAGAAGCTTGTTTTGCTATCATTACCTCTACAACGATAAGTGGTCATCTCTCACGAGAAGCTTATTCGTCCTTGGTTTCATTCATACTTCTACAGTTACCAATGGTGTCACCTTCAGTCAGTCATTTTTCATCAACCTGTTTGATGTGATCCCTATTTGAGGTTTTCCTTTCCGTCAATCTGTTTGATGAGGTGTTCTGAGTTCAGGTTCTATACCCTCAGATTTGTTTTGTTTCCTTCCCGTTAATCTATTTGATGAGGTGTTCCGAGTTCAGGTTCTATACCCTCGGATATGTTTTGTTTCCTTCCCGTCAATCTATTTGATGAGGTGTTCTGAGTTCAGGTTTTATACTCTCGGATATGTTTTGTTTCCTTCCCGTCAATCTATTTGATAAGGTGTTCCGAGTTCAGGTTCTATACCCTCGAATTTGTATTATTTCATTGCCGTCAATCTATTTGATGAGGTGTTCCGAGTTCAGGTTCTATACCCTCGTATTTGTATTATTTCCTTGCCATCAACCTTTTGATGATGTGAACCTTCAGATATGCCTTTTTCCTTGCCATCAAGATTCTTGATGATGTGATCCCTGTTTTTGTTCCTTGCCGTCAGCCCTTGTTGTAACCATAATTGATAGTCCCCAGGAAGTCTAATCTTCGTTCATGTAACCCCGGTATTGACCTATCTGGTACTTAATCATCTCATTTGGATACCTAAAAGCCCAGTAACTACTGGCATTGTTAACTTTTGAACATTCTTGTTCGAATCGAGTCGAACCTGAACCGAGTCTTTGTTTGAATCGAGTCAAACACTGACCATCTCTGAGTCCTTTGTTTTAAACTGTTCTTGTTTGAATCGAGTCAAACCTGAACCGAATCTTTGTTTGAATAGAGTCAAACACTGACCATCTTTGAGTCTTTTTGTTTAAACCGTTCTTGTTCGAATCGAGTCGAACCTGAACCGAGTCTTTGTTTGAATCGAGTCAAATATTGCTTTTATTTCAGTTTGTTCCTGCTTGAATCGAGTCAAGCTTGAACCAAAAGTCCAATTATTGTTGGCACAGTCTTTGTTTGAATCGAGTCAAACATTGCTTTTATTTCAGTTTGTTCCTGCTTGAATCGAGTCAAGCTTGAACCAAAAGTCCAATTATCGTTGGCATAGTCTTTGTTTGAATCGAGTCAAACATTGCTTTTATTTCAGTTTGTTCCTGCTTGAATCGAGTCAAGCTTGAACCAGAAGTCCAATTATCGTTGGCACCGTCTTTGTTTGAATCAAGTCAAACATTGTCTTAACTTCAGTCTGTTGTTGTAAAACGTTCTTGTTTGAATCGAGTCAAACCTGAACCTAACTTTCCGGTTATTATGGACCATTCTTTGTTTGAATCGAGCCAAACGTTGTCTAAACTTCAGGTTATAGTGAACCCATTATTTGAATCCTTTTTCAAAATCCAGCCCATACTGGTACCTTCACCAACTTAAATTGGTATCTTATTCAGCCCAAATTGGTGGATACTGACATATCACTTCTGAGTCCAATCCTTGTTTGCACTTTAATCTAGTTCTCGGCAGAAGTTCAGTCATTATCATTATCTCTTTGAAAGTCCTTATGATTGATCATCATTTGGCGCGCAGAGTTTGTCACTATCTCTTCTGGCTTTTCTTGAAGATCCCGTTTGAACTCTTCAGTATAAGAAATTCCTATAAAATCTTTGTAGGATGTTTATCCTTTTATTTTAAACTGGTCCCCAGTGGAGATCGTGTCTTCTTTCTGTTTTCATGCCCAGTAAGAATGTATTTCATTTCCCTAGTGTCGTCCGGTTACATTTGAACCTGCCGTCCATTTTCCCTGGATCTGTCCCCAGTGGAGAATACCTCTCTGACTCCTATCTCCAGTGAGGACCTGTAGGGTTTCCCCTCAGTTTCATTTTCTATCCCCAGTGTTTCCTCGGAGTCTCCCCAGTGAGTCTCTTTTGTTGGTTAGCCTGTATCCTTAGTGAGTTTCTTTCTCGTGGATACTAATTTTCATCCTTCCCCGGTGTAGCTCACCTGTGATTGTGTGACTTGTTTTTCTTCATTTTTGCATCATCATGGCATCGTACCATAGTACTGGTTCATGGCATGTCCGCATCTTAGGCTAGTTCTCTCCATATCATTGCATATTAACGTATCTAAGGGCAAAATTTTCGGTTATCTATATTTAAATATCTTGCACCATAATTTCCATTTCTCATGTCATCCGGTGAAGATATTTAAATAGGGGCAACTGTTGTACCCCAAATTTTACCCTCAGATCCTTTACATATCATGCTAAGTCAGCAATTTTTACATTTTTAGTCAAACATTTTATTAATCATATTAATCATGCATTTTGGCCGATTTTTGACATTTACTTGCCATTTTCCTTTTTGTTTATTTTATTGTTATGTAGACAATTTTCGTAGCTTATTTAAATTTAATCTAGTTTAAATTCAATATAGTACTTTTTTTAGTTAATTCATTCTCAGCTTAATTATTTTAAATTTAGCTTATTTTATTTTAATTTAAGTTTGATTTAGTTTATTTATAATTTGTAGTGTATTTGTAATTTATTTTAATTATCGTTTAGTTTTTAATTTTAGTCTAGTTAAATTAGATTAAATTCTATTTTAGTTTACTTTAATTTCAACCTAAATTTATTTAGTTTAAGTTTAGTAATTTAATTTAATTATAGTTTGATTTCAATTTTAATCATAATTATAGTTTTTTATTTAGTTTGTGTTTTTTATACAGTTTTATTTTATTCAAATTCAGTTTTAAGTTTCTTATTACAAAATACAAAAATATATGTTGTTAATTTTTCTGAACTTTTTATTGTCATTTAGTCCAAAGCCTCTTTCCACTCTTCATTCACACACAAGATACCTTGGAACCAAAAGCCTCTCCCACCATACTGCTTCATAATCCACAACAATCCATGCCAAAACTCCAACACGCCACATCCCATACAGCTGCAACAATGCGTACAAATCGCACCAAAAGCCAAAAGCCTACTACTACCAATTTCACACAAAACCAGCTTGCACAACTTGCCAGCACATTCTGCTACAACTCGTACGATCAAGCAAAAAGCCACACACCACGCGCAAACTATTCAACAGCAGAAGCAACTTCAAATCTTCAGCAAATCCTTTCACAGCCTATGCCCAACCTGCTGTTTGATTTGCAGAAAAGAAGACCTTTACACTCCATTGCTACTCACACCACTCTCTCCGTACAGCCTCTCTTAAAAATCATAATCGATATCCCTCAGACGGACCAGGACTTCAGGGCCTCCCAATCTTCAATCTTACCTTTAAAAAAAAAGAAAAACTTTCATTCAACTGAGACACAGAACTTCAACAACATTAACCCTTCACCAGTTTCCTTCTCCACGCGACAACATCACCTTTCTTCATTCTCGTTAATACCTCTCCTCTTCTTCCAACAGCCGTAATAACACCAGTCACCATCCATGAACATAGGTGTTCCATGTAACGCCCCGATTTATTTAACCGTATTTAATTATTCTATTTATGTGAAATTTTGTGAATTGTGTGATTTATTGTGTTTCATGTTAAT
This sequence comes from Lathyrus tuberosus, assembly GCA_022829125.1. Classification (NCBI taxonomy): domain Eukaryota; kingdom Viridiplantae; phylum Streptophyta; class Magnoliopsida; order Fabales; family Fabaceae; genus Lathyrus; species Lathyrus tuberosus. The sequence continues at coordinate 8,250,987 of JALAZF010000254.1, forward strand.
GCATCATGTTTGGGCATTGAGAGTTTTGTGGCATAAATGTGTCACATTTTGAACTAACAGCCACTGGTGGAAGTTAGTGTTATTTTTGGTTATGTCACGTTTTGCACTTGAGTTCCACTGGTGGAAGTTAGTGTTATTTTTGGTTATGTCACGTTTTGCACTTGAGTTCCACTGGTGGAAGTTAGTGAGTTTTTGGCCTTTTTGTTATGTGTTGCCTTATATTTAGGAATTTTAATATTATGTGAAGTGATATGAAGAGCATGAATTTAATTTAGTGTTATTTGAGCACGACAGGTGGATTTTTTTGAATTGTGTAAATTAAATGAGTTTTACCTGTTAATTGGATAATTTCTCTGATAGGTAAAATATTTGCAATAAATTATAATTTCTTTTCAACTTTTATTTCTCGAAATATATTTCATCGGTATGTTTATGTTTTATCGCATTTTGAGAGCGTTTGGGAGATATTTGAGCTGAGGAGTATTTTGGTCTTTTTGGGGGTAGATATTTTATAAAAAGAAAGAAAAGAGAGAAAAGATAGTAAGGAAAAGAAAAAGAAAGAAGAGAAAGAGAAGAGAAGAGAAAAGAGAGGAAAGAAAAGGGAGAAGAGGAAAAGTGGAAAAATCGAGAATTCATCCGTTTAAAGCGCGAATAATCGGGTAAGGGTGAGAAGTTTCAATTATATTTCGATTGTGTATGTATATGTGTATGTTTTCTTGGAATGTTTGCTTGTTTTTCATAGTTTTCATTTCTAGGTTGAAAATTATAGAAATGAATAGAAATCGATGTTTTCACGGACGAAAGTCGGAATAAATTGCGTAGTTGTGTCGAGTAATGTTAGGCCGTGATCGAGTATGCTTGTTTTATCGAATTTGGTTGATTTTGTAAGTTTTTGCATTTTTGGAGATTTGAGGGTTTAAGATTCGGATTGAAATCGAAAGTCGTAGAATTCACGTTTGATGGTTCCAAATCACTACTATATGTTTGGTATGAATGAGTATGTGTTTGTTTCGAAAAAAATAATTGAATCGGTCGGATTTTCGGACAAAATTGCTCAAACCCGTAGCAGCCCGCAAGGAATTTTCTGGTTTTTGGCAAAACTTCAAAAATTCATAACTCTTGAACCGTAAGTCGATTTTGACCCCCGTTCGAAGCGTTGGAAAGTTAACGAGATGTTCTTTCTAGGAAAAATAGTTTTGAGGTCTGTATATGGTTCAATTATAGCAGAAAATTGAAACCGTATTGTTGTGTTAATTTTTACCGTCGTGAATGCGTGCGATTGAGGTGTTATCGTGCAATATGCTTTTGTTATATAACGTATAGCTTGTGTGTACTGTTATACGATGTGTTGTGGGTAGCCTTATGGCGTGAATCATAGATTGTGAAAATTATTGTGAATTGTGGCCTTTTGGCAAATAAATGCATTGTTTAAATTAAATGTAAATGCATGTTAATTGTGAAAGAGTTCGTTGCCGTTTGGGTGGTAAAGCGATGCTCGTTGCCGTTTGGTGTAATTGATGTGAATTGGTGTGAATGCATATGATAATATGCTTGTTGTTGTGATTTGTGGTTAATGATGAATGCATTGTTTGAATTGATTTTCAATGCATGATTATTGATGTTGAAATGGTTCACATGGTTGTATATATGTATGCCTTGGATTGTCATGAGTCATTTGTATGCCAAGCATCATGATATGCATTGTTGTGACGTCCTGAGTGACGGTTTGGTTCCAGAGGGAATCCGCTATAACATCGTGTGCCTATGTGAGGACCTAAAGCGATGGTTATAGACGATCGTGTGCCCATGTGGGGACCTAAAGCGATCGGATTGTGTGCTCATGTGGAGACCTAAAGCAATCCATAACGTCGTGTGCTCATGTAGAGACCTAAAGCGACGGGTGAACATCGTATGCCCGACGGGGTGTTACCTGAGCGACCCTCAGTAACGAGCGATGGTTTCAATAGTTCCTGAGTGAACTGGTGATGAGACATGAAATGTTGGAAGTCGCTACCGCATGGCATTTGCATAGTGTCGTTGTGTCGGTCTCTGTGTATTTGCATAAATCATGGATTCATTATGTGTGAGAATTGTGAATGGATGCATTATGTGTGGAAACTCATGAATGGATTGATTGTGTGAATATGTTATTATGTGAGCATAACTGATATATGCTATGTGTTCGGATTGTCGGAAATATGTTATGCATCTGTGGTTTGCTATATGTATTGGTATGTGATGTGTGAGGTGAGAATAACTGTGTATGTGATTTTTATGTGTGTTTGTATATTATTACGCAATCTTGATTTTAGTTGTTATTTCTCACCCTTCTGCTGTGGTTTGTTGCTCTATGAGGCAATTGCAGATTTGTGTCTTGGAGGCTTTTGTGAAGATTAGTTCTCCATCTGTTTGTCGGTCTTGGTGTCTGCTCTGATACGTGTAACGCCCCGATTTTGATTATTCCATTATTGTTGAGTCTTTTGTTTTAATTGGATGATAAATTATTTTATTTGTTAATTGGTGTGTTAAATGTTATTTTACCGTTTTTGAGAGTTTTCGGGGAAATTAGAATGGAGGGTATTTTAGACTTTTCTCAATTAATCATAAGTTAGAAATTTTGTGGAGTTAGAATTCTCTGAGAAAAATGAATTAATTGATTTAGTGGAAAATGAGAGAAAAGAAATAGAAAAGAAAGAAAATAGATAGAAAAGAGAAAGAAAAGGGAAATAGAGAGGAAAAGGAGAGAAAGAAAGAAGAGGAAGAGAAAAGAAGAAGAAAAGAGAAAACCAAGAAAAATCAACCTCTAGGAATCGATTTAATCGGGTAAGGGTGTGAAACATTGTTATCTTATCAATGTATGGTATTATGTATGATTATGTATGTGTGTATTGGATTGGTTGTGGTGTTTTCATAGTTTTCCATTTTAGGTCGATAATGAGAAATCGATGTTTTCGCGGTTGGAAATCGACGAAAATGTGGTAGAATGCTTGTTGCCATGATTAGATTGAGTTCTGATGGATGTATGTTGTTTTGAAAATGTTTTGGGTTGAAAAATAGGGTTTTTGGGTTTTCAACAGCGCTGGGGGATTCTGAGTTTTCGCAGGTTCGCCTAGCGAACCAATCATCGAAGGGTAGCGAATGTTCGCTACGGGTATTCGCTTAGCGAAGGCATCAGCGAAGGTTCGCTAGAGTGTTCGCCTAGCGAACTTTGGGTGTTTTTGGCTCTGTTTGGTTCTGACTTGGTTCGCCAAGTGCTCGCCTAGCGAACTTTGTGTCTGTTTTTAGCTAACATTTGGTTCGCTGGAGCATTCGCCTAGCGAAGGAGCTAGCGAATGCTCGCGAGGGATGTTCGCCTAGCGAAGGAGCTAGCGAATGCTCGCGGGGGAGGTTCGCCCAGCGAACAGTGCTGTTCGTGTAATTTTGCTTTCTGCATAACTTTTGATCTGTGGTTCGGTTTGAGGCGTGGTTTGATGCGTTAGAAAGCTTATGGAATGTTCTTTCTTAATATGATGAATTGGAAATTATTAGCCGATTAAATAAGTCGGATAAGTCAGAAATAGTGCTATTTAGCGACTTTTACCGTTTTGACGGTGTGTTTGAATGTGAATCGTACAATAGTGCATTGACGTGAATGTATGTAGATGGTATGTGATTGTATGAGATGAATGCATGTATATATTGTGAATATGTATGCATTTCAAGAATGTCTGGAGTCATTATCATGTGTAGCATAATGATGTGCATTCTTGTGCTGAGGGATTCTAATGAGAATCCGCTATAACATCGTGAGCCTCTCTCGGTGGAGGTGTGAGCGACGGTTATAGGCGATTGTGAGCCTCTCTTGGTGGAGGTGTGAGCAATCGGGTTGTGAGCCTCTCTTGGTGGAGGTGTGAGCAATCGGGTCGTGAGCCTCTCTCGGTGGAGGTGTGAGCGATCCATAAACACTGTGAGCCTCTCTTGGTGGAGGTGTGAGCGGTGGGTGAACATCGTAGGCCCGACGGGGAGTTACTTTGGTAACGAGCGATGGTTCCAGCAGAAGTTCCTGAGTGAACTTGAGATGATTGAGTCGGTACCGCATTGCATTTGCATAGAGTCGTGAGTCAGTCTCTATGATTTGCATTTATCATCTTTAAATGATGCATTGGTGAATAAACAGTTGTGTACGTTTATGTGGAATGATAAGAATTGTGAAAGTATGCCTGATGTGTATGCTTGGTTTTATATATATATATATGGATACATTGCGATGTATATGAGTAACTTGTGATGAATTGTGGTGAGAAGGTGAATTATGTGTAATTTTATGCTATTATATATAATTATATGCATTGTTATTATGATAATATTTCTCACCCTTCTACTGTTTTATGATGCTCTATGAGGCATTGCAGAGTAGGTATGCTGGTGGTCTTTTTGTGAAGCGTGTCTTCATTCTTTTGGTTGGTTGGCTCTGATATGTAGCACCGGGTAGCTAGGAGGGCTATGATTCTTTTGTGATACAGTATATATGTATTTTGTTGATAAATGTTTATGTAAACATGGATTATCTTGGTGGATAATACTGGGCGATGTATATATGAATTGATTGTTATTCAATGTTTAGATCTTCCGCTTTTATTCTAAATATTGACATGTGGGTATAAGGAATAAGTTCCTCTGTTGCTAGTTACCCCGCTGTTGCATATCAATTGTGGAGCAGGTGTTGTATGTTTAAATTTTCGTAATTGATGTGACATGCCTCTTTTATACCATGATTGTAATTATACTCTAACGAAATCTTTAATATGTGCCTAAATGATTATTTGGGGGTATAGAAAGGGGGTGTTACATTAAGTGGTATCAGAGCCAGAGTTGAGTCAGTTGTGTCTGTCTTGTTGTTGTGTTGGTTGAACTGTTGTTTAACCTTGTTGTAATTTTTGGGAATGATCAGAATATGGCTGGTAGAAATGATAATGCGATGGCTGCTGCTTTGGAAGCAATGGCTAGGGCGGTGCAAGGTGCGCCGAACGTGAATGCTAATGACGAGTTCAGGAAGAATCAACCACCGGTTTTCAAAGGAAGATTTGATCCCGATGGTGCTCAACTTTGGTTAAAAGAGATTGAAAGGATCTTCAGGGTCATGGACTGTGCTGAAGAGAATAAGGTGAGGCTTGGGTCTCACATGTTGAAGGAAGAAGCCGACGATTGGTGGGTCGGTATGCGTGAAGTTCTTGAGGTGGATGATGAAGAAGTAACTTGGGATTTATTCCGTACTGAATTCTTGAGGAAGTATTACCCTGAGAGTGTGAAGGGAAAGAAGGAGATGGAGTTTCTTGAACTAAAACAAGGTAGTATGTCGGTGGTGGACTATACTGCTAAGTTTGTGGAGTTGGTTCAATTCCATCCTCATTATGCTGCGATTACTGCTGAGTTCTCAAAGTGTATTAAATATGAGAATGGTTTACGTCCTGAGATTAAACAAGCTGTGGGATATCAAAGGATAAGAAGATTTTTGGATTTGACGGAATGTAGTAGAATCTTCGAGGAAGATAGCAAGGCTCGTTCTACACATTATAAAAGTTTGAATGAGAGGAAGGGAAAGCAACAAGCTAGAAGTGGACCTTATGTGACACCCGCTGATAAGGGCAAGCATAGGGGAAACTTCGAGAGGAGATCTGGAGGAGGAGGTTCTGGTCCCATTAAGTGCTACAAGTGTGGTGAAATGGGTCATAAATCATTTGAGTGTGGGAAGACAGTGGCGAAATGTTCTAACTGTGGAGGCCTTGGGCATGCTACTACAGATTGTAGAAGGAATGTGGTAAAGTGCTATAACTGTGGGGAAATTGGTCACATTAGCCCAAAGTGTCTGAATCCGAAGAAAGCTCCATCCGGTGGGAAGGTATTTTCTCTGGCAGGAACTCAGACTTCGAGTGCAGATCGTCTGATTCGAGGTACTTGCTTTATTAATAGTACACCTTTAGTTGCCATTATTGATACTAGAGCGACTCATTCGTTTATTTCGTCTGAGTGCGCAAAGCGTTTAAATCTTGTGTTGTCTCTGATGGATGGTAAGATGGTTATTGATACTCCAGCAATGGGGTCAGTAACTACGTCTTTGGTTTGTTTGATGTGTCCTTTGACCATTTATGGTAAAGACTTCGAGATGGATCTAGTGTGTTTGCCGTTGGAAGGGTTGGACGTGATCTTGGGTATGAACTGGTTGCAATATAATCGAGTTCATATAGATTGCTATCACAAGTTAGTAAGGTTTCCTTCTTTGGAAGATGATGAATTTGAGAGTTTCCTATCCACTATAGAGTTGAAGAAACTTTTAGCGGACGAAGCTCAATTGTTTGGTTTGTTTGCATCATTGTCGGTGGAGAGTAAAGTTGAGCTTGATGTGTTCCCAGTGGTGTGTGAATTTCCAGAAGTGTTTTCGGAGGATATTACGGATGTACCGCCGGAAAGAGAAGTTGAATTTTCTATTGATCTAGTTCTAGGTACTAGACCGATTTCGATGGCACCGTATCGTATGTTGGCATCGGAATTGGTAGAATTGAAAAAGCAATTGAATGACTTGTTGGACAAGAAATTTGTAAGACCAAGTGTTTCTCCTTGGGGTGATCCGGTATTGTTGGTTAAAAAGAAGGATGGGAGTATGCGGTTATGCATTGATTATCGACAGTTGAACAAAGTGACAATTAAGAACAAGTATCCGCTTCCAAGGATCGATGATTTGATGGACCAATTGGTTGGTGCGAATGTTTTTAGCAAGATTGATTTGAGATCAGGATACCACCAGATTCGTGTGAAAGGAGAAGATATTCAAAAGACGGCATTTAGGACACGGTATGGTCATTACGAATACTCCGTGATGCCATTCGGGGTTTCTAACGCGCCGGGTGTGTTTATGGAATACATGAATCGCATTTTTCATGAACAGTTGGATCGTTTTGTGGTTGTGTTCATCGATGATATTTTGATTTACTCTAAGTCTCAAGAAGAGCTTGAAGAGCATTTGAGGATTGTGTTGCAAATTTTGAAAGAGAAACAATTGTATGCTAAGTTGTCGAAATGTGAGTTCTGGTTATCGGAAGTAAGTTTTCTTGGGCATGTTATTTCCGGTAGTGGTATTAGTGTTGATCCATCCAAGATCGATGCGGTGATGCTATGGGAGGTTCCTAGATCGGTGACGGAGATTCGAAGCTTTTTAGGCTTGGCGGGTTATTATCGGAGGTTTATTGAGGGATTTTCGAAGTTGGCACTTCCTTTAACGCAATTGACTTGTAAAGGAAAGGCTTTCATTTGGGATATTCATTGTGAAGAGAGTTTCAATGAGCTAAAAAGAAGGCTGACAACGGCTCCGATCTTGATTTTGCCTAATCCTAATGAACCATTTGTAGTGTATTGTGATGCTTCATTGGTGGGTTTAGGTGGTGTTTTGATGCAAGATGGAAAAGTGGTGGCATATGCTTCTAGACAATTGAGAGTGCATGAAAAGAATTATCCTACGCATGACTTGGAGTTAGCGGCCGTGGTGTTTGTTTTGAAAATATAGAGGCATTACCTTTATGGTGCGAGATTTGAAGTTTTTAGTGATCACAAAAGCTTAAGATATTTATTTGATAAAAAAGAATTGAACATGAGACAAAGAAGGTGGTTAGAGCTTTTGAAGGATTATGATTTTGGTTTGAATTACCATCCGGGTAAGGCAAATGTGGTGGCCGATGCTTTGAGTCGGAAATCGTTACATATGTCCGCATTGATGATGAGAGAATGGGAACTTTTGGAGGATTTTAGAGACTTGAGTTTGGTTTGCGAAATGACGCCGCGAAGTGTGCGACTTGGTATGCTACATGTTACGAATGATTTTCTTGCAACGGTTAGTGAAAAGCAAAAGTTGGATTTGAAGTTCGTTGATTTGATGATGAATGAGGACGAGGATTTTAAGGTTGATAATTTTGGAGTTTTGAGATTCCGTGGTCGTATTTGTATTCCAGACGATGTGGAGTTGAAAAAGATGATTTTGGAGGAAGGACACCGAAGTAATTTAAGTATTCATCCGGGTGCGAATAAGATGTATCAAGATTTGAAGAAGATCTTTTGGTGGTCCGGTTTAAAGAGAGATGTTGCTCAATTTGTGTATGCGTGCTTAACTTGTCAAAAGTCTAAGGTGGAACATCAAAAGCCTAGTGGATTGATGCAACCGTTGGATATTCCGGAATGGAAATGGGATAGTATATCGATGGATTTCGTTACGGGATTGCCGAATACGCAAAGAGGTCATAATGCTATTTGGGTAATTGTTGATAGGCTTAATAAATCTGCTCACTTTATTCCAATTGATATTAGTTATCCTTTGGAGAAGTTAGCCGAGATTTATGTTCTTGCGGTTGTGAAGTTACATGGAGTTCCTAAGAGTATTGTATCGGATCGAGATCCGAGATTTACATCGAGATTTTGGGTGAGTTTACAAGAGGCTTTGGGTTCTAAGCTAAGATTGAGTTCGGCTTATCATCCGCAAACGGACGGTCAAACCGAAAGGACGATTCAATCGTTGGAGGATTTATTGCGTGCTTGTGTACTCGAGCAAGGTGGTGCTTGGGATGGTTATGTGGCGTTGATTGAATTCACTTACAATAACAGTTTTCATTCGAGTATAAGTATGGCACCATTTGAGGCTTTGTATGGTCGGAGATGCCGAACACCTTTGTGTTGGCATGAAACCGGCGAGAGGACGATAGTTGGACCGGAAATGGTACAACAAACGACGGAGAAAGTGAAGTTTATTCGGGAGAAGATGAAAGCTTCTCAAAGTAGACAAAAGAGCTATCATGACAAGAGAAGGAAAGATCTTGAATTTCAAGAAGGCGACCATGTGTTTTTGAGAGTTACACCGATTACGGGTGTGGGTCGTGCTTTGAAGTCGAAGAAGTTGACTTCTCGTTTTATTGGTCCGTATCAGATTACTTCACGAGTTGGTGTTGTGGCTTACCGTGTGGCGTTGCCTCCGAACCTTTCGAATTTGCATGACGTATTCCATGTTTCGCAACTTCAGAAATATGTTCCGGATTCGTCACATGTTATTCCTATGGACGAGGTAGAAGTGAGAGATAACCTTACGTTGGAAGTTTTACCGGTTAGGATTTTGGACCGTGAAGTTAAGAAACTAAGAGGAAAGGATATTGCGCTTGTGAAAGTAGCGTGGGGAGGCGCGGCGGAAGGCAATATGACTTGGGAACTAGAGAGTGGGATGCGAGAGTCGTATCCGGAGTTGTTTGAATCAGGTATTATTTTCGAGGACGAAAATTTCTAAAGTGGGGGAGAGTTGTAACGCCCCGATTTTGATTATTCCATTATTGTTGAGTCTTTTGTTTTAATTGGGTGATAAATTATTTTATTTGTTAATTGGTGTGTTAAATGTTATTTTACCGTTTTTGAGAGTTTTCGGGGAAATTAGAATGGAGGGTATTTTAGACTTTTCTCAATTAATCATAAGTTAGAAATTTTGTGGAGTTAGAATTCTGTGAGAAAAATGAATTAATTGATTTAGTGGAAAATGAGAGAAAAGAAATAGAAAAGAAAGAAAATAGATAGAAAAGAGAAAGAAAAGGGAAATAGAGAGGAAAAGGAGAGAAAGAAAGAAGAGGAAGAGAAAAGAAGAGGAAAAGAGAAAACCAAGAAAAATCAACCTCTAGGAATCGATTTAATCGGGTAAGGGTGTGAAACATTGTTATCTTATCAATGTATGGTATTATGTATGATTGTGTATGTGTGTATTGGATTGGTTGTGGTGTTTTCATAGTTTTCCATTTTAGGTCGATAATGAGAAATCGATGTTTTCGCGGTTGGAAATCGACGAAAATGTGGTAGAATGCTTGTTGCCATGATTAGATTGAGTTCTGATGGATGTATGTTGTTTTGAAAATGTTTTGGGTTGAAAAATAGGGTTTTTGGGTTTTCAACAGCGCTGGGGGATTCTGAGTTTTCGCAGGTTCGCCTAGCGAACCAATCAGCGAAGGGTAGCGAATGTTCGCTACGGGTATTCGCCTAGCGAAGGCATCAGCGAAGGTTCGCTAGAGTGTTCGCCTAGCGAACTTTGGGTGTTTTTGGCTCTGTTTGGTTCTGACTTGGTTCGCCAAGTGCTCGCCTAGCGAACTTTGTGTCTGTTTTTAGCTAACATTTGGTTCGCTGGAGCATTCGCCTAGCGAAGGAGCTAGCGAATGCTCGCGAGGGATGTTCGCCTAGCGAAGGAGCTAGCGAATGCTCGCGGGGGAGGTTCGCCCAGCGAACAGTGCTGTTCGTGTAATTTTGCTTTCTGCATAACTTTTGATCTGTGGTTCGGTTTGAGGCGTGGTTTGATGCATTAGAAAGCTTATGGAATGTTCTTTCTTAATATGATGAATTGGAAATTATTAGCCGATTAAATAAGTCGGATAAGTCAGAAATAGTGCTATTTAGCGACTTTTACCGTTTTGACGGTGTGTTTGAATGTGAATCGTACAATAGTGCATTGACGTGAATGTATGTAGATGGTATGTGATTGTATGAGATGAATGCATGTATATATTGTGAATATGTATGCATTTCAAGAATGTCTGGAGTCATTATCATGTGTAGCATAATGATGTGCATTCTTGTGCTGAGGGATTCTAATGAGAATCCGCTATAACATCGTGAGCCTCTCTCGGTGGAGGTGTGAGCGACGGTTATAGGCGATTGTGAGCCTCTCTTGGTGGAGGTGTGAGCAATCGGGTTGTGAGCCTCTCTTGGTGGAGGTGTGAGCAATCGGGTCGTGAGCCTCTCTCGGTGGAGGTGTGAGCGATCCATAAACACTGTGAGCCTCTCTTGGTGGAGGTGTGAGCGGTGGGTGAACATCGTAGGCCCGACGGGGAGTTACTTTGGTAACGAGCGATGGTTCCAGCAGAAGTTCCTGAGTGAACTTGAGATGATTGAGTCGGTACCGCATTGCATTTGCATAGAGTCGTGAGTCGGTCTCTATGATTTGCATTTATCATCTTTAAATGATGCATTGGTGAATAAACAGTTGTGTACGTTTATGTGGAATGATAAGAATTGTGAAAGTATGCCTGATGTGTATGCTTGGTTTTATATATATATGGATACATTGCGATGTATATGAGTAACTTGTGATGAATTGTGGTGAGAAGGTGAATTATGTGTAATTTTATGCTATTATATATAATTATATGCATTGTTATTATGATAATATTTCTAACCCTTCTGCTGTTTTATGATGCTCTATGAGGCATTGCAGAGTAGGTATGCTGGTGGTCTTTTTGTGAAGCGTGTCTTCATTCTTTTGGTTGGTTGGCTCTGATATGTAGCACCGGGTAGCTAGGAGGGCTATGATTCTTTTGTGATACATTATATATGTATTTTGTTGATAAATGTTTATGTAAACATGGATTATCTTGGTGGATAATACTGGGCGATGTATATATGAATTGATTGTTATTCAATGTTTAGATCTTCCGCTTTTATTCTAAATATTGACATGTGGGTATAAGGAATAAGTTCCTCTGTTGCTAGTTGCCCCACTGTTGCATATCAATTGTGGAGCAGGTGTTGTATGTTTAAATTTTTGTAATTGATGTGACATGCCTCTTTTATACCATGATTGTAATTATACTCTGACGAAATCTTTAATATGTGCCTAAATGATTATTTGGGGGTATAGAAAGGGGGTGTTACAATACGTAGCACGGGAGTCGGGGAACGATTATGTTATATTTGTATACATTTGTAGGATTTATTTTGTATTATCTTGTTTGTATTTTGGATGTTAACAAACAATTTATTTTGTAAAACAAGTCAGTTATGGATCTTTCCGCTTTATTCCATAATTGACCTTTCCTTTTGTTGGAAAAAGTTTCCCCTTTGAGGGTATTCTATTTTGTGCTATGTATTAAAAATATATGAGCAGGGATGATGTTTTGTTTATTTAAATGTGACATCCTTGTTTCTGTCGGAAAAATAAATTTTTAGTTACTCTGATTTTATTTATGTATTATTTATTCGCGATGAGAATTGGGGTGTTACATTAGTGGTATCAGAGCAGGTCGGTCCGTCCGGCCAAGTTGTTGAGTCAGTTTGTGTGACAGTTGAATACTGTCGATGTTGGTTGTCCCTTAGTACGTGATATGTGTGTGGAGCACTGTCAGTACTTTTTGGTTTTTCTAATCCTTTGTCTTCGGGATTGAGAATGAGATAAGTGGGGGAGAAGCTGGTACTTCTCCAAGATGCTTCAGGTGTGGAGCGTTGGCTCAGTGTGTTGTGAATTGCAAGATTGTAAGTGCTCTTTGGACATTGTGGTTCCCGGTTCCGGAGGGAATGCGGAGGTAAGGTTTATGTCAACTGAGGATTTGTGCCTTAGGTAGTTTTGTGCAGGATGTAAGGGATGCTATTATAGTTTGGTAAAGGCGGTCTATGCCCCATCATGATTGTCGGCTGTCTATTGACAAATTGAGGAACTGATCACCCTTAATCTCTTGTTGATAGTGGACGGGAATTATGTTGGATGGAATAGACGGGTCTTTCCGGCTTTGATAGTGTGTACAATGAATTGTTTGGAATTAAGGAAGTGCTTACGGATTGTTTTGTTGAGTCGACGAAGATTTTTATATCTGAAGGTGAGGCGGATTAGAGGTTTTGGGATGTTGGTTAAGTTGGGAAGTCATTGAGAGAGAATGATTGAGTATTATTAATAATTGTTCTCAGAAAGTAGAGTGTGAACTCAAATTGGGCGAAGGCAAGGATTTGAGGTTTGTATCTGCTAAGTAAGTAGAAGAACTTCTAGGAAATGAGACGCAGATGTTGGTCATGTTTGTGATAATAGTGTTCTGGAAATTGTCAGGAAGTCACAGTGATGGGCCGTCAGTTGGGCATGGTTTTCAGATGTGTTTTTGGATGGAACGTTAAGGTGTTGTCTTAGAGAGCTCCAGTATTGTTAGTAACAAAAAGGAATGATGTTTGAATGGAATAACAAGCAGGATGTGTATAATGGTATTGAGACTATGGAAAGTAAACTTAGAGGTTTGGTGAGTTTTGGAGTTTTTAAAGTTATAGGGCATTAATGGAAATCTTGAGAAAACCCTTAGGTGTGGATGTAATATTGGGGAGTTCTTTTTGGTTGGTTGTTGCTACATGTTGGAATTTGTGGAATTGGACGACCAGGAGAAAAAATTGTGTATGGATTACTGACAGTTGATTAAGGTAACGATTGAGAATGAGCAAACCTTGCCCTCTTTCAGTTCTGATTGGATTCGCCAGGTGTTCACACGGTGAAGGTCACAGCGAAGGCTTGCGAGAGCTTCGCACTGCGAAGGGGGACGCGAAGATTCACTGGATGGTTCGCACTGCGAGCGATGGGAATTTTCTAGGCTATTTTGCTTTTGACTTGGTTCGCTGGTACACTCGCACTGCGAATGAAGTAGCAAAGGATTCGCTGGGTTGTTCGCATTGCGAACATGACAGATCTTTCCAAATTGTTTTGTTCATAACTTTGGCTTCGTTTATCCGATTTAAACGTTCTTTGTATCGTTGTGGAGCTATGAAAGAGTTCTATGTTTTGGAGAGTGGAAATATTATTTATGGAATGGATTTTTGGTCGAGTATTGGGATTAATCGGAATTACGTGAATTACGTAAAATGGAACTGTTAAAACGTTAAAAGCTTCGAGCCATGCGTCTGGAGTGTTTGTGGAGGGGATGAATCGTATCTTCCATATTTAATTGGATAAGTTTGTAGTGGTTTCGATTGAGGATATTAGGATTTGGTATGAAACTCAGAGGAAGAACAGGTAGAGTGTTTGAGATTTGAACTACAAGTGTTGAAAAGAGATGAAGTGTTATGCTAAGTTATTCAAGTGAGAATTTGGGTTGAAAAAGGTTAGTTTTCTTGGATATGTTATTTCAGATGAGAGTATGGTTAAGGATTCATCGGAAATAGATGCAGTTCTACAATGAGAAGCTCCGAAGTTGGTTAAGGTGATTAGAAGCTTTTTGGACATTAGTTGGTTATTACCGGAGGTTATGGAGGGTTTTTCCAATTTAGCGTTTCTGTTACTTCGGTGGACTTGCAAAGGGTGAGTCGTTTGCTTTGGATGTTCATTGTGAGGAAAGTTAAGAGGGTTAAAGTGGAATTTGTCTACGACTCCAGTTTTGATTCTGCGTGATCCTGATGAATCGTTGTGAGGTATTGTGATGTGTCTTTGATGAGTTTAGTCAGTGTGTTAATGCAAGAGGGTAAAGTCGTGGCTTATGCTTTACTACCATTGAGGATTCCTAAAAGGATTTATACTATTCAGGATTTGGAATTGGTTGCGGTGGTTTGGTGTTGGAAATTTGGAGGTATTGTCTTTATGGTTCTAAGGTTCGGAGTGTTTGGTAATCGCAAGAGTTTAGAGTACTTGGTGGATCTGAAAGAATAGAGTATGAGACAACGAGGATGGTTAGAATTTATGATGAGTTATGATTGTAGTTGGAATTAGCCTGTTGGTAAAGCTAAGGTTGTGTCTGACGAGTTAAGCCGAAAGTTTTTATGTAAGTTTGTTTTGATGGTCAGAGAATTAGAATGATTTGAGTAGTTCAGAGACTTGTGTCTGGTGTGAGAGATAACACAGTAGAGTGTGAAGTTGGATATATTAAAAGTGAATAGTGATTTTTGGTGAATATGAGAAAGAGTTAGACTTTGGACGTGAGATTGATAGTTTTGATGGTTACGAGTAATCAGAGTGCGCAGCGGAAGTGTGTGTGGCACGTTTTGTATTTGCGTGTGTGACTTATAAGAATTCATAAGTTGAACATTGGGAACATGTAGGATTGGTAAGACTATTGGACATTTCAGTATGGAAGTGTTAGGCGAAAGGTTTAAAGATTAATCAGGTACTAATATGTAGTTGGGTGTTTTGGTCGTATGTTCGATTGGTGAATCGTAGCATTGTTGTAATGTTGTTGTATGTTAAGGATGTTTGGTATTCTAGTTTTGTAGAGGTTGTTTGATCGATGTTGTGTCGTGGAACTTGTGTTCTTGTTGTGTTCTGGTTCAAGAGTGAACCTGTGTGTGTTCGTAACTTGGGTATTCCTTTGAGTCGTGAGTTGATCGTCAAGTGCATTGTATGGGCTTTGCATCTTGTCGTTGTTGTGGTCGTTGTCGTGTCATTGTTGTAGTTGCTGTTAGCAAGGTGGTTTGTCAGTTTGTGGTATTCGTAGTGTGCCTTTGGTTGGCATGTTGGTTTGTTGGTCGGATGCAAGAGTCGTATCCCGGGTTGTTCGTATCAGTATATTTTCGAGGACGAAAATTTCTAAGTGGGGGAGAATTGTAACGCCCCGATTTATTTAACCGTATTTAATTATTCAATTTATGTGAAATTTTGTGAATTGTGTGATTTATTGTGTTTCATGTTAATGCATCATGTTTGGGCATTGAGAGTTTTGTGGCATAAATGTGTCACATTTTGAACTAACACCCACTGGTGGAAGTTAGTGTTATTTTTGGTTATGTCACGTTTTGCACTTGAGTTCCACTAGTGGAAGTTAGTGAGTTTTTGGCCTTTTTGTTATGTGTTGCCTTATATTTAGGAATCTTAATATTATGTGAAGTGATATGAAGAGCATGAATTTAATTTAGTGTTATTTGAGCACGACAGGTGGATTTTTTTGAATTGTGTAAATTAAATGAGTTTTACCTGTTAATTGGATAATTTCTCTGATAGGTAAAATATTTGCAATAAATTATAATTTCTTTTCAACTTTTATTTCCCGAAATATATTTCATCGGTATGTTTATGTTTTATCGCATTTTGAGAGCGTTTGGGAGATATTTGAGCTGAGGGGTATTTTGGTCTTTTTGGGGGTAGATATTTTATAAAAAGAAAGAAAAGAGAGAAAAGATAGTAAGGAAAAGAAAAAGAAAGAAGAGAAAGAGAAGAGAAGAGAAAAGAGAGGAAAGAAAAGGGAGAAGAGGAAAAGTGGAAAAATCGAGAATTCATCCGTTTAAAGCGCGAATAATCGGGTAAGGGTGAGAAGTTTCAATTATATTTCGATTGTGTATGTATATGTGTATGTTTTCTTGGAATGTTTGCTTGTTTTTCATAGTTTTCATTTCTAGGTTGAAAATGGTAGAAATGAATAGAAATCGATGTTTTCACGGACGAAAGTCGGAATAAATTGCGTAGTTGTGTCGAGTAATATTAGGTCATGATCGAGTATGCTTGTTTTATCGAATTTGGTTGATTTTGTAAGTTTTTCCATTTTTGGAGATTTGGGGGTTTAAGATTCGGATTGAAATCGAAAGTCGTAGAATTCACGTTTGATGGTTCCAAATCACTACTATATGTTTGGTATGAATGAGTATGTGTTTGTTTCGAAAAAAATAATTGAATCGGTCGGATTTTCGGACAAAATTGCTCAAACCCGTAGCAGCCCGCAGGGAATTTTCTGGTTTTTGGCAAAACTTCAAAAATTCATAACTCTTGAACCGTAAGTCGGTTTTGACCCCCGTTCGAAGCGTTGGAAAGTTAACAAGATGTTCTTTCTAGGAAAAATAGTTTTGAGGTCTGTATATGGTTCAATTATAGCAGAAAATTGAAACCGTATTGTTGTGTTAATTTTTACCGTCGTGAATGCGTGCGATTGAGGTGTTATCGTGCAATATGCTTTTGTTATATAACGTATAGCTTGTGTGTACTGTTATACGATGTGTTGTGGGTAGCCTTATGATGTGAATCCTAGATTGTGGAAATTATTGTGAATTGTGGCCTTTTGGCAAATAAATGCATTGTTTAAATTAAATGTAAATGCATGTTAATTGTGAAAGAGTTCGTTGCCGTTTGGGTGGTAAAGCGATGCTCGTTGCCGTTTGGTGTAATTGATGTGAATTGGTGTGAATGCATATGATAATATGCTTGTTGTTGTGATTTGTGGTTAATGATGAATGCATTGTTTGAATTGATTTTCAATGCATGATTATTGATGTTGAAATGGTTCACATGGTTGTATATAAGTATGCCTTGGATTGTCATGAGTCATTTGTATGCCAAGCATCATGATATGCATTGTTGTGACGTCCTGAGTGACGGTTTGGTTCCAGAGGGAATCCGCTATAACATCGTGTGCCTATGTGAGGACCTAAAGCGATGGTTATAGACGATCGTGTGCCTATGTGGGGACCTAAAGCGATCGGATTGTGTGCTCATGTGGAGACCTAAAGCAATCCATAACGTCGTGTGCTCATGTGGAGACCTAAAGCGACGGGTGAACATCGTATGCCCG
This sequence comes from Lathyrus tuberosus, assembly GCA_022829125.1. Taxonomy (NCBI): domain Eukaryota; kingdom Viridiplantae; phylum Streptophyta; class Magnoliopsida; order Fabales; family Fabaceae; genus Lathyrus; species Lathyrus tuberosus. The sequence continues at coordinate 8,268,260 of JALAZF010000254.1, forward strand.
ACGGGGTGTTACTTGAGCGACCCTCAGTAACGAGCGATGGTTCCAATAGTTCCTGAGTGAACTGGTGATGAGACATGAAATGTTGGAAGTCGGTACCGCATGGCATTTGCATAGAGTCGTTGTGTCGGTCTCTGTGCATTTGCATAAATCATGGATTCATTATGTGTGAGAATTGTGAATGGATGCATTATGTGTGGAAACTCATGAATGGATTGATTGTGTGAATATGTTATTATGTGGGCATAACTTATATATGCTATGTGTTCGGATTGTCGGAAATATGTTATGCATCTGTGGTTTGCTATATGTATTGGTATGTGATGCGTGAGGTGAGAATAACTGTGTATGTGATTTTTATGTGTGTTTGTATATTATTACGCAATCTTGATTTTAGTTGTTATTTCTCACCCTTCTGCTGTGGTTTGTTGCTCTATGAGGCAATTGCAGATTTGTGTCTTGGAGGCTTTTGTGAAGATTAGTTCTCCATCTGTTTGTCGGTCTTGGTGTCTGCTCTGATACGTAGCACGAGAGTCGGGGAACGATTATGTTATATTTGTATACATTTGTAGGATTTATTTTGTATTATCTTGTTTGTATTTTGGATGTTAACAAACAATTTATTTTGTAAAACAAGTCGGTTGTGGATCTTTCCGCTATATTCCATAATTGACCTTTCCTTTTGTTGGAAAAAGTTTCCCCTTTGAGGGTATTCTATTTTGTGCTAGGTATTAAAAATATATGAGCAGGGATGATGTTTTGTTTATTTAAATGTGACATCCTTGTTTCTGTCAGAAAAATAAATTTTTAGTTACTCTGATTTTATTTATGTATTATTTATTCGCGATGGAAATTGGGGTGTTACATTCCACCATCACCAATCCTCCTTCAAATCCAAATCGCAAAACCCTAGTCTCTTTCAACCTTCCTTCCCTTTGATATCTTCCAGCGAATCCTCAACCTTCATATTTTTTCCTTTCGCTCTCCAAAACCTTCTGCTAAACATTCAAGCCATCATCACATCCACAGTTCTTCAACACAACAACCTTCATCTAACCCTTCATCAACACCAGAAACCAAATCACCGTCACCACCTCACTCGCTCATTTCCCAAACCGACATATCAGCTATTAACCTTCGACCTTCCTCCTTCAAACCCAAGCAAAACAACCCAAACGCACAACACAACTCCGTCGGAAAAGCGCTTCAAACACATAGCCACCGCGAGCGAGAAGTCGGAGAACGCACATGGGGGGAGTTTCGATCGGAGCTTCGCACGGAAAGGAAATCGCAATCGCGAGGGAGATAGAGATCCACCGAGAGTAAGATGAATGAGACAAGTTTTCTCATTTGACTGTGTGCAGAGTTTACCATGTTGTTGTTGCTGTTCTGGGTTCTCTCTTTTTAGTTAGTGTGGAAGTGGCAATGTTGTTTTTTAGGGTTGTCATAATCTGTCTTCTTTTTCTTTTCTTCACTCAACAGCACCGGTTAGCTATGACCCAGCGCCCAATTTCTGATGGGCTTGATTCTTTGCTCTTCGTACCATCACCCAATCACTATATACCCTTTCCAAGATTTATTATTTTGTTTTAATAACCTTGATTAGTCATTCTGCTAATTATTTTGGTTTTGTTAATAATTCTTTTTTTAAAAAATAATTTTTTGTCTTTGTTAATAATACTTATTTAATCATTTTGCTTTATTTTGGTTTTGTTAATAATTATTTCGGTTTTGCTGACAATGTATTAATAATTATTTTGTTTGTTAATAATTTTGTTAGCAACTTTGTAAATTATCTTGTAAATTTTTTTTTTTGTTATTTATTTTCCTATTTATTTTATTTTAATGAAAATCTCAAAGAATATATTTTCTTTATCTTTTTTTATTTTTTATTTTTTATTTTTATTAATCTTTAGAATTCAAAACATTTAGGTTTCATTTAGTCATTTTCGTTGTCAATCTAACTACTAATTTAGAACTTGACTTGTTTCTGTAACTTAGGGCTTTGGTGTTTCCTATCTGAATTTATGTTTTTGATTCTTAATCTGATCATTCTTCTGTTCATACCTTATGTACTTCATTCATTCATGGCTCGATCTTATTGTCTCGTTTAAATGACTGCTCCATTATTTGGGCCTATGACATTACCCACATCTTGATTTTTTGATTTATTCAAGTCACTAAAAATCATGATTTATATGAGGCCATTTTATTTTTGTTGGTCAATGAAGATCTAAATCTTTATTTAGATGAGACCGATTTTTATGTTCATTTCGAGCTCGTTTCTTTATTTTCTGGCCAATGACATAAAAACATCATAATTTGTTGATTATTGCAAATCAATGAATTTTGATTATATGAGGCCATATTTTTCTTTCTTGTTGTTGGTCAATGAAGTTCTAATCAAGGGATCTTCGATTTATCGATCTAAATCCTTGATTTAGACGAGACCAACTTTATTTTCATTTTAAGTCCATTGTCTTTACTTTTGGGCCAATGATCTCACAAAAATCATGTTTTGTTGATTTATCAAAATCAATAAATCTCTTGATTAGTATGAGGCCACCTTTTATTTATTTTTATTGGTCGATGAAAGTTAAATATCGAGATTATCGATTTACCGATATAAATCTTGATTAAATACGAGACCGATTTTATTTTTCATTTTAACTCCATCTTGTTTCTTTATTGTGGCCGATGATATTACAGAAATCACGACTTAGTCGATTTATCAAATTACTAAAAGTCGTGATATGTATGAGGCCACCTTCGTTATTTTATCGGTCGATGAAAGTCGAATATCATAGATTATCGGTTTCTCGATTAAATCATGATTAAGACGAGACCGACTTTATTTCTACTTCATTCTGTTTTTTCTTATATCTTCATTTTCATTTTGACCGATGAAGTCTTTCTATTCACGAACATTGTTAGCGAAGCGACGAACCTTCATTATTTCAAATCTGTAGTGAGTGATCATTGAGATTTCTTTCTATACTTTGAGATCGTGATAGGTTACCTTCGACTAATCAACGAGAGTTTGTGACTCAAGACGAGGCCTCCACCTTTTCTTTTCGTGTGGCACGATTTCCTTGGAGAATGATCCTCAATATCACTTCTCCATCGTGTCTTAACACGAAGATCGAATTGTGCATCCTCCTATAGCATGGTCTTCCTCCTGGACCGTGCTACAACGGTTTAGCGCTACATTGCGCCCGATTCATCAATCCAATAAATTAATCATTAACCACTGTCTTTACTTTCAGTCAGTATATCTTGATTTATTTTTGCTCATATTATACTTTTTCATATTCATATTGTTCACTGTATATTCATACTTGACTCATTTGACCCTCCTTCCAAAGGAAAGTTTTTCACTTTGACTCCTAAGTCACAATCCATTCCCATTTCACCTTGGCCTTATAAGAGCCATTTTCCTCATAGTTTAGTAATAGGATGGAGTTATCATGAACTCCATGTGATTCTCACCATCATGAGAACTCACTTTATCTTTTACTCAGACTTACAAAGTTATCATGAACTCTGTGTGGTTCTCACTATCATGAGAATTCACTTCCTCCCTTTATAACGTAGACTCAGAGAGTTATCGTGGACTCTACGTGAGCTTATGCTCCTTCCCTTTGGAACGTTGGCCATAGTCAATGTTTCCTTTTTTTTCACCCTTAGTTAGGTGAACTACGGTTGCTCTGATTCTTTAGTCAGATACGTAGGCACAAGATGCGACGTCTTGGAGAGCAAACTTAGTGTACATACCCCTAGGTCCTTACCTTAGTACAGATTTCTTAGCAAGCAAACATAATATAACATAAACTTAAACAAGAGGTTCTTGTAGAGTACTACAGATACTTAGGGTGCTAATACCTTCCCTTAGTATAACCAACCCCCGAACCTTAGATCTCCCCTCTTTAGTTTTTTCTAACAATCTTGAACCTTTCCTTTGGATAAATCAAAGTCGGTTGTAAAAGAAATATGATGCAAGTTAATTAATAGCTTGTTATCCGATTTTCACCACAACAGAAATGGCGACTTCACTGGGGATACTTTTGAGGGTTAAGCCCGCCTTGTTTTTGTTTATGTTATTTATGTTTGCCTGCTATACTTGTATATATCTGTATACCTGTTTTGTTTGGGTTCTTCTGTGTGCAGGGTGCTACTATTGAGTGGTGAGATAAGTCCTAACCCGGACTTGAGTGCACTTATTATAGGACGATGGTATATTCAAGGAGGCTTTGAGGGAGTCGATTCCAGAAAAAGTTGACTTGAGACACCATCACTCAGTTGAGGCCCTCTTGAGAGTTTAGTCACGTTGAACGATTCTATTCGTGAAAACGTTACTACTCTCGACCTAGGTGCCCGTGATTCTGAGGACCGTAGTTACCAAACCCCACTTGGCCTTTTAGGATGTAGTGCGGTGACCATGAGGGAGTCTATTTCTGAAATGGTTGTCACACGATACTACACTCAGACGAGATTCTCTCGAGAATATTATTGATTACCAAGTTAATTGGGAAGTCGATAATATCCGAAAGATGGATTGTCGACTCTGGGAACCTTTTTAGAACCTTGTTCTGCAGATGAAAACCCATAGTACATACCTTCTGGGATGGGTAGACCATGGCTTCATGCTCGTGATCTTCATATATAGGCCCTCTCTTGTTTGTGTGTGCATATCTGTGAATATCTGTATATGTGTGTTTGTGCATACGTTCGTCCACGCATGAGACCCCTAAATCTAGGGGTTGTGTGCTGTTGTGTGTATATATATCTATGTTTTTGTGTGCTCGTGTTTTGTATATTGCATACATCTCATCGCATCCATTGATGGTTTCAAGGAACTCAGACGTTCTTTTCCTTGCAAAGATCCTTAAAGATCACGGATTTTTAAAACAAAACTCTTCAGTTTTCCAAAATGTTTGCAGCTCGCCTTTGAGTTCCTTGAAACCATTTGGCTTGCATTAGCATTACATTGTATTTGCATTGCATTTGCATTTCTCAGCCTCGAGCCTCATCCGTCCTCTGTCTATAACCCAGCTTGACTTCCTGAAGCCATCATTGGACTTGAAGTAGCTTTTGAAGGATCATGGACTCAGAAGAGCAGAACCAATTTGTAACTAGAGTGGATTTCGACCTGTTGAGAAACCAGTTGGATCAGATTATGATAGCCTTGGCAAAAAAAATATGACAGCATTCAAAGGACTTCTGTGAACGACGTTGCCCAAGCTCAACCTGTGTAGATTCCTGTTGAGACCAGCTTGGCAAATCAAGATGGAAATTCCAGTTCCCCGAAGCCGGCAAACTTTTGGATGTTTAACATTTTGTTGTATTTTCTTTGCATGTTTGAATTTATATTTGCTTATAAGCATTGTTATACTTTCAAATTGGCAAGATTAACGAATTGTTTATGCATCTTTTGATTAAGTCCATTCGTTTCACTCATTTACTTTTGTGTTCATTAAAAAAAAACACAGACAAATTTTTTCTCATATCAATTCTTTGTTCAAGTAAAGATTGGGGAGGATGATGAAAATGTTATCCATAATTGTTGTGGTATGCTTTCAATTAAACCTCGCCAAAGATGCAAGGCATTGTTTCAATTCCCAAACACTGGAGAAATAAGGAAGATAATCCCTCGTTAACCCTTCGAGCCTAGAAGTAGGAGTTTTCTTTCTTTACACAAATAAATCCCTTAAATCTTAACCTTGGGGCAGGGTAGTTCTCAGTTTAACTTGGTTATGCATTCGAATGCAAGCGCTTCATGCAAGACACCAGTCAGCTCTCTCAACTCAAATGGGTTAGCGTTTGTACAAGTTATTCCTCCAAACAACAAATAAGGAAGGATCGTTGAAAAAATCCTTAATCAAAGAATGAGCCGAGTCCCTTTCAAGGCAAAAGCCAAGAAAGATGGGAAGCCCAAAACTTTGCCTTATACAAAAGAAATTGTACAACAGCCAAGAAGAGGCCTCAAAACCTCAATCAAAGACAAGAAGAGGTATCATAACCTCAACCAAATCAAAAGTAGAGGTATCATAACTTCAACAAAAAAGAAGAGGTCTCAAAATCTCAATGAAGACAAAAAGGAGACCTCATAATCTCAAAATCTCAGCAATAAAGGATAACCAAATGTTGTAAGGGAGTATTGACTACCAAAGGTGTCTGAATCATCAATTATCATCAGCTCAATTCCTAGCCTATGGGAATCTGAATGTGTAGCCTAAGTTAACTGAACGTAGGATTGGAGTTCATCACGAAGATGGGGTGGGTACAAATAAATTTGTAACCTTTATCCTTTGTTTCATAAACCGTGAACCAATCCACGTTACAACCCTTAAAAGACCTAATTGAGGTAAGGTTGTTTCGAAAGCATACTACAACAAGGTTGATTAACCTGACTCCTAATGATCTTTGCTAATTGCGTGTGTTTATCACTTCATCTACCTACCATTAATGGCTAGATACACCTTTGTTTTAATCATTCCACTGTGTGTGTTTCATCAATAAACTTTGTTTTTCAAAAGCTTGCATGAATTTTGCATTAAAATTGCCAATTTTTAATGAACAATACTTGTTTGCAAAACAATTCAATATCAAAAGAATCCCAACAAATGCAGTCAGCTAAGGAATTTGACTTGATAAAGGAAGCTCAGTCAAGGGGCAACCAAACAGAAGGTTCTGCCAATCCACCATCTCAATAGCCAAGAATTATGGGCAGAACTTTGAAGCTGAGGGATTGCTCGAACAAGTCTGGATCTCCTTCCTTTTCTTCTTCTACTCCTTCTGATTGTCTTCAAAGAAGTGACTGTCGAGGTCGATTGGGTCGACGCGGGGTAGCGGCTTTGCCTCCTCGGAGCTGCTGGGCAGGGCCAACTTGCTGGAAGTCTTCAGCTTGGCGACAATAGTGTTCAGTCCTTTGGTGGCTGCCTCAAAACCTCTCATTGCTGCTTCGATGTCCTCGTGCAGAGTGGCGACCAGACCCTTAAAAGTGTAGTACTTCATTTTCAGGTGCACGGTAGATGGTACAACCACCAATTCGACCAAAGTTGGCCGCCCAAAGATGCACTGATGGAGAGAGGGGGTAATCAATGACTAGGAATTAGACTTTAATAGACCCGGCCGTCTCTGCGGATCCGAAAGTCATGATCAGTTCCACATACCCCCAGGGCTTTGTGACCGACCCGTTGAAGCCCTGTAGGTCAGAGCCTACGTAAGGCGTTAGGTGTGATTCATCTAGCTGGAGGGTGGAAAACAGCTATGAGAACATGATGTCGACCGAGCTGCCTTGGTCGACTAGGATTCAGCGGACATCAAAGTTAGCCATTTGGGCTCTCACGAGCAGTGGAATACTTGAGTTGGGAGCCTCACCGAGGATTTCTTCGCGGTAAAGTGTGATGAAGACCGACTCTCCCCGTACTTTATCGAGCATGGTACTCCTGTTTGAGCTCGTGCTGAGAAGAAGCTCAAACTTCCTTTTAACGGAGCCCACAGTAACCTTGTTGAAGCCCCCTCCGGAGATGACCATGGCGGAGGGGAAGGTTTCCCACATACTATATGCAGCGAAGTAGGGGGGAGCGTTGAGTCCCTTGGGGATGTAGAAGTCCTCAGGTCGCGATAAGCTCATGGAAACCTGAAGGTCTGTCTCTTCCGAGGAAGGAACCTCTTCCTCAACTTTTTTGGACTCCTGGGCGTCTTGCCGTGGAGCTTCCCTCTTCTTGGTAAACTATTTTAGGTGCCTGTCCCTGATCAGTATCTCAATGGCATCCTTCAAGTGGATGTAGTTGTCGGTTGTATGGTCGTGGCTTTTGTGAAAACAGAAATATTTTGACTTGTCAGTATTCGGCTTGGCCGAAATTTGTTTAGGGAATCGGACTCCTGCTTGTTAGAACTCTCCGTTGGCACATTTGGAAAGGATTTTCTCCCTGGAGACGGTCAGGGGAGTATACTCATGGAAGCGGACGGAGGGTCCTTTGTTGTCCCAGAACTCCCGGGGGCGGTCCTCGCGTCTTCTGTCTCCCCGACAAGATGTCGAGGGATCATCATTGTTGGAGGCCCGGGAACTCTCTTGGTGCCGTGAGTCCCGGGCGGAGCTGGCGGCTTCTTTCTCCTCATAATGAATATATGTTTGCGCCTTGAGGAGGAAGGCGTCCAGGGTCTACGGAGTTTCAAGGCCAACTGCTTTGGCGAATTTTGTCTGGGGACGAAGTCCTCGCTCGAGCAAGAACTTCTTCATGTCACTGGTCGTTGAGACCTATACTGCTTCTCTATTGAACCTCTCGATGTAGGCTAAGAGAGGCTCATCTTTTCCTTGAATTATGGCCTTAAGGGAGGCTTCAGTCTTCGGGTGGCGGCGGGATACCGTGAAGTGTCTAGAGAATATTCTCCCCAATTGTCTCCACGAGGTGATGGACTCGTCGGGGAGTTTCTTGTACCAGGTCATCGCTCCCTTTCTGAGTGTGGTGGGGAACAATCCACACTTGATGGCGCCCCGGACGCCATGAAAGTTGAGCAAAGCATCAATATTCTCGATGTGCTCGTTAGGATCCGTTGTACCGTTGTAAGTGCCTAGAGATGGTGGTTTCTCCAGTCCCTTGGGGAGGCACATGGCCATGATCTTCTGAGACAACGGGCCGCGAGGCTCGTCGTCGTTGTTGCTACTAGACCATGACGAGGAGCAGGTGCTTCGCTCAAGAATAGGACTATAATTTCTTCGGGGAGACGGGGTTCGTGCCCGACCCTTGGATCTGGGTAGAGTCGAACGCTGGTCCCTCTTGGTCCTCTTGGTTCTCGGGGAATAATGGCTCCGTGGGGAGATGTGATCGTGCTTCCTGATGGCATATGACTTTGGCTCAGGTGGTGCCCGGCGGCCTCTTTCACGTCGGGCAGGTGGACTTCAGGATCTTCGGTGCTCTTTCCTCGGCGGAGGGGATCTTGGCCGGTTTGACTCCTCTAGGGCCCCAATCCTCGCGTTTTGTTGGAGGATTAGGAGGTTGGATTTGTTGAGGGGTTCAAAAGGGCCGCCATGGTCGGGTTAGCGTTGGGCGGAACGGGAACAGGCTGGTGGTCCAGGGAGGGCTGGTCCTCAACATGATCGGTGCGAACAAGGGAGGGAGATGCGGTGGCTCCATCTCTCAGATGATAGGTGTCGCCCCCAAGGAAGGGTACAACTCCGTCAACACCAGTCTTGCTAACAGGAAGAAAAGCAGAGTTACGAGCATTGTGGACATGATCTTGGCTTGCCATGATCGAAATCTTGGAAAAAAGGCTGTTTTGGCTAGAATCTACGATGGAAGTTAGACGGGGATAACAGAACTTCCCACAGACGGCGTCACTAATTTTGACGGCTGATCAGAACTTGAAGTGGGCCAAAGATGACGTCTGCGATGTTGGGTGTGAGTAATGAGGAGGAGGGTGTACCTGCAAGGCACTCCGATGCTAAAGTATGAATCGGGAGAGAGAGAGAAAGTACAAAGTATGTATTTCCTAGGATGATTTTTAATACCTGACCCTCTCAGATGAGAGGGTTTTTATAGTGGCCCCAACGCATGGCCAACGGTCCCTATTTTTGGGGCGAGATAACCATTTCTCGATGAATAGGTAACTTCCAGAAATTAGCCGTTGGGACGGGCAGAGGTATCCGAAACTAGTCGTTGCCCCAGAAAGAAGTGCAATTGCGGGCACAGGTGTCATGACTGTTTCTGGATGGTGAAACCGTGTGTGACGAGCAGCAACTACCGAGGAGGAGCATATGACCCCTTGGGGTCATCCGACCATCTTTGCCCGGTAGAGGGGCAAAAAGGTAAATGCTACCCCAAGTTGGCTGGACTCATACAATTGGGCCATTCTGGGAGCAGAAGTGGATTGGGCCATGCCTAGTAATTGGCCCAGTCCAGAACAAAAAGGATGATGTTGTACCTAAAATCCATTATTGTTTTTGTTTCATGCTTATAGAAGCTATCCCACGCGGTGCAGAATTAACAACTTCCTCTTCATGTTGTCGTGCAAGTTCTCAACTTTGATCAAATGAGAGATTTAACAACATCATCTAGAGTCACGAATACTCTCGATCTTTCCGATTCTATCTGGGTGTTGCATCCAAAGGCAAACTCGCTGCTGACCATGGTGTTTGAAATGGATCTTACTCTCGACCTTTTCCATTTCCGCCACCATTGTTCTCTCTGGGTTGCAACGTCTCTACCCAGCTTATGTTCAAGTTCTCATTGTTCATGTAAGAGGCGAATCGTCCATTTTCTTTATTTTTGATTTCCCTTTTTTCTTTAAAAAAAATAGAGGTAAAACATATATACATTTCTTCTTCTTCGTCTTCGCTTATGCGTTTAGTCTTTTTTTTAACTTGAAAATGTCGTTGTGAATATGAACTAGAACTTTCTTACAAGTTTGGGTTGTTTGGTATATGATATAATTTTGGTAATTTATCTATCGGTGAAAACCAAAAAAGAAATTCTTTTTAATATTACTTAATTTACAGTTTTTGTTTTACCTCTTGGTTTGTTAAAGCGATCAATTATTGACCTTCATCAGGTTTTATGTCACATAGATATTAAAAATAAAGGTTGAATATTTCATTCTTCATATTTTTTTTTGCCAAAAGACTGGTTTGAATTTAGCAAGTTGGATTGCGGCTTTATTGTTCTACTATTGTGAGTTTATGGTGTTTGAAATATTACATGTTAAATGAATCACACTATGTTAAATTGTAATTCCTTGTGTCAAAGTGTCGAAGCAAGGGTGTGTCGAAACAGTTGTTTCACACAGATTTGATTTAGATTTGATTTGATTTAGTTCCAAAATAGGTATTTTGGGATTTTATAGTTTTGGGCTTTGGCTTGGAGAACAAGTAAACCTAAATCTATAAATAGGGAGTAACCCTTATTTTTGTAAATAATCACAACACATTGTAATTCACGATTTGCAGTTGCAAGTGAATAGAAAGAGAAAAATCCCACAGTTTGTGGGTAACAACCTTCTTCTCCAAATTCTCTTAGAATCCTAATTTCCTTTCTTTCTCTATTTTCTTCTCTTCTTTGGTATTGCTGTGCTAAGAACCCTTCTTGTTTATCAAGATAGGGTCGGAATTCCCATAGGTTTTGGGTTAATTCCAACATCTGGTATCTAGAGCTCCGGTTGCGATTTAAGGAAGGAAAATCGTCATGGTAATGAATCATTCGAACGGGCACTTTTCGGCGAGTCTTCCGATTCTCAAGAAATATAATTATGAGAATTGGTGCAAGCAGATGAAGGTGGTTTTCTGTTATTAAGATCTTTGGGATCTTGTGAAGGAAGGAGTAAAACCGCTTGCGCAGAACGCGACGGATCAAGAAAAGACTGCACATAAAGAGTTGAAGAAGAAAGATTATAAAGCTCTCTTTATAATCCATCAGTGTGTCGATCCAGATAACTTTGAAAAAGTTAGTGATGTCGAGTCAGCGAATGAAGCGTGGGAGATTCTTGAAAAGTCGTTTGGAGGCGCAGAGAAGGTGAAAGAGGCGAGGTTACAAACTCACAAGAGAACCTATGAGTTACTTCAGATGGAAGACAATGAGAGTATAACAGATTTCTTCACTAGAGTTACAAAGCTAGTGAATCAAATCAAGGTATGTGGAAAGTGTTGACATCAAGATCAGTTGTTACAAAGATCTTGAGGTCATTGGCTCCAAAGTTCGACCACGTGGTAGTAGCCATAGAAGAGTCGAAAGACTTGTCAGTATTGACGAAGGAAGAGCTTCAAGGGACGCTTGAGTCTCATGAACAAAGGATGGCTGAAAGAGCTACAGGAAAGTCGAAGAGTGATATGGCTTTACAGGCGCAGTCAGAAAAGGAAAGGAAAGGTAAAGGAAGCGGGAATGGCAACAAAGGTAGAGGAGGAAACTGGTCGAATCAGAAAAAACCCTGGAACCAAGGTAACCAAAGAGGTGGTGCTGCAGGTAAAGGAAGAGGTGGTGGTCGAAAATTTGACAAAAGTCACATTCAGTGTTTCAATTGTCAGAAAATTTAGTGACTGTCCAGAAAAGAAGAAAAATCAAGAAACTGATGCAAAGCTGGCGAAACATGAAGAAGAAGAAGAGACGTTGCTGATGGTCACAACAAGAGATGAAGAAAGATTCCAAGATCAGTGGTACTTGGACTCAGGATGCTCATCACACATGTCTGGAAGGAAAGATTAGTTTGTCAACATGAAGCCCTCGTCGAAGAACACGATGAAGTTTGCAAATGACAACACTCTAGCAGCTGAAGGTGTTGGTGATGTTTTGATTATGAGGAAAGATGGCAAGAGGTCAACAGTTTCCAATGTGTTGTACATACTAAACATAAAGAGTAGTTTAGGGCAGCTGGTCGAAAAGAACTACAAGGTAGTTTTCGAAGACAAGATGATGAGAGTCCTCGACGCAGGTGGTAGTTGATCTTGAAGGCTCCAATGTCCCAGAATAGGACCTTAAAGATTAAACTCAAGGTGATGGAGCACAAGTGCCTAGCAACTGCAGCCAACAAAGATGAGTGGTTATGGCATTTTCGACTAGGCCATCTCAACTTCAATGACATCAGAGAGCTAAAGAAAAGAAATATGGTTTCAGGATTACCAGAAATCGACATTCCAAGTGAAGTCTGTGAAGAGTGTGTTCAGTCGAAATAACACAAGAATAACTTCAACAAGGATGCAGGAAGGAAGTCGAAGGTAATTCTGGAAGTCATATACTCTGATGTATGTGGTCCAATCCAAATAGATTTGATTGGTGGCAACAGATAATTTGTCACGTTCAAAGATGATTACAGTCGAAAGTTGTGGACTTACCTCATCAAGAAGAAAAGTGATGTGATCGAGGTATTTTCCATATTCAAATCCATGGTCGAAAGACAGAGTGGTCGAAAGTTGAAATTTCTGAGGACTGATGGTCGTGGAGAGTATGTTTCGAAAGAGTTTGATGCATTATGTGAAAAGGAAGGGATTGTGCATGAGGTGGTGCCACCCTACACTCCACAGCAAAATGGTATTGTAGAACGAAAGAACAGAACCATCATGAACATGGTGAGAAGTATGTTGAATGGAAAGCATCTACCCAAAGAATTATTGGGAGAAGCGGTTTGGACAACAACATACATTTTGAACATATGTCCGACGAAGAAGCTTGAAGGAATCACACCAGAAGAATGTTGGTCTGGTGTTAAGCCTAGCCTCAGTCACTTGAAGGTGTTTGGATCTATAGCACATAGACATGTGCCAGATCAGTTGAGAATAAAGCTTGATGACAAGTCGAATCAGATGATCTTGATAGGATATCATTCGACTGGAGGTTACAAACTGTTCGACCCAATGAATAAGCAGGTAGTGATCAACAAGGACGTGATCATAGATGAGCTTAAAGAATGATATTGGTCTGAAAATGCCAAGAAGGATTCAGTGAGAATCTCTTGTGAAGAACCAGCCACTGAAGTCGAAAGAGAAGTTCGACAGGAACCAGTCACAGATGAAGCAGGTCCAAGCAGACCTCGACAAACAAGACACATGCCTGCAAGGTTGTAAGAATGTGTAATTTCATCAGATGATGTGGTTGAAGAAGAGGGTGAGCCGGTACATTATGCTTTCTACACAGATGTCGAACCAATCAATGCAGCTGAGGCATTGAAAGATTCGAAGTGGGTGAAAGCAATGAATGAGGAGTTAGAGTCCATCGAAGTCAACAACACCTGGTCACTTGTTGAATTGCCTCAAGGCAATTGATGTGAAGTGGGTTTACAAGGTGAAGGTGAATCCTAGAGGAGAAGTAACTCGACACAAGGCGAGACTTGTGGCAAAAGGATTTCTTTAGAAGGAAGGAATCGACTTCGATGAAGTGTTTACACCTGTTGCTAGGATCGAAACAATCAGGTTGGTTGTTGGTCTAGCAAATATGAACAATTGGCACACATGTCAGATGGATGTGAAGTGTGCATTCCTAAATGGCCCCTTAGATGAAGAAGTTTATGTCGCACAACCAGTTAGGTATGTGAAACGAGGCGAAGAAGGAAAGGTGTACAGGCTGCATAAAGTCCTATATGGACTTAAGCAAGCTCTAAGAGCTTGGAATAAGAAAATCGACAACTTCTTAATGGAGAAGGAATTTGTGAAGTGTAGACTGAGCATGGAGTGTATGTAAGGAGAAGCAATAATGAATTGCTTATACTATGCCTCTATGTCGATGACCTGTTAATAACAGGGAGTTGCAAGAAGGAGATCAAAGATTTCAAACATGACCTAAGCGAGGAGTTTGAAATGTCAGACTTGAGAAATCTCTCATATTTCCTTGGCATTAAATTCTACAAGACTAGTAAAGGTTTGACGATGTACCAAAGAAGATATGCAGGTAAAATACTCAAGAGATTTGAGATGCAAGATTGCAACCCAACTTCGACTCCAGCTGAGACCAGACTGCAACTGTCGAAGGATTCAGATGAAGAAGATGTCGACCCAACCCAATACAGAAGACTTATTGGGTCACTTAGATACCTTTGTCACACAAGGCCTGACTTAGCATACAGTGTGGGTATGGTAAGTAGATTTATGCAGAAGCCAAAGGTAACACACCTAGCAGCAACGAAGAGGATACTGAGGTATCTGAAAGGAACTCTCGACTACGACATTTTGTTTCCTGCAGCTGATGAAGGGAAAGAATGCAAGTTAGTGGGATACACCGACTCTAGCTAGTGTAGTGATGTTGAGGATAGGAAATCCACAGCTGGATATGTGTTTATGTTAGGTGGTGCACCGGTTGCTTAGAGTTCAAGAAAGGAGCCAGTAGTGGCATTGTCATCATGCGAAGCAGAATATATAACTGCTTCTCTTTGTGCATGTCAAGCAACCTGGATGGTGAACTTGGTCGAAGAGATTACAAGGAAGAGTCATGGAGCAATTACCATGAAGATCGACAACATGTCAGCTATCAACTTGGCGAAGAATCCAATAGCACACGGTCGAACAAGCACATCGAAATGAGGTTTCATTATCTTCGAGAGCAGGTAGCAGAAGAGAAGATGAATTTAGAACACTGCAGAACTGAGAATCAGATTGCAAATATCATGATGAAGGGAGTCCAGGTCAAAGTTTTCAGAAGACTAAGAGCTATGATGAATGTAGACAGCTTAGACACAATGAATTATGTGGTGTGTTAAATTGTAATTCTTTGTGTAGAAGTGTCGAAGTAAGGGTGTGTCGAAACAGTTGTTTCACATAAATTTGATTTAGATTTGATTTGAATTAGTTCTAAAATAGGTATTTTGGGCTTTTATAGTTTTTCGCTTTGGCTTGGAGAACAAGTAAACCTAAATCTATAAATATGGAGTAACCCTTATTTTTGTAAATAATCACAACATATTGTAATTTACGGTTTGCAGTTGCAAGTGAATAGAAAGGGAAAAAATCCCACAGTTTGTGGGTAACAACCTTCTTCTCCAAATTCTCTTAGAATCCTAATTTCCTTTCTTTCTCTATTTTCTTCTTTTCTTTGGTATTGCTGCGCTAAGAACCCTTCTTGTTTATCAAGATAGAGTCGGAATTCCCATAGGTTTTGGGTTAATTTCAACACACTAGACTTTTGGTTTAAGAATCTAATTGTTTATGTTATTTCTATCATACCAAATTTAATGGAGAAATTTATCTCTAATTGGTTCATTTTCAGGCACTTGCAAAATTGTTGAAGCAAGGGAAAAGGTAATTACAACGAAAGATTCAAGAATATATCAGTCAAGTTATGATTATAGTATGGATGAGAAAAATCTTAAGCCTCCTGCACTGAAACTAGAATACATGTATAATCTGATTATAGTGTGGCAAGGATTACTTGAGACAACTTTTATCAGTAATACAACATAATCTTCTTCTAATAGTTGGTAATGCAACTGAACATGCAAGAGCAATCATTTCCACATTCAAGAACATGGTATGAATTTAGAGTTATAATAAATTCCATGCTTAATCTTTCATCTTAACAGGTAGTCAAATCCAGATTTTCCAAGCTATAAAGTTGATGAATTGAAAGAAAAAAAACATTATTCAAATGAAGCTGAACTAATTTCATGATTGCATGGCATTTCCTTAGGTGTTGCTTTGGGTTCTGCTAATCAAATTGCCATTTTTATGGATAATTTAATTTTCAATGGCATTTGCGGTTACGCTGCAAATCTTTAAATTATGAGAAATGAGGTCGATGTTGAAGAAAATGTGGCTGCAATACCGTTCCAGAGATAGAAACGGTGTTTGTTTTGCTTTGACTGGTATTGGATTTTATAACGTTACTGCGGTGTGTTGTTGTAAGTTTTCAACTAATTACTTTTTTCTTGGTCTTAATTCACCAAAATTTTATAAGAGAGAATTATGATTATATTATTATCATTATTGAAATTATAATTGACATAACGAATATTGTATTATTGATACAAATAATTTTATAAACAGAAAAAAAATATTGTTGATACAAATATTTTTATAAATAGTAAAATGGTATTTATTTGTTACCAATATTTTTATAAATGAGAAAAAGTTTATTATTGATACAAATATTTTTATAAACAAAAAAAAAGTATTGTTGATATAAATGTTTTTATAAATGAAAAAAAATTATAGTAGATACAAGGCAAAATACCCTTTTTGGTCCCTTAAGTATACCCTCTGGTTCACTTTGGTCCCTTAATTTTTTTTCGTGCCAATTTGGTCCTTTAATTGTATAAAAGTTGCAAAATAGCCACTTCCGTCCATTGGATGCAGACGGACGTTTGTTTTGCCCATCTGGCGTCTGAGCTGGCACGTTTATGTTAATATCATCTTCAACCTTCACCGTTTTCAGTATCATTCATGGTATGCACAGTGTTTCAGTATCATCTTCATCCCTCTATTATTCGTCTTCTTCTTGTTCGTCGTTCCATTCATCTTCTTCTTCTCCATAGTTGTAATTGCTTCAATTGCTTCAACATAAAGGTCAGCCATGGCCAGTCGATTTTGAAGGAGAACAAATCTGAAAGTGGACTAGGAAAAGATTGTGCAACCATTGATTAGGGAAAGATTGTTGTCCACTATCTTGAGTCATCCTCCCAATCTGGGTTGTCGGTGATGAATGACAGTGTTGTGGAGCCATTCAAGCAAAACTGCTTACTTTGAGTATGTTATGTAGGTTTTGAATTAGTTGTGGTTAGTTATGTTATGTTAGTAAAATGGTTAGGATGATTGTGAGCTTAGGGAAAGAAATAAGAAATTATGTTATCGATTGATGAGATGGGAATTGTCTTGGTGAGGTTTGCGTTGTAATGAAAGTCGATTCACATTTGATATCGTTTTGGGCTCATTTGAATTGTCCTGAGTTTTTTCACTGATGATGATTATTATTCTCTCCTAATTTGGTAGATTACCATGCCAGATAATGATACCCTAAAATTCTGCAGCAAGATCCACAAGTAGAGCATCAGTATGAGCATGGAATGCAAATCCTGACCGAGTTGTAAGGTATGCCCTTGGCCTTGATCTCCCATCACCAATATTTTCAGCCATATCTTTCTCCAATTGTTGCCCTGAACTCTGTTGTGATGGTTAGCATGATTCTGTTAATGGTAGTTAGTTAGGACATATGACTTGGTTTATGATTCTGTTATGGTGTTAGTTAGGACAGTTGAAGTTAGTTGACATAATTTATGCAGTGTGTGAATATTAGGTGTAGCTGGAGTTGAAATGAGTTTTGGAGTAAGAAGAAAATTAGTTAAACTGTTATGTTGTTATTTGTTAAGTGGAAGTTAGTTTAGGTGTGGTAGTTTACAAGCTAGTGAAATGAAAATACCTTGCAACAATCAATGTTCAGTAACTTGAATTAGCAATTGAATGATGTTGAGCTTATGTTATGAGTTAGTTAGCTTATGTTGGCTTTCATATGAAGCAATTTGTTGGCCTCTGTTAACTTCTGCTGTAGCTATTCCAAGTGTTTATCTACATATACCACAAGCCGGCTCCACATTGATTTTTGATATAAAATTCTCTGCCGTTTTAAATGGCTTCTCTTGTAACGCTGTTGTTTTATGCAGAGCATGTGTTCATTAACTTTTTCCGCATCTGTTTCTTTGACTGATCATTCGTATCCTTCTTCTTCTTCGCAACTCCTTCTTCTTCCACTTCGCAGCACAGTGAAATTTGAACGAACTGCTACTTTCTAGAATCTGTAATTGACAACCCTGTTTACTACTTTCTAGTACTAATATGGATTCAATTAACTGTTTTTTCTTGTGACCAAACTCGGAAAGCACAACACTAACACCCTGTAATTTTCCAGAATTTGCTGTGTTGCATTCAGATGTTGAAGCAGTGATTCACGAGGAAAGCAAGTAAAGAAATTTTTTGGTATCTAAATGGAAGCTTCAGCAAAATCTCTCACAAATAGCAATTGCACAACAGATGGAGACTGGACGGTTATTTTACCCCGTCGTGGAAGACAGAGGAGAAAAGATACTGAAGTCACTTATCCACCTTGGAGAAAAGTTGAAAAGATACTGAGGAGAAAAGAGTGGCTTCAACGTATTTTGTATCACTTGTGGTCAAATGCCATCTTGGAAGTCACTTATCCACCTAAGCATACAAACTACCAGCTGGAGGCTATTTTTTAAAATTCACTAACGTTCCATTAACGGAAGGACTAACGTGGCTACGTTTATACAATTAAAGGACCAAATTGGCACGAAAAAAATTTAAGGGACCAAAGTGAACTAGAGGGTATACTTAAAGGACCAAAAAGAGTATTTTGCCTAGATACAAATATTTTTATAAATGGAAAAAAAAATGTATTGTTGATACAAATAATTTTATAAATGAAAAAAAAGTGTTTATTTGATACAAATAATTTTATAAATAGGAAATTTTTTTATTGTCGATACAAATATTTTTCATAAATGGCAAAAAGTGTAATTATTCATCACAAATATTTTTATAAATGAGAAAAAGCATATTGTTGATACAAATGTTTTTATAAACGAGAACAAATATATTACAGATACAAATATTTTTATAACGGGAAAAAGTGGATTGTTGATACAAATATTTTTGTAAATGAGAAAAAGTTTATCATTGATACAAATATTTTTATAAATGAAAAACACTGTATTTTTGGTACAAATATTTTTATAAATAAGAAAAAGTGAAAGGTTGATAGAAATATTTTTTAAAAACGAGAAAATGTGTATTTGTTTGTTACAAATATTTTTATAAATGAGAAAAAATTTATTGTTGATATAAATATTTTTCTAAACGGAAGAAAATTAATTGTTGATACAAATATTTTTATAAATGAAAAAAAAGTGTATCATTGATACAAATATTTTATAAACAGGAAAAACTTTATTGTTGATAAAAATATTTTTATAAATGGGAAAAATTGTATTATTGATACAAATATTTTTATAAAGGGTAAATAGTTGATTGTTGATACAAATATTTTTCTAAACGAGAATAAATGAATTGTTGATACAAAAATTTTTAAAAACGCGAAACATGTATTGTTTATACAAATATTTTAATAAAAGGAAAAAAGTTTATTGTTGATACATATATTTTTATAAACGGAAAAAATATATGGTTGATATAAATATTTTTATAAAAGAGAAAAAGTATATTGTTGATTCAAATATATTTACAAACGAGAAAAAATGCATTATTGATACAATTATTTTTATAAACTAAAAATAATGTATTATCAATATGACTAATAAGATATGACACATGAGATATCGGACGTTCAGTTCATCAATCGGATAGAATCTACGCGGCTCATGAACCATTGAACAAGCATACCTTCAACCTGTCCCACATAATGAAAAGCACCAGGAAGGCTCTTGAGATTGGGGACATCGGAAAACTGAATCTTTTTTAGAGAAGGCAATGATCCTTCCCAAAAAGCGATTAAATTCAAGTTAGGTAATTTTGCAATGTGTAGTACCGTTAGAGAAGGCAATGTTCCTTTCCTAAAAACGATTGAATTCAAGTTAGGTAATTTTGCAATGTGTAGTTCCTTTAGATTTCGAAACCCTCCATCATGATGAAAATGTAAGGTTTCATTTTCATAAGCATTTTCTTTGATTGAGAGGAATAACAAATTCTGCATACTTTCTAGACATTTTATTGAATATTTAGTTAACTTGGAGCATGCTAACTTCAATTCAGTAAGATTTTGAACACAATGAATCCACTCTGGCAACTTGTCTAATTTTCCACGCAGTTTGAGGCTTCGAAGCATAGGCAGGGGTGAAACCAAATGCAAATCAACAATTTCAAAATCATATTCAGATTTTGACTTTGATCCAACGCGTAGTGTCTCCAAGTGTTGCATCTCATTAAATAAAGAGGATAAAGCTCTTCCATGTTCTTTCCTAACACCAACCAAACTCAATTTCCTTAACTGTCTCAGCTTACCCAGCTCTCTAATTAATTCATTTTCAGCTTTTCCTATTTTCACTTCACTCAGTGTTTGTAAAGACTCAATGCCTACTAGACCTCCACGCGTCAACTCCAACAAACAAAGTTCGTAGCCCATAAGATGCCGTAGCTTTCTAAGCTTGCCAATATCCTTTGGTGTCGTAGATAAGTCTTCATTCATCCTAAGATCCAAGGTCTCCAAGTTATGGAGCATGCCAATCCTTTTGGGAAGTCCAAATCCAAATATAACAGATCTCCTGAAGCTTAAAAACTTCAAATGAATCATACATTCTAAATATTTGGTATCTATATTCCTGGCTACACCTTCACAATCTAGCATCTTCAACCGTTTGAATTTCTTCAAGTATATGCCCGATAAAACTGATTCTTTTTTTCTCTGTGTTAAAAGAAGTGATCGAACACGTGAGTTTTCACTAGATGCCATAAAATCAATACAAGTGGTTGCTATTGATAGGCGTCGAATAATTCCACTTAAAGATGAATGGCTATCTTCATCAATTTGCTTGCAGAAACTTAAATCCTCACACTTTTCAAGGATCATCATATGTATTAGATCATGAACACAACAACTTTTAGTTTTTCCATCAATTCTAACCCTAGATACTTGCACCAAACTTCTTTGGATCAACTCTGATAAATATCTTTCTGCAACTTCTTCCAAAGTATTTCCTCTTTCTTCTTTCACAAATCCTTCAGCTATCCATTGCCGAATCAATCTCTTTGTGTTAACTTTATAATCTTCAGGATACATTCCAAAATACAACAAACATGACCTAAGATAAAAAGGCAAATCATTGTAGCTGAAATTTAAAATTTGTTTGATCCCGGTATTTAACTCCAAACTCATATTTTCACTATATCTCTTCCACTCAATTGTGTCTTTTTTCTTTGTAGATAAAAGTCCACCAATTGCAACAATTGCTAGTGGTAAACCCTTGCATTTTCTTATGATTTCGGAAGATATGTCAATGAGTTCTTTTGGACAACACCCATCAGAATCAAAATGAAATGCCTTTTTATTGAACAACTCCAAAGATTGTTCATAAGTCAAAGGTTGCAGTTCATGCACTTCAATAAAAGATGATTTCTTACAATTCTTTGCAACTTCCATCTTTCTTGTTGTAATAAATATCTTACTCCCATTTTTATTATCACTCAAAGCATGCTCAATCTCATCCCAAAAATATTCGTTCCATACATCATCAAAAACAAAAACATACCTTCTTTTCTGCAAGTGCATTCTCAATTCAGGAATCAATGAGCTTTGATCCATTTGAGAGATATCTTGACGAGAACCATCTCCTATTTGTTTGTAAAGCTCCTTCAACATGTCTCTCAACAGCCCTTCAATCTTGTATGACTGTGACACAGTGATCCATATACGACATTCAAAGTGTTCCGCAACCTCTTTGCTATCAAAAACCTTTTTGGCAAGAGTTGTTTTTCCTTGCCCTCCCATTGCCACCACAGAGATGACAGTGCGCTCTAATCTTCCCCCTATCAACCAACCAATCAATTCATTTTTGGTTTCTTGAAAGCCTACGACTTCGTCTTCATCAATGTATAAAGGGTCGACCCATTTGGGGATTTGGGTTCCTCTGGAGCTGTTTAATCCTCGTTCAATAGAAGCTTGGAGTTGGAAGCCATACCTTTCACTTCTTTCCTGGATCCCACGCACATATGACTTAATGTCTTGAATCTCCGACGCTAGTCGATGGCGAGGGACCATTGTTTTGAGTAAGTGAGCAATCTTTTGGAGTATAGCTACACATCCAGGATCACGAGGTGGTTTTTCTACATGGATCAAATAATCATCAATGATATCTTCTATGCGAAAAGCTGCTTCCCTAACTTGCTTCACCCATGTTTTGACTCCTTCGTCAGCATCGTCTCCTTCTGCAGCTGCAGATCTTTTATCAGCGTCTTTAAGGAATGCTTGAATGCTTTTAAGTTCATCCTTAATGTCTGCAAATTCCTTGTGAATGCCTTTCAACAAATTGGTTTCTTCCCTCACTAATGGAAGAAGTTGATCAACCGCAAAAGACACGGCCATTTCCGCCATTTGTGTTAAGTTGTGATTATTGCTGTTTTGTGGTATGAATGATGATTGCAATGTTGAGTTTTTCTTCCTCATCCGACATATATATCTGTTGTGAAAACGATGACTTTAATCAAAATATAAAACTGGTTTCTTGAATTATCAAGAACCAAAAAACAAGGGTTTAACGGAAAAGAGAAAACAAGAAGAAGAAGAAGAGTAGAGAAACAACAAGTATTGGGCAAATATAATTCTGTTTACTATTCACTTTCTCATTAAACTTTACAAATGATTACAAGTGAATATCACAATTTGCCACACTCAACAAACTGAGTGTACTAGCCTATTTATAGACTAACTAGGTAACTTGCACCCCAAGAAACCTAAACAATTGGATCCTTAACACAAGGCCCAATTCGACAGAATAAACTATTTCGACAGAATACATATAAGAACAGACTTCGACTACTATATGTAATAATCTGGCATCAGCATGTGAACAAGCTTCGACAACACGCTTGCCTTCAGTCGAAATACATGAAAGCTACCTTCGATACAGCTGAGTTTCGACCCAAATCTCACAAATCTCCACCTTGGATCTAACTCAGCAACAAGAGAATCAACTAGCTTTCATCATGCAGCTTTATCAACTGCATACAGTGGAAGAACTTGCAACTTGGCAACGTCTTGGTGATCATATCAGCAGCATTGTCTTCAGTCGAAACCTTCAGCACCTGGACTTCACCACGCTCGATTATCTCTCTGACGAAATGCAGCCTCACATCAATGTGCTTAGTTCGCTCATGATAGGCTGAATTCTTCGACAGGTGTATTGCACTTTGACTATCACATTTAACAGTGATACTTCGACCTTGAAGTTTCAGCTCCTTTGCAAAACCTTCAAGCCACAATGCTTCCTTCACAGCTTCAGTGAGGGCAATATATTTAGCTTCAGTGGTTGATAAGGCAACAACCTTCTGAAGCGTCGCTTTCCAACTGATTGATGTGCCAAACATTGTGAAAACATATCCAGAAATAGACTTTCTGGAATCCATACAACCTGCATAATCAGAGTCAACAAATCCTTCGATTTCGACTATGCTATCACCATCACAGGCTCCACCATAAATCAAGACTCTTTTCAGAGACCCATTTATGTACCTGAGAATCCACTTT
Source organism: Lathyrus tuberosus (assembly GCA_022829125.1). Lineage (NCBI taxonomy): Eukaryota > Viridiplantae > Streptophyta > Magnoliopsida > Fabales > Fabaceae > Lathyrus > Lathyrus tuberosus. The sequence goes on from JALAZF010000254.1 coordinate 8,291,938, forward strand.
ACAGCTTGCCAGTGCGCCTTTCCAGGATTGGCCATATACCTGCTCACAAGGCTCACTCCATATGCTATGTCTGGCCTCGTACATACCATAGCATACATCAAAGAACCTACTACACTAGCATATGGGATGCTATTCATATAGATTCTTTCAGCTTCAGTACTCGGACTTTGAGTAGTACTAAGCTTAAACTGAGGATTTATAGGTGTCACAACAGGCTTCGAATTCGACATACCAAACTTGTCGAGAAGCTTTCGTAGGTATGTCTCTTGAGATAAGCACAACTTCGACTGCTTTCTATCTCTCCGGATGTCAATCCCAAGAATCCTGGCTGCAGCTCCAAGATCCTTCATTTCGAACTCCTTACTGAGTTCAGCCTTCACCTTTGTTACATCCTCAACCCTGTTGCTAGCTATGAGGATATCATCCACATACAGTAGCAACATAACAAGTGAGTTTCTAGGTCGAAATCTGAAGTAAACACAGTGATCGAACTGACTTCTAATGAAACCAATGTGTGCCATGAACTTGTCGAATCTCCTATTCCACTGTCGAGGAGATTGCTTCAGGCCATACAAAGACCTATTAAGCTTGCACACATAATCTTCTTTACCCTTTTATGCATACCCTTCAGGTTGACGCATCAGGATCGTTTCATCTAGATCACCATACAGAAATGCTGTCTTCACGTCCATTTGCTCAAGTTCCAAGTCGAGCTTTGCTACCATGGCCAACAGCATTCGAATGGATCTATGCTTTACAACAGGTGAGAACACATCATTGAAGTCGATTCCTTCTTTCTGAGTGAACCCCCTAGCAACCAGCCTCGCCTTAAAGCGCTTCGACATCACTCCTTCGATTCCTTCCTTGACCTTGAAAATCCACTTACAACTGACTAACCTTGCTCCTGCAGGTTTCTCAATCAGCTCCCAAGTGTTATTATCATGAAGAGATTTCATCTCGTCATCCATGGCTTTTCGCCATTCAGTCTTGTCTCGACTCCTTATAACTTCCTTGTAATCTCTAGGTTCTTCGTCAAGTACCTCACTTGCAGAGATTAAGGCAAAAGCTATAAGATCTGCATAACCAAGTCTTTGAGGTGGCTTGATGACTCTTCTCGACCTATCTCTAGCCAGTAGGTATTCATCGACAGTTTCTTCAACCTCATCAGCATCTTGCTCTTCGACTTCATCAGGGCTATGCACTTCAGCATCACTATGCTCCACCTCAACAGGCATCTCTACCTGTTCCAGCTCCTCTTCAGAGATATCTGCACTTCGACCAGCATCACCAGTTTTCTTAAAGGCCATTTCGACCTCATTGAAAACTACATCACGACTTGTGATACATCTTCTGTGACCTGGTTCTAGGCACCACAGCCTATAACCCTTGACTCCCTCAGGATATCCAAGGAACATGCATCTCAGAGCTCTAGGTTCGACCTTGTCTTGCCTAATGTGAGCATAGGCTAAACAGCCAAATACTCTCAGTTTGTCGAGATCTGGTGGATGATTCGACCAAACTTCTTCAGGTGTCTTCATTCCCAACGCAGTCGAGGGACATCTGTTTATCAGATAAGCTGCTGTCGAAACAGCCTCTACCCAAAACACCTTCTTCAATCCAGCACTAACCAACATGCTTCTAACCCTTTCAAGGATTGTTCGATTGAATCTCTCAGCTAAGCCATTTTGTTGAGGAGTACCTGCTACAGTCTTATGCCTTGCAATCCCAGACTCAACACAGTAACTGTCAAACGCTTCGTTGCAGAATTCAAGGCCATTATCAGTTCTCAACCTCTTAACCTTTTTGCCAGTTTGAGTCTCGACCAGAACCTTCCAACTTTTGAAATTCTCAAAAGTTTCATCCTTCGTCTTCTGAATGAATACCCATAGCTTTCTGGAATAGTCATCAACGATGGATAGAAAATACCTTGCACCTGAGTGTGAAGGATTCCTTGCAGGCCCCCCAAAGATCAGCATAAATGTAATCAAGGGATCCATGTGTTCTTTGCTTGCCTTTGTCAAACTTCGCCCTACAGGATTTACCAAGTACACAAGATTCACAAAACTCCAACTTTTCGACTTTGTCACCACCTAGCAGGTTCTGCTTCCCCAATTCGACCAGGCCTCTTTCGCTGACATGGCCCAATCTCATGTGCCATAATTCTGTCTTCGACATAGGTTTCGTGGATACAACATTTGTCGAACCACTTACAACCTCAGCCTCCAGGGTATACAAGCCTTGTTTTTTCACGCCTCTCAAGACTTCCTTCGACCCTTTCATGACTCTCAGGGTACCTTGCTCTCCTTTGAAAACATATCCCTTTCTGTCGAATTCACCAAGAGAAATTAAATTCCTCTTAAGGTCAAGTACATACCTAACCCCAGTCAATAGCTTTATTGACTCATCATGGAGCTTGAATCTAACAGATCCAATACCTGCAATCTTGCAAGCTTTATTGTCCCCCAGCAGCACTGATCCTCCATCTTGATCACATAATTCTTCAAACACATTCTTGTTTGGAGTCATATGCCAAGTACATCCAGAATCCATAATCCACTCTTCGCAAGAGTTGCTGCTCGACACCACAAGGACATCGGATGATTCATAACCATCTTGCACTATAGCTGCATTCCCATTGTCCTTACCTCCATGATTATTCAGGCGCTCAGGGCACACCTTTCGTGTATGACCCTCCTTCTTACAGTGATAACATTTGATACCAGACATATCACCACCATAAGACTTCTGCTGAACCTTTCCTTTCTTCTTATCAAACCTACCATCTTTCTTCGACGATCTTCCTTTCACGGACAACCCTTCGCCAACTGATGAAGGTTTCTGCTCCTTTCTTTCGTTCAAATCCTTCAAATACAAGGTTGCTTGAACTTCTTCAAAGGTCAGGGACTCTCTTCCATACAAGAGAGTTTCTTTGAAGTGAGCATGCGATCTGGGCAAAGCACACAACAACAACAATGCTTGATCTTCATCATCAATCTTCACATCAATGTTTTCAAGATCAAGAATCAGCTTGTTGAATGAATCCAACTGCTCAGCCAAAGCCTTTTCTTCATTCATCTTGAATGAATACAAGGCTTGCTTCAGGTAAAGACGATTCACCAAGGATTTGGTCATATACAAACTTTCCAGCTTCGTCCATAATCTCGCCGTCGTCGTCTCTTTTGATACCTGCCGGAGAACCTTATCACCAAGGCTCAACAGAATTGCGCTGTGTGCTTTCTCGATCATTGTCGTCTTTTCTTTTTCCGTCAACGCAGCATCCATGGCTGCCATTCCCTTCAACGCTTCCAAACATCCCGGCTGCACCAGTAGGGCTTTCATCTTCAAGCGCCACAGACCGAAATCGTTCACTCCGGTGAACTTTTCAATCTCATACTTTGTTGAAGCCATCTTCTCCACGCTCACCGCACCAATTTGTTATGGAAAATGATGACTTTAATCAAAATATAAAACTGGTTTCTTGAATTATCAAGAACCAAAAAACAAGGGTTTAACGGAAAAGAGAAAACAAGAAGAAGAAGAGTAGAGAAACAACAAATATTGGGCAAATATAATTCTGTTTACTATTCACTTTCTCATTAAACTTTACAAATGATTACAAGTGAATATCACAATTTGCCACACTCAACAAACTGAGTGTACTAGCCTATTTATAGACTAACTAGGTAACTTGTAGCCCAAGAAACCTAAACAATTGGATCCTTAACACAAGGCCCAATTCGACAGAATAAACTATTTCGACAGAATACATATAAGAACAGACTTCGACTACTATATGTAATAATCTGGCATCAGCATGTGAACAAGCTTCGACAACACGCTTGCCTTCAGTCGAAATACATGAAAGCTACTTTCGACACAGCTGAGTTTCGACCCAAATCTCACAATATCTATATATTAAGAAGAAAAGCTTGTGATTTGGTTAACAATATAGGAATATGTAAAGCGTGTGTCATTTGGAGTACACAAGGAATATAGAGTGTTGCTTCCTGCAAATGAAAAGATGAGTTTTTAAATATTCTATTCTAGATTATGTAATTGCTTGTTTTTTTAAAAAAGGTTAAGTTTTGTAAAAGTTTTGACTCTGTCACGGAAAGAATAAAGTTGGTTGGCATTATAAGATTCACACTCAATGAATTAAGACCATGATAAAATGGGGTTCAACTATTTCGTAAATAGGGATGGCAGGCAGAGCCAAACCCGCGGGGTCCACCTGCACCCGAACCCGAGTGAACGGGTGAAAACCCGAGTTGACTGGGTTCGGGTTCGGGTTTGGGTGTCACCCGATCCGCTTAGACATGAAATTACATAAGTGCCTCTAAATATATATGAAGACTTTAATTTTAGTTGTAATGTTAATAGTGACTAGAGGGTGTACATTAAAAGAGTAATAAAAAAAGAAAACATCCTACTCCCGCCCTCCGTTTTTTTTTAAGTGTCACTTTTTTATTTTTTACGAATACCAAAGAAGCTAATTAATATTGTTACTTTTCATACCATCATTATCATTTTACCTATAATACCCTTAATAATTAATTACATTCATTTTATTTTTTTCTCTCTATAATAATTATCTAGGGGTAATTTTGACAAAAATGTATTTAATACTACCTTAAACTTTGTAAGTGACAATTAAAAAAACAAAAAAATATTTCAAAAGTGACACTTATAAAAGAACAGAGGGAGTAATAAATAAAAGGGGGAAAAGGTTGATGCATTCTAAAGAATCGTGCCTCTTTTCCCGTGTTCTTCCCTTCAACCGGGTTCCATGAATAACCCTCTGAGTGACTCCTAAATCAAACATTAAAGGGTTAAATGCACGAGACCCCCCGGCCAATAGGGCGAGATTTGACTCCCCCCCCCCCTGAAGTTTTTTTTTAATGAAAGTCCCCTCATAAAACCAAACCCAGCCATTTACCACACCCTTTTACCACACCCCTGCGTTTGTGGTTAAATGTATGTTAAATTATTCAAACAACACATTCTTGATTTCCCCCCCGTGAAATTAGGGTTCATTGCAGTGGTGGAGAATTCCTTGCGCGAAGAAGACGAAGAAGCCATGGCTGGGAAATGCGAAGAAACCGACGAATCGTCTCAGGTAAGTATTAATCCAAAGCTTCGTTACTTGAATCTATCATGGATTGTAATAGATTTTCTTGCATTGACAAAAATGTGAACTGTTTAACACCGTTTTTCATCACGGTGGAGAGTTTGTAATGCTAAGTGATGGAGAGACGAATTACATGGGTGGTGTTACGACTTTGATTTCTGGGGAACATATTGATAAATGGACTATGGCTCACATTGAAGACTTAATGAATGGATGGGGTTACGTAGCTGGGTCGTATAGGTTGTGGACGAAAATCTCAGAAATAGATCCTAATCATTTCCAGATTAAGAATGATGAGGATGCTTATGATTTTGCTGCTTATGCTTGTGCGAATCAAGTTGATGGGCAAATGTTTTTGGAACACGATGCAATGGGAAGTAGTAGCAGTCCTAGTTGTGTGAATGAAATGACTGAGTTAGATGGTAGTGATGAAGAGGTTGTTGAAAGGTTGAACGATAGCGAGGATGAAAGGACGACTGCTCTTGTGGATGGGTTTGATGGTATTGATGTGACTATACCAGTTAGTCATGGTCCAGTTATAGCAGGGCTGTTACCTTGTCCAAGTAAGAAAAAAATGGATGATGATGATTATTTTAGTGAAGAGCTATTTAGCAGTGATCCTGATAACTCAGAAGATGAAAAAAAGCCAAAGTTTGAGAAGTTCAAGAAAGAGCATTTTGATAAGAATTTTAAGTTCAAGTGGGGAATGGAGTTCAATTCCCTAGATGACTTTAGGGAAGCCATTCGTGAGTGGACAGTTTTAAATGGGAGGGAAATAACATTTGTGAAAAATGGGGGGTATTGGGTGAGGGTTGAATGTAAGGCTAAGTGTGGTTTTTTAATGCTTTGTTCAAAGGTGGGCCATAAGCACACATATGCCATTAAGACTATAAAGGACACCCACACATGTGCTAGGGTTTTGGACAATAGATCTGCAAGTTCAAGGTGGGTGGCTAAGTATGTTGTAAAGAAAATGCAAACTTCTGAAAGAGTAAGGATCTGTGATATTATTCAAGATATGAGGCAAAATTATTCAGTGGGTATAACTGTAGCTAGGGCATGGAAGGCTAAGATTATTGCAAGACAAATCACAGAGGGAGATGCAGACAAACAATATGCCAATCTGTGGAGATATGCTGCTGAGTTGCATAGGGTGAATACTGGAAATACAGTTAAGATCAACATTGACTGACCATCACCATCCATTCAACCAAGATTTGGTTCTTTTTACTTCTGCTTTGATGGATGTAAAAAAGGTTTCATCAATGGTTGTAGACCCTTCATTGGGGTTGATGGGTGTCACTTGAAGACTAAATATGGAGGCCAACGCTTAATAGCTGTGGGTAGGGACCCCAATGACCAGTACTTCCCACTGGCCTTTGGTGTTGTGGAAACAGAAACAAAGGAATCATGGAGGTGGTTTATACAACTTTTAATGGAAGATGTTGGAAGAGAGAATAAATATGTTTTTATTTCAGATCAACAGAAGGGAATACATATAAAAGTACTTTAAATTGGTATTTTGTTTGATGTCCACAATTCTATTTAATTAATCCTGATCATTGTTTTTGTTTTAGGGTTTGGTTACAGTATTTGAAGAAATGGATTAGGAAATATGTGACGAATAGGTGTAGTAATTCTACCTTGAAACTTGAAAAGTGGCCACACAAAGTTATGCCAATACCTAGAAAAATATTAGATACTGAGGTAGCCATGAGTGGACAATGGTTGCCAACTTGGGCTATGGATGAAAAATTCCAGGTCACTCATTGTTATAACAGACAGGAATTCATTGTTGTCATAACTAAAAGGTCCTACAGTTTTAATTTTTGGGAGTTAGTTGGTATTCCATGCAGACATGTTGTTGCTGCATTAGGATTTAAGCAGCAGAACCCAGAAGGCTTTGTTCATGAATGTTACACTAGGGAAAAGTATGCCATGTGCTATGGGTTTGCTGTTAGCCCTATAAATGGACAGGACATGTGGCCTGAGGTTGAGACTGAAGAGCTCCTTCCTCCTAACTACAAAAAGGGCCCTGGTAGACCAAGAAAATTAAGGATTAGGGAGTCTGGTAAGGAAGGTGCAAGAAGGAGGATGCCTGGTGTATCTTACAGATGCACTAAGTGTGACAAGTTTGGACATAATGTGAAGTCATGCAAGAGCAAAAGGCAAGATCCAAATGCCTTGAAAAGAAAGGTATGTGACTACTTTGTTATGTGTGATTGGATTTGATGGATTGTTATATGTTCAGTGGTTTTTAATTTGACTCATTTGTTATGTGCAGAAAAGGAACACTGGTGCAAATGTCACAGCTGCTACACAACAAACTGAAACATCTGGTGCAACTAACACAGCTGCTGCTACACAACAAACTGAAACACAACAAAGTGAGGCTTCATTGTTTGGGGACATCACTGATGATATGATTTCAAGCCTACCCGACATTAATACAAGTGTACAAATAACAACAAGTATCAGATCAACATGTACCAAAGATAAAGGCAAGGCTAAGGTCAAACAAGAAATCAAAGCATTGAGAAAGAGATCAAGTGAGAGAATTAAGGAAAATTGGTTTAAAAAACCAAAACATTTCACAGGTCCTGGTTCTGACCCAAACCAACCTCTGTGCCTGAATGAAGAAGGAGAAAGTAATGTCTCACAAGCTACAAGGAAGGCTCCTAAGACTACTCCAAAAAAGGGTTCAAAGACCAGTCCAAAAAAGGCTCCAAAGGCCACCCCCAAAGAGGGTTCAAAGACTACTCCTAAGAAGGCTCCAAAGAAAAAATCTATTTATGATCTATAATCTGTTATGATTGTACAACATTTGTAATGTTTAGGACAACTTGGTAACATTTTGGTGGTAGTTTATTTTGTCATGTCTGACTTATGCACACTTTTGGTGCTAGTTAATTTTGTAAGACAGCATAGTTGAGCTGTTTGACAACATACTTTGTAATGTTTGACAACTTATTTTGTTATACAAATGTTACCAACTTTTGTTACACATAATTGTTGTTTTACTGCAAGATACAAAACACTTTTGTAATGTTTCACACAACTTAAACATCATTCTTAATAAACAGGCTACACAATAACTGAACACAGTAAATCTTTCCATTCCATTGAAAACTCTTGTACATAAAGTTACATAAGCATAATTGAAAACTCTTGTACATAAAGTTACATAAGCATAATGCTTACTACTAAATGCTAACAACTGGTTTACATTAAGTTACATAACCATGTTGTTTTACACAAAGTTAACCAAAAGAGCAATAATCAAACAACACAACAAAGTGACTATCTTGAGCTTTATATTAATACTTCTTTGTGCTTCAAGCTTCAGCTTTGACTTCTCCAATTTCTTTGTGACTGCATCAAAATTCGCTTGTAGGATCTCACACTTCTTACAAATTGTGCCAAAAACGGTTCTTGAGTCTCCAATTTCATCATCCCATAGGAATAATTCACAGCCATTCCCAGTCTAAAAAAGTGGAATTACACAACTGTTAACATTGCTAAAAATCAAACATTGAATTCATATTTTGCCAATTAATCCAGAAATTAATACTTACCCCGGCATTGTGGCATTTCCAGAACTTTCTATTGCGATTTTTACTTGTGTTGGAGACCCACATCTTCATTGCTCTATCACAACCACATCTTGGTAAACCCAGAAATGAAACCGAATTTTTGCTGGTTCCATAAGACATTGAGTATAAAACAGAACGAACGGAGGAAGGGGAAGAAAAACCCTATAGACGAAGACTATGATGATTCACGAATGGAGGAAAGAAGAAGGGGAATACAAACCCTAGATTTTGGTGAAGAGAAATCGTGGATGAAGAAGAAGCTTTCACATACATTTAACCACAAATACAGGGGTGTGGTAAATGGCTGGGTTTGTTTTTATGAGGGGGCTTCCATTAAAAAAAACTTCAGGGGGGAAGTCAAATCTCGCCCTATTGGCAGGGGGTATCGTGCATTTAACCCAACATTAAACTAGTATCAATAATGCTCTTCGTATGATGTATCCATATTTTACAAGTGAGGTTCTTATTTATGCATAAGCTTTCATCTCAACCCAGATCTAAGCCTTGTGACAAGCCTCAAATATTAGGGAAAATGCATGAACATAGAAGGCATAATGCACAATCAAATCGAGCAACCACAACAGAAAACACAATCAAAACATAACCCTCAACCCTCACAATTCTCGTACCCCATTCTCATTAGATTCAGATTGGTTACATCATACATACACGAAATCAGAATGAGCAAATGTAATAACAACGAAATAAAGAGCTCAAAGATCTACCCACGTCGAGATGCTTTGGAGCTGAATCCACAGGTACTCTACTTACCTTCTTTGTTAGATACTTGCTTGAATCCTCTTCTTCTCTCTTTCGTTGCTCTTTCTGCGAGTGTTAGGTCTGAATGAGTGGAGCTTAGCTTAAGATTTTTGAGTTTCAAGGTGAAAACTCAACAATCTTAGTAGAAAAATAGAGCTTTAGATGCTGGTTTAGGAATCTTTTAACAGCACTTCGTTAGGGTTTCTGACTCTCATCATTTCTTAATGATTGGGCTCTTTTTAGAGTGAAAATTTGAGGCATTTGGTACGTGTGAGATTGAGAGGTATATTCCTTCACATGTGAGAAAAATACGTTTTAGAGTGAGTTGTAACTTTCAATCCGTTAGAGAGAAATTTGTTATAGGATTTTGTGGGGACCCTTGCGATTGTTACTCATTCTTTTTGTTTGTCTGTAGTGATGAAATCCCTTCTAGAAGCACATGTGGTCCTCATTTAAAAATTCATTGAATTATTACTGTTGTGAATTTGTGATTTTTACTGCTCTTTGATTTTCTCTGATGTAAACTTTTACTCCTCTTTGGTTCAAAACATGTGAATTACTATAGTAGCTTGTTTAAACATTGCCTTGTGATATTTGTGTTTATGTGATGACTTTGTTGTGAGCTGTTTTGAAAACCTGATATTTTTGAAAATTCAGCAAGCGTAATCGATTACCCGATTGTTGCTAATCGGTTACAGCTGTTGTTTTTCCAAAAATAACAGAATTTAACAGCATGGCACTTTAGTTGGTTTTGTTATTAGTTGTACTATTCTCTCATGTGTATATATACATTGTTGTAATCCCAATTCAAAGTTAATGCCATTTTTTATTCATCAATATTACTCTCTACCCTAATTCTCTCTCTCTCAATTCATCTTCTTCCCCAAGTTTCTTTTCACCATTGTTACTACCTTCAAAATTCTGGTTTTATGTTTTATGATTGTTCTAACATTTGGCATCAAGAGCTCTGGTTACTGATCCTAATCTGCTGCAACAACAATGGCTACCGTTTCCAATGATCAAATTCCCACCAATCTCCCAATTCTTGATTCGAAGAACTACGACAAATGGGCGAAACAAATGAAGGTGCTGTTTGGTTATCAAGAGGTTCTTGAGATCGTCATCAATGAAGTTACACCGTTAGGGGCAGATGCTACCGATGCTCGTAGGGCTACATACAAGGAAGAAAAGAAGAAGGATTACAAAGCTCTATTCTTGATTCATTCGTGTGTTGATAACGACAATTTCGAGAAGGTTGGTGATTGTGAATCCGCGAAGCAAGCATGGGAAATCTTGGAGAAAGCGTATGCCGGTGCCGTCAAAGCGAAGGTGGTAAGGTTACAAACTTACAAACGTCAATTCGAGTTAACGCAAATGGAGGACAAAGAAACGATCAACGATTACATCACGCGCATTACTCGGTTAGTCAACCAAATCAAGTCATGTGGCGAAACGATCCTTGAGAAAAATGTTGTATCGAAAGTGTTGCGTTCGTTAACATCACGTTTCGATAACATTGTTGTGGCTATTGAGGAGTCAAAGGATCTAACAACTTTGAGCAAAGATGAGTTGCAAAGTTCGTTAGAGGCGCATGAACAAAGGATGGATGAGAGAGGTGTCGACAAAGCCAAAGCGGAGATCGCTTTGCAAGCGCGTTTACATGAGAAGAACAAGAGATCGAAAGGGAAGTGGACTTCTAAAAGTAAGAAGAATCTTGGTGGAAAAGATCCCCAAAATTCAAAGGGTGAAGGAAGCTCCAAAGAAGGTAATCAAAGCGCCTACAAACTGTTTGACAAAATTTCCATGAAGTGTTATAATTGTCAAAAGCTTGGGTATTTTGCGAAAGAATGTCGCTCAAAACGCAAGGAAAAGGATGCGGATGAGGCTAAGGTTGCTAGGGAAGAGGTAGATGACGAAGATACCCTTCTTGTGATGATTACGGAGGAGAATTATGGCATTGTTGATGTTCCAGGCAGCAGCTACTGTGGTGATAGTCTGCGGGACAGCAGCTGTACTGTTTCGGAAAGTGGTGGAAAAATGCGTTCGGATCGAAATGCATTACTTACCATGCGTGATGGAGTTCACAGTAAATATGAGTGGTACTTGGATTCCGGTTGTTCAACACATATGACGGGTCGAAAGGATTGGTTTGTGCAAATAAATCAAGCGGCAAAGAGTAAAGTCAAGTTTGCCGACGACGCCACTTTAAGAGCCGAAGGGGTAGGAGATGTTTTGATTGGAAGAAAGAATGGTGGACATTCTAGGATCAAAGATGTCTTGTATATACTGGGAATTAAGTGTAATCTTTTAAGCATTGGCCAATTACTTGAAAGAGGTTACTTAATTCGGTTGGAGAACAAGATGTTACACGTTTTAGATTCAAATGGTGTGTTGATTCTAAAAGCGCCGATGGCTGCCAATAGAACTTTTAAGGTTGAGTTAAAGGTTATGGAGCATCGTTGTTTAGCTACCGCGGCAAGTAGAGATGAGTGGTTATGGCATTACCGTCTTGGTCACCTTAATTTTAGGGATCTCAAAATGTTGCAACAAAGTGAAATGGTAACGGGTCTGCCACATATTAGTGTTCCGACAGAATTATGTGAGGAATGTGTGACGAGTAAGCAACACAAGAATGTGTTTAGCAAGGATGCGGGTCGAAGAACCAAAGGCTTACTTGAGGTGGTGTGTTCCGATGTTTGTGGACCGATGCAAGTAGAGACTTATGGCGGCAATCGATATTTTGTTACGTTTATTGACGACTTTAGTAGGAAGCTTTGGACATATCTTATCAAGAGGAAGGATGAGGTATTTGGAGTGTTCAAGAGTTTCAAATCCATGGTGGAGCGTCAAAGCGGTCGGAAGCTCAAAATTCTCAAAACGGATGGTGGAGGTGAATATACCTCTAGTGAGTTTGGGAAGTTTTGTGATCTTGAGGGTATTGTGCGTGAGGTGGTGCCTCCATATACGCCTCAACAAAACGGAGCTGCCGAGAGGAAAAATCGTACAATAATGAACATGGTGCGTAGTATGCTTTGTGGGAAGAAGTTGCCTAAGGAATTGTGGGGTGAGGCCGTGTCTACAACCACCTACTTGTTGAATAGGTGTCCTACTAAGAAGCTGGAGAAGATTACACTAGAAGAGGTTTGGAGTGGTTTCAAACCAAGTGTGAATCATTTGCGCATTTTTGGATCGATTGCATATCGTCATGTACCGAATCAACTTAGAAAGAAGTTGGATGATAAAGGTGAGAAATTGATATTTGTTGGATATCACTCTACTGGAGGTTACAAGCTATTTGATGAGAGGAATCGGAAAATCGTGATAACTCGGGATGTGCAGTTTGATGAAATAAAAACTGCTGAAATAGCAGGTGTAATCGATTACCCGATTGTTGCTAATCGGTTACACCCTGCTGAACAGCAGCAGTTTGTTGATTTGTTTGATCCGGAGAATTCCGACGCCGCTGTACCTGCACCTACTGAAGCGGAAGATGATGTTGTGAATAATGGTAGACCAGTGAGGCAAAGAGCCTTGCCTCATAGACTCCGAGATTGTGAGAGGTTCCAAGATAATGAAGTGAATAATGATGGTGATTTTGTTCATTTCGTACTTATGACCGAATCTGAACCGGTAAATGAGGAGGAAGCCTTAAGTGATCCTAAATGGATATGTACAATGAAAGAGGAGCTGGAATCTATTGAAAAAAATGGTACTTGGGAGCTGGTCGATTTACCACATGGAAAGAAACCGATCGGTGTGCGATGGGTCTATAAACTCAAAGCAAATCCTAAAGGTGAAGTAATCAAGTACAAAGCTCGATTAGTTGCCAAAGGGTTCTTGCAACTTGAGGGGATAAACTACGAGGAGGTATTCGCACCGGTGGCTAGATTGGAGACTATTCGTTTGGTTGTTGGAATTGCGCATAGCAACAATTGGGTGATTTACCAAATGGATGTGAAATCTGCGTTTTTGAATGGTCCTCTTGATGAGGAGGTTTATGTGGGGCAGCCACCCGGTTTCGTGATTAAAAGTCAAAAGAAGAAGTACTACAAGCTACACAAGGCGTTGTATGGTTTCAAACAAGCTCCGAGAGCTTGGAACAAACGTATAGACGGCTTTCTTATTGACATCGATTTCAAACGGTGTGTATCCGAACATGGTGTTTATGTGAGATCGGATACTATTGATGGTGTTATTATACTTTGCTTGTATGTTGATGATCTCTTGATTACGGGCAGCAATGACAAGAGTATTTCAAGGTTCAAAGTGGAGCTCATGAGTGAGTTTGAGATGACGGACCTTGGTGTCACGAGATACTTTCTTGGCATAGAGTTTCACAAGTCAAAAGTGGGGCTGCTTATGCATCAAAGAAGGTATGCTCTAGATATCTTGAAAAGGTGTGAAATGGAGCATTGTAATGCTTCTAATACACCTTGTGAGGCTAGAGTTCAGCTGTCCAAAAGTGATGATGAGGATGATGTGGATCCAACATTTTACTGGAGTTTGATTGGATCGTTACGGTATTTGTGCAATACTCGACCAGATTTGGCTTTTAGTGTCGGTATTGCGAGTAGATTCATGAAGAGACCTAAGGTGTCTCACTTGGCGGCGGTCAAGAGAATCCTTAGATATGTGAAAGGTACTCTTGGTTGTGGTATTTTGTTTCCTACATCGGATATGGGTCGCAAATGTACTCTACTTGGCTACACCGATTCTAATTGGTGCGGAGATAAAGATGATCGAAAATCTACGGCGGGTTACATCTTTATGTTCGGTAGTACACCAATCTCATGGTGTTCGAAGAAGGAACCGGTTGTAGCACTCTCTTCTTGTGAGGCCGAGTACATTGCGGCATCATTGAGTGCTTGCCAAGCTATGTGGTTAGTGAATCTTATGAAGGAATTGGGATGTGGTGATGATGATGCCACCACACTGTTTGTGGATAATGTTTCCGCGATAAATCTTGCGAAGAATCTGATTGCACACTGAAGGAGCAAGCATATTGAGATGCGGTTTCATTACTTGAGAGAATTGGTCGGTGATGGAAAGCTTAGATTGAGCTATTGCCGAAGCGAGGACCAAGTTGCGGATTTGTTGACCAAGGGTGTGACAAATGAGGTGTTCAAGAGACTGTTGAAGAGCTTGAGCATGATGAACTTGGAGCAAATAAAGTGAGGTGGTGTGTTGTGAGCTGTTTTGAAAATCTGATATTTTTGAAAATTCAGCAAGCGTAATCGATTACCCGATTGTTGCTAATCGGTTACAGCTGTTGTTTTTCCAAAAATAACAGAATTTAACAGTATGGCACTTTAGTTGGTTTTGTTATTAGTTGTACTATTCTCTCATGTGTATATATACATTGTTGTAATCCCAATTCAAAGTTAATGCCATTTTTTATTCATCAATATTACTCTCTACCCTAATTCTCTCTCTCTCAATTCATCTTCTTCCCCAAGTTTCTTTTCACCATTGTTACTACCTTTAAAATTCTGGTTTTATGTTTTATGATTGTTCTAACAGACTTGAGGAAAATGATCACGGTTTTGCCCTGCAGCAGCTGAACTTGTTGGTACCCCTGCCTTGACATTAATTTTTCTTTGTGAATTTTCTTCTCTTTTTTGTATTGAAATGGTACACGATGTTGGAATTTCGTGCTGCAAAAATGGTGATGTATTTTATTCAACTTTGGCTTGCATTGTTCTGTTTGCCTTCTTTTCTAACCATACATGTTCATTCTCAAATCATGTACAACCTTTGGAGCAACTTGACGCCATGTTGGAGCTTGGAGTGTGGATTGATGAACTTGGATGTTTTGACAAGAAACTCATGGCTTGTGAAGTGGACTGGTCTTGGTTAGTATCATGTTACTTGGGAGTTAGATAAGGCTTCATTTATGAGATCTCCTAAAGGCATGAGACATGTAGAGAATTATGAAAGTCGTCAAAAGATATCCGCTGGGCTGTCATATCCTTTTGAAGCTAATGAGGAGAGAAAAGCTTCCTTTGGAGATTCACCAACATTTAAGTTACGTGAACAGGCTTCGCATGTGTTGGCACAAAGGTCAGAGTGCTATTGTCGTTGACGATCAAATTGACCAGGAGCAGTTTACGAAGGTGATCTTGTATATTTCATCCTTGAGTTGTAATGTGAAAAGGCTTGTATATTTCATCTTCTACTTGCCTCTCTACATGGGAAACAGAGCTCTTAAATTTGACACCATCTGCCAATCATTATTATAAAAATAAGTATTGGATAAATTATAAATCACTTTAGAAAAATTATGTTCTCATATTTGAGAAATTCAAAGTATTTTTGTTTGTATTTACTTTATTTGTTTGATATAATTTGAAGAAATAATATGAAGAATGCAGTACTGATATATATATATATATATATATATATATATATATATATATATATATATATATATATATATATATATATATATATATATATATATATATATATCAGTACAATAAAAGAGTGTCGCATACTCTATCATATATAATTAAGAATATTAGTGGTTTATTTTAAAAATTTGATCCCCATGTTTTTCTGGCACTTGTCTTTATTCTATCTTAAATTAAAAAATTTAAAATTTTCATGTAATTATTATCAAATGAATTTTTCTTTACAAATTTATGTTTATCTCTTAAATTTTAGTTATATGATGAACAAATGGTTGCAAATTTAAATTTTATTGTTGATATTAATTAGTTTAAATATGAGAGTTCTTATTTTAGTTATTACTTCCTCTATTTTTTATTATCTTTATATGATCACTAATAAAAATAAGTATTTAGTAAACTATAATCACTTTAGAAAAACTCTATACCTCGTTAAGAAATAATATGAAAAATGTAATAATGAAATATATCAATATAGTAAGAGAGTGTTGTATACTCAATCATATTTTAATATGAACTAAGAATGACTTATATTTGAAAATGGTGTAATCATCATTTCTTTTCTCTCATTTATTATTGGAAAAATCTTGAAAAAAAATATTTAAATAGTGTTTATAAAATTTATAAAATAATATATATCAAAGTTATTAAATAGCTGTTAGCTTAATATATAGTTGTTAGATTTGAAATTTGAACCCATGGCCTTCAATCAATAATAAAAATGATTTTTGTCTATCTACTATCTACCCATTGCAAATAAGATCCATGCTTTGCCAAAAAAGCCCTTCATCCAGATTTTCTTTACACTACAATTTGTATTGGAATGATATAAGCAAGTGTGAGTAAGTGGAAAAATAGTCCCACATTGGATAGGAATGTGGTGACTTGAGCATTTATAAGTAGGAGAACCCACTCACCTATCATCTTAAAGTTTTGGGTGAGTATGTGGTGTGTCTCTCACAAAGGTGTTTCTACAAATGGTATCATGAGCCTTTGATTTGAGAAATGTCCAGGAAGTGGTGTTCCGTTGAAATCGACGCCCAAGAAGAGGTGTATCGAAAGGCCCTTGAATTTGTTCATACAATTATTTTTATAAATGAAAAAATGTATTATCAATATGACTAATGAGATATCGGAACATTCAGTACATCAATCAAACGGAATCTATGGGATAACGAGTATTTTACTAATTTTCTAATAGAATCAAACATGTGATATCAAATTACAACATAGTTAAGATTTGAGGTTGTTACGGCGGTCACATTCGAAATATTGAAGAAGCAAACCTTTAACTTGTCCCAAATACATAAGACTACCAGGAAGCTTCTTGAGATTGGGGACATCGGAAAACTGAATCATTTTTAGAGAAGCCAATGTTCCTTTCTCAAAAACGATTGAATTCAAGTTAGGTAATTTTGCAATGTGTAGTTCCTTTAGATTTTGAAACCCTCCATCATGAAAATGTAAGATTTCATTTTCATAAGCATTTTCTTTGATTGAGAGGAATAACAAATTCTGCATACTTTCTAGACATTTTATTGAATATTTAGTTAACTTGGAGCATGCTAACTTCAATTCAGTAAGATTTTGAACACAATGAATCCACTCTGGCAACTTGTCTAATTTTCCACGCAGTTTGAGGCTTCGAAGCATAGGCAGGGGTGAAACCAAATGCAAATCAACAATTTCAAAATCATATTCAGATTTTGACTTTGATCCAACGCGTAGCGTCTCCAAGTGTTGCATCTCATTAAATAAAGAGGATAAAGCTCTTCCATGTTCTTTCCTAACACCAACCAAACTCAATTTCCTTAACTGTCTCAGCTTACCCAGCTCTCTAATTAATTCATTTTCAGCTTTTCCTATTTTCACTTCACTCAGTGTTTGTAAAGACTCAACGCCTATTATACCTCCACGCGTCAACTCCAACAAACAAAGTTCGTAGCCCATAAGATGCCGTAGCTTTCTAAGCTTGCCAATATCCTTTGGTGTCGTAGATAAGTCTTCATTCATCCTAAGATCCAAGGTCTCCAAGTTATGGAGCATGCCAATCCTTTTGGGAAGTCCAAATCCAAATATAACAGATCTCCTGAAGCTTAAAAACTTTAAATGAATCATACATTCTAAATATTTGGTAAGCTTCTCATTTCTCTTTCCACCCTTTCCACACTTTCCACCGTCTTTCTCTTTCCCCCTCCATCAAACCCTAACACCTCCTCCTTTGTCTTCTCCATTCTCTTCTCCCGACCCTTTTTTCATTTTCTATATTTTTTTCTTGATACTCATTAGTTTGTCACAGGCTTGCAGATCTATGGAATGATAATGAATATGAAGAGAAAGGAAGAGAAAAAATTGTTGATCAAAGAGAGCATGAGATCTGTTTGGACATGGACAATGAAGTTCTCTACATCTAAACTCATTTCCAAAATTCTAAAATGTGAGTCTGATTTTTGTTTGTGATTTTATCTCCCCTTTTCATTGCAAGGCCTGAAAATCTTAGAGGTTTGTTTTAGTTAATTGAACTTCTATTTTGTCACAAACATCATTAAACTCAAGGCCTGAAGTCAGTATGCTGCTATTCCATCATAATACTTGATATATTCTGTTCTACTTGATATATTATGTTTTATTCCATCAAGGCCTGAATGTAAATTAACATTATTCAAGCTCACAGTTGTTGGTTTATATATTTTTAAACTTTTGAATATATATATTTTAAAAAGTAAGCAATCATACTGTTTTTGGTCAAATCTCTTATATTTTGTTATAATAACAAATCGTTGCTCCCTTTAGGATCTTAATGTGCTAATGATATTGAATTTATGCAATTTTTATACACTGCATATGCTTGATTGTGTAATTTATTCATTTTGAATGTTTATGTTTTAATAAAAGTTGTACTCTTGCTATTTCAGGTCGAGAAGCTCCAAAGGGTTTGTTTAAGAAATCCTGTTAAGGTATAACCATCATAATAATATTTATAAATATATGTTTATGGATAAGGAAAATTATACTCCCCTTCCTTGAAAGATTAACATTATTGTAGTTTAGTCGGTTTTATTGCCTCAGGGACATTTTTTGCTTTGGATTTTATTGTAAATGACTGTTCACTTTGAACCTCAACTATTGTCTTTGGGAAACTAAATAGACTGCATGACAGGAATGAAATTATGTACTACAGAGTGAGTTTGATGTTGAAGTTTGTTTTTTGCTGTTGTTCTTTTGAACTTGACATGCTTGGTTATTTAAGAGTATAACAAATTTTGTGTTTGATTCTTATGTTGCCATTCTTCAGGTTCTTATTAACAATATTAAAGAGTTTGCTCCAATAATATATACTTCCACAGTCGGAGTAGGTTGCTGGATTGTTACCTTTTTTGAAGTGGGTTATTGGAGGTAGCGGTTCAAAAGGTCTGAAGCTACTCAATTTTATAGTACGTTCTCCAGGAGTAGTATTGATGTTGTTGGCGAGGTGAGGGATGATGGATACTATTACCAAATTTTTCTCTTTAGTTTTCTGCTCCTCTGATTAGGATTATGCTACTTTGGCATAATGAATTAGATTTTGCATAATAAACACAAATAGATGACTTTTAAGGATATTAATTTGAATCTTTTAATTTATTTTGTCTCTAGAAAGAAGGTTTGCATTGTTTTATTTCATTTATAATTCTGACTGGATTCACGGATTTGAGCATCACCAACTGCTTTCTTATTGTGTTACACAGTTTGTTGAGAAAGGTGTCAAGTTAGCTGATACTGTGATCAGAGGTCTTTTGAAATATTGGCCTGTAACTAATAGTGCAAAGGAGGTAATGTTCCTTGATGAACTGGAGGAAGTTTTAGAAGCTACTCAAGTAGCAAAATTTCAGAAGTGTGCAGTGGGATTGTTTCGTCAAATGGCTAGATGCCTCACTAGACTACACTTTCAGGTGCTTACCAAAACTTCCTCATTTCCTTTTTCCTATGTGGCATTTCCATGCATTTCATCAGCATCTATCAATAAATACCAATGAACTCAGTTTCTTTCTGATTTTCCCTCCCAACCTTTCTTCATTTTCTTTTCTTATGTATGTTTTCCATTTCTTGATTTTTTCTTCTTCTTGGGGATGAGGTTGTCTTGACAATTTCATTATACAACCCTGGTATCTGCAACAACATTGTTAGTTTCATTATTTCGTTATGTCTCTGAGAAGATGAGTCACGTGGAGGAGATTCAACAATAGTATGGGCAATAGGGCCTGATTCTGGTGTAATAGCAAAACATGCAATGGTATCTCAAGTTTTCAGGTTTATGATTGAAGATGGTGTTGAGCCTGATGTGGTATCATGGACTTTCAAAATAAGGAAGCCTTTGATATGTTTAAGCAAATGTTTAATCATGGATTCCGTTGTTTCCCCTTTGTTTCTAAACTTGTCTCTGTTGGTGTTTTCTACTACTCATCATAATGATTATAGCAGAAGTGATTTTCCAATTGATTTTGTTTTTGGTTCAGGCACATCTACTTATCTGGTGGAAGGAGCTGTTAATGAAGACGGAAGAACTCCTAGCATTTGGGATACCTTTGCACATGTTGGTTCGCTTATTACTTCAATCCGTCTTTTTCTTCATGTTTTATCTCATCATTCATCTGAACAATTTTAGAATATGATATGTTATTGCAATTTAAGGGTTTGCGCATGGTGGAAATGGAGATGTTTCCTGCGACACATACCACAAATACAAGGTAGACAATAGGCATTCTTTATGATTCATTTGTTAATTTCAAGCACTAGTTGGTTAAGACAATCCAAACAATAATGCAGGGAGATGTGCAGCTCATGGTTGAAACAGGCCTTGATGCCTATAGATTTTCCATTTCTTGGTCCAGATTGATACCAAGTACTTCTTCTCAACTTCAACTTTAGTACTTATCCATAAACACTGAAATTTTATGTCTCTTTATACATTTTTGCAAATGCTTTTATTTCTCCTCAGATGGTAGAGGACCCGTCAATCCGAAGGGACTGCAGTACTACAACAGTCTCATCAACAAACTCATTAGAAATGGTTCGATACGAGTTTCTTAATTTGTTGCATCATAAAACATGCCTTATGCAAGTCTCTCCCTTATGTAGGCATCCAACCACATGTCACACTAAACTTGTCTCTGTTGGTGTTTTTTACTACTCATCATAATGATTATAGCATAAGTGATTTTCCAGTTGATTTTGTTTTTGGTTCAGGCACATATGCTTATCAGGTGGAAGGAGCTGCTAATGAAGACGGAAGAACTCCTAGCATTTGGGATACCTTTGCACATGCTGGTTCGCTTATTACTTCAATCCGTCTTTTTCTTCATGTTTTATCTCATCATTCATCTGAACAATTTTAGAATATGATATGTTATTGCAATTTAAGGGTTTGCGCATGGTGGAAATGGAGATGTTGCCTGCGACACATACCACAAATACAAGGTAGACAATAGGCATTCTTTATGATTCATTTGTTAATTTCAAGCACTAGTTGGTTAAGACAATCCAAACAATAATGCAGGGAGATGTGCAGCTCATGGTTGAAACAGGCCTTGATGCCTATAGATTTTCCATTTCTTGGTCCAGATTGATACCAAGTACTTCTTCTCAACTTCAACTTTAGTACTTATCCATAAACACTGAAATTTTATGTCTCTTTATACATTTTTGCAAATGCTTTTATTTCTCCTCAGATGGTAGAGGACCCGTCAATCCGAAGGGACTGCAGTACTACAACAGTCTCATCAACGAACTCATTAGAAATGGTTCGATACGAGTTTCTTAATTTGTTGCATCATAAAACATGCCTTATGCAAGTCTCTTCCTTATGCAGGCATCCAACCACATGTCACACTACACAACTATGATCTTCCACAAGCACTTGAAGATGACTATGAAGGATGGCTTAGTCGTGATGTCATGTATGTTCCATGCTTATTCAAAAAAATGTATTTATTGTACTTAGGTTCAAATGTTCTTCTTAATTGCAAATTTCTTGAATGTCGATGCAGAAAAGACTTCACGAACTATGCAGACGTGTGCTTTAGAGAGTTTGGAGATAGAGTCAAATATTGGACAACCGTGAATGAGCCAAATGTTTTTGCCTTAGGTAGTTATGACTAGGGAGTTAGCCCACCTCAACGATGTTCTCCTCCATTTTGTATTATAACGAGCTCTAAGGGCAACTCAACATTCGAACCGTACCTTGCTGCACATCATATGTTGTTAGCTCATTCTTCAGCTGTGAGATTGTATAGAAGAAAGTACAGGGTATAGAAGCAAGATGTAGGTTGACAACATATAGGTTTCCTCTGAAGGAAGAATTGAGGCCAAGACTGAATCACAAGCCTGTAAGTGATCCAAATTGCAAGTTGAATATGGAGATGTGGTCGAGCTTACACCGGCCATACCTGAAAAGTATCTTATAGAATATAGGGAAGAAATCTAGCGAATGTATGACAAATTCTATTATCCATATGATTATTCCATGTATTGGGTTTAGTTGATTACATTATGTATGCGATTGTTAAATTTTTTTGATTATCTGCTTGATGGTTTATTTTAATTGTAATGTAGTTGGCTGGTGTTGTTGTTGTTGAGGTCACTGGTAGACTTGAAGTTCCTTTCCACCCCGGTAGGGATGTATGTTTGACCACTGCTGTTACTTCTGTACTCAAGTCTCATTTACATGATTGGTAAATCAATTTTGGTTATAACTTTTTTTAGTTATAGAGTCCTCTCCACCAACTCAGTACTCGAGCAAGTTTTCGTGCAATGTCTCCAGTTCACTCTCATCATCATAAAAGCAATGTTAACATCTCCATAATCCTAGACCTCCAAGATGCTTCTGTTTACACAGTACAAGGAAAGCTACCAAATGGAGCTTTCCGACTATATCTTTAATCAGTTATCTCCCTAAATGAAACTTCTGTACAAGTTACCAACTTTTTCACAAATGGTTTTAAGCTATAAAGTTGTTTGCATAGCATGTGTAAGGTTTGGGACCAATATAATAGACAAACAAAAAAATCTATGTTTGAGACCAAGGATAGTAAATACAACTTCATTGGCCACCACCGCTAACAAGGGAAATTAAATCTATCAGGGTAGCATATAACATATCAAGAGACAAGGGGCCTAAGAATTTTCTATATTCCTATGCAATTAAATCTATAATTGGCCATAGCGTGATGATGTATTCCTTATCTTTCTTTTTTACTTAAGTTTAAAGTAAGCTAAAATTATGATAACTATGATAAGAGCTCACCTTTGTATTGAAAATTGTAAAATCAAATATAAACAAAAAAATGTTTTTTTAACTGACTTTCAAGGGTTTAATGGAATAACTAATGCTTGGTATAACTGACTTTCAAAGGTTTAATGAAAAAACTGGCACTTGGTGTAACTGACTTTCAAAGGTTTAATGGAAAAACTGACACTTGGTATTGTCATACCCCAAATTTTGACCACTAAGATTTCCCATCATTGTGCAAATCATCATCACAATATGGATGAACCATCATGCGTCACCAAATGCCTCAAGGGTTGTTGAACATTACCTACAATCAAAATTAGGGTTTTAAGCCCTCTCAGAGCCTTAGACAAAGGATCAATCAAGGAATGACATGATCTTCAACTTGTCTAACCCCTCAAACATCCACAATGAACCAAGAGGACTCCCACTTCAAGGATTAAGCACAAGGTTGCTCCCTTCTAGGTGGATCAAGTCTCAAGATCTCCAGTATCACCAAATTAGGGTTTTGGTCGACCAGGGCCTCCAGATGGAAAGTTTCATCTGGGCATAAGCCAAATATCCAAAACACAACCTAATGTACTCCATGGAACCTCATGGACCCATTCATCAAGTCAATTTTGCCTCAGGGGATGCATTCATCAAAAATCAGGAATTAGGGTTCCTTGACCTAATTCACCCCTAAGTTGACTTTTAGGGCAAATCAAGAGCCAAGACCTCAAGAGAGGGTTTGGGGGTCTCTAATGAGCTATATTGATCCATTTGTAACAATGGATTAATCCAAGAAGCTTGAGCAACAAGTCTCAATTTCATCTGCACCACAATTAGGGTTTTAAGGAAAAAGTCAACTGCAACTTTGACTTTTGACCAGGACATGCTCCCAAACCCTATGACATGCACCAATATACCCTATGACACCCATGGAACATGTCCATCAAGTTTGATTTAGGTCAAGGACATGATTTCCAGAAGAATTGCACAATTTGGAATTCATCTGATAAAAAGTCAACTGTGCACAAAAGTCAACTTTGACTTTTTGAGATTTTTCACCAAAATGGACTTTTAACCCTAAAATGATGTTAATGTATGATTTGAATCATCATTCATCAAGAAAAATCAAAGAAAGTGGGATAACTTGTAAAAGGGGTAACCATAAAACTTAGAAATTTTTCTAAGTTATGGAAAAAGTACCACTAATGCACCAACTTTGGAGGACCATAACTCCTAAACCACAAGGCCAATTTTTTTCATCCAAAGATGGATTTGTAGCCCTCATTACCCTCTACAAAAACTTCAACTAGACCCAAGTCCAATTCATTAAGGATTTTGAGTTATGGAGTGATCAAAATCAAGAAATCACACTTTGTTCCAACACTTAGTGAAAATTTCACTAAGTCAGATTTTGCTTCACTTTTTGCCAAATGTAGAGGGATTTTTCACTTGGAATCAGAAGAGATCAAAATCAAACTTGTTCAAACAGTTGTTGTATCATGTAAGGGCTTTCCAAAATGGCCAAGAACATTGCCAAATTCAACTTACCCCATGAGATATGACATTGTCAAGTTGCCTTGCTGAAATCTGTCAAAGGCAAGGCAGATTTTGCATTTTGGCTCGATTTGCCAAAATCAGCCAAATTCAAATGCTCCTATCCACTTGGACACCTCAGAGGATTGAATCTAAAGGGGACAATCACTGAGCCAAGCCTCCAAAGTCTTTGGAACAAGAAATAGCATGTTGAACCTAGAATGGCCAAAATAGGGACAAGACTCCAATTTTGGATTGAAGCATTCAATGGAAGTATCAAGGTGGCATGGACTGAGCCATTCTCATATGAAATCAGTCAAGACTTATCCAAGATCAAGGGAACCAAAGCTCTGTGCCCTAACCTCTAGTCAATGGCTAAAGGAGACTTGGATTTTCATTTGCCAACATTGGCCAAACCTACTTACCAGCTGCCATTCACTAGTCCTTGCAAAACAAACTTACTCTACTATAAATAGAGCTCAATTGTGATCAGTTTGAGTACACCAAAGCCATCAAACAGATGCTTTCCTCAAAATCTCTTCTTTCACTCCAATTTTGCCTTCTAAGGCAAGTCACTATCGGGTTTTGAGTTTGAGAGCAATTCCAATCAAACCAATCACTCACACACCTCACATACATCACATATGAGCTGATCAAACACTTAGATCACTTCTGAAACACCAATTTCACAAAATCACCGGCTGGTTGCTCAAATTTTCAATCAAGTTGCAGCTGAGGTACCACAAATTGATCCAGCCAATTTCAATCAAGTCCAACCATTCAAACACACTCCATAGGGTGTAGGGAAGCTGTTCAGATCATCACCACTCATCTGTAACACCTCCAAATCAAAAATCACATTGCACTTGCTGTCACGGCTTAGAGGTAAGCATATACTTGGTCATCTCTCAATCTATGCATATTTCCTCGCACAATAATTTGGCCATATGTTCAAAATCATGTATGGAATGTTTTCCCTCAATTAATTGCATTGTTTGAATCGTGTATCAAAAATCCTAGCCTTCATGCAAATATTAGGGTTCTTGAGGATTTTTCATGATTTCTTGTTATATGTTTAATTTAAATGAAATTAAGTGTTATAGACATGATCGTGAGGTTGAGACGAGCATAATGATATGTGGATTGCATGATATAATCAAGTATTCAGTGAGATTGAGGAGAAAATGCAAATCATCCAAACCCAGAACACGCGCGTGTTCTGGGTGTGTTCTTGGTGCCATTTTTGAATAATTCAAATATTTGAATTTTGTGATTTTATTTAATTGATTCAAAAATTAATTTCTCTCTGAGTTTTAATGATTTTGAGTTGATTCTTTTTTTAATAATTCACAAAAATGTTAAAATATTTTATTTTCCCAAAAAAATCCCAAAAATATTATTTATTTCATATAATTGATATTTTTGCAAAGAATTAATATTTTAATTGTTTTTGACATTTTAAATATTTTTTCTACATTGATTTTGCAACTTTTAATGCTTTCTAATTATTTTGTAGGTCAATACTTAATTTTTGAAGCATTAATCCAAAATCACAATTTGTTTTTCATATGTTAAACAATTTTGATCATTTTTAATTGAATTTTTATTCAATTAAATACATTTTTGAAAACAAATTAGGGTTTTTGGATTAATTCAACCCTCATAAATCATTTTCAAAACATTTTGGGCCTCTAATAGAGTGTAAGACCTAATCCTTTCTTGACCAAAACATTTTGGGCCTCAGTGTATTGTATAAGTCTCGATACCATAAAAAACAAACGGCGCGATCGTCGCCTATTCAAAGAATCAACTGGGCCTCTTTTTGAGCTATAAGACCCATTCAAAACATTTTGGGCCTCTATTAGAGTGTAAGACCCAATCCCCTTTTAACCAAAATCTTTTTGGGCCTCACTTATTGTATAAGTCCCTCTGCGTTAAAAGAAAACCTCGGCGCAATCGCCACTTTTTAAACGAAAAGTCAATTGGGCATACCCTCGTGTTATAAGCCCCACTCTTTTTCTTTAAAACTTTTTGGGCCTCTTGAGAGAGTGTAAGACCCATCCCCTTGTACAGAAAACATTTTGGGCCTCAGTCACTTGTATAAGTCCCTCTGTATAAATTCAAACAGTGCGCTCACTGATAAAACCCTGGGCCTCTCCTTGAGCTGTAAGCCCCAAATCTTTCTTTTTTTTCAAAGCACTTTCTCCTTTGATTTTGAAATATACTGTTGTTTTCAATCTTTCTTTGTTGAACAACTAACCAAACAGCATGGAAGCTCTACAACCGAGTAAGTGTTTAAACGCTTTCATTTACCGCTTTCATATACATATAACTGTATTGTGGGGCTGTTTCACTGTAAGTATTCTTTCATAAACTCATATCAACTGTGTAATAATAGTATAGATATTTTGAGTTTCCCCGGCAACTACGTCTAGAACTAGGTGACGCCGTTTCGTTTATTCGTAGAAATAGACAACTAGATCCCCAATAGGATCACCAGATACAGTCTTCTCTCAGGCTGTCCTCATTAGGAATTGTCAAGAAACTCTACTCCCAGAGATGAATGTATTCTCCGTGAATGGCATCTTTGAGTTTCTTCCAAATTCTCGAACTTTCCTGACTTTGATCTATTCTCGGTGAATAGCATTGCCTTGAATTTCTCGGGGTTTGGGGACCCACGGGCTTCTTAAAAGCATCGGCCTCCTCTTGGGCATCGTACAAGGACCCCCAGGCTTCCTAAAAGCAACCCCGCCTCCTCTTGGGCTTAGTACAAGGACCCTACGGCTTCTTAGAAGTATTCACAGCCTCCTCTTAGGCTTCGTATAATGATCTCTTCCTCCGGGAATGATAGCCTCCTCTTGGGCTTCGTACAAGGACCCGTCGGCTTCTTAAAAATTTCCAGCCTCCTCTTGGGCTTCGTACAAATTGTCCCGACGACCTCCTAGAGGTATAGGAACAGAACCTAGTCATCCTCATAGAACAGTCCTGTCATAGAGTCTACTACTGTTTCTCAAAGCATAGTACAAAAGATAAAACTCTAGACTTGGACAGTCTAATCTCCTTGAGTCTCAAAGACATTCTCAAGTGACCCCTTCATTAAATAGGAAGGAAACCCGTAGACTCGGACAGTCTCAATACCCTTTGGATTTCCCGTTTCCTCAAAGAGAAGGAAATATCCCTGATCCTCAAATCAAATCCCTGAGTACAGTGTTGCTCATATAAGAACTAATTTTCTCTTTTAAAATCAGTATACTGGACCTGTCACTTAACTGAAACAGTTACCATAGCCTCCTCCTGGGCTTTGTTCAATGATTCTTCCCAGCGAAGCAAACGTTTAGCCTCCATCTCGGGCTTCGTACGAGATACCAAAATTCTCCCCAGCGGAGTCAAACAACATTTAGCCTCTCTCTCAGGCTTTGTACGAGACACATAAGAGACTCCCTCGTTGAGTCAATTACCCCTTTCGCCTCCATCTCGGGCTTCGTACGAGATACAAAGTGTTGAGTCAAACTTTTAGCCTCCATCTTGGGCTTCGTACGAGATACAAAAACACTCTCTTGTTGAGTATAAAAGATTCTCCTGTTGAGTCAACCCTTTTAGCCTCTCTCTCGGGCTTCGTACGAGACACATAAAAACTCCCTCTTGTTGGGCCAATAGCCTCCTCTTAGGCTTTGTATAAGAAAACCACTGGTTGATCCAATCAACCTTTTAGCAGCAAAGCTGTGCCTCGTTCACAGTATACAAACATCAACAACTCCTTCCCCTTCATCTAATCGCTGTAAGCGGCAAGCCTCTGGATCATCTACATCCATGCCACTGTCCCTCTTTTAGCATGAGAAATTCCTAAGGAAAGATAGCATTGCTCTACACTGAGTTAAAGTCTACTCCTTCAGGTTAAAATCCCCTTTAAAGGAAATTATGACATTGCTAGGATCCGCGTATCCCGGTTAAAGTAATTCTCCTTTATAACTAGTCACCCAACAGTTGTGACAGACAAACCCTTCTTTAGAGATGACAAATTCTTTCTAAAGTCGAGGTCCTTCAGCTTCACGTCTTGGGCTTTGAACAAGACACAAATAGACCTTCAACTTCACATCTTGGGCTTTGAACAAGATACAAATCACCTTTCGCTTCACGTCTTGGGCTTTGAACAAGACACCAAAAACCCATTTCCTCCCATAGAATAGGAGGAACTACGAACGCTCTGATTTCCCTGTTTCGGTAAACGGGAATACGTAGGCATAAGATTGAAAGAAAAATCTTAGCGAGCACAATCAACAAAAAACCCAAATCCCATATCTCCATCAATCAAAAGCAGTAATTCAAAAGCATCAGTCCTAACATCCTAACCCTTGTTCCCCGCTAGAAAGTCCTAGAAAGAAAGAAAACCGTATTGGCGAAAATACAAATAACCAGTACAAAGGCCCCCCCACATTGATAGCATTCGTAACCTAACAGACCGATGTTTAAACTCAGTATGCAAAGTAGGGTTAACTGGAGACATCTATTTCCCTTCCTTATTCAGCTCACAATAGGATAAAAAATGAATCGACCTGTAGTCAAAGCTCAAACCGCAGAGAGCGACCAGCGCTTAAGAACCGCTTCCAAAATCGCTCGCTACAGAAAAAAGGGCGCCCACCGTGGGGCCTATCTCTTCAGCTTCTTTCCTTTTTCCTCCTTTTCACCTCTTTGGTTGATACCACAGATTGGGGCTTCCGCCGGGGAACCCATTTTCTGTCAGGAACTTAGGATTCTTAGCTTTAAAGGTCTAGGATGTTTAGGACAAATATATATACTGCTTTTCCTAATTGCCATACGTGTTTATTTTTCTGCTAATGGGAATGCGGGTGATGCCGTATGTGGAAAGATTGAGTATACACTTAAGATAAGTGATGGCGACGGGGTCGACCATCAACCTCAGTGGAGGCTGACCAACGCAACCCATTCACTCTTCTAGCCAATGGGCCGGTTGTTAAGTCTGAGAAGCTGGGGAGCCAAACCCTTTCGTAGTGCGGAAACTATCGGAAATAGTTGTTACGCGATACTACCCTCATTTGAGGCTGGTGATCTATTCTCGGTGAATGGCACTTACTCTAAGATTGCTCTACAACTCGCTGGCGATCCGCTTGTTGTTTTGCTTTCCTGGGAGGAGCTGATGATAATGAGTACAGGTACAAAAATCACCCTAGTATAAACCTTTGGGGATGGGTAGAGCCTTGACTTCATGACAACGACCCTCTGACCCCATGTTTTTTCTATGTTTTTGTGTGCTGCATTCATGCATTCATTTAATAAAACATTAAAACATTAAAAAAAACTTCTCTTCTAGTCTCTCTGTTTTTCAAATTAAACTAAGATTGTGATTGCAAATATCAGAGAAGAGGATTACGCTAATGGATTTCGGTAGAAGGAGAACTCATACGTACACCTTCAAGGTTCCAGAACTAGAGGATTTGAGACGATTGGCGAGGATGATCACTAACCCTGAGGCTTTCAGAGCCAAACACGGAGGTCTGTTACCACTGTTAAGAGTCCATGTGATTGAGGGAATCATGGATGCGCTCATTCAGTTTTACGATCCGGTTTATCACTGTTTCACATTCCCGGATTACCAGCTAGCACAAACGCTGGAGGAGTATTCTCACCTGATCAATCTACACATCACTGATCGAGCTCCATTTTCTGGACTGGAAGAAATTCCAAAGAATCAGACCATTGCAAGAGTAATTCATTTGGACGAGTCTGAGGTCAGGACTCACATGACCGCTAAAGGTGGAATCTAAGGTTTGCCAGCCCAGTTCTTGACAAAGAAGGCCCTGTATTTTGCCAGTATAGGAAACATGACTGCTTTTGAAAGCATCTTTGTCTTGCTCACCTACGGGTTATTTTTGTTTCCTAACTTCAATAACTTCGTCGATATTAACGCTATTAAGGTTTTTCTCATTGGAAACCCTGTGCCGACTTTGCTCGCAGATGCGTATCATTCTGTACACTTGGGGAATTTGTACAGCGGAGGGGAGATCACATGCTGTGTACCTCTGCTTTATAAATGGTTTATCTCTCACTTGCCCAAGTCTGCTGCTTTTTGGGATTGCAAGAGTGCCTTACGTTGGTCGCAGAAGATCATGTCTCTTACCAACTCTGATATAGATTGGTGTAAGAGGATTTATGAGGGAATCAGAATCATTGACCGTTGTGGAAACTTCCCCAACGTACCCCTCATAGGAACTAAGGGAGGAATCAACTACCATCCGGTATTGGTTCTTCGTCAATTTGGATACTCGATGAGACACATCCCATTGGGTGTTCATCTGGAAGGTCTTTTCTTCAAGGAAGGAGAAAACGACAGAGTACTAAAGACGGAAATAGTGTACGCTTGGAAACACGTTCATAAGAAAGGAAGAGAGTCTCTGGGAAAACCGGACTGTGTCTCGGTGGAGCCTTATCTCCACTGGGTATAAACTAGAGCTCTCAAGCTAAAGATGCCTTATCCTCGTTACGGAATTCTTCCGCCGAGGGAGTCTGTCATGTACTTCATGACGGAAACTGAAAAGCTTCAGTTTGCTCTCAACAATGTTCAACGGGGAAGAAGGTCTTGGAAGAACAAGTACCGCACCCTCGACGTAGAGTGCACCAAAATATAGCAATTACTGAAAGAGAAAGATGCTCTGATTGAAATTTTAGAGCAGCATGCTGTAGAGAATCAAGATGACCAAAGGAATTTGCTCGCTCCTTTCACTTGGCAAAGGAATGACAACCCGACAACGGCCCAAGAGCCCCGGTCAAAGAAAAGGAAGATACCAGAATCAGCACCCGATTTCTCTTCGGAGAGGACTCGGGACCCTTTAGCTTAGGTTTCTGTTTCTGCATCTTGTAATCTACTGTATTTCCATTTCTGCAATCCTTTGGAATTCAATAAAAAGGGGTTTCCCCACTGTTTGATATTTGCAATCTAATTGTCAAAGTTTATTTTGATTAAACCAAAAGAATAATTAATATAATCATTGCATTCATCATTCTCACGTAACGCATTCTTCTTACCTACGAATCTCACGTTTGTGTCTCGGTTCTAGAGTCAAACTGTCTCATTCGTACAATACTCGGGCCAATCGTCAGAAAAAGATGGATGATCTTGAGGAAGAAAACAGAGAGTTGAAAGAAGAGATCGACACTCTGAGAGAGGATATGAGAAAGCTTCGTAATGACATGCAAGCCATGGCAGAAGCTCAGCTGCAAAGAACTGTGATCTCAGAGATCACCTCAATGCCCATAGTGGAGAAGAATGATCCTAGGTATCAGATGCCGAAAGATCGTCCATGGGGCATGCCTATCAACTATATCCCGGGAGGATATGTTCCGCCGATCACTGAGGATCAGGGAATCTCAACAGAAGCCGCTGGGCCTGAAGGTTACAAACTTCGGGAAAGCGAAGATGCCAGGGGCATACCAACAACTCCTGAAGGTTACAAACTTCGGGAGGCGCCAAGACTTACTGGCGTAGTCACGGTACCACCCCCTGTGGTGCACACTGTCCCGGAAGGATAGATTCGACAGACACCTTCTGGTAAGAAGGAAACTATGTTTGACAGAATGGAGGAATTCCAGGAACAGTTCTTGGAAATGCAGAAAGAGCTGCAAGCCATTCGCGGTCAGGATTTATTCAGAAAGGACGCCGCAGACCTCTGCTTGGTCCCCAATGTGAAAGTCCCGCACAAATTCCAAGTGCCCGACTTTGAAAAATACAAGGGTAACTCTTGCCCTCAAAGCCATCTGGTGATGTACGCTCGGCGGATGTCAGCTCAGACGGAGAATCAAGACCTACTGATTCACTACTTTCAGGATAGTTTAACCGGTGCCGCACTCAAATGGTACATGGGTTTAAACCGTGCTACAATCAGCACTTTTAGAGATCTTGGTACTGCCTTCGTCCAACAATACAAATACAATTTGGACATGGCACCCGACAGAGATCAACTCAGATCGATGTCGCAAAAGGACAAGGAAACCTTTAAGGAGTATGCTCAAAGGTGGCGTGAAATTGCCGCTCAAATTTGTCCGCCTCTTGAGGAAAAAGAGATGACAAAGATCTTCTTAAAGACCTTAAGCTAATTTTACTATGACCGAATGGTTGCCAGTGCGCCCAGTGATTTCACCGAGATGGTCGGCATGGGCGTACGTCTTGAGGAAGCCGTCCGAGAAGGACGTTTGGTAAAAGACACTGGATCGACGAGCGGTACTAAAAAATATGGTAGTGCTCTCCCTAAGAAAAAAGAGCAAGATATTGGGAATATCTCTCTCGGAAAGCAAAGGCGTCGATATCAACCAGTAGCGGCTGTGACTCCTGCTGTCAACCTTGCGCCTATTCCTACGTATCAACCTCAGGTTGCGCAGAGCCAACCTGATCAGCAAAGGACACAACAGCCTCTTCAGCAGGCTCGTCCTCCATACAATAACAACCGTACAACACGACCATCAGGGTTTAATCCTATACCCATGTTGTACGCAGAATTATTTCCGTTACTACTAGCTAAGGGGCACATCCAGACTGAGTCTCCTCTTACCGTACCGGAAAATCTGCCTTTTTGGTTTAAGGTGGATCAGACATGCCCTTATCATCAAGGAGGTTCAGGGCATAACATAGAGAATTGTCTCAATTTCAAGTCTGACGTGCAAAAGCTTGTTAGGAGCGGGCTCTTATCTTTCAAAGATACGAATCCCTATGTTCTCACAAACCCGCTGCCTCAACATGAGAAAGTTGCATTCAATCTGATTGAGAAAGAGACTAACAATGTCTATCAAATTCATGATGTACTCTTGTTAAAGACCAATCTGGTCAAGATGCATTGTAGACAGAGTGGATATGGCCATGTGCCACCTCATAATTATCACCAGTGTGATATCTGCTCTAAAGACAACCAAGGATGTTCGGTAGTGCAATCAGCTCTACAGGATTAGATGGATCTCAGATGGATCCAAGAGCACCGAGTTCGTGGAGTTAACATGGTTTACACGAATTCTAACGTCATTCAGAACCACGACATCCGTGCAATGAATGTCAACTTGGCGGCGATGCACTCAAGGCAAAGCCAGTATCATAATCTGCCACGGCACGATTACAGTTCCTGTCTGATTTGCTCGGTAAACAAACAGGGATGCTCTTTCATACAAGAGGCCCTCCAGCATCAGATGGATCTTGGATGGATCCAAGACTACCATGATAGGAACCCTTATCAGATCAATATGGTTCAGATCTTCGATATTCGCGTGATGAATACCAACCTGGTAGAGTTGCATGCTGAGCAGGTCCGACTCGGATTCTTAATATCACATGATTACCAAAACTGTAAAGCGGGTTGCGAAAATGATCGAGGTTGTACCCTTGTCCAGGAGGCACTTCAGAACTTGTTAAATCATTGGTGGATGCCAATCTACATGGATGAAGATACTCAGCAAATTAGAATCAGTAACAGGAATCCTACTCGGCGTCAAAGTCAGGATGTCCGATCTGTGGAAGGTAACCTAGTGAGGTTTCATTGTATTCAAAGTGGGCGTGGCCAGGTGCCACCACACAATTACGATCGTTGTAGCGTCTGTTCGAAAAGTAATCAAGGGTGTTACCTTGTGAGAGCAGCACTTCAGGGTCAGGTGGATCGTGAAGAGATTCGTCCATATCCAGGTTCTGGACCCATCAACCGGACGCCGAACTACCTTGCTGATCAAGTCGAGGATGTTGTCACAATCTCTGGTCATCACCATACCAGGGATGTTTTTGCCATTATCCCTATACTTGACGAATCTAAAGTTCCCAACCGGGAACGGATTGAGATTACTTACGATGGTCAGAAAAATCAGAAAGTTCCCATAGTCATCTATCTACCGGGACCACTACCGTATAAATCAACTAAGACTATCCCTTACAAATACGGTGCAACGACATTTGAAAATGGAAAGGAAATTCCATTACCCTCCGTTGTGAACATTGCAGACATCAGTCGAGTAACACGGAGTGGTAGAATCTTCAACTGAGGGGTTGGGGAACTTAACAAGGAAAAGGAACTTCAGATAGAAGCTCCCGATCCCCCAGTCGGTCAATCCAGTAATCCCGACCTTTCAAAAAACAATGATGAGATGCTGAAGCTCATCCAAAGGAGTGAATACAACATTGTCGATCAACTGTTACAGACTCCTTCAAAGATCTCAGTATTATCACTGTTACTCAGTTCAGAAGCACACAGAGAGGCTCTACAGAAAGTCTTGGAGCAAGCCTTTGTGGAACAGGATGTAACAATCAGACAGTTTGATAGTATTGTCTCTAACATCACTTCCTGCAATAATTTGGGATTTAGTGATGAGGAAATACCTGAAGAAGGTCGCCGTCATAACATGGCGCTCAATATTACAGTTAACTGCTAGGACGATGCTTTAGCCAGCGTACTGGTAGACACAGGGTCAGCCCTGAATGTTATGCCGAAGTCCACCTTGATGCAATTATCATTCAAGGGCCCTCCGATGAGAGTCAGCGAGGTCGTCGTCAAAGCATTCGACGGATCCAGAAAAACGGTTATCGGCGAAGTTGATCTTCCCATAACTATTGGTCCTCACACTTTCCCAGTCACTTTCCAGGTCATGGACATCCAGGCAACATACAGTTGTTTATTAGGAAGACCTTGGATACATCAGGCTGGAGCGGTTACTTCAACCCTCCACCAAAAGCTAAAGTTCGTCAAGAACGGCCAACTTGTCACAGTCTGTGGAGAACAGGCCTTGCTCGTGAGTAACTTATCATCATCTGCTTATGTAGAAACTGAGGAGGTTATTGGAACTCAGTTCCAAGCATTATCGGTGAGCAAGGACGATCATTTCAAAGGAGGAACCTCGATTTCCTCATACAACGATGCTATCAAAGCGATCGAGAGTACCGATACGACAGGATGAGGACAGCTTGTCATTCCCATTGACAATAAAACAAAGAAGGGTCTTGGTTTTTCTGCAACCTGTACCCAGACAACTGCCAACGATGAAAGTCTTCATCCCCTTCAAAACTTCTTCCACAGTGGAGGTTTTCTTCACCCAGTGTCTCAAGCTGTACATGCTATTAATGAGGAAGATCCCTCTGACACAGATGAAGAATGGAAGTCCTACCTTAAGAAGGACGGTTATATGTCTCAGGAAGAGGTGCCTATGCCTTTTTGCTTTCCTACAGAGAGTCCGAGATTTATACCCAGGTCAGACATCGAAATGATATACGGGGATTGTGATTCGGAAGGATGTCGTGCTCCGCCAAATTCATTAGAGGAAGACACTCTGATGAAAGACAACTTTGATCACAATTACTATGGCCCGATGGATGGCCTGCCAATGTGGCAGCCTTACCCAGGAGACTTGGGGTAAGAAAGTCAGCCGAACAATGAAACTCAGCTGAACGTCATTGAACAGAATACCTGTATCCCCACCATGTCATGGGATCAACACTCAGGTCATTCAGAAACTACTCAACATGAAGATGAATTCGCAACGTTTGCAGGACTAGAATTCATCAACTATGCTTTTCCTGAGGTCAACGTCATCGAGAGGGATGACTCCTCCAGTTCCAAAAAAGTGTGGGACACCTTGGGACAACCGAGTGGAAAATACGACTATATGGTCAAGTACACCGCTCCAGAAAGCTCTCGTATCAGGCTCGAAGATATCCAGCTAACTGGATGGGGAGATACAGCTGAGAGCATAAATGCTATGCAAAATACAACAGAGGAATCCTCATACGACAACTCTGCTTGGGAGACAAATTCCGATGATCCTGCTCCACCAGAAATCAGCGTCATTTCTGAAGACAAATCAAGGAAGGTGCCAGACTTTGTGATTCACCGAGGAGTTCGCCGCCAATGGGTTGCTGTCGAGGTTCCGAAGGTCGTTCACCAGTCAAAGTAATTGCCATCTTTAAACCTTTCACCCTGCCCAGGTGGAACGGATGTTTTGATAGGGCTCGCTTTCTGTAAATTTCCCTCTTCGCTTTGCCCAAAGCGACAGAGTTTTGTTTTATAGGGATGTAGTTTCAAGAGTCGACTTGTTCATAAATAAAAGTCGTTCTGTCATTTCCGCATTAATTGCTGTTTTCTCTTTTTTCTTTTTCAGAAAATGGTAATCCTAAAAAACAATTCAAAAATAAAAACAAGCAGTAAAATAAATACACTGCACACACTTGCATTTTCTCTATCTCTTCTAAACACGAATCATCACGTCATTCAGATTGCTTGTTTTAAACCTAGTTGAAACATACGATCCGATGCCTTCTCCTAACTTTGAATTCTCAGTATTCGAGGCTAAAGAAGAAGTTGACAACGAAATTCCAGAAGAGATCTCCCGATTACTCAGACAAGAGGAAAGGTCCATTGAACCTCACAAAGAGCCGTTGGAAACGGTAAACTTGGGTTCAGAGCAAGAGAGAAAAGAAATCAGGATTGGGGCACTGCTCAGTCCAACTGCCAGAGAGGGTTTGATAAAGCTTCTCAAAGAATTCCCCGATGTATTCGCTTGGTCCTATCAGGATATGCCAGGGTTGGATACCAGCATCGTGGAACATCACTTACCGCTAAGATCGGAATGTCCTCCAGTAAAGCAAAGGTTGAGACGCACTCACCCGGACATGGCCATCAAAATCAAAGAGGAGGTACAGAAACAGATTGACGCGGGTTTCCTTGCTACATCTGAATATCCTCAATGGTTAGCCAACATCGTACCCGTTCCCAAAAAGGATGGAAAGGTCAGAATGTGTGTTGATTACAGAGATCTAAACAAGGCAAGTCCAAAGGATGACTTTCCTTTACCACACATTGACATGCTGGTTGACAGCACAGCAAAGTTCAAAGTATTCTCCTTTATGGATGGATTCTCGGGCAATAACCAGATCAAAATGGTGCCGAAAGACATGGAGAAAACTTCGTTCATTACCCCATGGGGCACCTTTTGTTACAAGGTAATGCCGTTCGGTTTGAAGAACGCCAGGGCAACCTATCAAAGGGCCGTGACTACTCTGTTTCATGACATGATACACAAAGAAATCGAGGTGTATGTCGATGATATGATTGCAAAATCAAAAACAGAGAGTGAGCACGTTGAACATCTGTCAAAATTGTTCGAACGTCTAAGAAAATTCAAGCTCCGCTTGAATCCCAACAAGTGCACCTTCGGTGTCCGTTCAGGGAAACTCTTAGGGTTCATCGTCAGCCAGAAAGGAATTGAGGTTGATCCTGACAAGGTCAAGGCCATTCAAGAAATGCCTTCTCCGAAAACTGAAAAACAAGTCAGAGGATTCCTGGGACGTTTGAACTACATCTCCAGATTCATATTCCTCATGACCGCGACATGCGCGCCGATCTTCAAGTTACTCAAAAAGAACCAGGATTGCGTTTGGTCAGAAGATTACCAAACCGCCTTCGACAGTATCAAGGAATATCTGTTGAATCCTCCGATTCTATCACCTCCAGTGGAAGGAAGACCACTGATCATTTACCTCACAGTCCTAGAGGACTCAATGGGATGTGTACTTGGCCAACAAGACGAAACTAAAAGGAAAGATTCTGCCATCTACTATCTAAGCAAGAAATTCACCG
The DNA here is from genome assembly GCA_022829125.1 of Lathyrus tuberosus. Classification (NCBI taxonomy): domain Eukaryota; kingdom Viridiplantae; phylum Streptophyta; class Magnoliopsida; order Fabales; family Fabaceae; genus Lathyrus; species Lathyrus tuberosus. Next base: position 8,330,226 of record JALAZF010000254.1, read on the forward strand.
ACTGCGAGACTCGGTACACGATGCTTGAGAAAACTTGTTGCGCTTTGGCTTGGGCAGCCAAACGTCTTCGCCAGTACATGATTCGTCATACTACTTGGTTGGTCTCCGAAATGGATCCAATCAAGTACGTTTTCGAAAAACCTGCTCTCACGGGAAGAATTGCCCGTTGGCAGATGCTGTTATCAGAATATGACATAGAGTACCACGCTCAGAAAGCCGTTAAAGGAAGTATTTTAGCCGATCATTTGGCTTATCAACCGATTGACAATCAAGAATCAATCGGGTTTGACTTCCCAGACGAAGATGTCATGTATCTAAAAATGAAAGATTGCGATGAACCGCTACCCAGTGAAGGGCCAGAACCAGGTTCCCAGTGGGGACTTATCTTTGACGGAGCAGTCAATCATTATGGAAACGGAATTGGGGCAATCATTGTTACCCCTCAGGGTACCCACATTCCTTTCACCGCTCGACTTACGTTCAAATGTACGAACAACGAGGCCGAATACGAAGCTTGTATTATGGGTCTCGAAGAAGCGATTGATTTAAGGATAAAAAACTTGGACGTATATGGCGACTCAGCCCTGGTTATCAATCAGATAAAAGGAGATTGGAACACATACCAATAAGGATTGATTCCTTACAAAGACTATGCAAAAAAGTTGTTACCTTTCTTCAACAGAGTCGACTTTCATCACATCCCTCGTGATGAGAATCACATGGCTGATGCATTAGCCACTCTCTCTTCCATGATTAGTGTAGGTCGATGGAATGACATACCTAAGATCGACATCACGCGCCTTGAACGGCCCGCTTACATCTTCACGATTAAAGCAGTCATAGACGACATACCTTGGTATCACGATATCAAATGCTTCCTTCAGAAACAAGAGTACCCATATGGGGCACTCAAAAAAGACAGGAAAACCCTCAGAAGATTGGCTGGAAACTTCTTCCTGAGCGGTGACACTCTTTATAAGAGAAATTTTGACATGGTCTTGCTCCGATGCGTCGACAGACCAGAAGCAGACATGCTTATGAAAGAAATTCATGAAGGATCCTTTGGCACTCATGCCAACGGACACACAATGGCCAGAAAAATTCTGAGAGCAGGGAATTATTGGTTGACCATGGAATCTGACTGCTACAAGTACATGAGGAGGTGTCACAAGTGTCAGATATACTCCGACAAAATTCATGTACCGCCATCACATCTCAAAGTTCTTTCTTCCCCGCGGCCTTTTTCCATATGGGGAATCGACATGATTAGTATGATTGAGCCCAAGGCTTCAAACGGACATCGGTTCATCCTTGTAGCCATTGAATATTTCACCAAGTAGGTCGAAGCAGCGTCATACGCCAATGTAACCCAACAAGTGGTGGTCCGATTTATCAAAAACAATATCATCTGCCGTTATGGTGTTCCAAGCGAGATCATTACTGATAATGGATCTAACTTGAACAATAAGATGATGAAAGAGTTGTGTGCAGAGTTCAAGATCGAACACCATAACTCATCTCCCTACCGACCCAAGATGAACGGAGCGGTAGAAGCGGCTAACAAGAACATCAAGATGATCGTTCAAAAGATGGTTGTAACCTATAAAGATTGGCACGAAATGCTACCTTTTGCTCTTCACAGTTATCGAACATCTATCCGCACTTCAACAGGGGCAACCCCTTTCTCTCTAGTATATGGCATGGAGGCAGTTCTCCCCATAGAAGTAGAGATCCCATCAATTCGGGTATTGATGGAAGCTAAGCTCACCGAAGCTGAATGGTGTCAAAGTCGACACGACGAACTAAACCTGATCGAAGAGAAGCGAATCACGGCACTATGCCACGGTCAGTTGTATCAACAGAGAATGAAGAGGGCGTTCGACAAAAAGGTCCGACCTCGTCTTTTCAGAAAAGGAGACCTCGTGCTCAAGAAGATATAATCATTTCTCACTGACTCTCGGGGCAAATGGACCCCAAATTATGATGGCCCCTATGTGGTCACGAAAGCTTTCTCAAGCGGCGCCTTGAGACTTGCAACCATGGACGGAGAGGAATTTGCCTACCCCATAAATGTTGATATAGTCAAGAAATACTTCGCCTAAACTAAACTAAAAAAAAAAAAAAAACGTCTCGGTGGATTGAAAACCCGAAAGGGCGGTCCAGGCAAAAGTTAGAGACAAAATAGAAAATCATCCCGATGGATTGGAAACATCAAAGTACAATCCAGGCAAAAATTAGGGATAATGGCAAGTAACTATGTTCAACAGAGGCAAGTCCCTCAGCAGCAGTTACATCATCCATCGGAGGAAAACTCCAGTCAAGGTCATCTTCGACAGAAGCTCAGGATGTCCCGAATTCAAAGTTGGTAGAAGGATAGTGGTCGTTATGTTTCAACGTAGCCCTTTTCCCTGTAAATTACCATTTTCAAACTTTGTGAATACTCTTTGGAATCACGCGTTTGGCTGATCTCCATCTTATCAATAAAATTTGGGCCCTTGTGCTTTTGTTTGTAATTCTTATTTGTTTTAGCATTACAGAACGACGTTGTTAACATGATTAACGATTCTTGAAATAAAACAAAAATGAATTTACTTGTTAAAACTTTTTCTGCTTTTTAATAAAGATGGCAATTTCTTTTGACTGTTGAACATCGAAAGAACATCAATCGCGTCTCCAAAGGTGTTCGAACCTCAAAGTGCAGAATCAAAGTACTCCTTCTAGACCAGTACGCCTGAATGAAGGATCAGCAATGTCAGAGACCATGTTCCATCTGACATCTTCGGTCGAGTTCTCATCTCCTAAGCCCGACAAGCGTCGCTCCCAACAGGGACCGTTTCTCCTAAGCAAGGCAGAATTGCTATCTTGAACCAGCGATATTTCTACACGCCCCGCGGTGGTCGAGTATCCAATCGTGTTCATCCCTTAGTCTGTATGTTGCGTCAGTTTTGTCCGCATATACATACATACATCATGCATTATTGATTTGCATTCACATTCATATTGCATCACTATCACTCTAGTCGTTCTTATCCCCTAGTGATAAGTTCTCTCAATCGAGTTATCAGACCTTTCCTCGTTAGGAAGTGAATCATCTAAGCAATCTCTCCTCCAGTTTATCTCTGGATTAGAGACGGTCCTCGACCACTTTGATAACTTGAACCTCTGAAAAGCCAGAGAGAACTTTCAACAAATGTCGCTCTTCGCCATCGAAGACGATATCCTTGCTTTCCCGGATTAAGGAAAATCCCCAGAGAAAGCCTCTTAATCAGAGATTCGGCGGTACGCCAGTTTTTCTCCGAAAAAACCACTGATGAAAAGGTCATCGGCACCTCAAAATTGGATCCCATCATATGGCGTTTCTCCGGAAAGATCCCGAGAAAAGTATGATGTAAGCCCCCAAACGAAAACAGTCTCTCAAGAAACTCGCTTTCCCCAGTAGAATCGACAAATGGCGTCTCCAAAATAGAGAAGTTTGTGTACCTCTACAATTCAGACGAATGGGTTCCCCAACAAGTCTGACATCAAATCTTTTCCCACTCAAATGGCATCTCCCCAGGAAAATTCGGCGAGAAGTTTGAGGAAAACCGCTACTAATAGTGTTCCTTGTCAAGAAAGTTTATTGACAAAAGAAACTGAGACCAGTTCCTTGGTAGGAAACCAGGATCGAGGGGAAGTTTATATCAGAAACCGAGACCAGATCCTTGGTAGGAAACCAGGATCGAGGGGAAGTTTACATTAGAAACTAAGACCAGTTCCTTGGTAGGAAACCAGGATCGAGGGAAAGTTTATTTCAGCAACTAAGACCAGTTCCTTGGTAGGAAACCAGGATCGAGGGGAAGTTTATTTAAAAAAAAACTGAGACCAGCTCCTTGGCTGAAGACCAGGATCGAGGGGAAGTTTACCTTTTCTAAGCATCATCGCTTAGCTAAAGAAGATGAATGCGTAAGCTACCATTCATAACCACCATCAAAATTTCGGGTATTCCGATATTTAATCCTCTTGCACCCCGAATGCCCGAATACCTTCGTCATTCATACCTTCGGGTCCAAGAAGATTAAATAGGGGCATCTGTCATACCCCAAATTTTGACCACTAAGATTTCCCATCATTGTGCAAATCATCATCACAATATGGATGAACCATCATGCCTCACCAAATGCCTCAAGGGTTGTTGAGCATTCCCTACAATCAAAATTAGGGTTTTAAGCCCTCTTAGAGCCTTAGACAATGGATCAATCAAGGAATGACATGATCTTCAACTTGTCTAACCCCTCAAACATCCACAATGAACCAAAAGGACTCCCACTTCAAGGATTAAGCACAAGGTTGCTCCCTTCTAGGTGGATCAAGTCTCAAGATCTCCAGTATCACCAAATTAGGGTTTTGGTCGACCAGGGCCTCCAGATGGAAAGTTTCATCTGGGAACAAGCCAAAGATCCAAAACATAACCTAATGTACTCCATGGAACCTCATGGACCCATTCATCAAGTCAATTTTGCCTCAGGGGATGCATTCATCAAAAATCAGGAATTAGGGTTCCTTGACCTAATTCACCCCTAAGTTGACTTTTAGGGCAAATCAAGAGCCAAGACCTCAAGAGAGGGTTTAAGGGTCTCTAATGAGCTATATTGATCCATTTGTAACAATGGATTAATCCAAGAAGTTTGAGCAACAAGTCTCAATTTCATCTGCCCCACAATTAGGGTTTTAAGGAAAAAGTCAACTGCAACTTTGACTTTTGACCAGGACATGCTCCCAAACCCTATGACATGCACCAATATACCCTATGACACCCATGGCACATGTCCATCAAGTTTGATTTAGGTCAAGGACATGATTTCCTGAAGAATTGCACAATTTGAAATTCATCTGATAAAAAGTCAACTGTGCACAAAAGTCAACTTTGACTTTTTGAGATTTTTCACCAAAATGGATTTTTAACCCTAAAATGATGTTAATGTATGATTTTAATCATCATTCATCAAGAAAAATCAAAGAAAGTGGGATAACTTGTAAAAGGGGTAACCATAAAACTTAGAAATTTTTCTAAGTTATGGAAAAAGTACCACTAATGCACCAACTTTGGAGGACCATAACTCCTAAACCACAGGGCCAATTTTTTTCATCCAAAGATGGATTTGTAGCCCTCATTACCCTCTACAAAAACTTCAACTAGACCCAAGTCCAATTCATTAAGGATTTTGAGTTATGGAGTGATCAAAATAAAAAAATCACACTTTGTTCCAACACTTAGTGAAAATTTCACTAAGTCAGATTTTGCTTCACTTTTTGCCAAATGTAGAGGGATTTTTCACTTGGAATCAGAAGAGATCAAAATCAAACTTGTTCAAACAGTTGTTGTATCATGTAAGGGCTTTCCAAAATGGCCAAGAACATTGCCAAATTCAACTTACCCCATGAGATATGACATTGTCAAGTTGCCTTGCTGAAATCTGTCAAAGGCAAGGCAGATTTTGCATTTTGGCTCGATTTGCCAAAATCAGCCAAATTTTAATGCTCCTATCCACTTGGACACCTCAGAGGATTGAATCTAAAGGGGACAATCACTGAGCCAAGCCTCCAAAGTCTTTGGAACAAGAAATAGCATGTTGAACCTAGAATGGCCAAAATAGGGACATGACTCCAATTTTGGATTGAAGCATTCAATGGAAGCATCAAGGTGGCATGGACTGAGCCATTCTCACATGAAATCAGTCAAGACTTATCCAAGACCAAGGGAACCAAAGCTCTGTGCCGTAACCTCTAGTCAATGGCTAGAGGAGACTTGGATTTTCATTTGCCAACATTGGCCAAACCTACTTACCAGCTGCCATTCACTATTCCTTGCAAAACAAACTTGCTCTACTATAAATAGAGCTCAATTGTGATCAGTTTGAGTACACCAAAGCCATCAAACAGATGCTTTCCTCAAAATCTCTTATTTCACTCCAATTTTGCCTTCTAAGGCAAGTCACTATCGGGTTTTGAGTTTGAGAGCAATTCCAATCAAACCAATCACTCACACACCTCACATACATCACATATGAGCTGATCAAACACTTAGATCACTTCTGAAACACCAATTTCACAAAATCACCGGCTGGTTGCTCAAATTTTCAATCAAGTTGCAGCTGAGGTACCACAAATTGATCCAGCCAATTTCAATCAAGTCCAACCATTCAAACACACTCCATAGGGTGTAGGGAAGCTGTTCAGATCATCACCACTCATCTGTAACACCTCCAAATCAAAAATCACATTGCACTTGCTGTCACGGCTTAGAGGTAAGCATATACTTGGTCATCTCTCAATCTATGCATATTTCCTCGCACAATTTTGGCCATATGTTCATAATCATGCATGGAATGTTTTCCCTCAATTAATTGCATTGTTTGAATCGTGTATCAAAAATCCTAGCCTTCATGCAAAAATTAGGGTTCTTGAGGATTTTTCATGATTTCTTGTTATATGTTTAATTTAAATGAAATTAAGTGTTATAGACATGATCGTGAGGTTGAGACGAGCATAATGATATGTGGATTGCATGATATAATCAAGTATTCAGTGAGATTGAGGAGAAAATGCAAATCAGCCAAACCCAGAACATGCCCGTGTTCTTGGTGTGTTCTTGGTGCCATTTTTTAATAATTCAAATATTTGAATTTTGTGATTTTATTTAATTGATTCAAAAATTAATTTCTCTCTGAGTTTTAATGATTTTGAGTTGATTCTTTTTTTAATAATTCACAAAAATGTTAAAATATTTTATTTTCCCAAAAAAATCCCAAAAATATTATTTATTTCATATAATTGATATTTTTGCAAAGAATTAATATTTTAATTGTTTTTGACATTTTAAATATTTTTTCTACATTGATTTTGCAACTTTTAATGCTTTCTAATTATTTTGTAGGTCAATACTTAATTTTTGAAGCATTAATCCAAAATCACAATTTGTTTTTCATATGTTGAACAATTTTGATCATTTTTAATTGAATTTTTATTCAATTAAATACATTTTTGAAAACAAATTAGGGTTTTTGGATTAATTCAACCCTCATAAATCATTTTCAAAACATTTTGGGCCTCTAATAGAGTGTAAGACCCAATCCTTTCTTGACCAAAACATTTTGGGCCTCAGTGTATTGTATAAGTCTCGATACCGTAAAAAACAAACGGCGCGATCGTCGCCTATTCAAAGAATCAACTGGGCCTCTCCTTGAGCTATAAGACCCATTCAAAACATTTTGGGCCTCTATTAGAGTGTAAGACCCAATCCCCTTTTAACCAAAATCTTTTTGGGCCTCACTTATTGTATAAGTCCCTCTGCGTTAAAAGAAAACCTCGGCGCAATCACCACTTTTTAAACGAAAAGTCAACTGGGCCTACCCTCGTGTTATAAGCCCCACTCTTTTTCTTTAAAACTTTTTGGGCCTCTTGAGAGAGTGTAAGACCCATCCCCCTGTACAGAAAACATTTTGGGCCTCAGTCACTTGTATAAGTCCCTCTGTACAAATTCAAACAGTGCGCTCACTGATAAAACCCTGGGCCTCTCCTTGAGCTGTAAGCCCCAAATCTTTCTTTTTTTTCAAAGCACTTTCTCCTTTGATTTTGAAATATACTGTTGTTTTCAATCTTTCTTTGTTGAACAACTAACCAAATAACATGAAAACTCTACAACCGAGTAAGTGTTTATACGCTTTCATTTACCGCTTTCATATACATATAACTGTATTGTGGGGCTATTTCACTGTAAGTCTTCTTTCATAAACTCATATCAACTGTGTAATAATAGTATAGATATTTCGAGTTTCCCCGGCAACTACGTCTAGAACTAGGTGACGCCGTTTCGTTTATTCGTAGAAATAGACAACTAGATCCCCAATAGGATCACCAGATACAGTCGTCTCTCAGGCTGTCCTCATTAGAAATTGTCAAGAAACTCTACTCCCAGAGATGAATGTATTCTCCGTGAATGGCATCTTTGAGTTTCTTCCAAATTCTCGAACTTTCCTGACTTTGATCTATTCTCGGTGAATAGCATTGCCTTGAATTTCTCGGGGTTTGGGGACCCACGGGCTTCTTAAAAGCATCGGCCTCCTCTTGGGCATCGTACAAGGACCCCCAGGCTTCCTAAAAGCAACCCCGCCTCCTCTTGGGCTTAGTACAAGGACCCTACAGCTTCTTAGAAGTATTCACAGCCTCCTCTTAGGCTTCGTATAATGATCTCTTCCTCCGGGAATGATAGCCTCCTCTTGGGCTTCGTACAAGGACCCGTCGGCTTCTTAAAAGTTTCCAGCCTCCTCTTGGGCTTCGTACAAATTGTCCCGACGACCTCCTAGAGGTATAGGAACAGAACCTAGTCATCCTCATAGAACAGTCCTGTCATAGAGTCTACTACTGTTTCTCAAAGCATAGTACAAAAGATAAAACTCTAGACTTGGACAGTCTAATCTCCTTGAGTCTCAAAGACATTCTCAAGTGACCCCTTCATTAAATAGGAAGGAAACCCGTAGACTCGGACAGTCTCAATACCCTTTGGATTTCCCGTTTCCTCAAAGAGAAGGAAATATCCCTGATCCTCAAATCAAATCCCTGAGTACAGTGTTGCTCATATAAGAACTGATTTTTTCTTTTAAAATCAGTATACTGGACCTGTCACTTAACTGAAACAGTTACCATAACCTCCTCCTGGGCTTTGTTCAATGATTCTTCCAAGCGAAGCAAATGTTTAGCCTCCATCTCGGGCTTCGTACGAGATACCAAAATTCTCCCCAGCGGAGTCAAACAACATTTAGCCTCTCTCTCGGGCTTTGTACGAGACACATAAGAGACTCCCTCGTTGAGTCAATTACCCCTTTCGCCTCCATCTCGGGCTTTGTACGAGATACAAAGACTCTCTTGTTGAGTCAAACTTTTAGCCTCCATCTTGGGCTTCGTACGAGATACAAAAACACTCTCTTGTTGAGTATAAAAGATTCTCCTGTTGAGTCAACCCTTTTAGCCTCTCTCTCGGGCTTCGTACAAGACACATAAAAACTCCCTCTTGTTGGGCCAATAGCCTCCTCTTAGGCTTTGTATAAGAAAACCACTGGTTGATCCAATCAACCTTTTAGCAGCAAAGCTGTGCCTCGTTCACAGTATACAAACATCAACAACTCCTTCCCCTTCATCTAATCGCTGTAAGCGGCAAGCCTCTGGATCATCTACATCCATGCCACTGTCCCTCTTTTAGCATGAGAAATTCCTAAGGAAAGATAACATTGCTCTACACTGAGTTAAAGTCTTCTCCTTCAGGTTAAAATCCCCTTTAAAGGAAATTATGGCATTGCTAGGATCCGCGTATCCCGGTTAAAGTAATTCTCCTTTATAATCAGTCACCCAACAGTTGTGACAGACAAACCCTTCTTTAGAGATGACAAATTCTCTCTAAAGTCGAGGTCCTTCAGCTTCACGTCTTGGGCTTTGAACAAGACACAAATAGACCTTCAGCTTCACATCTTGGGCTTTGAACAAGATACAAATCACCTTTCGCTTCATGTCTTGGGCTTTGAACAAGACACCAAAAACCCATTTCCTCCCATAGAATAGGAGGAACTACGAGCGCTCTGATTTCCCTGTTTCGGTAAACGGGAATACGTAGGCATAAGATTGAAAGAAAAATCTTAGCGAGCACAATCAACAAAAAACCCAAATCCCATATCTCCATCAATCAAAAGCAGTAATTCAAAAGCATCAGTCCTAACATCCTAACCCTTGTTCCCCGCTAGAAAGTCCTAGAAAGAAAGAAAACCGTATTGGCGAAAATACAAATAACCAGTACAAAGGCCCCCCCACATTGATAGCATTCGTAACCTAACAGACCGCTGTTTAAACTCAGTATGCAAAGCAGGGTTAATTGGAGACATCTATTTCCCTTCCTTATTCAGCTCATAATAGGATAAAAAATGAATCGACCTGTAGTCAAAGCTCAAACCGCAGAGAGCGACCAGCGCTTAAGAACCGCGTCCAAAATCGCTCGCTACAGGTATAACTAACTTTTAAATTACTAATTGCATAAATTTTGAATGTATAAATATCAATAAATAATTCTATCTTATAATAACATTTGGAATAGAGCTCAACACATAAATAACAAATATCTATTCCTACAATAGACTTTTAGAAATATACTAACAATAACTTTTTAGTAATAAACATTTGAAGTCAAAATTATCTTAAAATAAAACTTTTGAGAAATTTAAGTCTATTTTTTAAAAGACTTTATTAAAAATGACAACGCGTTAGCGAGAAAAAAAAGAGTATTCCATTTGGTGAATTAAAACAAAATTTGAATTTGATAGAATAAAAGATTAATTTTAATTACATTAAGGTTTAAAGTTTGATATTTTTCTATTTGGTGCACACTTTTTCATATTTAGGTTCAGAATTGGCATAAACGTACCAATCGAATTGTTATGCCTGATGCAATTTATCTTTAAGTAGTGCAGTATCTTAATAATCATATAATGTTTGATCAAAATTATCAGTCGAATATATCATATGGTTTTTACTCAATTGAAATTCTCGCAGTTAAATACACGTGTTTAGCATATATCAACTCAGAGACACGGGAATAAGATTGGACATGACTGGATGAAACTGATACGCGACCTGACCGATACATGTTGGAAATTCACCACACCCCATGATGATTCCGCCTCAATCTTGATCCCAAGATTGATAAAAACCCACAAACAGACGTAATGGCAATGAAGAACAAATGAAGAACAAGAACAGCAAGAAAAGAAAACGAGAGAGAAGAGAAATATTTGGAGAAAAGTTGTTACCCACTAACTGTGGGATTTCTGTTTCTATTGATCTGTTCACTTGCTAACCGCAAACTGTGAATGCAATACTACAATTGAATGATATTACAATACAAGGGATACTCCCTTTATATAGATATAGATTTGCAAAGGCCCAAAATTGTAAAAGCCCAAAATATCAAATCTAATCTAAATCATATCAAATCTAATCTAGAAACAAATCTGTGTGAAACACCCTATTTCTACACACTGCTTCATCACTTCGAATTCGACACTTGGCAACTACTTCGACTTCGACTTAGACACTAGGAATTACAATTTAACACACCACCTAATTCATTGTGTCTAAACTGTCTACATTCATCATGGCTCTTAGTCTTCTGAAGGCTTCGACCTGCACTCCCTTTGTCATGATATCTGCAATCTGATTCTCAATTCTGCAGTGTTCCAACTTCATCTTCCCTTCTGCTACCTGCTCTCGAAGATAATGGAACCTCATTTCAATGTGCTTGCTTCGACCGTGAGCTATTGGATTCTTTGCCAAGTTGATAGCTGACATGTTGTCGATCTTCATGGTAATTGCTCCATGATTCTTCCCTGTAATCTCTTCGACCAAGTTCACTATCCAAGTTGCTTGACATGCACAAAGAGAAGCAGCTATATATTCTGCTTCGCATGATGACAATGCCACTACTGGCTCCTTTCTCGAACTCCAAGCAACTGGTGCACCACCTAACATAAACACATATCCAGCTGTGGATTTTCTATCCTCAGCATCACTACACCAACTAGAGTCTGTGTATCCCACTAACTTGCATTCTTTCCCTTCATCAGCTACAGGAAACAAAATGCCATAGTCGAGAGTCCCTTTCAGATACCTCAGTATCCTCTTCGTCACTGTTAGGTGTGATACCTTTGGCTTCTGCATGAATCTACTTACCATACCCACATTGTATGCTAAGTCAGGCCTTGTGTGACAAAGGTATCTAAGTGACCCAATAAGTCTTCTATATTGGGTTGGGTCGACATCATCTTCGTCTGGATCCTTCGACAGTTGCAGTCTGGTCTCAGCTGGAGTCGAAGTTGAGTTGCAATCTTGCATCTCAAATCTCTTGAGTATTTCGCCTGCATATCTTCGTTGGTGCATCATCAAACCTCTACTAGTCTTGTAGAATTCGATGCCAAGGAAATATGAGAGATCTCCCAAGTCTGACATTTCAAACTCCTCACTTAGGTCATGTTTGAAATCTTCGATCTCCTTCCTGCAACTTCCTGCTAACAACAAATCATCGACATAGAGACATAGTATAAGCAATTCGCCATTGCTTCTTCTTACATATACTCCATGCTCAGTCGTACACTTCACAAATTCCTTCTCCCGTAAGAAGCTGTCGATTTTCTTATTCCAAGCTCTTGGAGCTTGCTTAAGTCCATACAGGGCTTTATGCAGCCTGTACACCTTTCCTTCTTCGCCTTGTTTCACATACCCAGCTGGTTGTGCGACATAAACTTCTTCATCTAAGGGGCCATTAAGGAACGCACACTTCATGTCCATCTGACATGTGTGCCAATTATTCACATTTGCTAGACCAACAACCAACCTGATTGTTTCGATCCTAGCAACAGGTGCAAATACTTCATCGAAGTCTATTCCTTCCTTCTGAAGAAATCCTTTCGCCACAACTCTAGCCTTGTGTCGAGTTACTTCTCCTTTCGGATTTACCTTCACCTTGTAAACCCACTTCACATCAATTGCCTTCTTGCCTTGAGGCAATTCGACAAGTGACCATGTGTTGTTGACTTCGATGGACTCTAACTCTTCATTCATTGCTTTCACCCACTTCGAATCTTTCAATGCCTTAGCTGCATTGACTGGTTTGACATCTGCGTAGAAAGCATAATGTACCAGCTCACCCTCTTCATCGACTACATCATCTGATGTAATTACACATTCTTGCAACCTTGCAGGCATGTGTCTTGTTCGTTGAGGTCTGCTTGAACCTACTTCATCTGCAACTGGTTCCTGTCGAACTTCTCTTTCGACTTCAGTGCCTTGTTCTTCACAAGAGATTCTCACTGAATCCTTCTTGGCATTCTCTTTCCAATCCCATTCTTTAAGCTCATCTATGATCACATCCCTGCTGATCACTACCTGCTTATTCACTGGGTCGAACAACTTGTAACCCCCAGTCGAATGATATCTTATCAAGATCATCTGATCCGACTTGTCATCAAGCTTCCTTCTCAACTGATCTGGCACATTCCTATGTGCTATAGATCCAAACACCTTCAAGTGACTGAGGCTTGGCTTGACACCATACCAACATTCTTCTGGTGTGACTCCTTCAAGCTTCTTCGTTGGACATCTGTTCAAAAGATATGTTGCTGTCGAAACTGCTTCTCCCCATAATTCTTTGGGTAAATGCTTTCCATTCAACATACTTCTTAGCATGTTCATGATGGTTCTGTTCTTGCGTTCTGCAATCCCATTCTGCTGTGGAGTGTAGGGTGGCACCACCTCATGCACAATCCCTTCTTTTCTACACAATGCATCGAACTCTTTCGACACATACTCTCCACCACCATCAGTCCTCAGAGTTTTCAACTTTCGACCACTCTGTCTTTCGACCATAGCTTTGAATCTAGAAAATACCTCGATCACATCACTTTTCTTCTTGATGAGGTAAGTCCACAACTTTCGACTGTAATCGTCCATGAACATGACAAAGTATCTATTGCCACCAATCGAATCCACCTGGATTGGACCACATACATCAGAGTATATGACTTCCAGAATTGCCTTCGACTTCCTTCCTGCATCCTTGCTGAAGTTATTCTTGTGTTGTTTTGACTGAATACACTCCTCACAGACTTCACTTGGAATGTCGATTTCTGGTAATCCTGAAACCATATTTCTTCTATTCAGCTCTCTGATGTCATTGAAGTTGAGATGGCCTAGTCGAAAATACCATAACCACTCATCTCTGCTAGCTGCAGTTGCTAAGAACTTGTGCTCCATCACCTTGAGTTCAATCTTGAAGGTCCTATTCTGAGACATTGGAGCCTTCAAGATCAACCTACCATCTGCGTCGAGAACTCTCATCATCTTGTCTTCGACAACTACCTTGTAGTTCTTTTCGACTAGCTGCCCTATACTGAGCAAATTACTCTTCATACCTGGAATGTACAACACATTGGAGATTGTTGACCTTTTGCCATCTTTCCTCATAATCAGAACATCACCAACACCTTCAGCTGCTAGAGTGTTGTCATTTGCAGACTTCATTGTGTTCTTCGACGAGGGCTTCATGTTGACAAACCAATCTTTTCTTCCGGTCATGTGTGATGAGCATCCTGAGTCCAAGTACCACTGATCTTGGAATCTTTCTTCATCTTTTGTTGTGACCATCAGCAACGTCTCTTCTTCTTCATGTTTCGCCAGCTTCGCATCACATTCTTGATTTCTCTTCTTTTCTGGACAGTTACTAACATAATGTCCATACTTCTGACAACTGAAACATTGAATGTGACTCTTGTCTGATTTTCGATCACCACCTTTTCCTCTACCTTCAGCACCACCTCTTTGGTTGCCTTGGTTCCAAGGTTTTTTCTGATTCGACTGGTGTCCTCCTTTACCTTTGTTACCATTCCAGTTGCCTTTGCCTTTCCTTTCCTTTTCTAACTGTGCCTGCAAAGCCATATCTTTCGACTTTCCTGCAGCTCTCTCAGCTATCCTTTGTTCATGAGACTCAAGCGTCCCTTGAAGCTCTTCCTTCGTCAATACTGACAAGTCTTTCGACTCTTCTATGGCTACTACCACGTGGTCGAATTTTGGAGCCAATGACCTCAAGATCTTTGAAACAACTGATCTTGATGTCAACACCTCTCCACATACTTTGATTTGATTCACCAATTTTGTAACTCTGGTGAAGAAATCTGTAATACTTTCGTTGTCTTCCATCTGAAGCAACTCATAGGTTCTCTTGTGAGTTTGTAACCTCACCTCTTTCACCTTTTCTGCGCCTCCAAATGACTTTTCAAGAATCTCCCATGCTTCCTTTGCTGATTCTACATCACTAACTTTTTCAAAGTTATCTGGATCAACACATTGATGGATTATAAACAACGCTTTATAATCTTTCTTCTCCAATTCTTTGTGTGCATCCTTTTCTTGATCCGTCGCGTTCTCCCCAAGCGGTGTTACTTCTTCCTTCAAAAGATCTCAAAGATCTTGATAACAGAAAACCACCTTGATCTGCTTGCACCAATTCTCATAATTATCTTTCTTGAGAATTGGTAGGGTCGCCGGAAAGTGCCCATTTGAATGATTCATAGCCATCACGATTTTCCTCCTTGAATCGTAACCGGAGCTCTAGATACCAGATGTTGGAAATTCACCACACCCTATGATGATTCCGCCTCAATCTTGATCCCAAGATTGATGAACAACCCACAAACACACGTAATGGCAAGGAAGAACAAATGAAGAACAAGAACAGCAAGAAAAGAAAACGAGAGAGAAGAGAAATATTTGGAGAAAAGTTGTTACCCACTAACCATGGGATTTCTGTTTCTATTGATCTGTTCTCTTGCTAACCGCAAACTGTGAATGCAATACTACAATAGAATGATATTACAATACAAGGGATACTCCCTTTATATAGATATAGATTTGCAAAGGCCCAAAATTGTAAAAGCCCAAAATATCAAATCTAATCTAAATCATATCAAATCTAATCTAGAAACAAATCTGTGTGAAACACCCTATTTCTACACACTGCTTCATCACTTCGACTTCGACACTTGGCAACTACTTCGACTTCGACTTAGACACTAGGAATTACAATTTAACAATACAATAGTAACACTATGGGATTAATTCATTATGTTATCATATTCTGCATTACTCCTTCCTTTCTTTTGTTGTATGATTTGGTGGAAATTAACCTAGAAAATATTCTGTCTGGTGTTGTTGGTAAATCAACCATTGGATCATTGAATGTCCTTGCTCGAACACTCACAGATAAAGAATACAAATGAAGTGTCATGAATTTCTGATATTGGTTCCTTTGTGTTGACGATATGCTCCTTTCAGAAACAAAGGAAGCTGTTTCTGATCAGTGACTTTATTACAGGTGAAAGAATTATGTGCCCATGCTTCTGTTCCTGATTCCACTATGTTCCGATCATATACTATTCAACAAACAGATAAAGGGTAACAAGAGAGAGCTAATTCAGCTTGGTGTTCAACAAAAAGTAAGACGAATTTATTGAAAGAAATTGTGATTTATGAAGTAGTTTTACTTTGACTAACATGTATAAATATTATTTAGTCAGATATGAAATATTTTATGAAGTGATACGGGACACAACCTGTTAGATCAAGACAACAAAGCATGCATAAATATTACAATCCATATGCATTTCTGTACAATTGTATAGTACAAAATTATTTATATCCCGTTAATTTGTAAAAAGTTGGTATATTCTAAAATGCTTATTCAAATTCTCACGGGTCACTACCATAACAATACCTATTTGTTTTTAAGTATTTCTTTTCAAATTTACATATTCATTTAAATATATTTTATATCATATTAGATAAATTTATCCGTGCGGATGCACATGTATGTTGGATCATTACTATAGCCAAATAATTATTTTTGAGATGATTACTCTTGATATATATATTTTTTAATTTAAACTTTATTAATTATTGTTAATACATGTAAAGATGTATTAAAAAATAGCCACAAACATTTATATTTTTTATCAAATGATTTAAGATAGGAATCAACTTACCCGTGCGGACACACGGGTCTTCTACTAGTGTGAGAAATAAAGAAGAGTTTTGAGATATTCTATATAGAATTAAGAGTGATGTGAAACAAAGTTAGTAAATTGTTAGTTTAATATATTTTTGTCTTTGTGGTGATTCGAACTCATGACCTTTAATAGATATTACATATAGTTTTTGTACATATGAATAATAAAGAAGAGTTTTGAGTTGTGCCACATTGGATTATGGGTGATGTGGCACAAAGAGAGATGAAGTGTTTATACCATGTTGTGCGCTTTAAATTTATGGGTAATGCTAACTTGTGCCCCAAGGGCACAAGTTAAGAACTACATTAAGAAGTATTGTCTTAGAAATTGTGTAGAGCCTTTAATTAAAATATAAAATTAATTTTTAAATTGTTGTTTCCCATACAAATTTACTATAAGTGGGTTTCTTAACTTGTGCCCCAAGGGCACAAGTTAGCATTTCCCTAAATTTATTTATATTATAAATAGATAGATTTTGAGTTGTACCGCATGGGATTATGGGTGATCTAGCACAAAGAGAGATGAAGTGTTCACACCATGTTGTGCACTTTAGATTTAATATGTTATAAATAAATGTTTCATGATATACCCAATTTTTACGATAGTCATTATCATACTTATTTATCATACAATAATGATTAGTTTCACCTTTTTCATTTTCAATTCAATAATCAATTTTTCACTATGCTCAATGCACCGGGAGATGGAAAGACACAAGAAAGATGGAAAGATAAAACACTTTGAATGCATACATTAAAAGGATGATGTTGTATCCTAAAATCCATCATTGTTTTTGTTTCACACTTATAGAAGCTATCCCATGCGGTGCAGAATTAACAACTTCCTCTTCGTGTTGTCATGCTGGTTCTCAACTTTGATCAAATGTGAGATTCAACAATATCATCCAGAGTCACAAACACTCCCGATCTTCCCGATTCTATCTGGGTGTTGCATCCAGAGGCAAACTCGCTGCTGACCATGGTGTTTGAAATGGATCTCACTCTCTACCTTTTCCATTTCTGCCACCGTTGTTCTCTCTGGGTTGCAACGTCTCTACCCAGCTTATGTTCAAGTTCTCATTGCTCATGTAAGAGGTGAACCGTCCATTTTCTTTATTTGTGATCTCCCTTTTTTTCTTCTAAAAAAATAGAGGTAAAACTTATATACATTTCTTCTTCTTCTTCGTCTTCGCTAATGCGTTTAGTCTTTTTTTAACTTGAAAATGCCATTGTGAATATGAACTAGAACTTTCGTACAAGTTTGGTTTGTTTGGTATATGATATGATTTTGGTGATTTATCTATTGGTGAAAACCAAACAAATAATTCTTTTTAATATTACTTAATTTACAATTTTTATTTTACCTCTTGGTTTGCTGAATCAATTATTGACCTTTATCAGGTTTTATGTCAAAAAGATATTAAAAATAAAAGTTGAATAATTCATTCTTCATATATTTTTTGTGACAAAAGACTGGTTTGAATTTAGCAAGTTGGATTGCTGCTTTAGTGTTCTACCGTTGTGAGTTTATGTATCTGAAATATTACATGTGAATCACACTAAACTTTTAGTTTGAGAATCTAATTGTTTCTGTTATTTCTATCATACCAAATTTAGTAGAGAAATTTATCTCTAATTGGTTCATTTTCTGGCTTTTGCAAAATTGTTGAAGCAAGGGAAAAGGTAATTACAATGAAAGATTCAAAAATATATCAGTCAAGTTATGATTATAGTATGGATGAGAAAAATCTGAAGCCTCCAACACTGAAACTAGAATACAAGTATAATCTGATTATAGTGTGGCAAGGATTACTTGAGACAACTTTTATCAGTAATACAACATAATCTTGCTTCTAATAGTTGGTAATGCAACTGAACATGCAAGAGCAATCATTTTCGCATTCAAGAAAATGGTATGAATTTAGAGTTATAATAAATTCCATGCTTAATCATTCATCTTAACATGAAGTCAAATCCAGATTTTCCAAGCTATAAAGTTGATGAATTGAAAGAAAAAAACATTATTCAAATGAAGTTGAACTAATTTCATGATTGCATGGCATTTCCTTAGGTGTTGCATTGGATTCTGCTAATCAAATTGCCATTTTTATGGTAAATGAATATACTCTCACCTTTATGGATAATTTAATATTCAATGGCATTTGCGGCTACACTGCAAATCTTTAAATTATGAGAAATGAGGTCGATATTGACGAAATTGTGGCTGCAATACCGTTCAAGAGATAGAAACGGTGTTTTTTTTGCTTTGACTGGTATTGGATTTTATAACGTTACTGCGGAGTATTGTTGTAAGTTTTCAACTAATTACTTTTTTTCTTATATCTTGGAAAGGGAAAATAGAAAGGAGTGTATAAAAAAAACCAACAATGAGAGAAAATGAGAGAGTTAGTGAGAGGGGTTTGACCTACGTTCCTAACGATCGAAGACTGGTCGAACACAGGATGGATGGATACAAGGACATAACAACGTGCTACTTCACAAACGTTCCTAACGACATTCAGACTAAAGAACTAGCTCATGCATTCTCACGCTTTGGAGACTTAACGGACATCTTCATACCTAGGAAAAGGAACAAAGAAGGAAAAATCTTTGGTTTTGCCAGATTCAAGAACGTAAAAAACTATCGCAGACTTGAGGATCAACTGAAGGATGTCTGGTTTGGCTCTTACGAACTTTGGGCCAACATCTCAAGATTTTCTAGAGGCGAGTTGCATGGACAAGAACAAACCATCTCAAAGCAGCACCACCTAAATCTAGACCCAGCAAAAGAGAGGAGCTCCCATCAAAGACGAAAGGTACCTGCGACATACAAAGGAAGACACGTCAAAATGGTCAATGGAAGGCACACTCAAGTGGGAAAAGCTATGCTCAAGCTCTTATGACTAATTCTATTTCTAAATCTTAAGATGAAAAGGAGGAGTGGAAGAGCATGAGCTACGAAGCATCTGAAGAAGACCTTGAATGGGCCAATAAAGGTTTTGTCGGAAGAGTGCGCAATCTCAATGAAGTCCAACAGTTACAGCCGAAAATCACGGATGTTGGAGTGTCTTCGTTAAGAGTCATCCCGATGGGAGGAGACAAAGTGTTCCTAGAGGTGGAAGATAAGGTAGATTTCACCTCGTTAATGAAAGAAACAGGGGATTTTTTTCAATACTGGTTCAAAGAAATCAATGCTTGGAATCCAGGCTTGAACATTGCTGAAAGGTACACATGGATAAGCTTGATCGATGTGCCGGTACACGTGTGGAATTGCCAATTCTTCGCAAAAGCCTGTATCACAAGTGGAACCACAACAAGAAAAATAGCGTTTTGCGACACATTGATTGCGACAGTTCCATAAAAACCGTCGTCATTTGTAAGTTACGGCGGTTGCCACGACGGTTTTAGACAACCGTCGCTAAATTTTTTAAAAATTTAAAACATATTACGACGGTTTTGGATAACCGCCGTTAAATTTTTTAAAAATTTAAAATATATTACGACGGTTTTGGATAACCGTTGTTAAATTTGTAAAAAAATTAATTTTATATATTATATTAATAATTTTTTATTTAATTATTTTAGACTATAAATTAAAACAAAAACTATAATGAGCAAGAAAAATAAAAAATAAATAAAAAGAAATAAATAAAACAACATCAGGAAGAATGGAAAAGAGACATACAATGAGACTCAACCCCTCTTCTCCCCTTGTTACACATCCATCCCTTTCTCCCTGTTCATCATTCTCAAACTTTCGCTCTCTTTTTCTCTTTCTCACGCCTTCCTCAGTTTCGATCCCTCGCGGTTTGCTTCTCTCCTTGTTCGTGTTCAAATCTTCGTTTTCGATGTTTCTCCCGTGACGGCACCGTGGGTGGCTCACGGCGGTTTTGGAAAGGATGGTGTTTAAGGAGTATGTGCGGTGGGTTCGCATCTCGTGCTGAGATGGATGAGTATTGTGAGAGGGTGCGCAAACAATGATTGACGGATGAAGTGCGTTGTGAACACGACGGAGAGTCGAGGTATGTGTTCGATTCTGGGGTTTTTTCTGTCTGTCTCTTTGGTTTTTTTTTCAAGTTTGTATATGTGAATCTTTTCTGGTGTGAATTTGCTTCAAGCTATGGGTGTTTGATTTGAATTTTTCTTCATCAAATTTCATTAAGAAGAGTGTGGATGAAGAAATTGATGATAATTCGTCTGGGAAGCAGTCTTCGCAAAAGAAGCGACTTACGTTCTGTGTCGAGGGTAATATCAGTGTTGGTAAGACTACTTTTCTTCAGAGAATAGCCAATGAGACTATTGAACTGAGGGATCTCGTTGAGGTGGTTCCTGAACCGATTGGTAAGTAGCAGGATGTTGGACCTGACCACTTCAATATCCTCGATGCTTTTTATGCTGAGCCAGAGAGGTATGCATACACCTTTCTGAACTACGTTTTTGTTACTAGGGTGATGCAAGAAAGAGAGTCTTCTGCTGGAATCAAGCCTCTTTGATTGATGGAGAGGAGTGTTTTCAGTGACAGGATGGTCAGTATTTTCATCCCTCGAATCTTGAGAGGGTGTTGCTTTGCTGTTTTTTTCTCTTGTTGATACAAATTTTTTTCCTTCTTCGAATGTCTTTTCAATTAGAAAATTATGGAATTTCATGGATTTAAAACTGAGAAGCTTTTCCCTTTTCCTGTTTCGTTTGATTTGATATTTACATGAAGAGGGTTTATTAAAGGCTTAAAGTTTTATCATCCCACTGGTCAATACAGGTTTTTGTACGAGCTGTTCATGAAGCCAAGTGGATGAATGAGATGGAGATCAGTATTTATGATTCTTGGTTTGATCATGTTGTGTCTACCTTGCCTGGCCTCATTCCTGATGGTTTTATCTATCTCAGAGCAAGTCCTGATACTTGCCATCAAAGAATGAAGTCAAGGAAGAGAGAAGAAGAAGGCGGAGTCAGCCTAGAATATCTCCGCGACCTCCATGAAAAGCATGAGAGCTGGTTATTCCCCTCCCAAAGTGGTAATCATGGAGTATTATCTATGAATGTTATGAGTGTTTAGAACTAGAACTGATGAGAAAATTTGATTTTTTAATTAAATGCATTTAGGTAAACACTTTATATGATTTGTATTACATAGTCTGCACACTTGAAACTTTCAGAGAGGCACACGGGTCGGCTCACATGTGTTAAACTATATTTTCTGCTCATTGGAATTTGTATATTCCTTTCAAATGCATTGTAGTTGATTGCTTCACTGATGAGTTCGCTTTGAAATTTGCAGTATAAAATTATTAGACCTGCAGTAAATCTTGGTATTTGATTCGACTAATTATAATCCATGTCAATTTTATAGAAAGGGACGAAACTTCGCGTTGCAGATTTTGTTCATGGTGCGGATGGACTTGGCAACCAAAACTTTCCTCCACCAAATGGGAAACCCATTGAAGAATCAGCTGCTGAATTTTTGGTTAACCAAGCGAAAGCTAACCCTGGAAAAGTCACCGTGGTGGCGTTAGAACCTCTTACAAATATTGCTTTGGTATCATATGTCTGCAATTTTCAATACGCCATTTTTACATTACTCTTCATACTATTTTAGACGATAACAGTTTGTTTGCAGGCTATGCAGATGGACCTGGAATTTGCTAAGAACATCGGGCAGATTGTTCTGCTTGGCGGAGCTTTTGCAGTAAACGGCAATGTGAATCCAGCTGCTGAAGCAAATGTAAGTATTTCCATTTTGATCTATCTAAATCTTCAGTTGGATTTAATTTCAGATATTTGGTGATCCAGATGCTGCTGATGTTGTATTCACAAGTGGTGCAGATGTATTGGCAGTTGGAATAAATGTTACTCACCAAGTCATATTGTCAGGTACCTCTTTCCTTTTCCTTTCAGGATTTATGCATCATGATCCAGTAACATTTTATATGACTATTTTAAACTTTTATATTTAATAAGTTCCCATAAATAGCGTTTTCAGCTCAACAAATTTCATAGATGTCTCCCTAAGTGAACTATTATTCATAGCATGCTTCTAATTTAATTATGGTTCATGTCACTTGCCATATTCTGCCACATTTGTTTTGGAATATTTGCTCAATACCTAACCGGAATCTTAGAGGTGTATTTCGCTTACCTTTGTGATGCATATAACACCAATGGTATGTCTTCATACCGCATCAACGAAATTGGAGAGGCCTGATCATCTGAGTTATTAATGATAGTTCTTTTATACAGGAGTTTACCTTCATGACCCAACAACATTGCTTGCAGCCGTTGATCCTTCACTTGTAACTTACAGAGAGGGTGCTATTAGAGTCCAAACTGTGACGCCCCCAATCTAAACCCCAAAACAGTTAAAGCAATGAAAGAAAAATTCAAAATTTCATCAGAGTATATCTAAAAACACGGCATAGACCGAAGGGGTCACATCAATAGAAAACAACAACAGATAACATACAACACCTGCTCATAAAGATATGCAACAGTGGGGTAGCAATCAAACAGAGGAACTCAGTTCCTTACACCCACTTTTCAGAAATTAGAATAAAAGCGGAAAATCTAAAATCTGAATAACATATATACATATATCATATAAAAAGTCTGTCTGTATCATACATCCATTCATATATGTACAAATCCAAAATATAACATCACATATACAAAATAATCACAAACGGCCACCCTAGCTACCCGGTGTCACATATCAGAGCCGACCGACAAAAGAATGAAGACGCGAAGCTTCACAAAATGAATACCTCCAGCAACTCTAATCTGCAATGCCTCATAGAGCATTATAAAACAGCAGAAGGGTGAGAAAAACAACCATAATATGCTTGCATAAAATTATATATATTAACACAAAAATACTCAAGTAGGCATATTCTCACCACCATTGCACAACAATCAAACATAACACAATACGGTACAATTTTCACGTATTAAATACCACTGCACTTCAATCATTCACAATTCAATTACACATATTCCATCTCATCAATCACAATCACAAATCCATGCACAATTAATTCATGATTTATGCAAATGCACAGAGACCGACACAACGACTCTATGCACATGCTATGCGGTACCGACTTCCAATGTCTCATCATCAGTTCACTCAGGAACTACTGGAACCATCGCTCGTTACTGAGGATCGCTCAATAACTCCCCGTCGGGCCTACGATGTTCACCCGTCGCTTTAGGTCTCCACATGAGCACACGACGTTATGGATTGCTTTAGGTCTCCACATGAGCACACAATCCGATCGCTTTAGGTCCCCACATGGGCACACGATCGTCTATAACCATTGCTTTAGGTCCTCACATAGGCACACAATGTTATAGCGGATTCCCTCTGGAACCAAACCGTCACTCAGGACGTCACAACAATGCATATCATGATGCTTGGCATACAATGACTCATGACATTTAGTATGCACACATATATGCAATCATCACACTTATCATAACTCATGTTTGCAATTTAATCCCAAAACAATACATTTTTGTACCATACAACAGCACGCAATCATATGCACACATATATGCAATCATACCATATCCATATTAACAGCACATTGCATAAAACACACCAATTGCACACAATCATAACCACAAAAGTCGACAAAACGACACTATTCCGATTTCTCGACAAAATAAAATCGGCTAATAAATTCCAAAAACCATTTTAATAAGAAAGATCATTTTAGTAGCTTCCCAACGCTTCGAACGGCGACCAAAACGGACTTACGGTTTGAAAATTATGAAGAAAACAAAATAGAAAATATGCCACGTTCGCTCCAGTGTTCGCTAGGCGAACCCTAGCGAACCGAGGCAGTAGAAACCAGGTAAAAAGTTCGCTAAGCGAGCCTTTGAGCGAACATTCGCCTTCCTCTCGCCCCGGTGTTCGCTAGGCGAACCCTCGACCAAACCTTCGCTTTCGCATTCGCCAGGTTCGCTAGGCGAACAAAGCAGAATTTTGAAATTCGTAGCTGTGCGAACCTAGAAACATTTGGGTCCAAAAACCTAATTCTTCACCCAAAACACTTCCAAACAGCACAACCAAGCATAATCAATGATCATATGCATAATACGATTACACTACGCCATTTATATCGATTTTCAACCGCAAAAACATCGATTTCTCACAATCCGACCTAAAATCAAAAGCTATAAAACACCACCAAAACACACACACACATATACATAACCATACGCAAGTATAATATAATCGAGTTTCGCACCCTTACCCGATTAAATCGATTCTAGAAGTTGTTTTCCTTGATTTTCCAAACTTTCTTACTATTTCTCTTCTTCTTCTCTTTTCTCCTCTTTTTCTTTCTTCTCCTTTCCTTTCTCTCTATTTTCTCTCTTTCCAATTCTATCTTACTAACTTAATTAAAAAAATATTATGAAATGACCAAAATACCCCCACACTCAAATATCTCGCAAACGATCCCAAAACCCGATAAAATATCACAACAATGAAAAATGACATATTTTCACAAAAAAGTCGAAAATAAAATAATATAATAATAAAATAATAAAAAACGACTCAATTAAATAAAAATACAAAAACTGGGGCGTTACAATTCTCCCCCACTTAGAAATATTCGTCCTCGAAAATCTTACCTGAAACAAACAACTCTGGATACGACTCCCGCATCCGACTCTCCAACTCCCACGTCAAATTGCCCTCAGCAGCGCCTCCCCACGCCACTTTCACAAGTGCAATGTCCTTGCCCCTCAACTGCTTCACCTCGCGATCCAAAATCCTAACAGGTAAAGCCTCAACCGTAAGGTTCTCCCTTACCTCAACCTCGTCCATCGGAATCACATGTGACGGATCCGGAACATACTTCCGAAGCTGTGAAACATGAAACACATCATGCAAATTCGACAGATTCGGCGGTAACGCCACCCGATACGCCACATCACCAACTCTCGCAGATATCTGGTAAGGACCAATAAATCGAGAAGTAAGCTTCTTAGATTTCAATGCACGACCAACACCCGTTACCGGCGTAACTCTCAAAAATACATGGTCACCCTCTTGAAACTCAAGATCCTTCCGTCTTCGATCATGATAACTGTTTTGTCTACTCTGAGAAGCCTTCATTTTATCACGAATAAACTTTACCTTTTCCGTCGTCTGTTGCACCAACTCCGGTCCAACCACCGAACTTTCACCATATTCGTGCCAACACAACGGTGTTCGACATCTCCGTCCATATAAAGCCTCAAAAGGTACCATTCCAATACTAGAATGGAAACTATTATTATACGTGAATTCAAACAATGCAAGATAACTATCCCACACACCGCCTTGTTCAAGAACACAAGCCCTCAACAAATCTTCCAACGACTGAATGGTTCTTTCGGTTTGACCATCCGTCTGCGGATGATAAGCCGAACTCAACCTCAATCTAGAACCCAAAGCCTTCTGTAAACTCTCCCAAAATCTAGAAGTAAACCTAGGATCTCGATCAGAAATAATACTTAACGGAACACCATGTAACTTCACAATCACACTGATATAAATCTCAGCTAACCTCTCCAAAGAAAAACTGATGTCAATCGGAATGAAATGCGCCGATTTAGTCAGCCTATCCACAACCACCCAAATAGCATTATGTCCCCGCTGAGTATTTGGCAACCCTGTCACAAAATCCATAGAAATGCTATCCCATTTCCACTCCGGAATATCCAACAGTTGCAACAAACCACTAGGCCTCAGATGTTCCACCTTCGACTTCTGACAAGTCAAACATGCATACACAAACTGAGCCACATCTCTTTTCAAACCAGACCACCAGAAAATCTTCTTCAAATCTTGGTACATCTTATTCGCTCCCGGATGTATACTCAAATTACTCCGGTGTCCTTCCTCCATAATCATTCTTTTCAACTCCGCATCATCAGGAATGCAAATTCTACCTCGGAACCTCAAAACACCATTAACATCCACTTTAAAATCCTCATTCACACTTTTCTCTCCCACCGTCATCAAGTCCACAAATTTCGCATCCAACTTTTGTTTCTCCAAAAATTCATTAGTAACTTTCAACATTCTAAGCCTTACACTATCCGACGTCACTTCACATACCAAACTCAAATCTCTAAACGATTCCAAAAGTTCCCACTCCTTAACCATCAATGCGGACATATGCAAAGATTTCTGGCTCAATGCATCGGCTACCACATTAGCTTTACCAGGATGGTAATTCAAGCCAAAGTCGTAGTCTTTCAAGAATTCCAACCATCTCCGTTGCCTCATGTTCAACTCTTTCTGATCAAATAAATATTTCAAGCTTTTATGATCACTAAAGACTTCGAACCTTGCACCATAGAGATAATTCCTCCAAATCTTCAACACAAAAACCACAGCCGCTAGTTCCAGATCATGAGTAGGATAATTTTTCTCATGAACCCTTAATTGCCTTGAAGCATAAGCCACAACCTTACCTTCCTGCATCAGCACACCACCTAGACCAATTAAAGACGCATCACAATACACCACAAATGGTTCATTAGGATTCGGTAAAATCAGGATCAAAGCTGTCGTCAATCTTCTCTTCAGCTCACTAAAACTTTCTTCACACTGAATATCCCAAATGAACGCTTTGCCCTTACAAGTCAACTGAGTCAAAGGAAGAGCTAGCTTAGAAAAACCTTCAATGAACCTCCGATAATAACCAGCCAAACTCAAAAAGCTTCGAATTTCAGTAACGGATCTAGGAGCCTCCCCTTGTAGAACTGCTTCCACTTTAGATGGATCCACAGCAATACCATTACCTAAAATTACGTGCCCAAGAAAACTCACCTCCGACAACCAGAATTCACACTTGGACAATTTGGCAAAAAGCTTCCTTTCCTTCAAAACCTGCAAAACAATACGCAAATGCTCTGCATGCTCCTCACGAGACTTAGAGTAAATTAAAATGTCATCAATAAACACCACGACAAAACGATCCAAATGCTCGTGGAAAATACGATTCATGTATTCCATAAACACACCAGGCGCGTTAGAAACCCCGAACGGCATCACAGAATATTCATAATGACCGTAACGTGTTCTAAAGGCCGTCTTCTGAATATCCTCTTCTTTCACTCTTATCTGGTGATACCTCGATCTCAAGTCAATCTTACTAAACACACAAGCACCAACCAACTGATCCATCAGATCATCAATCCTTGGAAGCGAATACTTATTCTTAATCGTCACCTTATTCAACTGGCGATAATCAATACATAATCGCATGCTTCCATCCTTCTTTTTCACTAACAAAACTGGAGCACCCCAAGGAGAAACACTTGGCCTCACAAACCTCTTTTCCAATAAGTCATTCAACTGCTTTTTCAACTCCACCAACTCAGATGCCGACATTCGATAAGGTGCCATAGATACAGGTCTAGTACCAGGAACTAGATCTATAGAAAACTCCACCTCTCTCTCTGGCGGTACATCTGAAATATCCTCAGGAAACACTTCAGGAAAATCACACACAACAGGAAACACATCAAGTGAAACTTGACTATCCACCGTCAATGATGCAAACAAACCAAACAACTGAGCTTCATCTTCCAAAAGTTTCTTCAACTCTTTGGTAGATAAGAAACTCGAGTCTTCGTCTTCCTCAAGAGAAGGAAACCTTACTAGCTTATGATAACAATCAATGTGAACCCGATTGAATTGCAACCAATTCATTCCCAAAACCACATCTAAACCTTCCAACGGTAAACACACCAAATCCATCACAAAGTTTTTACCATAAATGGTCAAATGACAACTTAGACAAACCAAAGAAGTTGTTACTGACCCCATTGCTGGAGTATCAACAACCATCTCAAAACCCATCACAGACAACACAAGATTCAAACGCTTCGCGCACTCAGACGAAATAAACGAATGAGTCGCCCCAGTATCAATAATAGCAATTAAAGGCGTATTATTAATAAAGCAAGTACCTCTAATTAGACGGTCTGCACTTGAAATCTGAGTTCCTGCCAATGAAAACACTTTCCCACTAGTCGGAACTTTCTTCGGATTAGGACACTTCGTGCTAATGTGACCAGGTTCCCCACAACTGTAACACTTCACCACATTCTTCCTTTTACAATCAGCTAAGACATGTCCGATACCACCACAATTAGAACACTTATCCAACTTCTTCCCACATTCAGTCTGGCGATGACCCAATTCACCACACCTAAAACACCTAGGAGAATTAGACATACCTCCTCCACCTGACCTTCGATCAAAAGTACCCCTTTGTTTAGCTTTATCAGCTGGTGTCACATACGGACCACCACGAAACTGTTGCTTCCCTTTCCTATCACTTACACTTTTATAGTGAGCAGAACGAGCCTTACTATCTTCATCATAAATCCTACAGCATTCCACCAAATCAGCAAACCTCCTTATCCTTTGATAACCGATAGCCTGCTTAATCTCAGGACGTAATCCACTTTCATACTTCACACACTTAGAAAATTCAGCAGTCGCTTCCGCATAATGAGGATAAAACTGCACAAGTTCCACAAACTTAGCAGTATAGTCAACAACAGACATATTACCTTGTTTTAGTTCCAAAAACTCAATCTCCTTCTTTCCTCGGACATCCTCGGGAAAATACTTCCTTAGAAACTCTCGGCTAAACACTTCCCAAGTGATCTCTTCTTCCTCCGCAGCTTCCAACATCTGACGAGTACCGACCCACCAGTCATCAGCCTCTTCGTGTAACATGTGAGTACCCAGTCTCACCTTATGATCATCTTCACAATCCATTACTCAGAAAATCCTTTCAATCTCTTTCAACCAAATTTGTGCACCATCCGGATCATGTTTCCCTTTAAAGACCGGCGGCTTATTCTTTCTGAACTCATCATTTCCTGCAGCATTCGGTGCACCCTGCACAGCTCGTGCCATAGCTTGCATCGCAGCAGCCAAAGCAGCATCATTTCGACCAGCCATATTCTGTTCGTCCAAATACAGAGACTATGGTTAAACAAACAACTCACCAGAACACAACTGCCGTACAACGATAACTCGCCCAAAACGACAGACACAACAGACACAAACGACACAACTGACACGGACTAGCTCTGATACCACTTAATGTGACGCCCCCAATCTAAACCCCAAAATAGTTAAAGCAATGAAAGAAAAATTCAAAATTTCATCAGAGTATATCTAAAAACACGGCATAGACCGAATGGGTCACATCAATAGAAAACAACAATAGATAACATACAACACCTGCTCATAAAGATATGCAACAGTGGGGTAGCAATCAAACAGAGGAACTCAGTTCCTTACACCCACTTTTCAGAAATTAGAATAAAAGCGGAAAATCTAAAATCTGAATAACATATATACATATATCATATAAAAAGTCTGTCTGTATCATACATCCATTCATATATGTACAAATCCAAAATATAACATCACATATACAAAATAATCACAAACGGCCACCCTAGCTACCCGGTGTCACATATCAGAGCCGACCGACAAAAGAATGAAGACGCGAAGCTTCACAAAAAGAATACCTCCAGCAACTCTAATCTGCAATGCCTCATAGAGCATTATAAAACAGCAGAAGGGTGAGAAAAACAACCATAATATGCTTGCATAAAATTATATATATTAACACAAAAATACTCAAGTAGGCATATTCTCACCACCATTGCACAACAATCAAACATAACACAATACGGTACAATTTTCACGTATTAAATACCACTGCACTTCAATCATTCACAATTCAATTACACATATTCCATTTCATCAATCACAATCACAAATCCATGCACAATTAATTCATGATTTATGCAAATGCACAGAGACCGACACAACGAGTCTATGCACATGCTATGCGGTACCGACTTCCAATGTCTCATCATCAGTTCACTCAGGAACTACTGGAACCATCGCTCGTTATTGAGGATCGCTCAATAACTCCCCGTCGGGCCTATGATGTTCACCCATCGCTTTAGGTCTCCATATGAGCACACGACGTTATGGATTGCTTTAGGTCTCCACATGAGCACACAATCCGATCGCTTTAGGTCCCCACATGGGCACACGATCGTCTATAACCATCGCTTTAGGTCCTCACATAGGCACACAATGTTATAGCGGATTCCCTCTGGAACCAAACCGTCACTCAGGACGTCACAACAATGCATATCATGATGCTTGGCATACAATGACTCATGACATTTAGTATGCACACATATATGCAATCATCACACTTATCATAACTCATGTTTGCAATTTAATCCCAAAACAATACATTTTTGTACCATACAACAGCACGCAATCATATGCACACATATATGCAATCATACCATATCCATATTAACAGCACATTGCATAAAACACACCAATTTCACACAATCATAACCACAAAAGTCGACAAAACGACACTATTCTGATTTCCCGACAAAATAAAATCGGATAATAAATTCCAAAAACCATTTTAATAAGAAAGATCATTTTATTAGCTTCCCAACGCTTCGAACGGCGACCAAAACGGACTTACGGTTTGAAAATTATGAAGAAAACAAAATAGAAAATATGCCACGTTCGCTCCAGTGTTCGCTAGGCGAACCCTAGCGAACTGAGGCAGTAGAAACCAGGTAAAAAGTTCGCTAAGCGAGCCTTTGAGCGAACATTCGCCTTCCGCTCGCCTAGCGAACCCTCGACCAAACCTTCGCTTTCGCATTCGCCAGGTTCGCTAGGCGAACAAAGCAGAATTTTGAAATTCGCAGCTGTGCGAACCTAGAAACATTTGGGTCCAAAAACCCAATTCTTCACCCAAAACACTTCCAAACAGCACAACCAAGCATAATCAATGATCATATGCATAATACGATTACACTACGCCATTTATATCGATTTTCAACCGCAAAAACATCGATTTCTCACAATCCGACCTAAAATCAAATGCTATAAAACACCACCAAAACACACACACACATATACATAACCATACACAAGTATAATATAATCGAGTTTCACACCCTTACCCGATTAAATCGATTCTAGAAGTTGTTTTCCTTGATTTTCCAAACTTTCTTACTATTTCTCTTCTTCTTCTCTTTTCTCCTCTTTTTCTTTCTTCTCCTTTCCTTTCTCTCTATTTTCTCTCTTTCCAATTCTATCTTACTAACTTAATTAAAAAAATATTATGAAATGACCAAAATACCCCCACACTCAAATATCTCGCAAACGATCCCAAAACCCGATAAAATATCACAACAATGAAAAATGACATATTTTCACATAAAAGTCGAAAATAAAATAATATAATAATAAAATAATCAAAAACGACTCAATTAAATAAAAATACAAAAACTGGGGCGTTACACAAACTAGTGGCATAACAAGGGGACTTACAATACTCTACAATAAACAGAAAAGGTAGAAAGCACTATGAGTTGATAGCCTTGAAATTTATCCATATGAATATTAATGCCATTTCTTAGCAGTTCTATCATTCCAAAATTTCCAGAATAGTTTGTTAAGATGCTATAGGATTGCATTTTGTCCTGAAACTTTCTCTAAAGAACAAAAACCACCACCAGGCTTATCCCACTCGATGGGTTTTGCTACATGGATCAGAGAATGCCATCGACTCTATCAAAAATTGTATAATTGTAATTAAAATAAATAAAATTGTATCATATGAAGACCAAAGAAATAGGGATTTTTCAGTGACCAACCTAGTTCTTTAGGAGAAGGAAGTAAACTTTTCGTAAATATGAGGATCCAAATTCTGACTTATGATAGAACACTATGGTGTCACTTAATCCTCATAGGCGACCCAACCTAATGTTATAATGCCTGGTTGCTATAATATAGAAACAAAACCTCTGAAGAACTAATGTGTTGACCTGCATAGCGTGGAGAACCAATTAAATGGTTTACTCTTTTTAACCGAGTTTCAACATTGTAAGAGTACAAAATAAGCAATGATTTAACAAGGGGGAGTTGAACAAAACCCTCTTTGTAATGATATTTTGTCTTCATCTTGTATTGCAAATTTGGTAAACTTAGTCTTTACGTTACCTTTACTATATGTTCCCTCACTTTTCTACTTTTTTCTGTTTGTAATAAACCAGGTTTGAAGAAGTCACTTAATGGTCTAATATGTCTACAAGAAAAGTAGCTGTGACCGTTGATGCTCCTAGAATTGTGAAATTATTCATGGATCGTCTTGTGGCTTGAAGTGTCTATGGAGCCATTCAATTAACATTATTGATTATTGTACATTTACTTAAATCTGGTTTCAATGTTTTAAACACAAGGCTATGCTCAGTTCAAAGCTGTTTTGTTTATTCTTCGCGCCATAATTGTGTTTTGGAGCTCTTGAGCATTACTTTTTACTTCATATTTTAGTTCAATTTCAATATAAATTAACATTTGTATCCTAAATTTTATATATTGAGTCTCATTCCTGTGGAAATTGGACGATGCCTCTGTATTAGACAGTACTCATCTAATATTGATAGTTGGAAGCATCATAACACTATGAGAATCATGACCACCGTCGTATTTGAAGTTACCATTTTATCACTTATTGATACTTGAATAATATAACTATTGGGGGTTTTCTACATTTTGTATGTCTATGGTTGTTTAAATTGGGGGTTTGCTATATGTTTTCTACATTTTGTTTCTATTTAAAACACAGACTGTTCTAAGTGTACAGACATTGTAGAGACGAAATGGTAGATTGCACTTGAGCTCTAGTGAGTTTTTAATGAGTGTTCCTTTTATCCTCACAATTTTTGCTTTGTTTTGTTTTTTAATTCATTTTGTCATGCCAGGCTATTGAATGGTAACTTATTGGAAGGACAAGTGTCGGATGAACTCTATTCTATTGTTGTGCATGGTGGAGCCATTGAGTATGTCACTTTAATCTGACAGCTTTACTATGTCTGCTTCTATGTAACGTGTTCTGATTGAAATATCTGATGACTTATCTTCCAAATGTTAATTGGTCCTGTATGTTTTTCTTGTGTTTGTGTGAGGTTTTTTGTTGGTGCGCACTTGTCCAAAATAAGCTGCTATTAGTGCCACACCCTCTTAGGCTCATGGTATCATCTGTCATGAGACATGGGGGTTCTTTCAAGTGGTTAATCATGGCATTCCTTTGAATGTTCTTGAGGAAATGAAAGATGGTGTTGTTAGATTCTTTGAACAAGACACTGAAGTAAAGAAGGAGATGTATACTAGAGATCAAACAAGACCAATAGTTTACAATAGTAATTTTGATATGTACCAGCACTTAATTGGAGGGATACTTTTGTATGTAACATTGTTCCCAATGCTCCAAAACCAGAAGATTTGCCAGCAGTATGCAGGTGAGTTCTTGTTTGTGATTTACTTCCTCAAATTATAGGCTTCATTATTTATGGCTTCTAATGGTTGGAGGTTTCATCTTGTTGTAGGGATATAGTTCTAGAATATGGAGCACAGGTAGAGAAATTTGGAATGACACTGTTTGAATTACTATTAGAAGCTCTTGGATTGGATCCAAAGCATTTAGAAGACCTGGATTGGTATAAGTGGATTATGCTACTTGGTCATTACTATCCTGCTTGTCCTCAACCAGAATTAACTATGGGAACCACCAAACACTCTGATGGTAGTTTTCTTACGATGCTTCTTCAAGATCATATTGGTGGCCTTCAAATTCTTTATCAGGATAGTTGGATTGATGTACCTCCAATACCTGAGGCTCTTGTTGTCAATATTGGTGATCTTCTGCAGGCAAGTTCTCTATTACTATTTTGCTTATGTATATTTTATGCAACAATTGTGTTCTTTTTTACCCACTAGTGTCCTTGATGTGGACCAAACAACAATAGTGTGTTTTCCGAATTCCATCATCAATCACATGTATTCTTGTTTGCATATTATTTATTTGTTTTATATATAAAGATAATGAGAAACATAATATATCGAAACTTGAAACGTGTCTTTAACTCCAACTATTTGTTGTAATTAGGTGATTGGGGTTGGTGGGTGGTATGTATTTAACTCTGTATGTATTTAACAACTTGTTATAGTTATTTCTGTGAGAAAATTTATCATGGTATGAAAAATTTTCTTATTTAAATTTATGTTGCAGGCTTTTGCAGGACAATAATATAACCGGACCAATTTCTTCTGAGATTGGAAGGCTTCAAAAGCTTCAAACACTTTATCTTTCTGACAATTTCTTCAGTGGTCAACATCCAGATTCTCTTTCACATATGAAAGGTCTCCGTTATTTGTAAGTTCAAGAATGATATATTTCTGTATCTTATATTGTTAAAATGGAAACTTAAGAATTTGATAATAAGAATTTGAATTGAAAATTTGAAATCAGGAGGCTAAACAATAACACTCTTTCTGGACCAATTCCTTCTTTAGTGGCTAACATGTCTCAGCTAGTTTTTCTGTAAGTTCCTCTTTTGAGCTTTTCGTCATTTCTTTTTCAATCATTAATTTGTCTTTTTCTGAATTTTTCTTAGGGATCTTTTTTATAATAACTTGAGTGGACCTGTACCTAGATTAAATGCTAAAACATTCAAGCAAGTTCTTTGGTCTTTTTTTATTTCCTCGTTTGAATTTGAAAAAAAAATAAATTTTGTTCTAAATAATTGTATAACTTTATGTTATGCTTCTTTTGTTACAGTATTGTGGGTAATCACCAGATATGTGTCACTGGAGAAAGGACAAGGGATTCTTCAAGTCATGCTAACAATGCATCTTAGCGTGAAAATATTCTTCAATGTATTTGATTCCTTATCTGAATGTAATTGTAATATGATAAGCTTCTAACATATAAAGTGACATGATGCTTGTATAAATGTAATATGATATATATGTTTAGTTGAATGAAGAATATATGTGATTTTCCTTCACATTCTGTTTATATTTCTTCAAATAATTTTTTTTTAAATTTTAAAAATAAATTACCTGCGGATTTACCTGTGGAAAAAAAATTTCCTAGGGATTTACCTGCAGATGTAATTATGGAACAGAAAGTTGCGACAGTTGGAACCGTCGTAATCAACAATAAAAACAAAAATCAAATGGAAATTTACGACGGTCGGAACGGTCGCAATATGCAAATTATGACAGTTTCCTACCAGTCGTGAGAGATAACGACAGTTGGTGTGACGGTTTTCACAACCGACGCGATACAGCTTTGCAACACACGTTTCTGCGACAGTGCAGCAACCGTCGTGACTTGAAAATTATGGCGGTTTTAACCGTCGTAACCTGAAAAAATAACCATCGCAATCTGCCAATTTTCTTGTAGTGATCACTGATAAATGTTGATCCAGACACAGAAAATAAGAACAGGCTGGATGTCGCAAGATGTTTTCTAAGAACTTCTGCTTCTGAATTCATTAACAAGGTGATTAAAGTGAAAATCAATGGAAGAATGTTCAACATCAGATTAAAGGAGGACCCAATATCTACTGTTACTACCATGCCCACAACAACAAAAAATCTCTTTGGGGAAGCGAAGGAAACAGAAAACTCAGATTCAGATGATTGGCTTGATGATCAGTTTGACGATCAATTTCCGGTGACAGAGGTGGAAGACGAAGTGAACACAGATGTTGAAATGGCGACGCCGCCCTCGAAAACTGAATCTGTAGCTCGATTAAAGGTGCATAATGAAGAACCTCGAGACAATAAAAGGAAGAATTTTTCTGCGCCTCCCCCCTAGAAAACAATAATGACCTAAGAAGTGAGACAACTGTTTTCAGCCAACAACATGTGATGTATAACTGCGAAGCAGATTCAGTCATTTTGCCCAACACAACAACTTCTCCTTTTCATTATGGGCCTAACGGGTCAAATTCTGGTTTTCCTAAGATGGGCTCTCACTTACGTCTTTTGGACCACATGGAGGCAGCTAAGTTCATTCCCTATCTGGCCTAAATACCTCAATCCCCCCTTTGCCCATCACCAATATTGGGCCTACGGAAGTGGGGCATAATTCCAATCCACCAACTCCATCCGCATCACTGGAGACTAATTTAGGCGAGAGAGAAGCTGCTCATGACCTTGTCAACAATCTAACCACGTTGTCTCAGCTAGAAACTCCATCACCTCCTGTTCATGACCAATCACCAATGCTAGTGTCGTCAAAGGCCACAAGCGAATCAGAAAAGATAGCTAGCAAAAACTTACCAGATCCTCCAACCTTAGAGTACAAATAAAGGCGCAAGAGGAGAAGCTCTGTCCTTCGTGCAAAAAGGAAAGCTATGAGAAGATCTAGGCAAGTGCGAAAAGGAAAGTCAGACCTTCGTAAAACACCCTCTTCAGGAGTAAACAAGGTATCGAAAACTGTTAACTCTAAAAATTTCATAGACTCATCAGAATGGAAACACTGGAAGCTATTACATAATGAATCTACAATGATTGAACAAGGAATCTGGGACTTCGGCCATGAAATTGGATTGATAAAACAAGGGGAAAAAGGTGAACTAGTCCAGCAGTTAATCGAAAATGCAGACATAGGGAAGGCTGTCAGAAGTTTCCCCAAAACAAAGGGATGCTCAGATGACCATTAATGGACTTAGTCTAAGGAGTTTCAAGTTTCCATGAAGATAATCAGTTACAATGTTAGAGGAATTGGAGGGGCAGCAAAAAAGAAAGAAGTCTCTTATCTCATTAGAAAAACAAACCTTGATTTCATATGTATCCAAGTAACAAAACTGTCTGCAATAGACAGCAACCTGTGCAACTATCTATGGGGTTCCGAAGACTTTGGATCAGCTAACAAGGATTCAGAAGGTAGATCCGATGGACTCCTCATATTATGGAACAGTAACAAATTCAAGGTTCAGACTGAAACACGAGATGACCACTTCATATGCCTAGAAGGATTATGGGGTTGTGAAGAAATTCCAATTGGGATAGTAAACATATACTCCCCCTGTGATGGTGCGAGAAAATGAAACCTATGGAATAATTTATCAGGCCTCCTTTCTTCAAATGAACGCCGAATATGGTGCTTAACCGGCGATTTTAATTCGATCAGAATGGAAACAGAAAGAAAGGGAACCGAAGTCTTTACTAGAAGAGAAGAGATGGTTGACTTCGGCACCTTCATATCGGATGCTGGCTTGATTGATCTTCCGCTAATTGGGAGGAGGTTTACGTGGTCGAATTCTGATGGCTCCTCAATGAGCCGCCTTGATCGGTTTCTCTTATCAGAAGGGTGGTGCACACAATGGCCAAGCTATTCGCAGTGGTGAATCAACAAAGGGTTATCTGATCACTGCCCTATCCTGTTGAGAGATGAAGTTCTAGATTGGGGACCCAAGCCGTTAAGAATGCTCAAATGCTAGAACGAGATGGAAGGTTACCATAATTTTGTCGAAGAGAATTGGAAAAGTTTCAACATACAAGGCTGGGGTGGCTATGTCCTAAAAAAAACTCAAGCTAATCAAGCAACACCTAAAAGAATGGCACACCCAACACAGTGATAACATTCCTACCAGAATTGATAAGTTAAAAAAAAGAGCTTAATGATCTGGAAAGGATTGGGGAAGACAGGGCCCTTACAGAATCTGAAGTTCTTCTTAAAAGAGATGTTACCTCGCAATTATTCAGTCTCTCTAAGATGAACTACAGCATTTTACACCAAAAATATCGGGTGAAGTGGATTAAGGAAGGGAACGCCAACTCTAAATTTTTCCACCGTTGTATGCTCAACATGAGGAGAGTGAATGAAATTAGGTGCATCGAAGCTAACGGTGAAAATCTAACAGGGGTAGAGGAGATTAAAGCTGCAATTTTTGAGCACTTCAAAAAAAGGTTCAGCTCTGACAATTCCTCAAGGCCACTCTTCCAATCTGCTGATTTCAATCGAATTGGAGAAGTAGACAATAACAGGCTCATTGCGGAATTTTCGGAAGAAGAAATTAAAAAAGCGGTTTGGGATTGCGATAGCTCGAAGAGCCCAGGTCCGGATGGTATAAGTTTCAACTTCATCAAAGAATTTTGGGATACAATCAAAGAAGATTTCATGAGATTCTTGGGTGAATTCCATGCCAACGGAAAAATTGTTCGTGGTGCCAATAGTGCTTTTATAGCATTAGTTCCAAAACGTGAAAATCCAATTGGAATGAATGATTTCCGACCAATTTCGCTAATTGGCTGCATGATGAAGGTGTTAACTAAGATATTGGCTAACAGAATGAAAGATGTGCTTCATAAGGTTATATATCTTCCTCAAAGTGCCTTCCTGGAGAACAGACAGATGTTAGACAGCATTCTAATAGCAAATGAACTTGTGGATGAAGCAAAAAAAAGGAAGAGAGAAACTATTATATTCAAAGTAGACTTCGAAAAGGCGTTTGATTCAGTGATTGGAAATATCTTGACCATGTTTTGGATAAGATGGGGTTTCATATTACTTGGAGGCGTTGGATAAACGCTTGTCTCTCAAGCTCAAATATGTCAGTTTTGGTGAACGGAAGTCCAACACAAGAATTCAGAATGGAAAGAGGCCTAAGGCAGGGTGACCCACTATCCCCTTTCCTCTTTCTAGTGGCCGCAGAAGGTCTTAGCGTTCTAATGTCAAAGGCTGTCCAGCGGAACCTATTTGATGGCTATCGATTTGGATCAGTTGGAATATTAGTATCTCATCTACAGTATGCGGATGACATAATCATAGCAGGGGTAAAAAGTTGGAAAAATGTCTGGGCCATTAAAGCAGTGCTGCAACTCTTTGAATCGGTGTCTGGGCTAAAAATCAACTTCCACAAGAGCCTCCTTGTTGGCATTAATATTACTCAATCTTGGATAGAAGAAGTAGACTGGGAAGTAGAATTGGACTATTACCCTTCAAATATCTAGGGCTGCCGATTGGAGGAAATCTGCGCAGGGAAGGATTCTGGAAACCGGTTGTGGACACTGTCAGAAATAGGTTATTCGGGTGGAACCACAAACATATCTCGATTGGAGGAAGAATTGTCCTGTTAAAATCTGTCCTATTTGCTCTGCCAGTCTACTATCTGTCTTTTTTCAAAGCTCTGTCAAGTACAATCTCTAAACTTGAATC
Organism: Lathyrus tuberosus; assembly: GCA_022829125.1. NCBI lineage: Eukaryota > Viridiplantae > Streptophyta > Magnoliopsida > Fabales > Fabaceae > Lathyrus > Lathyrus tuberosus. The sequence continues at coordinate 8,369,946 of JALAZF010000254.1, forward strand.
TCTATTTAAAAATTTTCTGTGGGGCGGGGGATCAGAGACTAAGAAAATCAGTTGGGTTCAATGGGAGAAAATTTGCCATAAAAAAGAAGATGGGGGGACTTGGGATTAAAAACTTAAAGGCCTTCAACTTAGCCCTTTTAGGTAAATGGAAATGGCGGATGTGCACAGATAAAAATAGCCTTTGGTTCAAGGTGTTAGAAAGCAGATATGGTGCCTGCAACGGTGAAATAGCTAGGGAGGGTAGGTCTTCTTCATTATGGTGGAAAGATCTTCAAAAAATAGAATCCGGATTATGGGGATTCAATTCCAATTGGTTCTCTAGGAATATCAATTTTCAAATTAGAAACGGAGATGCTATTTGGAATTGGTGTAGAAACAAATACTCGGTTAAAGAAGCTTACGACGTCATCCTAGAAGGAGTTAACCTCGATCCCAATAGGTCTATCGCCATCGCTTGGAATAACCTTGTTCCATCTAAAGTTTCTGTTTTGGCTTGGAGACTTTTTCATAATAGGATCCCGTCGAAAGATAATTTACTCAAAAGAGGCATCCTGTCTGAGCCTCACATAGGATGTCCTGCAAACTGCGGTTCGGTCGAAAGTGCATCTCATATTTTCTTTGAATGTCTTGTTCTTTCAGCTCTGTGGCAGAAAATTCTCCGGTGGCTAAACTTATCAACAACTACGCATAATTCTACTTTAGATCATTTTTCGCAATTTGCTGGCATGCTAGGTAGAGGCAGAGTGTGGGAGACCAAATTCTCAGTTATTTGGTTTGCGTGCATTTGGGTGATCTGGAAGCGGCGTAACGAAATGGTATTTAGAATCTCTAGACAATCTTTGCTCTCATGCTTTGATGAAATCCAAGTCCTCGCCTGGAAGTGGATAAAATCCAAGTCGAAAAACTTCAACTACTCCCTGAGTCAATGGATTTTATTTCCATTGGAATGCCTTTAGTCTGCTTGGAGTTTTCTGCTAGTTTTTATTGGGTGTTTTGTTGGTGGATGGATAGGGGATGTTGGTTTGCGCTGCGTTATTCGTGGTATTAGTTTTGCTTCTGCAGGATTTCGGAGACAACAGTTATGTAGCCATTGTCTGGTGCTTTCTATCGAGCCTGCATTACAGCAATTTCAGGAGGCGATTCCTCCTCTTGTCCTCTGATCCGGAATTCTTTCGGTTGTTCTGGCGTTCTGTGGCTTTGAATCCATTCTTCACATTTTGCAGGAGGAAGAAGTTTGCAGCTGGCTGTTTCAAGATTTTGGAGTGGTCCTGATTTGATCTATTTTTTGCTTTTCTAATTCATTTGTATGTATCTTTGCTGGGGTTTTTTTGCCAGCTTGCTGTGCTGCTGTGTGCTTTGGTAGTGGCTTTGTCCCATGCCTTTACTGTATGTATATTTGTAGTGGAGTTCTTATCTTGTCTGTACTGTTAGCATGTCTGTACTGTTAGCAGTGAGATTTTGTTCTGCTGCTCTTGTATCACTTTGCACTTCTGGTGCATTTAATAAATTTCTTTTGGCTGTTCAAAAAAAATTACTTTTTTTCTTGGTATTAATTCATCAAAATTTTATAAGAAGGGAGAATTATGATTATATTATTATCATTATTGAAATTATAATTTACATAACAAATATTGTATTATTAATACAAATAATTTTATAAACACTAAAAAAATATTGTTGATACAAATATTTTTATAAACAAGAAAATGGTATTTATTTGTTACCAATTTTTTTATAAATGAGAAAAAGTTTATTATTGATACAAATATTTTTATAAACAAAAAAAAGTATTATTGATACAAATGTTTTTATAAATGAAAATAAATTATAGTTGATACAAATATTTTTATAAATGGGAAAAAATGTATTGTTAATACAAATAATTTTATAAATAGAAAAAAGTGTATTTTTGATACAAATAATTTTATAAACAAAAAACTTTTTATTGATGATATAAATATTTTTTATAAATGGCAAAAAGGGTAATTATTCGTCACAAATATTTTTGTAAATGAGAAAAAGTTTATCGTTGATACAAATGTTTTTATAAACGGGAAAAAATGTATTGTTGATACAAATATTTTTATAACGGGAAAAAGTGGATTGTTGATACAAATATTTTTATAAATGAGAAAAAGTTTATTGTTGATAAAAATATTTTTATAAATGGGAAAAAATTTATTGTTGATACATATATTTTTATAAATGGGAAAAATGTATTATTATTACAAATATTTGTATAAATTGAAAATAGTGAATTGTTGATATAAATTTTTTTATAAACGCGAATAAATACATTGTTGATACAAATATTTTTAAAAACACGAAATATGTTTTGTTTATGCAAATATTTTAATAAACGGGAAAAAATTTATTGTTGATACATATATTTTTATAAACCGAAAAAAATGTATGATTGATACAAATATTCTTATAAAAAATAAAATGGTGTAGTGTTGATACAATTATTTTTATAAATGAAAAAAAAATGTATTATCAATATGATTAATGAGATATCAGACCGTTCAGTACATCAATCAAACGGAATCTATGGGATAACGAGTATTTTACTAATTTTCTAATAGAATCAAACATGTGATATCAAATTACAACATGGTTAAGATTTGAGGTTGTTACGGCGGTCACATTCGAAATATTGAAGAAGCAAACCTTTAACTTGTCCCAAGTACATAACACTACCAGGAAGCTTCTTGAGATTGGGGACATCGGAAAACTGAATCCTTTTTAGAGAAGGCAACGTTCCTTTATCAAAAACGATTGAATTCAAGTTAGGTACTTTTGCAATGTGTAGTTCCTTTAGATTTTGAAACCCTCCATCATGAAAATGTAAGATTTCATTTTCATAAGCATTTTCTTTGATTGAGAGGAATAACAATTTCTGCGTACTTTCTAGACATTCTATTGAATCTTTAGTTAACTTGGAGCATGCTAACTTCAATTCAGTAAGATTTTGAACACAATGAATCCACACTGGCAACTTGTCTAATTTTCCACGCAGTTTGAGGCTTCGAAGCATAGGTAGGGGTGAAACCAAATGCAAATCAACAATTTCAAAATCATATTCAGATTTTGACTTTGATCCAACGCGTAGTGTCTCCAAGTGTTGCATCTCATTAAATAAAGAGGATAAAGCTCTTCCATGTTCTTTCCTAACCCCAACCAAACTCAATTTCCTTAACTGTCTCAGCTTACCCAGCTCTCTAATTAATTCATTTTCAGCTTTTCCTATTTTCACTTCACTCAGTGTTTGTAAAGACTCAATGCCTACTATACCTCCACGCGTCAACTCCAACAAACAAAGTTCGTAGCCCATAAGATGCCGTAGCTTTCTAAGCTTGCCAATATCCTTTGGTGTCGTAGATAAGTCTTCATTCATCCTAAGATCCAAGGTCTCCAAGTTATGGAGCATGCCAATCCTTTTGGGAAGTCCAAATCCAAATATAACAGATCTCCTGAAGCTTAAAAACTTCAAATGAATCATACATTCTAAATATTTGGTATCTATATTCCTGGCTACACCTTCACAATCTAGCATCTTCAACCGTTTGAATTTCTTCAAGTATATGCCCGATAAAACTGATTCTTTTTTTCTCTGTGTTAAAAGAAGTGATCGAACACGTGAGTTTTCACTAGATGCCATAAAATCAATACAAGTGGTTGCTATTGATAGGCGTCGAATAATTCCACTTAAAGATGAATGGCTATCTTCATCAATTTGCTTGCAGAAACTTAAATCCTCACACTTTTCAAGGATCATCATATGTATTAGAGCATGAACACTTTTCATCTCAGCAGGCCTCACAGCAGCCATCTGAGCAGCCATCCCAACAACCATCAACACAAGTTTCACAAAGAGTCACTCATGAATCTCAGCAGCCATCCCAAGCATCTCAAGCATCTCATGGGAGGGAAGCAAAACAACCAATTAAGAAGGGCCAATCATCTACTTCAGCATCTCATGGAAGGGCCAAGAAGTTACCTATCAGAAGGATAACTAAGCCTTTCATACCACCAGGACCTACAACAAGACTGACTGCAGCCAAGACTGTTGTTGGGCCAACAACAAGGAGATCCACACCTACTAAGAGATCAACTGTTGGGCCAACTTGGAAAATTTAGTTTAAGTCTATGGAATTTTGTGTTCACTTTGTTAGTTTAAGTTTGAACCTTTACCACTTTGTTAGTTTCTGTTTGTTATCTGTCACAAGCTATGACTTGTGTATTTTGGGTATGACTTATGTATTTTGGGTGTCAATTATGCATTTTGGGTATGACATATGTAATCTGACACAAGCTATCACTATGTATTTTGGCTATAACTTATGGTTTCAATGTTATCACTATGTATTTTGCCTATGACTTATGTAATCTAACAAATGATACAACAAATTGTAACAACTGCTACAAACTGTAACAACTGATACAACAAATTGTGACATCAACAACAAATTATAACAACTGTTATAAACAAATGCAAACAAATTATACAACAACTGTTATAAACAAATGCAAACAAATTATACAACAACTGTTATAATCAATGCTTATAGAACAAACTTATAGTAACAAATGTTATAAACAATGCTTATAGAACTAACTTATAAACAAATGCAAACAAATAATACAACAAATTCCAAAAAATACTTGTCTATTCATTACAAATGGTACATACTTATAGAACCAACTTACACAAATCTAATACTTGTCTATTCATTTCAACTTGAACAAACTGGTATAAACTGATACAACTCAAAGTGTTTCCCTAATTCATTCTAAAAATTACTACAATTATAATCATAAACAACATCAAATTCCAAAGTTTTTTCCACTTCATAATGTTCTTCATTCCCCTTTCAAGATTCATCATTTGTTGCCCAAGTTCTTGATTCACCATTTTTCTTTCTGCAACTGCCTTTGATAGCTTTTCAACTCTATCCATCCAAAACTGCTCATTTTCATCTCCAACATCTTCATAAAACCAACCAAAGTACCCACACCCAGCTTGCATAGATCCCTAAAAAATTCATAGGCTACAAATCAATTAGTTGTAGCAACATTTGTTTTCCTAATTACAAACATCAAATTTACATGAAATATACCTTATAATTAGGACAACCCCAGAAATGTTTTCCATAGTTCTTAACAGTTGTTGCCCTTCGAAGAACGGCCCAGTCCCCACAATAAGATAAGGGTTTCCAACCGGAGCTTGTATAAAGATTCGAACCTTCCTTGGAAGAACAACCACCTTCTGCATTCTTCTGTTTCAGCAATGACGAAGATCCTCATGATTTCATCCTTGAATCTCTGGCTCTAGCCCTAACTCAAATTTCTGAAGCAATTTGGGAAAGAAATGAAGTGCAACAACGTCTTAAGAAAGAAGACGATACAACAGGCCAGCTCATCAGCCACGTCTGCACACATTGACGGACGTTAGAGGGTTACTGACGGAAAGAACCAATTTGGCACCATTTAAAAGCTTAAGGGATCACTTTGGAACTTTTTAGAATTGAGGGACCAAACTAGACTCAGAGGTAAACTTAAGGGACCAATTTGAGTATTTTGCCAATATAATATGTCAAAGCTAAAATATTATATGCTTTAATTAATACGATATTCTTGCAACCCGTATAGCTATTTTTCAATTTTTTTGTCAATTTAGAATTGATTATATAAGCTCTTTCATGGAAGCAAAAATTATATTGGTAATAATATTTTATTATACTTTTGTTTCTAAGTTTGCAAGAGCTAAGTATCTAACAGAATAACCGTACATTTAAATTCATACCATATGTCACGACAACTCCAGCAATGGGTAAAGTTAAACGTTGCTGAAAGTATGTTTGAATAACGCATAACTATCATGACAGTGATAATGCTCAATACAGATGCTCACAATCTTATTGTGAAGAATAAGGTGCCTAAAATAGTTTTCTTGATTTATTTCTTGATTTAATGTACAAATAATTATGATAGGCATTATAATTATTGATATTTGTTTTAAGCAATATACAATTGGACTTTTTAGTGTAGATTTTACATATGTATGCATATAAGGAACAAAGATTAAAGATTTTATAATGTTTAATTCTGTTCTCTCAAACCTGCCAATTCACTATCTATTTTTTTTCAAACTTCCTGTTACAGTAGCAAGAAAATTGATATCAATTCAAAGAAGGTTTTTCTGGTCGGGTAATATGGATAAGGCAAGTATCTCATGGGTCAGCTGGAATGATATTTGTAAACCAAAACATATAGGTGGTTTAGGGGTGAAGAATTTAGTGGACTTTAACACGGCTGTTTTGTCAAAATGGCTTTGGAGGTTCTTGGTTGATGACAATGCTATGTGGAGACCAATCCTCGAGGAAAAATACGGGTTTTTGAAAAGAAGAGTAATGTTACATAAGGAATGAGGTAGAGAGTCATTAGAATCATTATGGTGGAGGGATATCATCAATGTAAAAGTCAGCAAAGATGGTGTTGGATTTAGCAATAGTATCAAGTGTAAATTAGGATCTAGCGACTTGATATCTTTCTGGCATTCAAGGTGGGCCGGACCACGACCTCTACTTTCTTACTTTCCTGATTTTTATGATTCCTCTCTCCACAAACAAGATGCAGTGTGAGATGGGCTCTTGGGTTGATGATAATTGGATTTGGAACAATCAAAATATCTGTGGGCAGCACCCTTCAGGAGGAGTCAAGCCCAGTTCTTCATGGCCTGCATTCGATTATGTCCTGTCTAATTTCGTACAGTTTTTGGTGCTGCAGATGGGTTTATGTGGGAGCTTGAGAATTTCAATTCTTTCTCAGTTTCCTCTTCTTATATGTGCCTTATTGATGCTGCAAATTCAAGTGATATTGAGATTCCTTCCAAGACTGCCTTGGAGTTAATTTGGAATTCCAAAATTCCGTTGAAAGCTAAAGTCTTCTCTTGGAGGCTGATACTTCATAGATTACCAACGAGGCAATTCCTTGCCGCCAGGGGTGTAATCTCGAATATTCAAGAAACGGTATGTATTTTTTGCTTTAGAGTTATTGAAGATATTAATCACCTTTTCTAGTTCTTATTAGGTGATGTGACAAATCTGCGGCGTGTTTTATATGGATTTCGTCTTGTTGGGTTATATGGTGGATTAGAAACCAAATTTTGTTCAATGATTTAGTTTCAGACATTGAGGACATGTTTTTTAGGATCACCCATATTTCTTGGTATTGGTTAGATGTTTGGTTCATTAGCAAAAGAAAATGCACGTATTACGATTGGTTCAAAAACCCGATCGAATTTTTGTCTAGTTAATTTGGTGGTCTTCCCTCTTTTTTATTAGGATTCATACGACGATATTTTGTATACGGATTGAAGTACTCCTAGTACTTTTTTGAATATATGGTTGCTTATTAAAAAAAAAAAATTTGGCATATTAGAGTTAGCATTGGTGATACAAAAATCTCTTTAGATGTGTAGAGTTTTGGAGTTAAAGCATGTGTTAATTTTAAATTCCAAATAAATTAAAAGAATAAAGTTAAAGAAATTAATTTTCAAATAATAAAGATACAATTTAAATTTGATACCTATTTCTATTAACGTAAAAGATATTTTAATGTTTATGTAAATTAACAACAATATTAAATTATTCAATTGATTTTAATTAATTATATTAAATATTTATTTTTATAAAGAGGAAAAGTGTATTGTTAATAAATATATTTGTATAAAGGGAAAAAAAATATTGTTGATACAAATATTTTTATAAATTGGAAAAAATATATTTTTGATACAAATATTTTTATAAACGAAAAAAAAGTATTATTGATACAAATATTTTTATATACGAGAAAATGTATATTGTTGATACAAATATTTTTATAAATAAGAAAAAAGTGTATTGTTGATACAAATATTTTTATAAAGGGAAAAAATGTATTATTTGTTATAAATATTTTTATAAATGAAAAAAGTATACTATTGATACAATTATTTTTATAAACGGAAAAAGTCTATTGTTAAACATGTTTTCTTTTTTAACATTTTTAATGTAAGAAATCATAACTTAAGTAATATGTTGAATTTTCAAATTTATAATTAGTAAGTTTTCATAATTTGTTGAGCCATATTTCTATTGTTTTTGAAAATACTATTTGGATACATGTATAACGGTTGGTGGATATTATTAGTTTGTATTTGTAATTTTGTGAATGTTTATTATTTGTAAAATAAATTTTAAAACTGACAAATGAGATATCGCGAGTGTAATATGAATCCGGGTGGGTCTCGTACGATAGGGTATGTTACTAGTTTTCTATAAAATATGCAAACCAAAGTGTTATTAGATGAATAATTTTGACGTATACCCTACAAGGAAATAATATGTTCTAGAAAGATCAAAGTTGTCCTTGCTTTTGCTTCTGTCACGTTAGTGTAAATGAGGGTAAAACATGTCCAAATGCACGTTAGTGTAAATGAGGGTAAAACATGTCCAAATGCAATAATTTTCAACTAAATTATACTCCCTCCGATCACTATTATAAACAAAAAAATGACTTTAAATTTTGGTAACTATTATAAACAAAAGTCATTAACTTTCAAAGTAATTAATGCTTGTATTACTAGTATACCCCTAATTTAATTCAATAGTATTTAATATTGGTAGTTGATTCATCAAATATAACTAAGGATATTATAGTAAATTTTACTCTAATAGTATATGAAACCAAGAAAATTAATTACACTTAACTAATTTTCTTAATTAGTATAAAAATAGTTATTTTGCCTTATAATTGTGACCGAAGGGAGTAGTATTTTAAACTATGTTTGGAGTACCAACTTGTCTTTTTGACTCACATGAACAAATTTGGTTGCAGCTAGTTTCCAAATGCTAACCAATTGTCCAATCAATCAATTTATTTTCTCTTTCAAACTCGAAATATGTTTTCTCTCACCTATTTAATTGCTGCATAAAAAAACCATTTGCATTTTCTCTCGCCTAATTTATTATTTATTACAACAAAATTAGTCATTTGAATTGGCAGCATCAGATACCTCTTCTCTCTCTCTTCATCACGATATGTCTCTCTCTTTGTTCACCTTTTCTAATTCTTTTACTTTCTCATAACTCTCACGTGCTGATACATCTTCGACCTAACTCTATCTCTTTATTTTTTCAATATTTTTATCCTTTTTCTCATTTTCAACTTCTTTTTAACATATTTTTTCTTTTTTTATCTTTTCAGGTTGTAGTTAGAGCTGACGATATGAAGAAGAAAAATGTTATAAAAAAACTTCAACAATATAAGTGAAAATTTGTGATATACATTTGACTTGATTTTTTTTATTCTGAACATTTTAGGTGCAGATTTATGTTCCTGAGTTTTAGAGTTTCTACAATACAATGTATGATTTAAGTATTCCATTTTTAAGCCATTTAGATTTTTATGCAATTTAGAGTATTCCATTTTACTGTTCATTTTCCTCATTCAGTTGTATGTAATTGTATATTGATTTCTAATTTTTTTGTTTATCGCCGTTTATGATTTGTTGGTTTATCGTTGATGGTGCTTTTTTGTGTGTTTTATGTTCTTCTTCGTAATGTTTATCATTGATGGTGTTTTGTTTTGTTATTTAGATCTGACATGACACTTTGTTGTGTGTTTTATGTTCTTCTTCGTTGTGTTTATCAATGGTGGTGTACTAATTTCTAGCGTTATGTAGCTGACATCTCTAATTTTTACTTATTTTATTTTATTTTGTTGGTTTTGTGTTTTAAATAGATTTGAGAATCACAATCTTAGAAAAAATGTTCTGTAGATCTGGAGAAAAGAGATTTGGATTTTTTTTTTGGGTTTTCAAACTGTAATTTTCTCTTGGTGTTCCAACCTTTTGAAACTCAGGTAATATCCTCTAATTATTTATTTAATTTATTTTTAGAGTTTACTCATATACGTTTTTTTTTTCGATTTCGTTTTTATATGTGCTTTTATTTCTTATTTTCGGTTTTTTTTTTATATTTCGTTTTTATATCAACTTTGATTTCTTCTGATTCAAATATATGTTTCACTTTTTCTGCTGCATATTTGTTTCATTTGTTTTGAATACCACTTTATTTGATTTCTATCTTTTGTTTTGAATACCCATTTGCTTGATTTCTATATCTTCTTTTGACTTTACCATGTCACGGGTATTGCTTTGGAACGAAAAGAGTGGCTTTTATCTTATTCCATAACATATTCAAAAAAATTGATAAAAGTTTGATCTCATTTATTATTGTCAACTCTTATTCTCTTCTTTCCTTTCTAACTTTATTTTTATGTTTTGTGCATAAATGATTAATTTTTTTTACATCCAAGCATACAGATTTAAGTTTTACTTCCTTTCCTCAAAGGTAAGAAGATTTCTCACATTTTTTTAAAATTTTCTTCGACACTTTTTATTCATGCTTTTTAAAATTTTCATTTTTAATTTTTCTTTGCTCTTTTTAGTCATGTTTTTTTAAATCTAAATGATTTAAATGATATAATGTGAAATTGTAATGTGATTTGAAAGTTTTAATTTTATTTAATGCCTTTGTAAAGTTTTTGCTATGTTTTCACTAATTTGAAAGCTTTGCATACTTGTAGGGTCTTTTATAGAATGATAAATTAATTTATCTATCTACTATGTATCAATTACTATTCAATTGCATGCTTTGCCTAAATTGCCCTTCCACTAAAAATAATTTACACAATAAAAAGGTCATTTTGATAATCAAGTATTGTTATCATTTAATCATTCCATTCACATTACACGTGTACTCATTCTCATTTCAAATTCAAATCACTCACTTTTCATATTTTTCATCTTTCTCTCTTGCGTTACAAAACTTTTCCTTTCTTTCTCCCGTTTTCTCTCTTCCCTGAAACCCTACCCCACCGCCCTGTTTCAACCCTTTCTACAACCAACATCAACTCAAATGGAAAAACCAAATCTATATTTATACTCTTTATCTCATGGTCTTTCCAAGAAACCGTTTGAGTTTTTGTTTCGAGTGTCTCGTCGTCGACCACTGTTTCTCCTTCTCCGACAATCACAACTCCAAACGGAAATGTAGAAACTCTTCACCATGCCAATCTTCGTCTCCGATTCTATGGTAACAACAAAATACCTAAAAATATATTATGTTTTGTTTTGATTTTTTTTCTCTTTTTTATGCAAAGCAAAGACTGATTTTATCCTTTCAAATCTTTTGTCATATCACAGTAAATAAGGGAGGGGTAAATCAATAACATGTTGTGTTTTTTCCAAGAGAAGATGACAGAGTCATAGAGAGATATGCACAATCACTACACCAAATTGTGTTTTGGCAGCACTACAAAGACAACGCTTTTTGGCAGAAGCACTGCTATAAGTTTCGCTAAAAACAAAAATAAAAAACGAAGGAAAAAAGCACTGCTAAATGTGGGTCCTACGAAAGCGCTTTTGAAAAGCGCTGCTAAAGGGCTAAGGCAGGTGAACTTTAGAAAGCGCTTTATGAAAAGCGCTGCTAAAAGGATACCATAAGCCAACGCTTTTCAAAAGCACTGCTAAAGGGCTTTCCTACAACACACTTTAGCCAGTGCTTTTGGAAAGCGCTGCTAAAGGCCTTTCATTAATCCCACATTAGAAAGCGCTTTTACCTCCAAAGCGCTGCTAAAGGACTAACATAAGAAAGCGCTTTCTAAAAGCGTTGTTAAAGGTCTTTTAAAATATTAAAATTAAAATAGATTCTGATATCCCTCTATTTTCATTTCGACCGTTTCGATTTCACCCTAACTCTCGCGACACTGTTTCTCTTTATCTTCTTCTTCTGCGCCCTCCGTCCTCTGTCCTCCGTCCGCTGTCGTTTCTTCCCTCCATCTATGGCTTCCCTCCATTCGTGGCTTACTCACGGCCTCCGTTCGTGGCTTCGCTCCGTTGTCCGCCATTTGAGGTATGTTTCTCTTCATTTTTTCTGATTTTCTTTCCAATAATGGAAATGCCTAATATTCTCCATTGTTGATTGTTTCTCTAGTGTTTCTGTGAGATAAATTTGTTGTATTATTAGTTGTTGATGTTGGGTTTTCATTTTTTGATTTGTAGAAGTTAGTTAGTGATTAATTAGAAAAGTGATTAATTAGTAGAAGTTAGTATAGTGATTATTGTGTAAAATGTGATTAATTTGTAGAAGTTAGTGTAGTGATTAATTTGTAGAATAGTAGAAGTTAATTAGTATAGAGCATAATTTGTAGAATAGTGATTAATGTGTAAAATTTGTAGAATAGTGATTAATTAGAAAAGTCAAGGTAGTTAAGAGTGTTGTAGGTTAGATTGTTGAGGTTGTTATAGGGCTATTTGTAAAGTTAAAATGAATATTTATCAGAAAATTTTAGTGTTGTAAGAATTTGGTTGTTGATTGAAAATGATAATGAAATTAGTTGTTAATTGAACTAGTGATTGAATTTATTTTGAGAGTTGATTGAAAATAATTATAAAATTAATTGTTATTTTGAGAGTTGATTGAAAATAATAAATAGTGATTGAATTGTTAATTGAATTTGAATTGATGATAGAAATTTGAAGTGAATTCAACTTAAGCGTTGAAGTTGTTTTTTTTACAAAGTTGAGTTGAAACATTAAGTGTTGATGTGTCATTTGTGACAAATCAAATTATACCATGCTATTTGAATTAATAACGATGTTTACTAAATTTGTTTCTTGAAACTTTGACTTGTTCCTCCGATATTTATTGTTTGGCATATTACATACTAAATTTGTCCTGTTATATTTGGTATACACCATCAGTTACTAACTTACGTTCATTTGCTATAGGGGTTACTTGTGAAGAGTGAATTCGAATCGTTTTCAAGAATCTTACACTGTGGTTCAGTCCAGAAGTTGCAGACTTCTATATATACAGGTACTTAGTTGTTCTTTTGTGTTTGTTTAGCTTACTTATTAAAACGTCCATGGATAAAAAATGGATGTCTTCGAATCAATTGTCAAAAGAATACGAGAAAGGGGTATCAGAATTCGTTAAGTTTACAGTTGAACACGCCAAAGACCCCATTCGAATCACATGTCCTTGCTTAGGTTGTTGTTATGGGCGTCAGATTGACGCGGTTCAGTTGGAATCGCATTTAATGAGGCATGGAATTGATCGAAGTTATACATGTTGGATATTATATGGTGAGATAAGTAACGAGAATGCTAAACCGAGGGATAGTACGACCTATGCTTCAAATGACAATAGATCAGATACACATGATTGTGATCGAGTTGAAGAGATTGCAGAAGCACTTGAAGAAGATATTCAAGATTGTCCCGAAATGTTTGAGAGGTTGGTAAGCGATGCAGAGAAACCGTTGTATAAAGGCTGCACTAAATTCACAAGGTTGTCTGCGGTATTAAAGTTGTACAACTTAAAGGCGAGCAATGGATGGTCAGACAAAAGTTTCACAGAGTTATTAGCCTTTATGAAAGATTTGCTTCAGGATGATAATGTTCTTCCCAATCAAACTTATGAGGCCAAAAAAATGTTGTGCTCTATTGGCATGAGTTATGATAAGATACATGCTTGTCCAAATGATTGCATTTTGTTTCGAAATGAATATGCATCATTAAATGAGTGCCCTAAATGCGGTGTCTCTCGATATAAGAAGAAAATGTCTCCAGCAAAAGTCTTATGGTATCTTCCTATAATTCCGAGATTTAGACGCATGTTTCATAGTGAAACCAATGCAAAATACTTGACTTGGCATGCAGATGAAAGAATTATAGATGGAAAGTTTCGGCATCCGGCAGATTCACCTCAGTTGATGAAAATGATAATGATTATCCTGACTTTGGGGAAGAAGCAAGAAACCTTCGATTGGAATTATCTACTGATGGAATGAACCCACATGGTCTTCAAAGTATCTCACATACCACGTGGCCTATGAGTATTATGATTTATAACCTACCTCCATGGCTATGTATGAAGTGTAAGTACATGATGTTATCTATGTTAATCTGTGGGCCTAAACAACCAGTAAATGACATAGACGTATACTTGACACCTTTAATCGAAGACTTAAAGATTTTGTGGGAGAACGGTGTGGATGTTTATGATGGATATAGGAAATAAAGTTTCAATTTGAGGGTGTTGTTGTTTGGCATAATTAATGATTTTCCAGCATACAGAAATCTATCAGGGTATAACATTAAAGGTCAATGTGCGTGTCCTATTTGTGAAGAAAACACAGATTGGACGCGTTTAGAATTTTGTCAGAAGAATGTCTTTCTCGGACATTAGAGATTTTTAAATTCTAATCATCACTACTGTGGATGGAGAAAAACATTCAATGGAAATACAGAACATGGTAGAGCTCCACCTACATTGACAGGTGACCAAATTTTTGAAAAGGTGAAGGATGTGACTACTCAGTTTGGAAAGCCTTTTACACATACGCTTGTCAAACGTGGGTTGAAGAAGAGGTCAATTTTTTTTGAATTGCCATATTGGAAGTCGTTGTATGTAAGAAATTATCTTGATGTTATGCATATTGAAAAAAATGTATTTGAAAGTGTTATTGGTACTTTACTCAATATACAAGGAAAGTCGAAGGATGGCCTTAAACCAAGAAAGGATTTGGTAGCGATGGGAATAAGAAATGAATTAGGACCCATGAAGAAAGGAAAACGAACATATCTACCACCTGCTGCTTATACTCTATCTAGAAAGGAGAAAAAGATATTGTGTAAGTTTCTACGTGATGTTAAAGTTCCAGAAGGATACTTTTCAGATATTAGAAGACTTGTATCTATGAAAGACCTTAAGTTAAAGAGTTTGAAGACACATGATTGCCATGTTTTAATGGAACATTTTCTACCAATATGTGTACGTTCTATTTTGCCAAAAAAAGTAAGACGCACAATAACTAAATTGTGTTTCTTCTTCAGGTTAATTTGTAGTAAGGTGATCGATCCTGCGATCTTACCAACATTGCAAAAAGAAATAGTCATTACATTATGTGAGCTTGAAATGTTTTTTCCTCCCTCATTTTTTGACATAATGGTACATCTAGTTGTTCATCTTGTGAAAGAGACACAATTGTGTGAACCAGCTTATATGAGATGGATGTACCCTACTGAACGGTATATGAAAATATTAAAAAGGTATGTGAAAAATCTAAGTCGACCAGAGGGTTGTATTGTTGAACGATACATTGTTGAAGAAGCGATTGAGTTTTGTACTGAATATTTGTCCAATGTTCAATCCATTGGACTCCCCAAATCTCACATTATTGAAAAAAAGAAGAAAAAAAGTTAATTGGAAATAAAATTGTGACCGTATCAAGGGCTGAACGGGAGCAAGTGCATTTGTATGTTCTACACAATGACAATGAGGTTGAGCCGTATGTTGAAATGCACAAGGATTTTCTCTGAGGTTTAAATCCGAATAGAAATGAAAATTGGATTGTACGAGAGCACAATCAAAGTTTCATACCATGGTTTAAGGATCATATTTATTCAAAGTTTTGTGTAAATCCCGCTTCAATAACAGAAAGATTGAGATGTTTAGCATATGGTCCAAGTTTGAATGTGTTTTCTTATAGAGCATACACAATTAATGGGTACACATTTTATACCAAAGAATAAGTTGATAAAAGAACAATGCAAAATAGTGGTGTTACCTTGGTTGCTGAATCAACGCACATTTCAAGTGTGAAGGACTTAAACCCCAAATATACAAATATGTCATATTTTGGGGTTATCGAGCGCATTTGGGTGTTTGATTATGAGAAGTTTCAGATTCCTATCTTTGGTTGCAAGTGGGTTGAAAATAATAGCGACATATGAATGGTTAAGTCAGGATTTTTGCAAGTGGATCTTAAAAGGGTGGGGTACAAAGATGAGCATTTTATTCTAGCCTCTCTAGCTAGACAAGTGTTCTATGTCACTGATCCGACAAGTACGAAATGGTCTATAGTGCTTTTATCTAACAAAGTAATTGATGATAACATCGGAGATCAAGGTGATATTGTTGGAGCGAATGAATCATATATTATAAGTGATCAAGATGAGAATGTTGGAGCGAATGAAGCATATATTAGAAATGATCATAATGAGGGAATTTGGATCAATCCATCCATCAGTGTTGTTAAGAGACAAGTAGATCATCTTTCTACCCGGAAAAGAAAGAGATATTAATAAAGATTTTTATGTTTGTCATGTGTTTGTCATTTATATGTGTTTATATGGATTATGGATTATATATTTATATGTTTGTCATGTGTTTGTCATTTAGATGTGTTTATATGGATTATGGATTATAGATTTATATGTTTGTCATGTGTTTGTCATTTATATGTGTTTATATGGATTATGGATTATTTATAATGGATTATAGCTTATAGATTTATATGGATTATGGATTTATATGTGTTTTTCTTTATTACATGTCAAAATGGCTACTAATGAGGAGAACTCGCACGATACTTTCAAGAATGATGCAAAAGAATCAATTCAAGATGCGGAATAAGATATTTCAAGAGGAATAACAATTATGAAAGGAATAATTCGTGCTAGAGACAAGGGAATAAAATTACGACGTTCATTGGAATGAAACGGGTCAACTAATTGAGCCTAATGGCGCAATGTTGACAAGTTACATTGGTGCACTTGTCCGTTCACAAGTTCCTATTACTTGTGACAATTGGAGAAATCCACAGTTGAAACCCACCAAAGATAAAATATGGAGTGAGATACAGGTACTATATGTGATGTTATTTGTTATTTTTGATGATTATATCTTAAAAATTAATTATACTAACACACTTTATGTATAGTTTTTGTAGAAATCTTTTAACATTGGTGACGACCGGCAAAAATATTGTCTTCAATTAGCCGAAAAAAGACTTAGGGGGTTTCGAGCATTTTTAACCAACAAGTTTCTTAAGGATTACCAAGGAAACTTTGTTGAAGCGGAACGTCCGAAGAAGCACTACTACGAAAAATCCATTTAACAACGGTTGGAAATGACATATAATGACGCGGGCGAGGACGTTGTTATGTAGATTGTCGTTGTATGTATGATACTTACAACCACGACCTTGTAGGCGTTGTAATAAACTGGAAAGCGCGCTAACTATCACAACGGATTTTACAATACACCGTTGTAATAAAAATATTTGTCCTCGGTTCGATTCCCAGCAGCACAGTTTTGATATTTATTTTTTCCTGGACAACGTGCCAGATATTATAACGGTTATGAAATATAACCGTCGTTAAAGCTTATGCCAAATTAACAAATATGATCCTGCTTTTATAATTAATCCCATTTTTTTACCTGTATTATTGTTCTCCATATCACAGCACATCAGAAAAATACAATTCACATTTTGTGATAAAGTTTTCATAATAATATTAATCGTATCATATTCATAATATCACATATACCACATTATAGTTTATCAGAACAAACAACCTACATAAATAAAATATCACATATACCATATTACGGTTTACACACATTACATAACTTCACATAATTGTAACTTGGTGTATTGGTATCTTGTCTCTTGGTGTCTTGTCTCTTGGCCTGGTGTCTGGACTCAAAATACCTATGATTTCAAATAATTATACTTGTTAGTAAAAATACTTCTAAACTATAACATACAATTAATATATTATGAATAAATAATAAATTACGTACTTGTTAATTTTCCCATATGCCTTCTTCATGATCGAGTGTATAGCATGCCCAGCATCTCCATCAACTTCATCATATGAGGTAGGAACTTGTGTTGTGTAAGAAGGTGTGGACGGAATATCAAGACTTTCATCACTAAGAGGAATGTATTTTCCTTGGAGAACGATTGACTATTTCCCCGATTTGTCCGATGGATCGGTAACATAGAAAACTTGTTTTGCTTGAGAAATACATCGATTCTTATCTTTCGAACTAGAGAATTACATCGATTCGACTTCAACTATAACCCCACTATTTTGTACTGTACTACGATCATCTTTTGATTTTGTATAAAAGGTATAATGACCAATGTCGTATGCACTCTAGGTAATGACACAAAACTTTGGCTCGTACGACAACCATTTAAGTATCTCAGATGCACTACGATCATTAGATACACTTTTATTAAACCAATCCATGAATCTATTGTTATGCACTATCAACAACAACTTGTCACTCATTCGGGGATATTTTTTTTTCAAAAGTCTTTTGTGAGTATCTATGAAAGGTTGAACCTCATATATATTATTCAATATATACAAATGTGATTGAATAACTACATCCCGAGCCATTGACCTAACATTTAGACCTTGAATACCTCTTCTGTCTGTGTCACCATGACGAGACTTTGGAATTCCAATAGAATCTGCATCCGACAAATAGTTTGTACAAAACTTAACAGCTTCTTCTGTGATGTACCTTTCAATAATCGAAGCTTCCGGTCGGTGATGATTCTTCGTATATCCTTTAAAGATCTTCATATATTGCTCTATTGGATACACCCACCTTAAATAAATTGGACCACAAATTCTGATATCTCTTACGAGATGAACAAGTAAGTGAACCATAATGTCAAAAAATGATGGCGAAAGATACATCTCCAATTGAAACAATTATGGCAGCCTCATCTTCTAATTCATCCAATTTTTTGAAATCAAGAACTTTATTACATATGGAATTGAAGAATAAACACAGTCTCGTTATAGTTACTCTCACATTTTTTGGAAGGATCCCACGGATAGCCACTGGTAGAAGTTGTTGAATCAATACATGACAATCATGAGATTTTAAACCAATTAACTTGAGATCTTTCATTGATACAAGTTTCTTGATGTTTGATGAGTAACCTTGCGGAACTTTAATACCTTGCGAACACTCGTAGAACATCTTCTTTTCCTTTTTAGATAGAGTGTGACATGTTAGAGGTAGATAAGTTCTTTTTCCTTTCTCTATTGGAGCCAATTGTTTTCGTATACCTATCTTCTTCATATCAAGACGGGAAGTCTTACTATCTTTAGTCTTGCCCGAAATGTTTAGAAGTGTGGCAATTAAACTATCACACACATTTTTCTCTACGTGCATCACATCAAGACATTGTCTAACATCAAGACTTGACCAATATGGAAGATCAAAGAAGATGTACCTCTTTCTCCATATATTTATCGCAACTGCCCCTTTTTCTTTTCCTCTCTTCCCACCTTTTTCTTTTTCTCTCTTCCCACCTTTTTCTTTTTCTCTCTTCCCAAAGACAATGTGTTCCTGCCATTGATAAATGTAATACCCCGTAAATTGTGAACGCTCTGAATAATATTATTATGATCAACTGGGTTCCGGTGTACTCTAAGCAATTATTGGATAAAATAATTAGAGCAAACTGATGAACTCAGAGCTGATTAGATTAATATTACTTAACTTGGAGTTTTCATTAATTGGTGCTTTTGAGATAATTTGGATAATTAGTAGTGTTACTAATTAATGTTTTCTATATCTTTTTCCTTTTCCCTCATTTTCTAAAGTTGGTAACTTTGGAAAGAGAAAGAGAAGAGAAGGAAAAAGGAAGGAAAAAGGAAGGAAAAGAAGAGGAAAATTCCAAGAGCTCAAGAGCAAGGATCATCAACCCATCTTCATCTTTTCATCTCAGCTTCTTCATCATCTTCTTGTAATCGAGGTGGGTTCTAGTTAGACACTTTAGTGTAGAGTTTTATGAGTTTTAGAGTTAGTTTTGATATCGTAAGAATGAGAAATTTTGCACTAGAATCATGAACATAACTGCGGAAATTCGATAATAACTGTGTAGTATACTTGTTGTTGAATTTATAACAAGTTCTTGGTAGAGATTGAATTAAAATTGAATATAGAGTAAAAACCATAATGTGTGAGAATGATGGAATTTGATCCAAATTGTGTCTGAGTTCATGTTTTAAGGTTCCTTATTGTTGGTACATGTTAGACATGTGTTATTGTGTGTCCAATTGGTATTTTTTTGGTGTCTAGAAGGGTTTTGGAGGGGGAAATGGAACATTTTCGCAGAAAAAATTATGCAGGAAAAATTCTGGGTTCCCCCTGCCCATACGCGTATCACTCAAGGCAATACACGTATTGGTTAAGGCAATACACGTATGGCAATGAAGGAATGTGGGAAATACGGGTATGGAGTTCCATTTTCTTGGCCATCTGCTCATTTGCATAATGGTACGCGTAAGGTTTTTGGCAATACGCGTATGAAGTGAGGCAATACGCGTATTGGAGTTTTAGTGGAATTTTGGAAGGGAATTTGGTCTCTGCCCATACGCGTATCACTTTGGGCAATACGTGTATGGATGGGCGAGTGAGCAAGGCAATACGCATATGGCTCAGGGAAATACGCGTATGGCCAGTGAGAGTGCAGAATTGTGTTTTTCGCGATACCATTTCTTCCTAAATCCATAACTTGTGTTCCGATTATCCGTTTTGAACATTCTTGGTATTGTTAGGAAGCTATTTAAATGCTCTTTTTGATAGTAAAGGAAAATATATGTTTATACCGTGAATTGTTAAGACAAGAGAGGTCTTAAGGCTAATATGGTCGGGTGATTGTTGATTACAATCACATTTGTGTATATGATCACGTAATCGTAACCATAGCCCTTGAGAGGCATTTATGAGTCTCGAGCTCCTCTGAATGCAGGCATTACTACTTGGAAGGTTTGATTCCCGCGTGCAGTATGAATGGCGCTCTGGGAGCGTATGCTTGTGACGGTTAATGGCCCGTGTGAAGTGACGGTTCATAACGGTTAATGGACCGTAGAAACCGAATCCATTCGTATGCCAAGTAATTACAATGATCCATGACTCGGGTCATCTTCTAGACGTAGAAGCGGACTGGAAAAGGGGATGCCTTGGTAAGGTTATCGATTAGTGATATTGTGAGTTAGCGAGACTCACGAACTTGGATCCATATAGTGTGTGTGAGTACTCAAAGTCACTTCCCTTCTCTTTTGAATTGAGTTAGGTTTATTAGAACCTTGTAAAGCCGAGAGGACTTTAGGATAGGGAACTCACTGAGATTGATGTATCTCACCCCATGTTGTTGTTGTTTACATCACAGGTACTACAGGTTCCGCGAAGGGTAAGGATAAAGCCGTGTGATTTTCCTTACTTATCTGATGGCTTTGCTTCTGTTGTGGAGTTTTTGAGATCACTGTGTGATCTAGTTCTTAGTGTTGGAACATCTTATATATATAATCCCATAGTTTTTTTGAATTAAGTATTTTGGCATCTATATGTATAATGTGTAAACTAGGGACTTATGATATTTCAGTACCAAAAGTATATTCATGTATGATATTAATGCATTGATGTATTATATTATGGATGGGCTTTATAGTTGGTATCAGAGCAGGTCGTATCCTCGACCTAGCCATGAAATAGTATAAGTTTTTCCTTCCGTTTCATATGCGGTGTGTCGCCATTGGTCTTGCGTGTTATATTTATGGTATTTAGTCTGATCAACTTAATCCTATCTATATAAAATTCAGGAACATGGCTGACAGGCGCAGAAACAACCGTGGTAGACCGAGAACCACTCCAGCAGGGACTAATCGGCCAGGTGACGAGGGGAATGCCCCTTTATATCAATTCATGCAACAGATGCAGCAACAACAGAATCAGTTTGTGCAACAAATGGTACAGTAAATGGCTGGTGGCGTGCATCCTCCAGTGGTTGTTCCTAAAGCTACAGAAGGAACCTTTAGGGATTTCATCCGTATGAACCCTCCAGAGTTTCAGGGAGGATTGGATCCGGTAAGGCGCATGAATGGATATCCGGTATGGAGAAGATTTTCTTAATAGTTCAGTGCAGTGAGGAAGACAAGGTGGTTTTTGCTTCTCACTTGTTAAAGGGTCCTGCCATGAGGTGGTGGGAAAGTGCCTCAGCTTTAATGACAATTCAAGAGGTACCGAAGGTATGGGAGCAGTTTAAACTAACTTTTATGGAGTAGTATTTTCCAAGTTCCTTAAAGTCTCAGAAAGAATTCGAGTTTCAACAATTGAGACAAGGCAACCTGACCGTGGCTTCTTATGCGGAGAAATTTGAGACTATGGCTGCTTATTCTAGGCAAGCCATGTATGCTCCTGATGAGAGGTGGAAGATCAGTCAATTTCTGTTTGGTTTAAGGGCTGAAATTTCACATAGCGTATCGCAGAGGGAATTCACTAGCTATGCTGAATTGTTAAGGCAGTGTTATGTGGCGGAACATAGTTTGAAGAAGGTACAAGTGGAAGGAGAATTGAGTAGGCTGAATCAAAGTGACAGAGGGAGATCGAACCAACAATTTAGACCAAGGCAATAATCTTTCAAAGGAAAGCAAGTTCAGGGTTATAGGACTAGTACACCTCCTGTATGTCGTCATTGTGGTAGAAATCATCAGGGAAGGTGTGGTATCGAAGGAGTGAGGTGTTATCAGTGTCAAAAAATGGGCCATTTGGCAAGAGACTGTCCTCAGAGGAGGAATAGCTTACACAATGGATGCAAGGAAAGCAAAGGGTGATAATTCCTTGATTGCTGGTATGTGTTTAGTTAATGGAAATCCTTGCTTTGTTTTGTTTGATTGTGGAGCAACGCACTCCTTTATATCGGTGCAATGTACGAAGCGACTGGGGTTGCAAGCTATTCCATTGTCTCCACCCATGGTGGTTACTACTGCCATGGATGATATTGTTGAAACGCCGTTAGTGTGTGAAAATTGTGTTCTATCGGTGAATGAAAGAGTTTTCCAGATTGATCTTATTTGTTTGCCGCTTAAGAAAGTGGATGTTGTTCTGAGAATGGATTGGCTTTCTGCTAATTCGGTTTTTATCGGTTGTGAGGAGAAGTTAATTATTATTCTGTCCGAGGAGGCTACTCCGAAGGATGTGTTGACTACTATTCTAGAAGGTACGGTGGGAATGATTAATTTCTTGTTTGAGAATGAAAAGTCTGTTCTTATGGTTCTTACTAAGGAAGAGAACGACAACCTTCAGGTTCTGAGTATTCCAGTAGTCTGCGAGTTTCCGGAAGTTTTTCCCGAGGATATCACTTCTTTTCCACCGGAGAGGGAAGTGGAGTTCTCTATTGACCTGGTACCGGGAACGGCTCCAATATCCGTTTCTCCGTATCGGATGGCACCACTCGAGTTATGAGAATTAAAGGATCAATTGGAGGAATTGATGGCTAAGCATTTTGTTAGACCAAGTGTTTCGCCTTGGGGAGCTCCAGTGTGTTGGTAAAGAAGAAAGATGGTGGAATGCGGTTGTGTATTGATTACCGTCAGTTGAATAAGGTCACCATCAAGAACAAATACCCATTACCAAGGATAGACGATCTGTTAGATCAATTGAAAGGAGTCTGTGTGTTCTCGAAGATTGATCTACGGTCGGGTTATCATCAGATTCGGGTGAAGAGTTTGGATGTACCGAAAACTGCGTTTAGGGCTCGTTATGGTCATTATGAATTCCTCGTGATGCCTTTCGGTGTGACTAATGCTCCGGCAGTTTTCATGGATTATATGAACCAGATATTTCAACCTTACTTGGACCAATTTGTGGTGATCTTTATTGATGACATTCTTATCTATTCTCGTGATTTTCAAGATCATGGAGAACACCTAAGAATCATTTTATCTATCTTGCAAGAGAGACAACTTTTTGCCAAGTTAAGCAAGTGTGAGTTTTGGATGTTGGGGGTACATTTTCTTGGTCACGTCATATCTCAAGGAGGTGTGGCAGTTGATCCATTAAAGGTTGAGGCGGTGATTAATTAGGAGAGACCGAAGGACGTTGCAGAAGTTAGGAGTTTCTTGGGGTTGGCAGGTTATTATAGAAGGTTTATTAAAGGCTTTTCCCAACTGGCGTTACCAATGACAAGACTTACTCGAAAGGACTGTTCGTATGAATGGAATTCGGCTTGTGAGAGAAGTTTTATGAGTTTGAAGAAAAGATTGACGACCGCTCCTGTTTTGATTATTCCTGATCCTAACAAGTCGTATGAGGTATACTGTGATGCATCGAAGATGGGATTAGGAGGTGTGTTAATGCAAGATGGACATGTAGTAGCTTATGTTTCTCGACAGTTGAAAGTCGATGAAGAGAATTATCCAACGCATGATCTAGAATTGGCGGCAATTGTGTTTACTTTGAAAGTGTGGCGTCATTATTTGTATGGTGTACATTTTGAAATGTTCAGTGATCACAAGAGTCTAAAGTACCTTTTCGATCAGAAAGAGTTGAACATGCGTCAAAGGAGGTGGATGGAGTATTTGAAGGATTATGATTTGGAACTAAAATACCATTCGGGTAAAGCGAATAAAGTGGCGGATGCACTGAGTAGGAAAGTGTTGCATAGTGTCGAATTGATGATGTTAGAGTATGCCTTAATGGAAAAATTTAGAGATCTAAATCTTCAATTTAATTGGACTCCAAATTGTGTGACTATGGGGAATTTGAATGTCACCTCTACTCTTAGGGAGGAAATCCGATAAGGACAAGAGTTGGATGAGAAGTTACAAGAAATGTTGATTCAACCGGGTTTCGTACGAACTACCAACGAAATCATTTTATTTAACCAAAGGACTTGTGTTTCGGATGATGCGATGTTGAAAAGAAGGATTTTGGAAGAAGCGCATAAGAGTACTTTTACTATTCATCATGGTTCTTCGAAAATGTATCAAGATTTAAAGAGGGACTATTGGTGGTCCGGGATGAAAAGGGATGTTGCGGTGTACGTGTCGGAATGTGCGGTATGCCAACAAGTGAAACTTGAACACCAACGGCTGGGTGGCTTGTTGCAGCCTTTAGAAATTCCGGTGTGGAAATGGGATAGTATTTCGATGGACTTCGCAGTGGGATTACCCCGTGCGCAAGGTGGTTATGATGTTATTTGGGTAATTGTAGATCGGTTGACGAAGTCTGCTCATTTCTTGGCCGTAAAGACTACTTATAAGGCGAGTCATCTCGCAAGGTTGTTCATTTCGGAAATTGTGAGATTACATGGTGTTCCTTCTAGTATTGTTTCGGATAGAGATCCAAAGTTTACTTCTAGATTTTGGAGAGCTTTTCAACAAGCTATGGGAACGAGGTTGTGTTTGAGCACGTCGAATCTTCCGCAAACGGATGGTCAGTCGGAACGGACAATACAAACCATGGAAGATATGTTAAGAGCTTGTGTATTGGAAAGTGGAGGAAATTGGATAGAACTGCTACCGTTGATTGAGTTCTCTTATAACAACAGTTATCATGCAAGTATTGGTATGGCTCCTTATGAGGCATTATATGGGAGGAAGTGTAGAACGCCATTGTGTTGGGCGGAGGTTGGTGAAGATAGGATTTTAGGACCCGAGGTTATTCACGAGACTACGGAAAAGATTAGAATGATTCGTGAAAAAATTAAACAAGCACAGGATCGTCAGAAAAGCTTTGCAGACAACCGTAGGAGACCTTTGGAATTTGATGAGGGTGATCATGTATTTTTGAAAGTTACTCTGAGATTGAGATTGAAAGGACCATTTAAATCGCGGAAGCTAAGTCCAAGATACGTGGGACCGTATTAGATCTTAGAAAGAATTGGCGAAGTAGCTTACAGATTATCCTTACCGCCTTCTCTGTCCGAGATGCACGATGTTTTTCACGTATCTCAGCTTCGAAAGTTTGTTCCCGACCCTCTTCAGCCAATTCTACCCAATACTATTGAGATAGAAGCAGATTTAACGTTTGAACCTCGACCGAGTCGTATTGTGGGAAGAGAAACAAAGGTGTTAAGAAACAAAGACATTCCTCTTGTTAAGGTGCAATGGGATAGGACGCATCCGGGTGATGCTACTAGGGAATTAGAATCGGAGGTACAGGATGCTTACCCTCAACTGTTCAGGTAATCTTTTAAATTCGAGGACAAATTTCTATTTAAGGGGGAGGATGTAATACCCCGTAAATTGTGAACGCTCTGAATAATATTATTATGATCAACTGGGTTCTGGTGTACTCTGAGCAATTATTGGATAAAATAATTAGAGTAAACTGATGAACTCAGAGCTGATTAGATTAATATTACTTAACTTGGAGTTTTCATTAATTGGTGATTTTGAGATAATTTGGACAATTAGTAGTGTTACTAATTAATGTTTTCTATATCTTTTTCCTTTTCCCTCATTTGCTAAAGTTGGTAACTTTGGAAAGAGAAAGAGAAGAGAAGGAAAAAGGAAGGAAAAAGGAAGGAAAAGAAGAGGAAAATTCCAAGAGCTCAAGAGCAAGGATCATCAACCCATCTTCATCTTTTCATCTCAGCTTCTTCATCATATTCTTGTAATCGAGGTGGGTTCTAGTTAGACCCTTTAGTGTAGAGTTTTATGAGTTTTAGAGTTAGTTTTGATATCGTAAGAATGAGAAATTTTGCACTAGAATCATGAACATAACTGCGGAAATTCGATAATAACTGTGTAGTATACTTGTGTTGAATTTATAACATGTTCTTGGTAGAGATTGAATTAAAATTGAATATAGAGTAAAAACCATAATGTGTGAGAATGATGGAATTTGATCCAAATTGTGTCTGAGATCATGTTTTAAGGTTCCTTATTATTGGTACATGTTAGACAGGTGTTATTGTGTGTCCAATTGGTATTTTTCTGGTATCTAGAAGGGATTTGGAGGGGAAAATGGAACATTTTCGCGGAAAAAATTATGCAGGAAAAATTCTGGGTTCCCCCTGCCCATACGCGTATAACTCAAGGCAATACGCGTATTGGTTAAGGCAATACGCGTATGGCAATGAAGGAATGTGGGCAATACGCGTATGGAGTTCCATTTTCTCGTCCATCTGCTCATTTCCGTAATGGTACGCGTAAGGTTTTGGGCAATACGCGTATTGGAGTTTTAGTGGAATTTTGGAAGGGAATTTGGTCTCTGCCCATACGCGTATCACTTTGGGCAATATGCGTATGTATTGGCGAGTGAGCAAGGCAATGCGCGTATGGCTCAGGGCAATACGCGTATGGCCAGTGAGAGTGCAGAATTGTGTTTTTTGCGATACCATTTCTTCCTTAATCCATAACTTGTGTTCCGATTATCCGTTTTGAAAATTCTTGGTATCGTTAGGAAGCTATTTAAATGCTCTTTTTGATAGTAAAGGAAAATATATGTTTATGCCGTGAATTGTTAAGACAAGAGAGGTCTTAAGGCTAATATGGCCGAGTGATTGTCGAATACAATCACATTTGTGTATATGATCACGTAATCGTAACCATAGCCCTTGAGAGGCATTTATGAGTCTCGAGCTCCTTTGAATGCATGCATTACTACTTGGCAGGTTTGATTCCCGCGTGCAGTACGAATGACGCTCTAGGAGCGTATGCTTGTGACGGTTAATGGCCCGTGTGAAGTGACGGTTCATAACGGTTAATGGCCCGTAGAACCCGAATCCATTCATATGCCAAGTAATTACAAGGATCCATGACTCGGGTCGTCTTCTAGACGTAGAAGCGGACGGGAAAAGGGGATGCCTTGGTAAGGTTATTGATTAGTGATATTGTGAGTTAGCGAGACTCACGAACTTGGATCCATATAGTGTGTGTGAGTACTCAAAGTCAGTTCCCTTCCCTTTTGACTTGAGTTAGGTTTATTAGAACCTTGTAAAGCCGAGAGGACTTTAGGATAGAGAACTCACTGAGATTGATGTATCTCACCCCATGTGTTGTTGTTTACATCACAGGTACTACAGGTTCCGCGAAGGGTAAGGATAAAGCCGTGTGATTTTCCTTACTTATCTGATGGCTTTGCTTCTGTTGTGGAGTTTTTGAGATCACTGTGTGATCTAGTTTTTAGTGTTGGAACATCTTATATATATAATGCCATAGTTTTTTTGTATTAAGTATTTTGGCATCTATATGTATAATGTGTAAACTAGGGACTTATGATATTTCAGTACCAAAAGTTTATTCATGTATGATATTAATGCATTGATGTATTATATTATGGATGGGATTTACAATAAACTTCATCCCCGGTTAAAGGTTTAGGAGCCTCACCAAACTCTTACTCTCTATTAAAAGCCTTTCGCAATCTACGATAAGGATGACCCGATTTTAGAAATTTTCGATGCCCAAGGTAAATGGTTTTTTTCCAAACTCAAGTTGGTGATAACAAGTATCATGTTCACATATAGAACACGCTTTATGTCCTTTGACACTGTATCCATCCAAGTTACCGTAAGCCAGAAAGTCGTTAATTATGCAAAATAACATTACACGCATATTAAACTTTTCCCCAGAATATGCATCATCAACTTCAACACCTTCATCCCACAAGAGTAATAAATCATCAATTAATAGACTTAGATAAACATCTATGTCGTTACCAGGTTGTCGTGGTCCAGAAATCATCATACTTAACAGTATATACTTGCGCTTCATGCACAACCAAGGAGATAGGTTGTAAATAGTGAGAAGAACAGGCCACGAAGTATGATTAGTGCTTAGATTACCAAAAGGGTTCATTCCATTGGTGGCAAGCCCAAGCCTAAGGTTTCTTGGCTCGACTCCAAAATCCGGAAACAACGAATCAATTTTCTTCCATTGCAACGAATCAGCTACATGGCGAATGTTTCCATCACGAATCCTTTCATCTGTATGCCATCTAAGATTCTTTGCGTCATTCGAATTAGAAAAAAGTCTCTTTAATCGTGAAACTATTGCAAAGTACCATAACACTTTAGCAGGAGGATGTTTCCTACTAACATTGTTATAGTGATCATTGTCATCACCATTGTTAGCCTTCAACTTGTAACGCCACACACCATATTTCGGACATTGAAACAAGTCTTCATACTTTTTCTGGTATAATATGCAATTATAAGGCAAGCATGTATCTTGATATAATCCAGACCCAGTGGACACAATATCTTCTTGGCCTCATAGCAACGATCCGACAATTTGTTATCTTCTGGTAACATTTGCTGTAGCAATTCAAGTAATTCCGTGAAACTTTTATCCGACCATCCATTTTTTGCCTTCTGATTAAACAACCTTAACACCGCCAACAATCGTGTGAACTCTATGCATCCCTTATATAAAGGGGTGTCTTTATCACTACATAAATTATCATAAATATGAGCATTCATAAAAGAAGATTCCCCAATATCACGGAACATATTGTCGTACCTCGAAAAATGAAAATGACCTCGTGAAGCGCAATCGCACGCCCGCAGGATGGACTTAACAGAGTCGCCACCGATCTTTATTTATTCCATAGAGGGAAAGGGAAAATATCGAATAAAACCCTTAAAAGAAAGGATAAGAATATGGTAATCGCAACCAATGTCTGAGTTCGGGAGTCGGTTACGCAAGGGAAAGGTATTAGCACCCCTCACGCCCGTTGTACTCAACGGGAACCATTTAGTTAAGGTTAAAAGAGTGTTAGCTTAAGGTTGTTTCTAATCTTCTACTTAATGGAAAAGGGAGAGAAACCTAAGGTTTTTTATTACTAGGGTGCTCGCTAAGACTTCGTGGTCTCGTGCCTACGCATCCTTATGAGGATGGAATCAGAGCAATCGTAGTTCAACTAACTAAGGTGAGGAACCATTGACTATGGCCAAAGTTCCAAGGGGAATAAGTACTCATGATCATGACACTCACATAGAGTTAAAGAACTCTCTAATTCTAAGTTGTAATGAGATTGAATGGATATGAGGCCAAAGGGAAAGGTAGGTATCTTATGACGTTGAGGTCAAGGGTTGAAGGTGTTTTGGTCTCTTGATGAAAATCAAGATTTGTCCATAAAATGGAGTTTTGAGTATGATTGGATGTATTTTAAGAATGATGATCATCAAGTGATCAAAGAGTTTATGCTAAAGTGTTAAACTCTAACACTCTCTATCATTCAAGATTAGTTTGAGAAAATTGTTTGTTGGACAACGAACATTGATAAAGATCAATGGTTCAAAGAGTTGTGCTAGAATGCTAGACTCTAACATCTCTTAGTCCAAACTGTTATTAAGTGTTTTAAGGATGAAAGAAAGAAATGATTGGCTACCTCAATGTGCAAGACTTAAGACCAATCTTTCAAGGGTTATGCTAGAATGCTAGATTCCAACAATCCTTTTCTTTCAAGTTTATTTCAAAAAAGATTTGATGTACTTTGAAGTATTGCTATCCTTAAAGAAGGATGGATTCTTGAGATGACGATTGACAAAGGTAAGAGGTGGCAAAAGGTGGAAGGTGGCTCGCCAAGAATTATGATCCTTGTGCCTACGTATTCTCATTGAAGAATGAGAAATCAGAGCGTCCATAGTTCTGATTACCACGGGTTGTTAGTTGAGGTAGATTAAATGACTGGCGAACATTTGATCAAACGTTCAAAGAGTTATGTCAGTGTACTAGACTCTAATGGCTCTTATTCATTCCAGTGGATAATGAAAAATATTTAATGGACAATAAGAATTGATAATGATCAATGGTTCAAAGAGTTATGCTAGAATGCTAGATTCTAACGGCTCTTATTCGTCCAAATTGTTATGAAGATTATTGACGAACAATGAACTCTTGATGAAAATCAAATGTTCGAAGAGTTGTGCCAAGATGCTCGATCTTGACGGCTCTTATTCATCCAAATTATGATTAAGATTGTTTTTAGGACAACGAGCTTTTGACGATGATCAATAGCTCAAAAGGGTTATGTCAGGATGCTAGATCTTAACGGCCCTTATTCGTCCAAGTTAATATGAAAGTTGTTTAATGGACAATGAACGTTTGATGAAAATCCATTGTTCGAAGAGTTGTGCCAAGATGCTAGATCTTGACGGCTCTTATTCATCCGGGTTAAAATTAGATGTTTGAGGAGTGAAAGAATGAATAATGGCTACCCCAAAGTGCGAGACTTGAGACCATTCGCTCGAGGTTTCCGCTAGAATGCTAGATTCCAACGGTCCTCTTCTTTCGTTTTTATGAGAAAAGTGCTTGATAAGACTTTAAGCGGCTTAGTATTAATCGGGAGAAGTTTTGAAATTAGTCTAGTCTTAATCATAACTTATCAATGAAATTGACAACCATGATTCTTGACTTTCATCGACTAAAAGTGAATGAAACTGAAATGAAAAGAAAATGGTCACATATTGATCAAAGTTTTGTTGATTTAATGAGATCAACCAAACCATGAAGTTTGTTATATCATCGACCAAGATAAAGAAAATGGAATCAAAATGAAAATAAAGTTGGTCTCGTCTAAATCAAGATTTAATCGAGAAATCGATAATCTTTTTATGAGACTATCATTGACCAACAAAAATAAAATAAAATGGCCTCATATAAATCAAGGTTTTTAGTGATTTCAAAAAAATCAACCAAGTCATGATTTTTATACATCATTGGCCCAAAATATTGAAAATAGAAATTCAAAAATAAAAATCGGATCTTTACCAAGAAACTTCATCAAATCTAAGGCAAAATATTGAAACCTTTTTAATAAAAATAGAACAAAAACCAAAACACTTCATCAAATCTAAAACAAAATGTTAAAACCCTTTTACTAAAAATAGAACAAATAGAAAATAAATTAATTAAAGAAAAGAGAGAGGGGGTGTGGCGCTGTAAGGGCATGTAGGTGAGAATTTCATCATGGGCTTGATTTAGCCTGCACAGTATAAAACAGAGGTGTATATAAACAAAATGGGCTGAAAAGCCCAACGACCCTCATGGAACACTCTGACCCGGTAGTCAAATGGTCTTAATTCCATTTTGAAAAGAAGGTGATGAAAAGGAAACGGGAAACCTAGTGAAGCTGAACAGTACTGTGTTCTAGAAAGAAAAAAAAATGACTACACATCAAGTACGGAACCAAAAGACTAAGTCCTCCTTGCGAAGAACAATCCTTTATGAATCGCTCCTCCTCCTTGATTTCAGACGTCGATTCTACACGGTTTTTTCAGGTTTGGTTCATTTTTGTTTTGCTCTCACTCTTCTATTTCATCTCAATCGCTCTTCTGGGTTGAAATCGATTTGGAATTGGATGAAGGTTATTGTTGGTTTTGGAGAAATCGAAAGATGGAGGTTAGGGAAGGGTTGAAGAAGAGTTGATGGTTGTTATGAGAAAAGTTGTATCAGAAGAAGGTTGGGCTGGTGAAAGTTGAAGAGGATTCGGACTTGAATGAGGCTGTTTAGGAGGGTTTGTGTCGCTGTGGAAATTTTGACCAAGAGAAAAAGATTAGATGTTGGTGGTCGGTTTTGTCGGGTTTGAACGAATTTGAAGAAGTTGAAGGTTACTTCGGCGAGGTCGATGAATATTGAAAAAGGTTTGATGATTTTTTTGGGTTTTGGAATGTTACATGTGAGTTTTGTTTGTGGTGGATAGATTGAAGAAGAGAAGTGTTGTTATTTCAATGGGATAAGGGATTGGAAATGGACAGTTGCGTGGAAGGTTTATTTTCTGGGTCCAAGCTTGAAAAAAAAAGAGTGTTCGAAGAACTCCTCCCGTTCAGATAAGTGCTCCCCCCTTTCAATCTATTCTCCTCTTCTTTTTAAGAACCAAATTAGACTTGTTGAATAAGTTTTCAAATGATCAGTCATTCTCAAATCACAGGCCCTTTTTCGTTTTTGGATTGTAATAGGTTTTTTGTAGCGTTGTTGTCCTTTTTGATGCAGGGTGTGGTACGGTTCACTGGTTTAGACAAGGATGTGGCATACTCATGAAGAACATTTTATTATTTTTTGTAATTTTCTTTGAGAATGACTTGTTTAGCAATTTGTAATGGGCTTTAAGAGAAAAACATGGAATGGGCTTAAGAATTCTGTAAAGGAATTTAAATTGGACTTGTGAAAAATAAAATTAAAATGAATAATGGAAGGAAATTGGATGATTGGTTTGGCATGGACAATTAGAAATGGGTATGGATTAGAAAAAATGATTAAATGGATAAAATGAATTGGATTTTAAAAATGAATAATTACAATAAAATGTGGATAATTTAAAATGAAAATGGTTTATGGATAGAAATTGAATGAAAATGGTTAATGAAAACAGGATTGAAAAATGGGTAAATAACAAAGTGGACGAAAGGCGGTTACGAGAATGGATATGCACTTCCACACTTTAATAACACCTAAACCTTGCCAATTGCACTTGACTACCACAACTCCTGAACTACATAACCAAATACTTGCACACAACTTGAAACGTACCAACTGCTCTGATCTTTTTGATGGCTCTGCAACGTCAATTGAATTGAAACAGTACTGCACACACCATGAACCCGTTAAGTCTTAGGAGACTCAAATGAACCATATTTGTCAATCATAAACTCCAAGGGTGAGAAACCCTACTCCTCTAGAATCCTGATCTATAATCTCAACAATCAATCTACAGTTGAAACCTCAAATAAACAACACCCTTGTGGAGATTCAGAGAAACTGATATCATGCCTTGATAAACTCCTGATAAGAACCTCTCGTGACAAAGAACACCCCACATCTCAACCGAAAACCTCTGATTCAATAGATTAGGAGCTTAAATGGTGGATGATCTATCCAAACCCTGATTTTCCGACCCTAGAAGTCTCTTGAAACAAACCCTGATTCACAAGTGAAAAAAAATAAACAAAACCTGGTCAATTGGGTTAGTTATGCAATATGATTGACCTAAGATGATATGTAAAAGATCAATGTATCTAAGGGTAAAATTTGGGGTATGACAGTTGTCCCTATTTAAATATCTTCACCGGATGACACGAGTGATGATAATCCTCGGGAAATCATGGTGAAAGATATTTAAATATAGATAACCGAAAATTTTGCCCTTAGATACAATGGTATGCGATGCTATGGATAAAACTAATCTATAATGCTGACATGCCATGAACTCCTAATATGATGATATGATGCCATGATAGTGTAAAAAATGCAGACAAGATAAG
Source organism: Lathyrus tuberosus (assembly GCA_022829125.1). Lineage (NCBI taxonomy): Eukaryota > Viridiplantae > Streptophyta > Magnoliopsida > Fabales > Fabaceae > Lathyrus > Lathyrus tuberosus. The sequence goes on from JALAZF010000254.1 coordinate 8,403,870, forward strand.
ACATCAAGGAATAAAGAGATACCAAACACGGGTGAGATTTATTGGGGAAGGATGAAGGTTAGTATCCACAATGAAGAATTCACTGGGGATACAGGCTGACCAATAAAACAGACTCACTGGGGAGACTCCAAGGAAACATTGGGGATAGAAAAATAGAGCTGAGGGGGAATCCCACAGATCCTCACTGGAAATAGGAGCCAGAGAGTTGTTCTCCACCGGGGAAAGATCCAGGGATATGGACGACAGGTTCACAGTTGACCGGACGATACTTGGGAAATAAGACACACTCTTACTAGGCATGAAACCAGAAAGAATACATGATCTCCATTGGGGATCAATTTGAAATAAAGGATAGACATCCTACAAGAGATTTCCTAGAGATTTCTTATATCGAAGAGTTCAAACGGGATCTTCAAGAAAAACCAGAGATAAAATCTGTGCGCCAGATAATGAGAGATGACTGGACTTTTTAGCTGGGAATAAGGTTAATGAGTCATGAATGAGTTAGATTTTGAATACCAGTATGAGCTGGGTTTTTAGGGTACCAGTATGAGCTGGATTTTGAATACCAGTATGAGCTGGATTTAAAATTTCAATTTAGGTTCATATTTGACCTGGTTTCAAATTAGGCTTCATATTTGACCTGCAAATTAGGTTCATATTTGACCTAGTTTCAAACAACGGGTTCATATTTGACCTGAAGTTTAGGTTCATATTTGACCTGGTTTTAAACAACGGGTTCACATCTGACTCAAAGTTTAGGTTCACATTTGACCTGGTTTCATACAACGGGTTCACATCTGACTCGAATTTTAGGTTCATATTTGACCTGGTTTCAAACAACGGGTTCACATCTGACTCGAAGTTTAGGTTCACATTTGACCTGGTTTCAAACAACGGGTTCACATCTGACTCGAATTTTAGGTTCACATTTGACCTGGTTTCAAACAACGGGTTCACATCTGAGTCGAAGTTTAGGTTCACATTTGACCTGGTTTTAAACAACGGGTTCTCATCTGACTCGAAGTTTAGGTTCACATTTAACCTGGTTTCAAACAACAGGTTCACATCTGACTCGAAGTTTAGGTTCACATTTGACCTGATTTCAAACAACGGGTTCACATCTGACTCGAAGTTTAGGTTCATATTTGACCTGGTTTCAAACAACGGGTTCACATCTGACTCGAAGTTTAGGTTCACATTTGACCTGGTTTTCAAAAACGGGTTCACATCTGACTCGAAGTTTAGGTTCACATTTGACCTGGTTTCAAACAACGGGTTCACATCTGACTCGAAGTTTAGGTTCACATTTGACCTGGTTTCAAACAACGGGTTCACATCTGACTCGAAGTTTAGGTTCACATTTGACCTGGTTTCAAACAACGGGTTCACATCTGACTCGAAGTTTAGGTTCACATTTGACCTGGTTTCAAACAACGGGTTCACATCTGACTTGAATTTTAGGTTCACATTTGACCTGATTTCAAACAACGGGATCACATCTGACTCGAAGTTTAGGTTCATATTTAACCTGGTTTCAAACAACGGGTTCACATCTGACTTGAAGTTTAGGTTCACATTTGATCCGGTTTCAAACAATAGGTTCACATCTAACTCGAAGTTTAGGTTCACATTTGACCTGGTTTCAAACAACGGGTTCACATCTGACTCGAAGTTTAGGTTCATATTTGACATGGTTTCAAACAACGGGTTCACATCTGACTCAAAGTTTAGGTTCACATTTGACCTGGTTTCAAACAACGGGTTCACATCTGACTCGAAGTTTAGGTTCACATTTGACCTGGTTTCAAACAACGGGTTCACATATGACTCGAAGTTTAGGTTTATATTTGACCTGGTTTCAAAGAACAGGTTCACATCTGACTCGAAGTTTAGGTTCACATTTGACCTGGTTTTAAAAAACGGGTTCACATCTGACTCGAAGTTTAGGTTCACATTTGACCTGGTTTCAAACAACGGGTTCACATCTGACTCGAAGTTTAGGTTCACATTTGACCTGGTTTCAAACAACGGGTTCACATCTGACTCGAACTTTAGGTTCACATTTGACCTGGTTTCAAACAACGGGTTCACATCTGACTCGAAGTTTAGGTTCACATTTGACCTGGTTTCAAACAACGGGTTCACATCTGACTTGAAGTTTAGGTTCATATTTGACCTGATTTTAAACAACGGGTTCACATCTGACTCGAAGTTTAGGTTCATATTTGACCTGGTTTCAAACAACGACTTCACATCTGACTTGAAGTTTAGGTTCACATTTGACCTGGTTTCAAACAATGGGTTCACATCTAACTCGAAGTTTAGGTTCACATTTGACCTGGTTTCAAACAACGGGTTCACATCTGATTCGAAGTTTAGGTTCACATTTGACATGGTTTCAAACAACGGGTTCACATCTAACTCGAAGTTTAGGTTTACATTTGACCTGGTTTCAAACAACGGGTTCACATCTGACTCGAAGTTTAGGTTCACATTTGACCTGGTTTCAAACAACGGGTTCACATCTGACTCGAAGTTTAGGTTCATATTTGACCTGGTTTCAAAGAACGGGTTCACATCTGACTCGAAGTTTAGGTTCACATCTGACCTGGTTTTAAACAACGGGTTCACATCTGACTCGAAGTTTCGGTTCACATTTGACCTGAAGTTTAGGTTCATATTTGACCTGGGATAAACAATGACAGCAGTTACAGGACTTTTGGTATCCATATGAGGAGATTAAGTGTCAGATAGGTCAATACCGGGGTTGCATAAATGAAGATTAGACTTTCCGGGGAATACCAATTATGGTTGCAACAAGGTTGAATAGTACCGGAGATAAATAAGATCCTCAGAAGAGACTACCACTTATCGCCATAGAAAAACAAGCTTCTCCAAGAGACTGCTATTTGTTGTTGCGTATAAATTCCAAAGAGATGTTGATATCACAACACTACTAGAGAATGAAATTTGTCTTCAACGAGGATCTGTGAAAGATTCTTCATGCGAGACACGGTGTAAAATAAATGTACATTCAAAATAGGTTTGGAAACCTAACCTGCCAGGGATCAAAGTTCAATCTAGGAACAAGCTAGAAAGAAACGGTCAAACAAGACTCCAACCATTGAGGAATGACCTCAAATGGGGATTTATATTATCCTATTGTTGAAAAGATAACTGAACCAACCATCATCCACGAGGATAAAACTCTGTGGGGAATTTAGAAGGAATCGACACTTTATGCCTAAGGGCTGACAACTCTATTGGGTGAGAAAAGACAAACCAAGTCACTTGGGGAGATAAACGCCAAAGTGAACAAAGCAGGTAAACACCAGGAAAGAATAGCATAGATGCTAAGATGCCATGCATATGTATGCATATATGCAATGCTTATGCTTATGCTTATGCTTGTGCTGACAAAATAAACAAAGGAAGCGAGACTGGAGATAAAAATCTTGACAAGGATACCCAGCCAAACTCGACAGATTGGACTATTACTGGGGATGAACCTGCAGAATCAATAGTTCTATTTCAGGATTACAACCTTCTCTGGTGAGAAGAGTAGTTTACTCAGGGTATATCATCATGAATTCACTAGGATTGCCGTCATGAGCTTGATTTCTTTACTGGAGGAGGAAATCCATGGAGATTTGCCAAGATTAGCTGAAGTAACAACTTACTGGGGAGCTAGCCAAAGATGTCACAAAAGCTGAGTAGTTATGCGTCCTGACTTGAATGGTGATCACCATAATAAACAACAGCTCTTGCAACAGGTAATCTTCAAACCTTCTCTGCCCCAGATTACATGGTATGTTGGGAGAAAATACTAAGAGGATTTTACAAAAGAATTGGCATACAAGAGGCTTCAATATCTTTAAACTCTTCGAGAGGTTCATGAATCTCGGCATAACTGCCCCAAATTAACTGTGCTTGCACAATAAGGTCTTTAAAGTTATTCTTCAGACTGTGGGAGTAACAACGGGGAAACAAACTTGTCCCATGCTAAGTAGATGCCCCAGACTAACTGACCTTTGAGAGATTTGTCGAATCTCGACCTGACTGCTTCTGATTAACTGGTCTATGAGGATAAGTCATCAAAAGGATTTTACAGAAGAATTGGTATACCAGATGCCCCAATATCTTCAAACTCTTGAAGAGATTCATGGATCTTGACATATCTACCCTAGTTTAACTACATTTACCCAACAAGGTCCTTGGACTTGTTCTTCAGATTGGTTGATTCGTGAAGGAGGTGCCCCAGACTAGTTGGCCTTTTTAAAGATTTACCGAATCTCGACCTGATTGCCCCTAATTAATGATATTCGCGATACAAGGTCCTCAGACTGCAGTAGAAACAACTGGGGAACACACTTGCCCCTATTGGAGGGTCATTGGAGTCCTCTCCTTGAAACACTTGTCATAAGATGACCTTAAGAAGGCTTGCTCCAATATCCTGAATTTGAAAAGATTATGCCCCTTGATTTAGTAGCTCTTGAGATGCTGGATCTATGGAGGAGATGCCCCAGACTGAGCCCTTTATCAAGTCAAATTTCCTAGCTGACTGCATTTGTTGGGATTCTGTTGATATCGAATTGTTTTGTAAACAAGTTTTGTTCATTAAAAATTGGCAATTTCAATGCAAAGTTCATGCAAGCTTTTGAAATCAAAGTTTTATTGATGAAACACACACAGTGGAATGATTAAATCAAAAACAAAGTGGATCTAGTCATTTATGGAATGACAGATGAAGTGATCAATAGACGCAAATAGTAAAGATCATTAGGAGTCAGGTTAATCAACCTTGTTGTAGTATGCTTTCAAAACAACCTTACCTCAATTAGGTCTTTTAAGGGTTGTAACATGGCCTGGTTCACGGTTTTATGAAACAAAGGATAAAGGCTCAAAGTTTATTTGTCCCACCCCATCTTCGTGATGAACGCTAGTCATATGCTTAGTTAGCTTAAGCTACACATTTACGTTCCTGTAGACTAGGAATGAATTGATGATAGTTGATGATGATTCAGACACCTTGGTAGTCACTACTCCCTTACAACATTTGGTTATCCTTTATTGCTGAGGTTTTGAGACCTTTTCTTGTCTTCACTGAGGTTTTGAGACCTCCTCTTTGCTTGATTGATATTATGAGATTCTGCTTTGTCTTGATTGTTGTACGAACCTTCTTGTATAAGGAGAAGTTTTGGGCTTCCCATCTTTCTTGGCTTTTGCCTTGAAAGGGACTCGGCTCACCCTTCGATTAAGGATTTCTCAATGATCCTTCCTTATTTATCGCTTCGGGAACAACTTGTACAACATTTATTCACTTGGTTGGAGAGAGTTGACTTGTGTCTTGCATGAAGCGCTTGCATTCGATTGCATAACCAAGTTAAACTGAGAACTACCCACCCCAAGGTTGAGATTTAGGGTTTTTTGTGTAAGGAAAGAAAACTCCTACTTCTAGGCTCGAAGGGGTTAACTAGGGATTATCTTCCTTATTTCTCCAGTGTTTGGGAATTGAAACAATGCCTTACATCCTCGGCAAGGTTTAATTGGCAGCATACCACAACAATTATGAATAATATTTTCATCATCCTCCCTAATCTTTGCTTAACAACAAATTGATAAGTGGAAAGAAACAAGATAAAGATATAAATTTTTTTGCTTTCATGAATATAACAGTAAATGAGTGAAACGAATGGATTTAATCAAAAGATGCATAAACATTTCATTAATGCTGCCAATTTGAAAGTACAACAATGCTTATAAGCAAATATAAATTCAAAATGAAGGAAATACAATTGAAAATACTGAAATGAACAAAATACAACCAGCTTTGGTGAATTGTTTTCAAAAGATTTCAGTTTTCGGGCCCAAGCGCGGGAACACCTTCGCCACTAATCACTAGCTCCTTGTGATACAAAATCTTGAGTGGCCTTGCAAGTATTTTGCCTTTTACTTCAGAAGTCAAGGCATTGGCATCTGACTCACTTTCTTGAGGTTGCAGTGTTTTCAGCAGGCTTAGCAGTCTCGCCCCGAACTCTTTACATTCTTCAATGGGATACCCCATTATACTAGTGTGGAATTTGCATTCAATCTCCGGAAGATCTTCTTCAAGGACCAGTTCCTTGTCATAGATCAGCCTTCGTACAATAGATTATAAGGGTCGACAACCATCCAAGTCATGCCCTGGAATTCACAATTCAGGTTTGGATTGTGCCAAAGTCCTGGCACAGGGTTGAGAAGTCGAGGAGTTACCAACTTGTTCTACATCAACAGTGGGAAGAGTTTGCTCAATGGTACCGGAATGGGCTGGTAGTTAACTTGGCCTCTTTTGACAGGGTACTTCAACTTGTTTAAATTTTGGGAATCTCGAGGAGAGGCAACCGTTGGAGGCTGGGACGCCCTTTTGGTAGACACCTGATGACAACAATATTCTGGTGTAGGAACATGACCAAAGGCTGGCTGGCATGAAGTTTCCTCAAAGACAGATCCTGGGCATGGGAGAACCACAGGAGATGGAAAAGGATTGTTCTTGATATTAGGCTGAGAGTCGTCGAAAGATAAAATATTTCTCTCCACTAGATCCCTCACAATATGCTTCAAAGCAAAACAACCTTCTAAATTATGGCTTGGTGCACCTTCATGGAATGCACAATGAGCATTGGGATTGTAAAATCATGGAATGCACAATGAGCATTGGGATTGTAAAAAGGTGGAAGCGAATCAGGAGGTGGGCCTGATGACCTTGTAGTTATTAATCCTTGTTGCACCAAAGAAGGATACAACGCCTTGTACGTCATAGGAATGGGAGGAATCGGAGGCCTACCACCCTGTCTCTTACCTGGAACGTTCTGACGAGAAGCTTGAGTCCATTGTGGATAAGCATGAGCGTTGGGTGCTCGTTGATAGATTGGTGGTTCAGGAACTGGTTGATAAATAGAAGCTTGGTTGTTGAATGTTGTCGCGATAGGGTGAATGTGTTCCTCTTTTTTCATCAGAGCTTGCAAAGTTCCCAATACCCAACTCATCTGGCATTTGAGGATTTTGACCTCCTCTTTCAATTTTTCCTAGTTCTTCAGAATTTCATTCATTGTTGCCATTGGTCTTGAGTGGATGCTAGGTATCCTTCAGACATAGAGGAAGAGACTCAAGACCGAGAAATGCAAATGAGATGTGCATGGAATGCAAATACAAGCCAAGTGGTTTCAAGGAACTCAAAGGCAAGTTGCAAAAAATTTTGTGGAAAAATTGAAGAAGTTTTTATTTTTAAGATCCAAGTTCTGTTGATCTTTGGAAAAGGAAACGAAATTCTGAATTCCTTGAAACCAACAATGGATGCAATGAGATGTATGCAATGCACAAACACAGGTACACAAAAACACAGACATATGTACATACAACGAAGCACACACGTCCTAGGTTTAGAGGTCTCATGAATGCATAGTAAAGGTTGGAATAGGGTAAACACCTCTTAACCCCCTAATTGGTAGGCCTCTTAAAATACGGTTCTACGACAATTTACCCTTAAACCCACTCACATGATAGTTTCTCGGTTTTTGGTAAAGGTTTCATATTCACGGACCTTAGTCGTATCAACGTTATGCAATGGGCTAGCCATTTTTCAAAGAGAGTGACGAAAATATCTCTTCTGATTGGGGTTTTCATATTAGTTGGAGCAAGGAGATGTCCTTGAAGTCCAATATTACGCAACCACCGAAATAGCACTGGTTCTAAATGGGGACCTACAGTCATGGACCCTTCATGAATCAGCGTTATGTAACAGGCTAGCTATTTTATAACGAGATCTACAAACAGGTCTACTCTAGAGGAGCCTTCATGTTAGTTGCTATAAGGAGCTTGCCCTCGTAGTCTAACACTACTAACTACCAAATCTATCCTTATGTTTTCTCTCTGCTTTTTCCAAAACTTGGGTGTAGAGCTTTATTTAAGATATTAGCTCCCCAAAGCCCACACATGATATATATAAAGATATATAAATGTCATAAAGCAAAGATAAGCATATAATCAAAGAAGAATAAGAAACAAACAAAGCTAACACATATAACACCTAACTAAAGTAGGTTTGACTCACTTAGGGATGGAAATTCATTCCCCAGTAGAGTCGCCATTTGTCGTACATCGAAAAATGAGAACGACCTCGCGAACTGCAATCGCACGCCCGCGGGATGGACTTAACAGAGTCGCCACCGATCTTTATTTATTTCATAGAGGGAAAGGGAAAATATTGAATAAAACCCTTAAAAGAAAGAATAAGAATATGGTCATCACAACCAATGTCTGAGTTCGGAAGTCAGTTACGCAAGGGAAAGGTATTAGCACCCCTCACGCCCGTTGTACTCAACGGGAACCATTTAGTTAAGGTTAAAAGAGTGTTAGCTTAAGGTTGTTTCTAATCTTCTACTTAATGGAAAAGGTAGAGAAACCTAAGGTTTTTTATTACTAGGGTGCTCGCCAAGACTTCGTGGTCTCGTGCCTACGTATCCTTATGAGGATGGAATCAGAGCAATCGTAGTTCACCTAACTAAGGTGAGGAACCATTGACTATGGCCAAAGTTCCAAGGGGAATGAGTATTCATGATCATGACACTCACATAGAGTTAAAGAACTCTCTAATTCTAAGTTGTAATGAGATTGAATGGCTATGAGGCCAAAGGGAAAGGTAGGTATCTTATGACGTTGAGGTCAAGGGTTGAAGGTGTTTTGGTCTCTTGATGAAAATCAAGATTTGTCCATAAAATGGAGTTTTGAGTATGATTGGATGTATTTTAAGAATGATGATCATCAAGTGATCAAAGAGTTTATGCTAAAGTGTTAAACTCTAACACTCTCTATCATTCAAGATTAGTTTGAGAAAATTGTTTATTGGACAACGAACATTGATAAAGATCAATGGTTCAAAGAGTTGTGCTAGAGTGCTAGACTCTAACATCTCTTAGACCAAATTGTTATTAAGTGTTTTAAGGATAAAAGAAAGAAATGATTGGCTACCTCAATGTGCAAGACTTGAGACCAATATTTCAAGGGTTATGCTAGAATTCTAGATTCCAACAATCCTTTTCTTTCAAGTTTATTTCAAAAAAGATTTGATGTACTTTGAAGTATTGCTATCCTTAAAGAAGGATGGATTCTTGAGATGACGATTGACAAAGGTAAGAGGTGGCAAAATGTGGAAGGTGGCTCGCCAAGAATTATGATCCTTGTGCCTACGTATTCTCATTGAAGAATGAGAAATCAGAGCGTCCGTAGTTCTGATTACCACGGGTTGTTAGTTGAGGTAGATTAAGTGACTGGCGAATATTTGATCAAACGTTCAAAGAGTTATGTCAGAGTGCTAGACTCTAACGGCTCTTATTTATTCCAGTGGATAATGAAAAATATTTAATGGACATTAAGCATTGATAATGATCAATTGTTCAAAGAGTTATGCTAGAATGCTAGATTCTAACGGCTCTTATTCGTCCAAATTGTTATGAAGATTATTGACGGACAATGAACTCTTGATGAAAATCAAATGTTCGAAGAGATGTGCCAAGATGCTAGATCTTGGCGGCTCTTATTCATCCAAATTATGATTAAGATTGTTTTTAGGACAACGACCTTTTGTCGATGATCAATAGCTCAAAAGGGTTATGTCAGGATGCTAGATCTTAACGGCCCTTATTCGTCCAAGTTAATATGATAGTTGTTTAATGGACAATGAACGTTTGATGAAAATCCAATGTTCAAAGAGTTGTGCCAAGATGCTAGATCTTGACGGCTCTTATTCATCCGGGTTAAAATTAGATGTCTGAGGATTGAAAGAATGAATAATGGCTACCCCAAAGTGCGAGACTTGAGACCATTCGCTCGAGGTTTCCGCTAGAAAGCTAGATTCCAACGGTCCTCTTGTAACACCTCTTCTATACCCCGTACAAAAACGGAATAAAAAAAATAATCTTATAATAAAACATCAGAGCAAAGATTAAGTCATTTAGATATAAACAGAGATGTCACATCAACGTGAACTAAAAACAACCTGCTCATAAAGATATATAACACCTGGATAGTTTTTATAAACAAAGGAACTCCGTTCCAAAATATCAGCATTCAGTTACAGAATTAAAGCGGAACATCCATAACTGATGTCAATCCCAAATTATAAGTATATCATATACATATTCATACAAGGCCACTATATACAAGCTAAAAGAAACATCTACACTCGAACCCCGACTACCCGTGTTACATATCAGAGCCGACGGAACGACAAAAAGACGAAGACACTAATCTTCGCACAAGACCTCCAGCGTCTAATCTGCAATGCCATTACAGCATTAAACCACAGCAGAAGGGTGAGAAACAGGATTATAATATAATTGCATATCATTATATAACACTTAGCAAAATATGCACAATTATTCTCACCACACAAATACGATACTTGTAAACAACACAAGACATATTAAACCCATTTCACACATCAATCACATAAGCATATACGTTAACACAATGCATAACAAATCCTTCTCAAAATTCAACACATAAACATTCATGTAATGAATTATGCAAATGCACAGAGACCGACACAACGACTCTACGCATGCGGTACCAATCCAACCTTGTAATTCATTAGTCCCCCAGGAACTCTTGGAATCATCGCTCGTTACATAGAGTAACTCCCCGTCGGGCCTACGATGTTCCCCGTCGCTATAAACCATTATTTCAGGGCGTACGACGTTTATGGATTGCTTTCGACCACTATTTCAAGGCGCACAATCCGATTGCCATAGTCCACTATTTCAGGGCGCACAATCATTTGTGATTAATCGCTTCTACCATTATTTCAGGGCGTAAGACGATAAAACTGATTCATTTATGAATCTTCCAATGCAAGAATGCATATCATGATACTTGACACATTAATGACTCATGCCAACATCAAATGCTCATGCATTAACAATACTCATGTATTTCAAGTACATATAAAGTAATGCAAACAATTGCCCAAAATGGCCACAAACACCAATATACCATTCCACAACATCAAATTCCCATCAAAGAATCATCACACAAGCCATATCATAACATATCATAATATGTCTTACAATATTGAAAAATAACTCAAAATTCCATTATTCGGTTTTCCGAAAAAGTCGGCTAAAAGTCGGCCAAAAATAATATTTTCTATCATCATCCAAAAAGTACTCATCGACAGCTTCGATTCGGTATAAAGAACTCATAAATACGATAAACAGTTAATAAGATATGAATATTTCAAAATAACGCAAAAACATAAACCGGACGCCCGCCACTACGAAACGGTTCGAAAATACTGTACCGATTGGACCAAGTTCAGACCCCAAAAATATTTTTCCTAGAAAGAATATCTCGTTAGCTTCCCAACGCTTCAAACGGGGGTCAAAACCGACTTACGGTTCAAGAGATATGAATTAAAAAAAAAGGAAAATTGTTTTCAAAAGCAACCAACCGCCCGGCGAAGCATGCTCACCGCCCGGCGAAACGCGCTTCGCCTCTACTTCGCCCGGCGAAGCACAAGCGATACCAATCCCCCAAATTAATATAAAGAGACAGAAGCTTGGCACCTCTGCGCCTCTCTAAACCGCCCGGCGAAAAGGACTCATCGCCCGGCGCTCAGGGCCTTTCGCCCGGCGCTTTGCACCAGAAGCAGAAAAATTCTGCTGCGTGAACACTGTTCCATACCTCCAATATTTCCCATTTTCTTCCCCAAATCATTTCCAACAGCAAAACAATTACTAGCAATGGTTCATACACATACATAGATCATACAACACAAATTATATCGAATTCCGTCCGTGAAAACATCGATTTCTACCCGATTACGCGATTTCGACCTATATCCGAAAAACTACCGAACGAGACAAAACAACATGCAACCACACATACATAATCATACACAACAATAAGATAATCGAGTTTCACACCCTTACCCGATTTAATCGATTCCTAGAACTTGTTCTCTTGATTTCCCAAGCTTTTTCTCCAATTTCTCTCTTTTCTCTCTTCTCCTCTTTTCTTGTCTTCTTTCTTTCTTTTCTCTTCTACTATTTTTCTCTCTATTTCTATTTTTCTTTTCTTTATGAACCTAACAAAATACGCCCAAATGCCCAAAATACCCCTACACTCAAATATCTCGCAAACGTTCCCAAAACCCGATAAAATATATTCACGACGAAAAATAACATATTTTCACATAAAAGTCAGAAATAAAATAATATAATAATAAAATAATCAAAACGACTCAATTAAAATAAAAGACCAAAACTGGGGCGTTACAACTCTCCCCCACTTAGAAATTTTCGTCCTCAAAAATCTCACCTGAAACAAACAACTCTGGATACGACTCCCGCATCCGACTCTCCAACTCCCAAGTCAAATTGCCCTCAGCAGCGCCTCCCCACGCTACCTTCACCAAAGCAATATCCTTGCCTCGCAACTGCTTCACCTCACGATCCAAAACCCTAACAGGTAAAGCCTCAACTGTAAGGTTCTCTCTTACCTCAACTTCATCCATCAGAATCACATGAGACGGATCTGGAACATACTTCCGTAGCTGTGAAACATGGAAAACATCATGTAGATTCGAAAGATTCGGTGGCAATGCTATCCTGTAAGCCACTGCACCAACTCTTTCGGATATCTGATATGGACCAATAAAACGTGAAGTAAGCTTCCTCGACTTCAAAGCACGTCCAACACCAGTCACCGGCGAAACCCTAAAAAACACATGATTTCCCTCTTGAAATTCCAGATCCCTCATCCTCTTATCATGGTAACTCTTTTGCCTACTCTGAGAAGCTTTCATCTTCTCCCGAATAAGTTTCACCTTTTCCGTCATTTGTTGAACTAACTCAGGTCCAACTACTGCACTTTCACCAGATTCATGCCAACACAAAGGTGTTCGACATCTTCTTCCATAAAGTGCCTCAAAAGGTGCCATTCCGATACTAGAATGGAAACTGTTATTATACGTAAACTCGATCAATGAAAGAAAACTGTCCCAAACTCTACCTTGCTCAAGAACACAAGATCTCAGTAAATCTTCCAATGACTGAATTATTCTCTCCGTCTAACCATCAGTCTGCGGATGATAAGCAGAACTCAATCTCAGCTTAGAACCTAACGCCTTTTGCAAACTTTCCCAAAATCTGGAAGTAAACCTCGGATCACGATCAGAAACAATACTCAACGGGACGCCATGCAACTTCACAATCCCACGGATATAAATCTCAGCCAAACGCTCCATAGAATAACTGATATCAATCGGAATGAAATGCGCCGATTTAGTCAGCCTATCAACGATCACCCAAATAGCATTATGCCCACTCAGAGAATTAGGCAAACCCATCACAAAATCCATCGATATACTATCCTATTTCCACTCCGGAATATCCAACGGTTGCATTAATCCTGCAGGCCTCTGATGTTCCACTTTCGACTTCTGACAAGTCAAACACGCATAAACAAATTGAGCCACATCTCGTTTCAAACCAGACCACCAAAATATTTTCTTCAAATCTTGGTACATCTTATTAGCACCAGGATGTATACTCATACTACTCCGGTGTCCTTCCTCAAGAATCATCTTTTTCAACTCTGCATCATCCGGTATACAAATTCTACCACGGAATCTCAAAATACCCTGATCATCCACTTTAAAGTCACCGTTCACTTCTTGATTTCCAACTAGCAACAAATCAACAAGTTTCAAGTCCAACTTCTGTTTTTCTATAACAGACAACATAAAATCATTAGTGATCTTTAACATACCAAGCTTCACACTCTGATGTGAAAGCTCACAAACCAAACTCAAGTCTCAAAATTGTTCCAGAAGTTCCCACTCTTTCACCATCAAAGCAGATACACGCAAAGATTTCCGACTCAAAGCATCAGCTACCACATTAGCCTTACCAGGATGGTAATTCAAGCTAAAGTCATAGTCCTTCAGAAGTTCCAACCATCTCCGTTGCCTCATATTTAACTCTTTATGATCAAACAAGTATTTTAAACTTTTATGATCACTAAAGACTTCGAATCTTGCACCGTAGAGATAATGCCTCCAAATCTTTAATACAAAAACCATCGCAGCTAATTCCAAATCATGAGTAGGATAATTCTTCTCATGAACTCGTAACTGCCTCGAAGCATAAGCAACCACCTTACCATCTTGCATCAAAACACCACCTAAACCAATTAGAGATGCATCACAATACACAACGAACAATTCATTAGGATTCGGTAAGATCAAAATCGGAGCTGTAGTCAATCTTTTCTTCAGCTCGTTGAAACTTTCTTCACATTGAATATCCCAAATAAATGCCTTACCCTTACAAGTCAGTTGAGTCAACGGAAGTGCCAACTTGGAAAAACCTTCGATAAACCTCCAGTAATATCCAGCTAAACCCAGAAAACTTCGAATTTCAGTAACAGATCTAGGAGCCTCTCATTGTAGAACTGCCTCTACTTTGGATGGATCCACAGCAATACCATTACCTGAAATCACATGCCCAAGAAAACTCACTTCTGACAACCAGAACTTACACTTGGAAAGTTTGGCATAAAGTTTCTTCTCCTTTAGAATCTGCAACACAATACGCAAATGCTCCGTATGTTCCTCCTGTGACTTAGAATAAACCAAAATGTCATCAATAAAAACAACAACAAAATGATCTAAATGCTCATGGAATATACGATTCATATACTCCATAAACACACCCGACGCATTAGAAACCCCGAACGGCATCACAGAAAACTCGTAATGTCCGTATCGTGTCCTAAAGGCCATCTTTTGAATATCCTCCTCTTTAACCCGAATCTGATGGTATCCTGACCTCAAATCAATCTTACTAAACACACTTGCACCCACTAGTTGATCCATCAATTCATCGATCCTTGGAAGTGGATACTTGTTCTTAATCGTCACTTTATTCAACTGCCGATAATCGATACACAAACGCATACTTCCATCTTTCTTTTTGACCAACAAAACAGGAGCACCCCAAGGTGATACACTAGGCCTTACAAACCTCTTTTCCAATAACTCATTCAATTGTCTTTTCAACTCCACCAACTCAGATGCTGACATCCGATATGGTGCCATAGAAATAGGTCTAGTACCAGGAACTAGATCTATAGAAAACTCCACCTCTCTTTCTGGCGGCACATCTGAAAAATCATCTGAAAACACCTCCTGAAAATCACACACAACAGGAAAACTTCCAATTGCAACTTGACTCTCCACAGACAACGATGCAAACAACCCAAACAACTGAGCTTCCTCCGCCAAAAGTTTCTTCAACTCTTTGGTAGATAAGAAACCAGATTCCCTTTCTTCTTCAAGAGAAGGAAATCTCACCCTCTTAAGATAACAATCAAGATGAACACCATTGAACTCTATCCAGTTCATTCCCAGAATCACATCCAAACCCTTCAATGGCAAACATACCAAGTCCATCATAAAATCTCTACCAAAAATTGTCAAAGGACAACTTAAACAAACGAAAGAAGTAGTTACCGACCCCGAAGCTGGAGTATCGATAACCATCTCTCCACCCATCTTAGACAACACCAAATTCAAACGTTCCGCACAATCAATCAAAATAAACGAATGAGTCGCTCCAGTATCAATAATAGCAATTAAAAGATTACTATTAATAAAACAAGTACCTCTGATCAAACGATCTGCATTAGTAGGCTGAGCTCCCGCCAATGCAAATACTTTCCCTCTAGGTTGAGCTTGCTTCGGTTTCGTGCACCTCGTACTAACATGACCAACTTCCCCACAATTATAACATGTAACCCCATTCTTCCTCATACAATCAGCAGCCACATGACCCTTCAAACCACAATCAGCACACTTATCCATATTATTCATATTCCTCTTACATTCCGATATACAATGACCTAAACCACCACAATTGTAACATTTCATAGCAGAATTCATTCCTCCACCACTAGGCTTCCTATCAAAAGTAAACTTCTGTTTCCCTTTATCAACAGGGGTAGCATAAGGCCTACCTCTGAATTTCCCCTTTCCTTTCTTATCATTCAGATTCTTGTAATGAGTAGCACGCGCTTTGCTATCCTCATCAAAAATCCGACTCTTGTTCACCAAAACTGAAAACTGCCTTATCTCCTGATAACCGATACCTTGCTTGATTTCTGGCCTCAAGCCATTCACAAATTTCAGACACTTAGACCTCTCCGAACCAGCCGTATTATAATTGGGACAAAACTTCACCAGTTCCTCAAACTTAGCAGCATAATCCGCAACAGAGGAATTATCCTGCTTCATTTCAAGAAATTCAATTTCCTTTTTACCTCTCTCATCTTCCGGAAAATACTTTTCAAGAAAAGCATCTTTGAACACAGCCCATGTAACCACTATCTCATCCTCCTCAAACCTCTGAGAAGCATTCGCCCACCAGTCTTCAGCTTCCTTTTCCAACACATGAGTACCAAACTGCACCTTCTGATCCTCGGAATACCTAATGAAACGGAAGATCTTCTCAATCTTCTTCAGCCAAATCTGTGCTCCCTCAGGATCATGAGTACCCTTGAAGCTCGGTGGATTATTCTTTTGAAACTTATCCATACTACGCGATTCCTCGTCCGCCGCAGCATTGGGTAAATTCTGCATCGCTTGCGCCATAGCTTGCATGGCCGCAGTCATAGCAGTATCGCGTCTTCCCGCCATAATCTGAACATTCCCAATGATAGCAAAGTATGGTTAAGCAACCACTCAACAGAGTGCAACAGTCCAACGACGACACAAAGACACGGTCGGACAGACCAAACAGACACTGGCTCTGATACCACTTAATGTAACACCTCTTCTATACCCCGTACAAAAACGGAATAAAAAAAATAATCGTATAATAAAACATCAGAGCAAAGATTAAGTCATTTAGATATAAACAGAGATGTCACATCAACGTGAACTAAAAACAACCTGCTCATAAAGACATATAACACCTGGATAGTTTTTATAAACAAAGGAACTCCGTTCCAAAATATCAGCATTCAGTTACAGAATTAAAGCGGAACATCCATAACTGATGTCAATCCCAAATTATAAGTATATCATATACATATTCATACAAGGCCACTATATACAAGCTAAAAGAAACATCTACACTCGAACCCCGACTACCCGTGTTACATATCAGAGCCGACGGAACGACAAAAAGACGAAGACACTAATCTTCGCACAAGACCTCCAGCGTCTAATCTGCAATGCCATTACAGCATTAAACCACAACAGAAGGGTGAGAAACAGGATTATAATATAATTGCATATCATTATATAACACTTAGCAAAATATGCACAATTATTCTCACCACACAAATACGATACTTGTAAACAACACAAGACATATTAAACCCATTTCACACATCAATCACATAAGCATATACGTTAACACAATGCATAACAAATCCTTCTCAAAATTCAACACATAAACATTCATGTAATGAATTATGCAAATGCAGAGAGACCGACACAACGACTCTACGCATGCGGTACCAATCCAACCTTGTAATTCATTAGTCCCCCAGGAACTCTTGGAATCATCGCTCGTTACATAGAGTAACTCCCCGTCGGGCCTACGATGTTCCCCGTCGCTATAAACCATTATTTCAGGGCGTACGACGTTTATGGATTGCTTTCGACCACTATTTCAAGGCGCACAATCCGATTGTCATAGTCCACTATTTCAGGGCGCACAATCATTTGTGATTAATCGCTTCTACCATTATTTCAGGGCGTAAGACGATAAAACTGATTCATTTATGAATCTTCCAATGCAAGAATGCATATCATGATACTTGACACATTAATGACTCATGCCAACATCAAATGCTCATGCATTAACAATACTCATGTATTTCAAGTACATATAAAGTAATGCACACAATTGCCCAAAATGGCCACAAACACCAATATACCATTCCACAACATCAAATTCCCATCAAAGAATCATCACACAAGCCATCTCATAACATATCATAATATGTCTTACAATATTGAAAAATAACTCAAAATTCCATTATTCGGTTTTCCGAAAAAGTCGGCTAAAAGTCGGCCAAAAATAATATTTTCTATCATCATCCAAAAAGTGCTCATCGACAGCTTCGATTCGGTATAAAGAACTCTTAAATACGATAAACGGTTAATAAGATATGAATATTTCAAAATAACGCAACAACATAAACCGGACGCCCGCCACTACGAAACGGTTCGAAAATACTATACCGATTGGACCAAGTTCAGACCCCAAAACTATTTTTCCTAGAAAGAATATCTCGTTAGCTTCCCAACGCTTCAAACGGGGGTCAAAACCGACTTACGGTTCAAGAGATATGAATTAAAAAAAAAGGAAAATTGTTTTCAAAAGCAACCAACCGCCCGGCGAAGCATGCTCACCGCCCGGCGAAACGCGCTTCGCCTCTACTTCGCCCGGCGAAGCACAGGCGATACCAATCCCCCAAATTAATACAAAGAGACAGAAGCTTGGCACCTCTGCGCCTCTCTAAACCGCCTGGCGAAAAGGACGCATCGCCCGGCGCTCAGGGCCTTTCGCCCGGCGCTTTGCACCAGAAGCAGAAAAATTCTGCTGCGTGAACACTGTTCCATACCTCCAATTTTTCCCATTTTCTTCCCCAAATCATTTCCAACAGCAAAACAATTACTAGCAATGGTTCATACACATACATAGATCATACAACACAAATTATATCGAATTCCGTCCGTGAAAACATCGATTTCTACCCGATTACGCGATTTCGACCTATATCCGAAAAACTACCGAACGAGACAAAACAACATGCAACCACACATACATAATCATACACAACAATAAGATAATCGAGTTTCACACCCTTACCCGATTTAATCGATTCCTAGAACTTGTTCTCTTGATTTCCCAAGCTTTTTCTCCAATTTCTCTCTTTTCTCTCTTCTCCTCTTTTCTTGTCTTCTTTCTTTCTTTTCTCTTCTACTATTTTTCTCTCTATTTATATTTTTCTTTTCTTTATGAACCTAACAAAATACGCCCAAATGCCCAAAATACCCCTACACTCAAATATCTCGCAAACTTTCCCAAAACCCGATAAAATATATTCACGACGAAAAATAACATATTTTCACATAAAAGTCAGAAATAAAATAATATAATAATAAAATAATCAAAAACGACTCAATTAAAATAAAAGACCAAAACTGGGGCGTTACACCTCTTCTTTCATTTTTATGAGAAAAGTGCTTGATAAGACTTTAATCGGCTTAGTATTAATCGAGGGAAGTTTTGAAATTAGTCTAGTCTTAATCATAACTTATCATTGAAATTGACAACCATGATTCTTGACTTTCATTGACTAAAAGTGAATGAAACTGAAATGAAAAGAAAATGGTCTCATATTGATCAAAGTTTTGTCGTTTTAATGAGATCAACCAAACCATGAAGTTTGTTATATCATCGACCAAGATAAAGAAAATGGAATCGAAATGAAAATAAAGTTGGTCTCATCTAAATCAAGATTTAATCGAGAAATCGATAATCTTTTGATGAGACTATCATTGACCAACAAAAATAAAATAAAATGACCTCATATAAATCAAGGTTTTTAGTGATTTCAAAAAAATCAACCAAGTCATGATTTTTATACATCATTGGCCCAAAATATGGAAAATAGAAATTCAAAAATAAAAATCGGATCTTTACCAAGAAACTTCATCAAATCTAAGGCAAAATATTGAAACCTTTTTAATAAAAATAGAACAAAAAGCAAAACACTTCATCAAATCTAAAACAAAATGTTAAAACCTTTTTAATAAAAATAGAACAAATAGAAAAGAAATTAATTAAAGAAAAGAGACAGGGGTGTGGTGCTGTAAGGGCATGTAGGTGAGAATTTCACCATGGGCTTGATTTAGCCCGCACAGTATAAAACGGAGGGGTATATAAACAAAATAAGCTGAAAAGCCCAGCGACCTTCATGGAACACTCTGACCCGGTAGTCCAATGGTCTTAATTCCATTTTGAAAAGAAGGCGATGAAAAGGAAACGGGAAACCTAGTGAAGCTGAACAGTACCGTGTTCTAGAAAGAAAAATAAAAGAACGACTACACATCAAGTACGGAACCAAATGACTAAGTCCTCCTTGCGAAGAACAATCCTTTATGAATCGCTCCTCCTCCTTGATTTCAGACGTCGATTCTACATGGTTTTTTCAGGTTTGGTTCATTTATGTTTTGCTCTCACTCTTCTATTTCATCTCAATCTCTTTTCGGGGTTGAAATCGATTTGGAATTGGCTGAAGGTTATTGTTGGTTATGGAGAAATCGAAAGATGAAGGTTAGAGAAGGGTTGAAGAAGAGTTGATGGTTGTTATGAGAAAAGTTGTATCAGAAGAAGGTTGGGCTGGTGAAAGTTGAAGAGGATTCAGACTTGAAGGAGGCTGTTTAGGAGGGTTTGTGTCGCTGTGGAAATTTTGACCAAGAGAAAGAGATTAGATGTTGGTGGTCGGTTTTGTCGGGTTTGAACGAATTTGAAGAAGGTGAAGGTTACTTTGGCGAGGTCGATGAATATTGAAAAAGGTTTTATGGTTGTTTTGAGTTTTGGAATGTTACAGGTGAGTTTTGTTTGTGGTGGATAGATTGAAGAAGAGAAGTGTTGTTATTTCAATGGGATAAGGGATTGGAAGTGGACGGTTGCGTGGAGGGTTTATTTTCTGGGTCCGAGCTTAAAAAAAAAAAAATTCGAAGAACTCCTCCCGTTCAGATAAGTGCTCCCCCCTTTCAATCTATTCTCCTATTCTTTTTAAGAACCAAATTAGACTTGTTGAATAAGTTTTCAAATGATCAGCCCTTCTCAAATCACAGGCCCTTTTTCATTTTTGGATTGTTACATGTTTTTTGTAGCTGTTGTTGTCCTTTTTTATGCAGGGTGTGGTACGGTTCGCTGGTTTAGACAAGGATGTAGCATACTCATGAAGAACATTTTATTATTTTTTGTAATTTTCTTTGACAATGACTTGTTTAGCAATTTGTAATGGGTTTTAAGAGAAAAACATGGAATGGGCTTAAGAATTGTGTAAAGGAATTTAAATTGGACTTGTGATAAATAAAATTAAAATGAATAATGGAAGGAAATTGGATGATTGGTTTGACATGGACAATTAGAAATGGATATGGATTAGAAAAAATGATTAAATGGATAAAATGAATTGGATTTTAAATATCGATAATTACAATAAAATGTGGATAATTTAAAATGAAAATGGTTTATGGATAGAAATTGAATGAAAATGGTTAATGAAAACTGGATTGAAAAATGGGTAAATAACAAAGTGGACGAAAGGCGATTACGATAATGGATATGCACTCCCACGCTTGAATAACACCTAAACCTTGCCAATTGCACTTGACTACCACAACTCCTGAACTACATAACCAAATACTTGCACATAACTTGAAACGTACCAACTGCTCTGATCTCTTTGATGGCTCTGCAACCTCAATTGAACTGAAACAATACTGCACACACCATGAACCCGTTAAGCCTTAGGAGACTCAAATGAACCTTATTTGTCAATCATAAACTCCAAGGGTGAGAAACCCTACTCCTCTAGAATCCTGATCTATAATCTCAACAATCAATCTATAGACGAAACCTCAAATAAACAACACCCTTGTGGAGATTCAGAGAAACTGGTATCATGCCTTGATAAACTCCTGATTAGAACCTCTCGTGACAAAGAACACCCCACATCTCAACCGAAAACCTCTGATTCCACAACTTAGGAGCTTAAATGGTGGATAATCTATCCAAACCCTGATTTGCCAACCCTAGAAGTCTCTTGAAATAAATCCTGATTCACAAGTGAAACAAAATAAACAAAACCTGGTCAATTGGGTTAGTTATGCAATATGATTGACCTAAGATGATATGTAAAAGATCAATGGATCTAAGGGTAAAATTTGGGGTATGACACATATCCTCTAGTTGATCTTTCATATATTCATCTTCCTCCACTGTTTGACTTTGTGACGCCCGGCTTTCCTTATTATCCACCTCACCATGCCTTGTCCATATTATATAATTTTGACATATACCATCACAACAAAGGTGATTGTGTATTTCTTTCTTTGTACCCTTTTTGATATTCACGCAAACAACACAAGGACAATAAAATATACCATTATTGTCGGGAAGATGTTTATCAGCGTATTCAAGGAATTCACGAACTCCGTTCTCATAAGCCGGACCTAATCTATTGGGTTTCATCCAACTATGATCCATTACAACTTCTGAAATTTATACATGTATAATAATGTGAATGACACACCAAAATCTAATCCAAAAACTCAAGCATATGCATATACAATATGAAAAAAAAATCAATGAAGATGTACTCTCATACTAAATGTAAAGCATATGAAACATCTCATTCTGACTTGA
This sequence comes from Lathyrus tuberosus, assembly GCA_022829125.1. Taxonomy (NCBI): domain Eukaryota; kingdom Viridiplantae; phylum Streptophyta; class Magnoliopsida; order Fabales; family Fabaceae; genus Lathyrus; species Lathyrus tuberosus. Next base: position 8,426,369 of record JALAZF010000254.1, read on the forward strand.
GCATATACAATGTTAACAAAGAAAAAAGGAATGAAGATATTGAAGAATACCATACTTTGAAGCTGTAATCAAATGAACGTAAGGAATGAAGATGTTGAAGAGTACCGTACGTCGAAACTGAAGAATCAAATGAACGAAGAGGGTCAATATTTGAGCATAAACCAAGAAAAAAGGAATGAAGATGTTAAAGAGTACCTTACTTCGAAGCTGAAGAAGCAAATGAATGAAGACGGTCAATATTTGAGCATAAACCAAGAAAAAAGGAACGAAGATGTTGAAGAGTACCTTACTTCGAAGCTGAAGAAGCAAATGAATGAAGATGATCAATATTTTAGCTCCAAATGAATGGATACGAAGAGGGTAAAGGTTAGGGCGTCTCTGGCTCACTTGTTCGATTAAGGCGTCTTATGTAAGAAATACAGAATAAGTTTTGTTTTAATTTATCAGTAAAGCTTTTAATCTCGGTTGGAGAAACAAACCGTAGTGGAATCTTAAGTGACACACGCTAAATGTATCCTAAAAAATGGAAAAAATGTGTTGCAGGGAATCGAAGCTTGTTACATTTCATTTATTACTACGGTTGTTTATCTTAACCTTTGTAAAATCATTTACAATTTATTTTTTAAATAATGGACTTAAGTGACACACGCTAAACGTACTCTAAAAAATGGAAAAAATGTAGTTGCAGTGAATTGAAGCTTGCTACATTTTATTTATTACTACGGTGGTTCAAGTTAATCTTCATTAAATGACTCAGCTTTTGCCTGGGCGCGAAATTTTTAACCTATTACAACAGCGTAAAAGGATGCGTTGTAAGCCTAGCGTTGTTGTTTTAGCATTTTGTAGTAGTGAAGTATGCAGACTTGATTGCACCCGAAGAATGGGACACTTTTGTCGCCAAACGAAGAACTCAAGAATTCCACGTAATCTTAATTTCATTTATCATGAACATTGTAGTATATTCATGTAGTTATTACATGTGTTTTGATAGTAAATTGTTTATGTAGGTTGTGAGTGACGTACATCTTCAAAGAGCCTCAAAACCCGCATATCCATACAAGAAAGGGCGTTTGGGATATACACGCTTGCAACAAAAAATAGTAAGTATATATAATTGCTATGATATTTTTGTGTTATTATTCATCTTAATCCTTGTCAGCTATATTTATCGGCACCGACATATCGCATGGTTGGCAAGGGAAAAGTGCATAACACTTCGGTAGACGTACTTCACCATAGACCGCTCCCTGCTGGATTTTTTAAGGTTTCGATTGATATTGCTTTAGAGCGGGATGCGGTACTACCTATACCTGACGATGTTTCAGATGCAACATTGGTGGGGGACGCAATAGGGTCGTATGTTGCATGGCCATCAAACCTCATCGTTATAGATGACTCGGTATGTTGAAAACCATTATTAACCTTTTAGTTTTCAAATGTTTTACTTGCATATAAGTTATGTTATGCTTACTTTTACCTACATTTTATTTACATGACATTGTTAGACTCCTACAAAATCCAAATCAAAAGATAAAGGGATTGCGCGGTAAACCGAGTCAGTTGCATCACAAAAAGAGGTACATTGATATATATATATATATGTGTGCATTGAAAATGTTAATTCTATGATCCGAATTCAAAATCTTCATGATTACTAACTTTATGACTTATATGATTTTCAGATTCCTACACAAGAGGTGCAACAAGGGAGCAAGAAAAAGAAGCCAGAACTAGCCAAGCCAAAAAAAGCTTCTATTCCTCGATTTCGGTTGTGCCTTGAAACAATTGTAGGCACAACGGATTTGATGGAAGGCGGTATCCGTGAAATACCTATGAAAGCAGGTATTTTTGGGTTTGCCTATTCATAAACAATTGCTAAAGAAGACTTGGATCAAATATTTACGCATTCTGAATTAGGCGTCGGTGTTATGAATTCATACGTCAGGTAATCCATCGATTTTATTTAATTATTTGATCAATTTATTTACTCATTTCAATAAATATTCGAATGTTGATTATGTTTTTATTTCAGGTTCTTGTATGAAAAATTGATGCTCCCGCGTCAATTGACAGAAATATACTCCTTCTTGTCTCCCAACTGTGTCAACGCAAATCTAATCGACCGAACTACAGATACGGTCAAAGGTCACTTAGTAGATGCATTTATGACCAACAAAGATACAGAAAAGTTGTATCTTTTACCATATAATACTGGTCATGGGTAAGATTTTCATTCTAACTTCCTTTATTATAATCTTTCGCTTTTTTGCGTTTTGTATAACATTTCCATCTATACTTTTGTTTTATTTTACAATGGACACTGGTTGTTGCTTGCGATTAATCCGATAAAAGAAATAGTCTATTATCTGGATTCGCTAGATGGTGATCAAACAAAATACCCGGAGATGAAGAAGATGATTGATACGTAAGTGATGCGATTGTTCTAAATATTCGCGTGTGTATTTCTTTAATTATGTGAGATTGTTCTAAATATTTGTTTATATTATGATAGAGCCATACAAATATTCCGACCACAACGACAAGCTCGGGTACCAAAGAGCAAAGCAAACAACATTACATGGATAAGAGTAGAGGTATATTTTCACATTTGTTATTATAATAGTAATGCTACTTGATAACACAAGTTAAACTATATATCCTGATACATATTAATACTTTTTTTCTATGTGTAGTGTCCTCGGCAGCGTAATGGTATCGATTGTGGTTATTTTGTCTTGAGATTCATGAAAGAAATTATTCATTTGGAACAAATAGAGATTCCAAACATGGTATGCATTTATAAGTTATGATTTATTTTAAGATTTATTATCGGATATTTCATCTAATTAATTACTTTTAACTAAAATCATGCATATTCTGTTATATGTAGTATTTTGATGAATTCAAGTGTGCCATCTACACGAAAGATAAATTAGAAGAAATAAAGGAGGATTGGTGTCAATACATGGTTGAAATGAGAATTTGATGAATAGTTTTAGAAATTGTGTTAGGTTTATGGAAGGTGTTGTATAGTTTTAGAATTGGTGGATAAGGTTTCGAATTGGTGCATGGAATTGGTGTTGTATAGTTTGTATTGAGTTATATATATATATATATATATATATATATATATATATATATATATATATATATATATATATATATATATATAATGGTTATTTTGGTGTTATATAGTTTTGAAATATATGGTTATTACGGTTTATGTGTTGAATTTTAATCGTATACAAGGCCTATTGTTGAATTATAATGGTATAAGGCATATGTGTTGAATTATAATGGTATCAAAGGCCATGTGTTGAAATAAAGGATTCTGTTAAATTATACAGGTTTAATAATTGATTTTTAAAAAAATGCTTTCAAAAAGCACTTTTACAAAAGACAGCGCTTTTTTAAAAAAGCGCTGCCTAAAGGGGCAATTAACATTTACATAAGACAACGCTTTTAAAAGCGCTGCTAAAGGAGGCCTACGAAAGCGATTTTCCTTGAAAAAGCACTGCCTAAAGGGGAACCTTTCGCAGTGCTTTTAAAAGCGCTGCTAAAGGGGGTTCTACGAAAGCGCTTTTCTTTGGAAAAATGCTGCTATATGTAGGTCCTACGAAAGCGCTTTTAAAAACGCTGCTAAAGGGGGTCCTAAGGGGGACCTAAGACAGTGCTTTTCAAAGGAAAAACACACTGCCTTTACCTACAGCAGCGCCGCCTTTGGCAGCGCTTTTAAGCGCTGCTAAAGGCCAAAAAAAGCGCTGCTAAAGGTATTTTTTGACGTGTCATTCACATTATTATCTGCCTCCAACGTGTCACACTCTATCTAAAATGGAAAAGAAGATGTTCTGCGAGTGTTTGCAAGGTATTACAGTTCCGCAAGGTTACTCATCAAACATCAATAAACTTGTATCAATGAAAGATCTCAAGTTAATTGGTTTAAAATCTCATGATTGTCATGTATTGATGCAACAACTTCTACCAGTGGCTATCCGTGGGATCCTTCCAAAAAATATGAGAGTAACTATAATGAGACTGTGTTTATTCTTCAATGCCATATGAAATAAAGTTATTGATTTCAAAAAATTGGATGAATTAGAAGATGAGGCTGCCATAATCTTGTGTCAATTGGAGATGTATTTTCCGCCATCATTTTTTGACATTATGGTTCACTTACTTGTTCATCTCATAAGAGAAATCAGAATTTTTGGTCCAGTTTATTTAAGGCGGATGTATCCAATAGAGCGATATATGAAGATCTTTAAAGGATATACGAAGAATCATCACCGACCGGAAGCTTCAATTGTAGAAAGGTACATCACAGAAGAAGCTGTTGAGTTTTGTACAAACTTTTTTCAGATGAAGATTCTATAGGAATTCCAAAGTCTCGTCATGGTGACACAGACAGAAGAGGTATTCAAGGTCTAAATGTTAGGTCAATGGCTTGGGATGTAGTTATTCAATCACATTTCTATATATTGAATAATATAGATGAGGTTCAACTTTTCATAGATACTCACAAAAGACATTTGAAGAAAAAATATCCCCGAATGAGTGAGAAGTTGTTGTTGATAGAGCATAACAATAGATTCATGGATTGGTTTAATAAAAGTGTATCTAATGATCGTAGTGCATCCGAGATACTTAAATAGTTGTCGTACGAGCCAAAATTTTGTGTCATTACCTGGAGTGCATACGACATTGGTCATTATACCTTTTATACAAAATCAAAAGATGATCGTAGTAAAATGCAAATAGTGGGGTTATGGTTGAAGCCGAATCGATGTATTTCTCTAGTTCGAAAGATAAGAATCTGGTATTGGCAACTACCGCGTTTTATGGTGTCATTGATGAGATTTGGGAGATTGATTATGTTATTTTCAAAGTGGCTTTATTTAAATGCAAGTGGGTTCCCAATAATAATAATGGTGTAGACATTGATGACTTAGGATTCACCCGGGTCGACCTTGGCAAGGCACCTTTTAATACAGAACCATTCATCATGGCTTCTCAAGCAAAACAAGTTTTCTATGTTACTGATCCATCGGACAAATCGAGGAAATGGTCAATCGTTCTCCAAGGAAAATACATTCCTCTTAGTGATGAAAGTCTTGATATTCCGTCCACACCTTCTTACACAACACAAGTTCCTACCTCATATGATGAAGTTGATGGAGATGTCGTGCATGCTATACGACTCGATCATGAAGAAAGCATATGGGAAAATTAACAAGTACGTGATTTATTATTTATTCATAACATATTAATTGTATGTTATAGTTTAGAAGTATTTTTACTAACAAGTATAATTATTTGAAATCATAGGTATTTTGAGTCCAGACACCAGACCAAGAGACAAGACACCAAGAGACAAGATACCAATACACCAAGTTACAATTATGTGAAGTTATGTAATGTGTGTAAACTGTAATATGGTATATGTGATATTTTATTTATGTAGGTTGTTTGTTCTGATAAACTGTAATGTGGTATATGTGATATTAGGAATATGATACGATTAATATTATTATGAAAACTTTATCACAAAATATGAATTGTATTTTTCTGATGTGCTGTGATATGGAGAACAATAATACAGGTAAACAAATGGTATTAATTATAAAAGCAGGATCATATTTGTTAATTTTGCAGAAACTTTAACGACGGTTATATTTCATAACCGTTATAATATCTGGCGCGTTGTCCAGGAAAAAATAAATATCAAAACTGCGCTGCTGGGAATCAAACCGAGGACAAATATTTTTATTACAACGGTGTATTGTAAAATCCGTTGTGATAGTTAGCGCGCTTTCCAGTTTATTACAATGCCTATAAGGTCGTGGTTGTAAGTATCATACATACAACGACAATCTACATAACAACGCCATTGCCCGCGTCATTATATGTCATTTCCAACCGTTGTTAAATGGGTGGACGTTCCGCTTCAACAAAGTTTCCTTGGTCATCCTTAAGAAACTTGTTGGTTAAAAATGCTCGAAACCCCCTAAGTATTTTTCCGGCTTACTGAAGACAATATTTTTGCCGGTCGTCACCAATGTTAAAAGATCTCTACAAAAAAATATACATAAAGTGTGTTAGTATAATTAATTTAAATATATAATCGTCAAAAATAACAAATAACATCACATATAGTACCTGTATCTCACTCCATATTTTATCTTTGGCGGGTTTCAACTGTGGATTTCTCCAATTGTCACAAGTAATAGGAACTTGTGAACGGACAAGTGCACCAATGTAACTTGTCAACATTGCGCCATTAGGCTCAATTAGTTGACCCGTTTCATTCCAATGAATGTCGTATTTTATTCCCTTGTCTCTAGCACAAATTATCCCTTTCATAATTGTTATTCCTCTTGAAATATCTCCTTCCGCGTCTTGAATTGATTCTTTTGCATCATTCTTGGAAGTATCGTGCGAGTTCTCCTCATTAGTAGCCATTTTGACCTGTAATAAAGAAAAACACATATAAATCCATAATCCATATAAATCTATAATCTATAATCCATTATAAATAATCCATAATCCATATAAACACATATAAATGACAAACACATGACAAACTTATAAATCTATAATCCATAATCCATATAAACACATATAAATGACAAACACATGACAAACATATAAACCTATAATCCATAATCCATATAAACACATATAAATGACAAACACATGACAAACATATAAATCTATAATCCATAATCCATATAAACACATATAAACATAATCATTCTCAAATATGAAAAATACACGACAGGATATATAATTTTTCTATTACCTCTTTATTAACATCTCTTTCTTTTCCGGGTAGGAAGATGATCTGCTTGTCTCTTAACAACACGGATGGATGGATTGATCCAAATTCCCTCATTATGATCATTTCTAATATATGATTCATTCGCTCCAACATTCTCATCTTGATTACTTATAATATACGATTCATTCGCTCCAACAATATCACCTTGATCTCCGATGTTATCATCAATTACTTTGTTAGATAAAAGCACTATAGACCATTTCGTATTGTCGGATCAGTGACATAGAACACTTTTCTAGCTTGAGAGGCTAGAATAAAAGGCTCATCTTTGTACCCCACCCTTTTAAGATCCACTTGCAAAAATCATGACTTATCCATTCGTATGCCGCTATTATTTTCAACCCATTTGCAACCAAAGATAGGAATCTGAAACTTCTCATAATCAAACACCCAAATGCGCTCGATATGCCCAAAATATGACATATTTGCATATTTGGGGTTTAAGTCCTTCACACTTAAAATGTGCATTGGTTCAACAACCAAGGTAACACCACTATTTTGCATTGTACTTTTATCATCTTGTTCTTTGGTATCAAATGTGTATCCATTAATTGCGTATGCGCTATAAGAAAACACATGCAATCTTGGACCATATGCTAAACATCTCAATCTTTCTGTTATTGAAGCGGGATCTACACAAAACTTTGAATAAATATGATCCTTAAACCATGGTATGAAACTTTGATTGTGCTCTCGTACAATCCAATTTTCATTTCTATTCGGATTTAAACCTCGGAGAAAATCCTTGTGCATTTCAACATACGGCTCAACCTCATTTTCATTGTGCAGAACATACAAATGCACTTGCTCCCGTGCAGCCCTTGATACGGTCACAATTTTATTTCTAATTAACTTTTTTCCTTTTTTTTTTCAATAATGTGAGATTTGGGGAGTCTAATGGATTGAACATTGGACAAATATTCAGTACAAAACTCAATCACTTCTTCAACAATGTATCGTTCAACAATACAACCCTCTGGTCAACTTCAATTTTTCACATACCCTTTTAATATTTTCATATACCGTTCAGCAGGGTACATCCATCTCATATAAGCTTGTCCACACAATTGTGCCTCTTTCACAAGATGAACAACTAGATGTACCATTATGTCAAAAAATGAGGGAGGAAAAAACATTTCAAGCTCACACAATGTAATGACTATTTGTTTTTGCAATGTTGGTAAGATCGCAGGATCGATCACCTTACTACAAATTGACCTGAAGAAGAAACACAATTTAGTTATTGTGCGTCTTACTTTTTCTGGCAAAATAGAACATATACCTATTGGTAGAAAATGTTCCATTATAACATGGAAATCATGTGTCTTCAATCTCTTTAATTTAAGGTCTTTCATAGACACAAGTCTTCTAATATTTGAAGAGTATCCTTCTGGAACTTTAACATCACTTAGAAATTTACACAATATCTTTTTCTCCTTTCTAGATAGAGTATAAGCAGTAGATGGTAGATATGTTCGTTTTCCTTTCTTCATGGGTCCTAATTCATTTCTTATTCCCATCGCTACCAAATCCTTTATTGGTTTAAGGCCATCCTTCGACTTTCCTTGTATATTGAGTAAAGTACCAATAACACTTTCAAATACATTTTTTTCAATATGCATAACTTCAAGAAAATGTCTTACATACATCGACTTCTAATATGGCACATAAAAAAATTGACCTCTTCTTCCACCCACGTTTGACAAGCGTATGTGCAAAAGGCTTTCCAAACTGAGTAGTCACATCCTTCACCTTTTCAAAAATTTGGTCACCTGTCAATGTAGGTGGAGCTCTACCATGTTCTGTATTTCCATTGAATGCTTTTCCCCATCCACGGTAGTGATGATTAGAATTTAAAAATCTCTGATGTCCGAGAAAGACATTCTTCTGACAAAATTCCAAACGCGTCCAATCTGAGTTTTCTTCACAAATAGGACACGCACATTGACCTTTAATGCTATACCCTGATAGATTTTCGTATGCTGGAAAATCATTAATTGTGCCAAACAAAATCCACACCGTTCTCCCACAGAATCTTTAAGTCTTCGATTAAAGGTGTCAAGTATACGTCTATGTCATTTCCTGGTTATTTAGGCCCAGAGATTAAGATAGATAACATCATGTACTTACGCTTCATACATAGCCATGGAGGTAGGTTATAAATCATACTAATCACAGGCCACGTGGTATGTGAGATACTTTGAAGACCATGTGGGTTCATTCCATCCGTAGATAATGCCAATCGAAGGTTTCTTGTTTCATCCCCAAAATCAGGATAATCATTATCAATTTTCATCCACTGAGGTGAATCTGCCGGATGCCAAAACTTTCCATCTATAATTCTTTCATCTGCATACCAAGTCAAGTGTTTTACATTGGTTTCACTACGAAACATGCGTCTAAATCTCAGAATTATAGGAAAATCCCATAAGCCTTTTGTTGGAGACATTTTCTTCTTATATCGAGAGACACCGCATTTAGGGCACTCATTTAACGATGCATATTCATTTCGAAACAAAATGCAATCATTTGGATAAGCATGTATCTTATCATAACTCATGCCAATAGAGCACAACATTTTTGTGGCCACATAAGTTCGATTGGGAAGAACATTATCATCCAGAAGCAAATCTTTCATAAAGGCTAATAACTATGTGAAACTTTTGTCCGACCATCCATTGCCCGCCTTTAAGTTGTACAACTTTAATACCGCAGACAACCTTGTGAATTTAGTGCAACCTTTATACAACGGTTTCTCTGCATCGCTTACCAACCTCTCAAACATTTAGGGACAATCCTGAAGATCTTCTTCAAGTGCTTCTGTAATCTCTTCGACTCGATCACAATCATGTGTATCTGATCTATAGTCGTTTGAAGCATAGGTCGTACTATTCCTCGGTTCAGCATTTTCGTTACTTATCTCACCTTGTAATATCCAACATGTATAACTTCGATCAATTCCTTGGCTCATTAAATGCGATTCCAACTGAACTGCGTCAATCTACGCCCATAACAGCAACCTAAGCAAGGACATGTGATTCGACTGGGGTCTTTGGCGTGTTCAACCGCAAACTTAACGAATTCTGATACCCCTTTCTCGTATTCTTTAGACAATCGATTCGAAGACATCCATTTTTTATCCATGGACGTTTTAATAAGTAAGCTAAACAAACACAAAAGAATAACTAAGTACCTGTATATATAGAAGTCTGCAACTTCTGGACTGAACCACAAAGTGTAAGATTCTTGAAAACGATCCGAATTCACTCTTCACAAGTAACCCCTATAGCAAATGAACGTAAGTTAGTAACTGATGGTGTATACCAAATATAACAGGACAAATTTAGTATGTAATATGACAAACAAGAAATATCGGAGGAACAAGTCAAAGTTTCAAGAAACAAATTTAGTAAACATCATCATTAATTCAAATAGCATGGTATAATTTGATTCGTCACAAATGACACATCAACACTTAATGTTTCAACTCAACTTTGTAAAAAAAAACAACTTCAACGCTTAAGTTGAATTAACTTCAAAGTTCTATAATCAATTCAAATTCCATTAACAATTCAATCACTATTTATCATTTTCAATCAACTCTCAAAATAACAATTAATTTTATAATTATTTTCAATCAACTCTCAAAATAAATTCAATCACTAGTTCAATCAACAACTAATTTCAATATCATTTTCAATCAACAACCAAATTCTTACAACACTAAATTTTTTTGATAAATATTCATTTTAACTTTACAAATAGCCCTATAACAACCTCAACAATCTAACCTACAACACTCTTAACTACCTTGACTTTTTTAATTAATCACTATTCTACAAATTTTACACATTAATCACTATTCTACAAATTATGCTCTATACTAATTAACTTCTACTATTCTACAAATTAATCACTACACTAACTTCTACAAATTAATCACATTTTACACAATAATCACTATACTAACTTCTACTAATTAATCACTTTTCTAATTAAACACTTTTCTAATTAATCACTAACAAACTTCTACAAATAAAAAAATGAAAATCCAACATCAACAACTAATAATACAACAAATTTATCTCACAGAAACACTAGAGAAACAATCAACAATGGAGAATATTAGGCATTTCCATTATTGGAGAGAAAACCAGAAAAAATGAAGAGAAACATACCTCAAACGGCGGACGACGGAGGGAAGCCATGAACGGAGGCCGTGAGTAAGCCACGAACGGAGGGAAGAAACGACGACGGACGGAGGACGGAGGGTGCAAAAGAAGAAGATGAAGAGAAACAGTGTCACGAGAGTTAGGGTGAAATAGAAACGGTCGAAATGAAAATAGAGGGATATCAGAATCTGTTTTAATTTTAATATTTTAAAAGACCTTTAGCAGCGCTTTTAGAAAGCGCTTTCTTATGTTAGTCCTTTAGCAGCGCTTTTAGAAAGCGCTTTCTTATGTTAGTCCTTTAGCAGCGCTTTGGAGGTAAAAGCGCTTTCTAATGTAGGATTAATGAAAGGCCTTTAGCAGCGCTTTCCAAAAGCGCTGGCTAAAGTGTGTTGTAGGAAAACCCTTTAGCAGCGCTTTTGAAAAGCGCTGACTTATTGTATCTTTTTAGCAGCGCTTTTCATAAAGCGCTTTCTAAAGTTCACCTGCCTTAACCCTTTAGCAGCGCTTTTCAAAAGCGCTTTCGTAGGACCCACATTCAGCAACGCTTTTTTCCTTCGTTTTTTATTTTTGTTTTTAGCGAAACTTATAACAGCGCTTCTGCCAAAAAGCGCTGTCTTTGTAGTGCGACCAAAACACACTTTTGGCATAGTGAAAATAGAATAATGACAAGTATGGCTATTGTATTTTATGATTTTCGAGTCCAATACTGACTTTCTTCACACTATGAATTTCGTAGCTATTGATTTCACATTATAATAGCTATTGGATAATGATAAATATTCAGGATTTTATGTTAATTAGGTGATTTTCGACTTCTCTTTCTTAGCACTCTTTGTTGTTGCATGTTCCTTACCTGACTCACTCTTCTACTTTCTAAATAATTCAACTCTATTTATAATTCGTTCCCTATTTAGAATTGTTATTTTATATTAATGAATTGGGAATGAACTTGCTCCTTATTGGCCTGCTTTGTGCTATTCAGTTCTATAGTATACAATTAAAAGCATAATCATTTCATCTATTTGTAATAATGTTCGGTTCATTAATTGATTGATTAAATTCTGCAAGGTTGCTAATTTTGGACTGGCAAGGTGGAAGTCTGGTCGAGACACGGGAGTGTAAACTTGAGTTATTGGGAAATGTAGGTTTGTGCCATTTAATTTATTATTCTTTACTTTCATTTTCATTTTTTTCATTTTGATAAAACCAAGTTGTATAATAATGAATATGATGTTGATATACAGATAATGCAATTGAATTGAATCTATGATAGAAAATCAGGCATGACTTCATAGATTCAAATTGGTTTTAACTTCTATTGGCTTAACAATGACGTTGTTTTGGTTGAGTTGTAGGAAAGTTAAGAATGCAATACCATAAAAACAAGTCTTAAAGACAAGTGTCCAAGTAACAAGAGTATCGAGACCAAGGTGATTCCATTTCAAATACAGTGAAGAAAATATATGTCACTTGCAACATATTGCAAATAATGTGGTTCTCTCACCTTATTTTTCTATCAACATATTTCAAATAATGTGAATCTGTCACCTTATTTTCCAGCTGCGGGTTGTAATATTTAGTTAATGTTTTCTTTTCTAAAGTTTGATAAGGATTGAAACATTTGATTGTTGAAGCAAATGGATACTTTGTGGATATTTCATATTTTGATAATAATAACAATAATATCTTATATCTCAGTCTAAAAATACATTACATCGCTATATCTAAACATGCTGCAAGTGATTTGTTGATATTATACTCTAAATATGGTGCAAGTCATCTTTAACAGCAACAGTAGCCATGAATGAGTTTGGATTTATTTTCTCCCCACTTGGTACAAGTTGAAAATTAAGCTTTAGACACTTTCATGATCCTTTCAAATGGTGAACCTTCTTTATTTGTTATAATTAAATTAAAGCACATTATTTGTAAATGCATCAAATAAAATATATAAATACACTTATAATTAAAGCTTTATATCAGATTTGGATCCTCTCCGAGAAAAATAACTCAACCACAAAATACATTTTTAATTAAAATATTAATTACAGAATATGGTAAAAAAATATATACGAATTTTTTAAAACTGTATTTCAATATTTAAAAGATGTTTTTTAAAAAAAAAAAAATCAATATTTTTAAAAATAAATTATATGTAAATTTTTTTATTGATCAATTATTCAAAAAGAAATGTCTCTATAAACTACTTAGATAAAAAAAAACTAATATTTATCAAAAAGGTTTAAGCAACTGATGAACACGCTTTAAAAATAATTTATTGTATAATCATATGTCATAATTTTTAAGATGTATATAAATTCTTTAAAAATCCCCATTTAAATGAAATATCAATTTTCTAAATCTTAAAAGAAAAAAAACTTATTTTGGCTTTTTTTCCTTTCTACATGAATCATTTTTATATGATTATTTAATTGAAAAAATGATAATGGATTGATAATGTAAAATTTTTTTACACTGTCAAATAATAACGACCATGCATTCCGCCAAATCGTACTGAAAATTTTAAATTAATTATATGACATGCCAGAATAATATATTCCTATTGGATGAGAGTGTAAAATATTTTTACACTGACAATACATAACAATTAAGCTCAAATTTAATAGTTAAATTTTTGCTTATCAAAAAAAAATAGTTACATTTTTATAATTATTATTTATTTTATGATAAAATAATTTATTTCAAATTTAAATATATATATATTTAAATATATTTTATATTGTATCAAATAAATTTACCTGTGCGGGAGCACGGGTATCTTACTAGTTTGCATATAAATTAGCTTAAATGTATAATATATATATATATATATATATATATATATATATATATATATATATATATATATATATATATATATATATATATATATATATATATATATATATATATATATATATATCAGGGTCGGTCCTGATTTTTTAGAGCTCCGGGAAAAGTAATAATAATGGACCCCTAATAAAAAATACAATTTTTAAAATAAAAAAACATCATCTATTTAAATTGTAAATGACATCAACAACATAAAAAAAGACATATTCTATTCAATATTATCAAAATAACTTCTAGCTACTTAAAAAGAGTCGCCCTTCTAGCATTTTTTGAAGCAAATTCTTCAATCAAGTCTTAATACTGTATATTCTCCAACAAATCATTCTCAATTGCTATCAATGCTAATTCATTAAGTCTTTCTTGTAACATGGTAGACCGCAAGTAAGACTCAACAACTTCAATTTTAAAAAACTTCTTTATGCCGAGGCAGCTGTCACAGGAATAGTCAATAAAATTCTATATGCAAGAGTGTATTAGGAAATAATCCATTCCTTTCAAAAAATTTAATATATAAATAGGTCCAATATTTCCTACAGACAATATATCTCTTAGTAACCTTAACTCCACACATAATTCTTTCCCATCAATATCACATTGCTCATTATGTTTCAATGTCTCTTTAAAATGACTACAACAAGACTCTAAAGTTGCATTGTCCAATGATTATAAATTTTGGGAAGTAAATAAGAAAGCAAAAACACTTTCATATTGTTAGTATTGCTCAAATCTCTTATTAAGAGAAACAATAGCTTGATCAACAAGATAAAGAAAATAATTAACTCGAAAAGATTTCTCTTCAGATAGCTCAATTGATGGGGTATTCAAATTCTCATCAAACTATCTTTTTCTTCTAATTATACGCCTTTGAGGAAATACTTGATCAATATTCAATTCAAGAGCAATTTTTGTAACATAATTCTAGGCATTTTTAAAACCGGTTTCTCTATATTCCTTAAAAAATGAAATTAACCCTGTTATTTTTTCCATAGCAACATCAATAACCATATCCTTAGTCTGTAAGTGTTTGCTAACCACATTAATAGCGGATAATATTTCAAACCAAATAATTATCGACATTAAAAACTCAAAATCACCAAACTCATTTATTGCTAAGGATTTAACTTCACTTCTTATTTTAGAATCAAGATCCTTTTTCTGACACTTCAAGTAAAGCTTCTCTAAAATCTGACATTTGAGTTTTAATAGCTTTGACACTATCTACATGACTCTCCCAACGAGTGGATGATAATAATTTTGGAGTCAGCCATTTTACATTATCTTTCAAAATTTTCCATCTCTTAGTAGAATTAGCTTTGACGAATCTTTAAATCAGGAAGTTTCGCCAACATCTTTTGCTTTAGAGAGACTGTTGCTTCACAAATAGTCTGACTAAGACCATTGAGGGTCATACTCAGTTTTAAAAATAGCATTGGAAAGCTTGAATATCTTTCATATGTTTGTCTATACCCTTTTGGAACTTCTTCTGCAGGAAAGAGGAAGCATCTATTAAATATTGTGATAATGTCGCAATCTCAAGGAATTATTTTGCATGGTAGGCTCTCCACCAAGTGTCGAACGCTTTGGTGCAATAGAAAGTTATTTGTAAAGAAAATGGTTTAAGTATAACAATATTAACATCATGTCGATCAAGATGCTTTTTATATTCAGTCTCTGAGTATTCGACGGTGCATAGAATAAGTTCATTCTTTTGACTGATGAAGAACTTAGGCACAATTTGGCTAACTCCAAATTGGCGAGACACCAAATTAGGTTGGTAGTTGTTTACCGTCGAAATTGGTAAATAAGTGCTAGTCTTCCAAATTTTATATTTTTGGTTACTTGCAGGATCGACTAGATTGATCCTAGGACATGTGCTTTTGTTTTCTTCAAGTTTTATCACTTATGAACATTTCGACAATGTTCCTTTCGTTGAAAATAATGTTAAAGTTTGTAAAGAAATGCAGAAATGTAAATAGCAATGTAAATAACTTCAAAGTAAACTTACAACGAATGTAAATAAAAAAATCATAAATGATTTGATATAAAAAAATGTAAAAATAGTGATCACACGTACATTGCACTCAGGGAATCGTTTCTCAACAACACAAATACTTTGAGTAATATTTGAGTTTTTGTACAAAATGGAACACAGGAATCCTAATCACTAAGATCCCTATTTATAATAAATCGAAATTAACGGTAACAAATGACCTCTTCTCCAGAAGATGACACGTTCTCGATTGCATGGACTTCGCTACTTACAACTTTCCACGTGTCTTCTCAAGAAATGGATAAGGCTAAAAAACAGTTATTAGCCTTATTTTGAATTACGCTCGTGGAACACAACTCCAAACGAACATCTTCGTCAAACTTAAGTCTGAACCCAAGAATATTTCTAAGTCCCAGACCAAAATCTCCCTCTATGTAAATCGTCTTCTTCGACTATGCCTTCACAAGCTTTTCGTCAAAATCAATATATTCTTTTCCAGAATATCTCCTTTAGCTCTATTGGCTTATTTAAAATACTCCTGAGCATCGAAATTCTAGCTAACAAATTGCCCCCCAAAAATTTCCATTTCGACTATATGGAGACAAAGACATTTTTTGAAACGTTTCGACGCAACAGACCTTTACTGATATATCGTCATGGTCATCATGACCATGTTTCTTCAAACGTCTCATCGAGACGTGCAAAAATCTCAGTTAATCATCACACTCCTATGGTAACTCGATTCTTTTTGCAGGGTGGCGCAGACAACACTGAACAATCGAGCGTTAAGCACACTATCCCTGGGAGCACTAGCACTTCTTCGTACCATCCCTTATCCAACAAAGATTCAAACAAGGGATCTACGGGCGAAGTGAACAAACTTGCTGATGAACAACAAGAGGTATTGCCTCCAAAGAATACAACCCAATCTCAAACCACTGACTCCGATCGTGTAGATGACGAAGAAGAAGAGCATTACACCACAAAAGTCCAAGAAACCATGCACATCCAAAATACAGAGGAGAATGTCCATGAAAAAACAGATGACTCTTCGTAAAAAATCCTTAACCAAGGTGAAGATGCCCCAGACAAAGAAGAAGACCAAGACGAAGATCAACCCATGTTTGAAATCTCTAATGACCCTCAGGACGAAGAGGAAGATGATGATGCAAACCCAGGTGACACGCCCAAAACCAACCAAACCTTTGGTACTGCCAATGATTTTAAAGCCCCTTTGACTAGTACAAGTGTTGCTTTCTCCCTGGGAGAATTGGAAATCTTAAAGAAGAATAAGCTAGAAAAATACATGAAGGCGATCATGAGCGCGAGAGGTAGCTCGACTGACAGATGCTCCAGTTCCTCGACCGTTTCTGGTGGTCAGTCTACAAATGAGCCTGCTGACGAACTGCTCAAAAAGATCAAGGAGAAAGCTCAAAAATGAGTCCTAGAAGATAATTCTTCTGCTTGTTTTGGGATAAAGGATCTCTTGAAACAAATCGACATCCTAGCCACTCCTCCAGAAATTGCAGATATCATCATGGAGGTTGGGTTACTCAGTGATCATGTCACCGCAAACCTCAACCGCAGAAGGGAAGTTTCGAACAAGATCCAACACAAAATGGATATCTAAATAGATGAATGGGATGTTGCTACCATGTCCACTAACAAGGTTGCAGAATTGGAAAAGAGCTTTGAACAAAGTCAAGAAGAATTTGAGACCTGTGCTAGCAACACCACTATGTGGGAACAACAAATTGAAGAGTTGCAAACTAAAATACAAAAGGCCAAAGAGAGCCAAGAGGATATTCAAAAGCTTCACCACAAAGAACTCGACAACGAAATCCAGGTAGGGGTGGATCATGTCGAACGGGCCCAAGCTTTGGGAAAATAAATTGATACTCTCATCTCCAACAAGTCTGTGATCGACTGCCACCTATCACTTTTGAAGATGAATTATGAACGCATGAAGGTTGCTTTCCCTTTTTAGTTATCTTGCTTACTCATGTTGTAATTGTTTAAATTTTTATTTCGACTCTAGAATTTGTAATGTAATGAATTTAGCCATTTTGGCACTTTTAATCTAGTTACCATTTTGGCTTTGATCTTGCATGCAAACTATTTTGTTATTTTAACCTCCTGAAGTGCAGACTTATATTTTTTTCAAATATTTATTGTTTACTCTCAGGATTCTTCAATCCTCGGCTAACTCTTCGATCTCATATGCAATATTAGATAAAACTTGAATAATTTGGAACGGACCTTCCCATTTTGGGGACCATTTACCCAATGTACTATCGCTTCGATCGATGGGTATAATTACTTTCCACACTAAGTCTCTGATCAGGAGTAATCAGACTGGATCGTCGTGGCCTTCCAAGTAGGGTAGAGATGATGAATGTAGGAGAAAAGGGGGTGTACCTACAAGGTACTCCGATGCCAAACTAAGTTTGGGCTAGAGAGAAAGCAAACACAAAATATTAAGGTATGATTTCAAGTATTGAATAGTGATCAAACCTGACCCTCTCAAGTGAGAGGGTATTTATAGAAGTAACCCCCAGCGCGGGGCCAAGGTCTCCTATGTGGCCGAATTATCTGGCCGACCAATGGGAGATTGCTAGGTGGAGGGTCAGGCCCGTGACCCTTTGACCTGGTACAATTGTTTCCATGAGTTTCGAGGAGGCAGTTGGTCGCGTGAATTGACAAGCGAGTGAGGGGGATGCTCCCAACGACTAGTTTATGCCCAACAGATAGTTTCTGGCTATTGGGCCTTGCCAAGAGCAGGATTGGATTGGTCCTCGCCCTACTGTGGGACAAGCGCCTGCCCAGTCCAGAACAGGGGCCCCCCAAGTTTTTGCTTTGAGGAAGAGTAATGACTTGAGATAGTTTTGCAGACTGCTACCTTTGGACGATGGTGCTCGGGGGTATTCATTTCGCCTGTTCGGTGGTTAATGTGATCGACGCTGGTTGCTTACCAGCCCGACAAACCTTTCGTATGCGAGGACGCGCCCGCAGAAATGGCGTATTTATGTCGAGCAGGTTTGGAAAATGTCCCCACAAAAATGGTGTTTTTATGTTGACGAGCCCTGACGAGGACATGCCTTGTGCCTATTGCCGAAGAAGGTACGCTCGCAGGGGCTGCAGAAGACTCGGGTGAATGTAACGTCTAGCTTTGGGAGTGCCAAAAGAACATTACCTTTTTGACACGTGGTGGTGTATTCAATTTCTGTCAGACCTAGGGGTCTAGGCCATGATGGCCTTTGTGCTTCCTAAGCGAGCAATTGCTTATAAAAAGAGGGAGAGAGGATTCATTTGCACTTCACGCAAATTCTTATCCCTAATTCCCTTTGCTCTGCAACTTGTATTCTCGCCGGAGTTTTTGTGCCACCGTCAATCTTCATCTTCTACCTCTACTTATCAAGTAAGTTCTTCATCCTCCTTCATGATTTCTATGGCGTTCTTCGTTTCTGGAAATTTTCATGAGTTTTCCGGTGAGTTATGAACTTTCCGGTTGAATGTCCTTCGTGTTCTTCAATGAACACTGTAGCATGCGGTTTTTGTCGGTGATGCGACCATCTTACCGCAATGGTTGGAATTGGGTGCTACTTTCTGATTTCTTATTTATCCTATGAAGCTGGAAAGGAAAGGGAAGCTATCTAAAACTAACCTTGCACACAAATGTTTTCTTTAACAAATGCTAAGAGATTGGGGGTTCCAGGGTCAGGTTATACAAAGGGGAGTTGTTAACTACCTATTGTATATATGGTTATCCATATACTTTCTTTGGCATGTTTAAATACTTTCTAGTGTTTATCTGTTATGGGTTTGGAAAATTTCTCTTTTGGGAATGTTGAGAGAGTGTTTTTGTTGTTTTCATGAAGGTACTGGACCTAAAGTTTTTGATATGTGTGCTCGCTAAGATTTCGCAATCTTATGCCTACGTATTCCCGTAAAGATAATAGGGAAATCAGAGCAATCATTGCTCCTCCTATTCTATGGGAGGAAAGATGTTTGGTGTCTTGTTCAAAGCCCAAAATTGAAGCTAGATAAGTATTTGTGTCTTGTTCAAAGCCCAAGATTGAAGCTAAAAGGTTTGACTGAGAGAGAATTTGTCATCTCTAAAGGGGGATATCTCACCTGTTTATCACAGTTTTTGAAGGTTTGGTTACAAAGGGGAATTACTTTAACTGGAATGTATGGAATCCAACAATGCCATAATTTCCTTTATAAGGGAGATGTCCTGAAGGAATAAACTTTAACTCAGTGTAGAGCAATGCCATTTTTCCTTTAGGAGTCTTCCATGCTAAGAGAGGGACATTGGCTTGGATGTAAATAATTCAGAGGCTTGCCACTTACAACTGTTAGATGAAAGAGGAAGTTTACCACGATAAAAGAGGGACCACAACTTGGATTTTTTAATCAACAAGTGTGCCACTTATAGCAGTTATCTGGGATTGGGTTTTTTTTATTGTCTGTTTTGATGTGTGATGTACAGAGAAATGCCTTCCTATTGAAAGAACTTTTGATTTCCTCTGAGGGGATGTTGATTTTTGTGTGCCTTGATCAAAGCCCAAGTTTGATTTTGTTTAGAGAGTTTTATATATGTCTTGTACAAAGCCCAAGATTGAGGCTGAAAAGAGTTGACTCTTCTAGGGAAAGTTTTGTCTGTCTTGTACAAAGCCCAAGATTGAGGCTAAAAGAATTGACTCCACTGGGGAGAGGTTTTATATGTCTTGTACAAAGCCCAAGATTGAGGCTAAAAGGTTGATTGACTCAGCTGGAGACTATGATCTGTCTTGTACAATGCCCAAGATTGAAGCTAAATTTGTTGAGGAAAGATCATTAATCAAAGCCTAAGAGGAGGCTGGTTGGGGAATTTCTTATATGAAGCCTAAGAGGAGACTGACTTCTACTGATGATTATTGAGATCCAGAGACAGGTCCAAATTGGGGAATTAACCCTTATTGAGGATTGAAGAAGAGTTTAAAATATCAAATACCCTGAGGTTTTGATTCTGTTAAGGTTTTATTGATGGTAAAGGTTTAAATCTTGAGTATGAAAACCTATGGAGGTTTTAAACTCTGTTGGAGATTGATATGTTGATGAAATGATTAGGGTTTTTCCTGTGTCTTCAGGAAACTTGAGGGTCTCTTTGAGATCCAAGAAGAGATGAGACTTTCTAAGTCTACTGGTATGAAGAAATTGACACTTAGTTGGAGAATGATCTTTGCATGATGGCCAAGAGGAGGCTGATGTTTTAAGGGATGAGAATCAACCCTAAACTGGTATGATGTTTTGGAATTCTGACTCTCTAGAGGATTGAACTAGTAGAGATGACTAAGTTCTGTCTTATACCTATAGGAGGTCTTCAGGTCCTCGTATTAAGCCCAAGAGGAGGCTGAGAACTTCTAAGAAGCCTGAGGGTCCTTGTACAAAGCCCAAGAGGAGGCTGGGGATGCTTTTTGGAAACCTGTGGGTCCAAGCCTGAGAAAAGTTAAGAAAGGTTTCACCGGGAATAATCCTTTCTTTAGTGAACAGTTCTAGGGTTTGAAGAAATTCAAAAGAGGCTTCACCGGGAATTAGTCCTCTTCGAGGAAATGAATTTCTTGTACACACATTTCTAAGTTGTGATATTCTTGAGAAAAGTTTCACCGAGAATAGTGTCTTTCTCTGTTCCATATTGTATAAGCCCAAGAGGAGGCAAGAATGTATTTGGAATTTCCTATGGGGCAACTAGTTTTGACTGTGTTAAAAGAGTAACCACTGGTTTGGTCTAGACCTAGACCTAATTGCTGGGGAAAACTCTAAGCAGGTATATACAAGCATATATATATATATATATATATATATATATATATATATATATATATATATATATATATATATATATATATATATATATATACAGATGAAATATATAAACAAGTATGTGTTGAAAAGATAGTGGAACTTACAATTGAGCAAGCCCAAGCATAGCAACAACAGTTGTATGGTTAGTTATTCAAGAAATTGAAGAAAGTTTTGATAAAACTTAGAATTTGAATTTAAATCAAAAGGAAAGTTGTTTAAAAAGAAGTTTGGGCTTATACTCAAAGAGAGGCCCAGATGAATTCTTTAAAAAAAGGCGACGATCGCGTCGTAGGTTTAAAAACCACAGAGGGACTTATACAATGACTGAGGCCCAAATTATTGTATTTACAAGAAGGATTAGTCATACACTCTATTAAAGGCCCAAAAGTGATTGAGAAGAAGAAAGATGGGGCTTACAACACAAGGGAAGACCCAAATGAAAAACAATGATCGCACCGTTATTTTCAAAATTGTACCGCGACTTATACAAATGACTGAGGCCCAAATTATTTGTGTACAAAGGGGGTTGAGTCTTACACTCTATTAGAGGCCCAAAAGTGTTTGAAAAAGGAGAAAAATGGGACTTACAACAAGGGAGGCCCAGATGACTTATTTGAAAACGACGATCGCGCCGAGATTTTTAAAATCGTATTGGGACTTATACAATGACTGAGGCCCAAAATGGTTTATTTACAAAGGGATGGAACTTGCACTTTATCAAGAGGCCCAAAAGTGTTTCAAGTGAAGTTTGAAAAATTAAAATTGAGGGAAACCCTAATTTTAATTAATATAATTTTATTTTCAAAGGAAATTAAATATAAAATATCAAATATATTTAAAAACAAGTGGTAAGCTTTGAAATATATTTTGGAAAATCATGTTTAATCAGATGAAGGCTTTCAATTCGATTGATTTTGAAATATCAAGGTGGAAATTTCATTTTTTAAATGTTTGAAAATAAATAAAATGAAATTAATTACAAAAATTCAAATAATTTTAAATAAATAATATAAATTCAATTTTTTTGTGGAATAAAATATTTCAACATTTTTTTGAATTTTCAAAAAAAGAACCAATAAAAAATAATTAAAATTGAGAGAGAAATTAATTTTGAGATTAATTAAGAAAATCATGAAAAATATGAAAAATAAAAATGACAAAATGAGTGGGAAATAAAAATGGTCTGGGTGGGTGTTGAACCCACGCCCTCAAACCAAACACACATGCGTGCTACCACTGGGTGGTGATACATCCGTGTATCAAAACCATCCCATAAACATATATGGGTGGCCGAAATTTCAGGTTAGGCCAAGGAAAAAACTATGTTTTGAGTGATTTGCAAGAAGGATCATATCTCCATCATTTCTCTATGAAACTGGACAAAATTTAGAAGGATCCTAACTAGAATTTCATGAGGAATCCAATGGTAGTCTTAGAATTTTCTAAAGACGCTTCTATTTTAAAACCCATTAGTGGTTTCAAAATAGGTCAAGATTTGCAAGTTCTATGCTATCTCATCATACAAGCAACAATAGCATGGTAAATTGGTTCAAACACAACACATATGATAGATATAACATGTTCATGATCAATGGACATCAAAGCAATGCATACTTTAAAGAGTTCAAGTTGTTATGCACTTACCTCTTGAAGCTCCTTGTGCTAACTGTCAAGATGCTTGTGCCAGAAGTAATCCAATGCTTTAGACACTCTTGATTGATCCCTTAGAAGCTTTTAGGATGATCAAAACCAGCTGGAAACCTCAGGAACAAGAATCTGCTCTTTTTTGCCAAAGTGGCAAAAGTGACCAAAATGGTAACTCACTCAAATGGTGTTACAGTTGAGGGAAACCTGTTGGGACAGTTTGAGAATGATATTTGGAGAGTATTTGAAGGGTTAGCTAGTCTTGAAAGTGATTAGATCAAGACATGGCTCAAAAAATGCAGAAAAGTCAAAACTTGATGTTTTGGAGGTTAACTTTCTAATTTTGATGTTGTACAATGAGGATGAAGGTTTGAACACCTCCAATGGATGATTTATGATGTGTTTGGATGGTTATTTGAGTGGTTTTTGCTCTGGTTTCAAGAATTCCCAAATTGCTCCAATGTGACTTGAAATTGAAGTAAGAGAGGGAGAGTGAGAAAACAAGGCTTTGGTATTGTTTTTGTGTCGTTTGAAACATCAGAAATGACCTCTATTTATAGTAGAAGAGTTTTTTTTGAAGGAATAGTGAATGGCAACTGGTTCACTCTATTATCCAATGGATATGCCCATGTATCACTTTCTTAAATGCCAAGGTACCAAGTCTTCACTTGGCCATTGACTTGAGCTGGTCTTGGTAGCTCTAGGTCTTCTGATTTTTGCAACAACCTTGACTCAATTGGACTGATATGTTCAGGTTCATGACAGCTCTAAGTTCCACATCAATGCCAAATGCCAAAGTTGAAGTTTTTGGAATTGAAACTTGAATGATCACATGCCAAAGGATATGATCCTTGACTCAATGGTCCAAGCTTGAAAATATCAAGTGAGTCATCAAGATTCCCTCTGATCTTGGAAGAGGAAAAAGATTGCAAGATGACATAATTTGAAATGGAAATCGAGTGGCACAAGAAATGCACCAAATCTCCCTTGAAAACCAGTTTGAACAAGGCATGTTGTGAGATCCATAACTCTTTGATCAAGTTGAATTAATGGGAGTTCTTGTACTTGTCATACCCCAAACTTTGATCATCTAGATTCCCATCATTGTGCAAATCATCATCACAATATGGGTGTGCCTTTATGCCTCATCAAGCTCCTCAAGGAATTGTTGAGCATCCACTACAACAGGAATTAGGGTTTCAGGCCCTCTCAGAGCTCTTAGACAAAGGATCAATCAAGGAATGACATGATATTCAACTTGTCTAACTTCTTAAACATCCACAATGGATCAAAAGGACTCCCACTTCAAGGATTAAGCACAAGGCTGCTCCCTTCTAGGTGGATCAAGCCTCAAGATCGCCAGTGTCACCAAATTAGGGTTTTGGTCGACCAGGGCCTCCAAATGGAAATTTTCCTCTGGGCATGAGCCAATGCTTCAAAGCATAACCTAATATGCTCCATGGAACCTCATGGACCCAATCATCAAGTAATTTTTTCCCCAGGGGATGCATTCATCAAAAATCAGGAATTAGGGTTTCTTGACCTAATTCACCCCTAAGTTGACTTTTGGGACAAATCATGAACCAAGACCTCAACACATGATTTGAGGGTCTCTAACACACTACATTGATTCATTTGCAACAATGGATCGATCCAAGAAGTTTGAGCAACAGGTCTCAATTTCTTCAGTACCACAATTAGGGTTTTGCGAGAAAAGTCAACTGTAACTTTGACTTTTGACCAGGACATGCTCCCAAGCCCTAAGACATGGATCAATACACCCTATAACACCCTTGGAACATGTCCATCAAGTTTGATTTAGGTCAAGGACATGATTTCCTAAAGGATTGCACAGTTTGGAATTCATCTGACAAAAAGTCAACTGTGCACAAAAGTCAACTTTGACTTTTTGAGATTTTTCATAAAAATGAATTTTTAACCCTAAAATGATGTTAATGTATGATTTGAATCATCATTCATCAATAAAAATCAAAGAAAGTGGGATAACTTGTAAAAGGGGTAACCATAAAAACTTAGAATTTTTTTAAGTTATGAAACAAAGTGGCTAGGGTACCAACTTTCAAGGATCATAACTTGAGATCCAAGCAAAGTGGCAAGGGTAACAACTTTGAAGGATCATAACTCCTAAACCACAAAGCCATTTTCCCCATCCAAAGCTTGATTTGTAGCCCTCATGACCCTCTACAAAAACTTCAACTAGACCTCAGTCCAATTCATTAGGGATTTTGAGTTATGGAATGATCAAAATCAAGAAAAGTGAAAATGTCACTTTTTTCCAACACTTAGTGAAATTTTCACTAAGTCAGAATCTGCCTTCACTTTTTTCCAAAAGTAGGGGGTTTTTCACTTGGATCCAAAAGGTATCAAAACCAAATATGATCAAACAATTGTTGTATCATATAAGGGCTTTCCAAAATGGCCAAGAACATCACCAAATTCAATTTGAGCTAAGAGATATGATAGTGGCCAAATGCCTTGCTGAAAACTGCCAAGGCAAGGCAGAATTTTGCATTTTTGGTGGATTTGCCAAAATCAGCCAATTCCAAGCCTTGTCATCATCTTGGACACATCTGAGGATCAAATCTAAAGGGGACAATCACTGAGCCAAGTCTCCAAAGTCCTTGGAACAAGAAATAGCATGCCAAACCTAGAATTACCTAAAATATGGACAAGACTCCAATTTTGGATTGGAGCATTCAATGGAAGCACCAAGGTTGCATGGACTGAGCTATTTGCAACTGAATTCAGTCAAGACTTATCCAAGACCAAGGGAACCAGTAGCCTGTGCCCTAACCTCTAGCAATGGCTAGAGGAGACTTGGATTCTCATTGCTCAACATTGGCCAATCCTACTCAGCAGTTGCCATTCACTATTCCTTGCAAAACAAACTTGTTCTACTATAAATAGAGCTCAATTATGATCAGTTTGAGTACACCAAAGCCATCAAATAGATGCTTTCCTCAAAATCTCCTTCTTCACTCCAATTTTGCCTTCTAAGGCAAGTCACTATCGGGTTTTGAGTTTGAGAGCTTTTCCAATCAAACCAATCACACACACACACACCTCACATACATCATATAGAAGTGATCCAAACACTCACATAACATCTGGAACACAGATTTCACAAAATCACCAGTCAATTGCTCAAGTTCTTGACAGATTTGCAGTTGGGGTACCATCTCAAGTTCCAGATCATTTCAATCCACTCCAAGCATCCAGACACACTCCATGGCACCTAGGGAAGCTATCCACATCATTGGAACCTAGCTGTAACACCTCCAGCACAATACACGATCACCAGCTGCAAGAGGTCCAAACTTGAGTTGTGAAACATTAATCCAAGATCACAATTTGTTTTCCACATGTTAAACAATTTTTGATCATTTTAATTGAATTTTTATTCAATTAAAATGCATTTTGGAAACAAATTAGGGTTTTGATTAATTCAACCTTCATCAAACATTTTAAAAACACTTTTGGGCCTCTAATAGGGTGTAAGACCCAACCCCCTTGTACATAAAAACTTTGTGGGCCTCATTCATTGTATAAGTCCCTCTGTACATTTTCAAATAAACGGCGCGATCGTCGCCCTTTTTTAAAATCAATTGGGACTCTCCTCGAGCAATAAGACCCATTCAAAACTTTTGGGCCTCTAATAAAGTGTAAGACCCAATCCCCTTTTAACCAAAACAAATTTTGGGCCTCAGATATTGTATAAGTCCCTTTGCGTTAAAAGAAAATCTCGGTGCGATCGCCATTTCAAACGAAAAATCATCTGGGCCTACCCTCGTGTTATAAGCCCCACTCTTTTTCTTTAAAACTTTTGGGCCTCTTGAGAGAGTGTAAGACCCATCCCTTTGTACAGAAAACCTTTCCCGGGCCTCAGTCACTTGTATAAGTCCCTCTGTACAAATACAAAACGACAGTGCGATCACTGATAAAACCCTGGACCTCTCCTTGAGCTGCAAGCCCCAACCTTTCTTTTCAAATCACTTTCTCCTTTGATTTTGAAATATATTGTTGTTTTCAATCTTTCTTTGTTGAACAACTAACCAAACAACATGGAAGCTCTACAACCGAGTAACTGTTTACTTGCTTTCATTTACTGCTTTCATATGTATATAACTGTATTGTGGGGCTGGTCACTGTAAGTCTCCTTTCATAAACTCATATCAACTGTGTAATAATAGTATAGATATTTAGAGTTTCCCCGACAACTACGTCTAGAACTAAGTAAAGCCGTATCGATTACTTTTAGAAATAGACAAGCTAGATCCCCAATAGGAGCACCAGATACAGTCTTCTCTTTGACTGTCCTCCCTAGGATATGTCAAAGAAATTCTATTCCCCAGAGATGAATTATTCTCAGTGAAGCTTCTCTTGAAATTCTTCAAACCTTAGAACTGTTCACTAAATGAATTATTCTCGGTGAAACTTTTCTTGAACTTTTCTTTGGTTTGGACCCGCAGGCTTCTTAAAAGAATCAGCCTTCTCTTGGGTGTTGTACAAGGACCCACAGGCTTCCTAAAAGCATCCCCTCCTCCTCTTGGGCTTAGTACAAGGACCCTTCGGCTTCTTAGAAGTATTCACAACTTCCTCTTAGGCTTCGTATAAATGATTTCTTCCTCCGGGAATGATAGCCTCCTCTTGGGCTTCGTACAAATTGTCCCTCGGCTTCTCGAAAGTTTCCAGCCTCCTCTTGGGCTTCGTAGAAATTGTCCCGACGACCTCCTAGAGGTATAGGAACAGAGATTAGTCATCTTAATATAACAGTCTTTCAAAGAGGCTAGACCCTACTACTGTTTCTCAAAGCAAAGTACGAGAGATAAAACTATAGACTTGGATAGTCTAATTTCCTTGAGTCTCAAAGACATTCTCAAGCTCCCTTTCAGAAATAGGAAGAAAACCAGCAGACTCGGACAGTCTCAATACCCTTTGGACTCCCCGTTTCCTTAAAGAACAGGAAATAAACCCGATCCTTTGATCAAGTTCATGAGTACAACATTACTCATATAAGAACTGATTTTCTCTTTGAAACCAACATATTGGTCACTCAACTGAAATAGGAACCTTTTAGCCTCCATCTCGGGCTTCGTACGAGATACCAAAAACACTCTCTTGTTGAGTATAAAAGACTTTCTTGTTGAGTCACCAAACTTTTCGCCTCCATCTCGGGCTTTATACGAGATACAAAAAGACTCTCTTGTTGAGTCAAACTTCTACAGCCTCCATCTCGAGCTTTATACGAGATACAAAAAGGCACTCTTATTGAGCCAAACAACTTTTAGCCTACATCTCGGGCTTCGTACGAGATACCATAAAAGACTCTCTTGTTGAGTCACAACCTTTTTACCCTCTCTCTCGGGCTTCGTACGAGACACACAAAATCACCCTCTTGTTGGGCCAATAGCCTCCTCTTAGGCTTTGTATAAGAAAACTCCGGTTGAGACAATCAACCTTTTAGCATCAAAGTTGTGCCTTTTTCACAGTATGCAAACATCAACAACTCCTTTCCCTTCATCTAATCGCTATAAGCGACAAGCCTCTGGATCATCTACATCCATGCCACTGTCCCTCTTTTAGCATGAGAAATTCCTAAGGAAAGATATCATTGCTCTACACTAAGTTAAAGTCTTCTCCTCTAGGTCGGAAAGCCCCTATAAAGGAAATTATGGCATTGCCGGATTCACATATCCCGGTTAAAGTAACTCTCCTTTATAACCAGTCACCCCAACAGTTGTGACAGACAAACCCCTCTTTAGAGATGACAAATTCTCTCTAAAGCCAACACCTTTTAGCTTCACATCTTGGGCTTTGAACAAGATATAAATCACTTTTAGCTTCACATATTAGGCTTTGAACAAGACACCAAAACGCTTTTTCCTCCCATAGAATAAGAGGAACTACGATCGCTCTGATTTCCCTGTTTCGGTAAACGGGAATACGTAGGCATAAGATTGAAAGAAAAATCTTAGCGAGCACACTAAACAAAAACCCAAAACCCCATACTTTCATATACCAATCGAAAACATCCGTCCTAAACATCTTAATCGATAGCCTAAACACCCCTTTTTAACAAAATAAACCTAGGAGAAACCCACACTTTGGACAGCATTTGTAAACCAACAGTCTTGACTGTTTAACCTCAGTATGTAAGCAGGGTTAGTTGGAGACATCTATTTCCCTTCCTTCATCAGCTTCAATAGGATAGAAAATGAATGGAACTGTAGTACTAGAGTGATCATGCTTCGCAACCACATCCAAAATCACTCGCTACAGAAAAATGGCGACTCTGCTGGGGAGTATTTGGTCGACGTTCTCTTCTCGTCTCCTAGGCGGAAACCTTAAAAAAAGGGCCCTTCTTTCTTTTTCTTCGGAAATTTCACTGAGATAGGATTTTTGTTGACTTCACTAGGATCCTAGGTCAAAACCTTTAAATTGGAAAGAAACCGCAGAATGGCGATTCCGCCAGGGAGCCATTTTCTGTCAGGAACATAGGATTCGTAGCTTTTAAAAGTCTAGGACATTAGGACAAATATATATACTGCTTTTCCTAATTGATATATGTGTTTATTTTTCTGCTAATGGGAATGCGTGTGATGCCGCATGTGGAAAGATTGAGTATACACCTAGGAACAACCCTTTAGTGGCACAGAGGCTATCGAAAATAGTTGTCATGCGATGCCACCCTCTTCTGAGGACTCTTCAAAAAACACCACCTAGCACGGTTCCCGGCCCGCTGGTGTTTTCTTGACAAGAGTTGATGATGATGAGAGACAGGTACAAAAATCACTAGTAAACCTTTGGGATGGGTAGAGCCTTGACTCCATGACAACGACCCTTTGACCCCATGTTTTTTCTATGTTTTTGTGTGCTGCATTCATGCATTCATTTTAAAAACATTAAAACAAAAAGAAAAATTTCTCTTCTAGTCTCTCTTTTTCAAACTAAACTAAGACTGTGATTGCAAATATCAGAGAAAAAGATTGCGCTAATGGATTTCGGTAGAAGGAGAACTCATAAGTACACCTTCAATGTTCCAAAACTAGAGGATTTGAGAGGTTTGACGAGAATGATCACCAACCATGAGGCTTTTAGAGCCAAGTACGGAGGTTTACTATCTCTGTTAAGGGTCCAGGTGATTGAGGGAATCCTAATATCACTCATCCAGTTTTACGATCCGGTTTATCACTGTTTCACGTTCCTGGATTATTAACTAGCACCAATGCTGAAGGAATATTCTCATCTGATTGATTTACATATCACTGATCGAGCTCCATTTTCTGGACTGGAAGAAATTCCAAAGGATCAGACCATTGCAAGACCAATTCATTTGGACGAGTCTGAGGTCAGGGCTTACATGACCACTAAGGGTGGCATACAAGGTTTGCCAGCCCAATTCTTGACAAAGAAAGCCCTGTACTTTTCCAGTATAGGAAACGTGACTGCTTTTGAAAGCATCTTTGTTTTACTCACCTACGGGTTATTTCTGTTGCCCAACATTAATAACTTCGTCGATATCAACTCCATTAAGGTTTTTCTCATTGGAAACCCTGTGCCGACCTTGCTCGCTGATGCGTATCATTCTGTACACTTAGGGAATCTGTACAACAGAGGGGAGATCACATGTTGTGTACCTCTGTTATACAAATGGTTTATCTCCCATTTGCCTAAGTCTGTTGCTTTTTGGGATCACAAGAGTGCCTTACGTTGGTCGCAGAAAATCATGTCTCTCACCAACTCTAACATAGATTGGTGTAATAGGATTTATGAAGGGATCGGGATCATTGACCGTTGTGGAAAATTCCCCAATGTACCCCTCATAGGAACTAAGGGAGGAATCAATTACCATCCAGTTCTCGTTCGTCGTCAATTCGGATACCCGATGAGGCATGTCTCGCAGAATGCTCATCTGAAAGGTCTTTTCTTCAAGGAAGGATAAAATGATAGAGCACTAAAGACAGAAATAGTGCATGCTCGGAAACATGTTCATAAGAAAGGACGGGAGTCTCTAGGAAAACCGGACTGTGTCTCGGTGGAGCCTTATCTCCACTGGGTACAAACTAGAGCTCTCAAGCTAAAGATGCCTTATCCTCATCACGGAGTTCTTCCACCAAGGGAATCTGTCATGTACTTCATGACTGAAACGGAAAAACTTCAGGTTACTCTTAACAAAGTTCAACGGGAGAGGAGGTCTTGGAAGAACAAATACCGAATTCTCAATGTGGAGTTTATCAAAATACAGCAACTACTGAACGATAAGGATGCTCTAATTGAGATTTTGGAGCAGCATGCTGTAGAAAATCAAGATGACCAAAGGAATTTACTCACTCCTTTCACCTGGCAAAGGAATGACAACCCGACAACGGCCCAAGAGCCCCGGTCCAAGAAGAGGAAAGTACCAGAATCAGCACCCGAGTTCTCCTCAGAGAGGACTCGGGACCCATTAGCTTAGGTTTCTGTTTCCGCACTTTGTAATTCACTATATTTTCATTTCCGCAATCCTTTGAATTTAATAAAACGGGGTTTCCCCAATTTTTGATATTTGCAATCTAATTGTCGAAGTTTATTTTGATTAAACCAAAAAAATAATTAATATAATCATTGCTTTCATCATTCTCACATCACGTATTCATCTTACCTACGAATCTCACGTTTGTGTCTCGGTTCTAGAGTCAAACTGTCTCATTCATACAATACTCGGGCCAATCGTCAGAAAAAGATGGAGGATCTTGAGGAAGAGAACAGAGAGTTGAAAGAAGAGATCGGCGCTCTAAGGGAGGATATGAGAAAGCTTCGTAACGACATGCAAGCCATGGCAGAAGCTCAGCTACAAAGAACTGTGATCTCAGAGATAACCTCAACGCCCATAGTGGAGAAGTTTGATCCTAGGTATCAAATGCCGAAAGATCGTCCATGGGGCATGCCTGTTAACTATATCCCAGAAGGATATGTTCCGCCGATCACTGGAGAGCCAGAAACTTCAGCGGAAGCCGCTGGGCCTGAAGGTTACAAACTTCGAGAAAGCGAAGATGCCAGGGGCATACTGAAGACTCCTGAAGGTTACAAACTTCTGGAAGCGCCAAGATTCACTGCCGTAGTAACAGTACCACCCCCTGTGGTGCACACTGCCCCGGAAGGGCAGATTCCACAGATACCTTCGGGTAAAAAGGAAACTATGTTTGATAGAATGGATGAATTCCAGGAACAGTTCCAAGAAATAAAGAAGGAACTGCAAGCCATTCGCAGTCAGGATTTATTCGGAAAGGACGCCGCAGACCTTTGTCTGGTCCCTAATGTGAAAGTCCTGCACAAGTTCTAAGTGCCTGACTTTGAAAAATACAAGGGTAACTCTTGCCCTCAGAGCCACCTGGTGATGTACGCTCGGCAAATGTCGGCTCAGACAGAGAATCATGATCTACTGATTCACTACTTTCAGGATAGTTTAACCGGTGCTGCTTTAAAATGGTACATGGGTTTAAACCGTGCTACGATTAGCACATTCAGAGATCTTGGTACTGCCTTCGTCCAACAATACAAATACAATCTAGACATGGCACCCGACAGAGATCAACTCAGATCGATGTCACAAAGGGACAAGGAAACCTTTAAGGAGTACGCTCAGAGATGGCGTGAAATTACGCTCAAATTTGTCCACCTCTTGAGGAAAAAGAGAAGACAAAGATCTTCTTAAAGACCTTGAGCTCATTTTACTACGACAGAATGGTTGCCAGTGCGCCCAGTAATTTCACCGAGATGGTGGGCATGGGGGTTCGTCTTGAGGAAGCCGTCCGAGAAGGACGTTTGGTAAAAGACGCTGGATCATTAAGTAGTACAAAACGATATGGTAGTGCTCTCCCTAAGAAAAAAGAGCAAGATATTGGGAATATCTCTCTCGGAAAGCAAAGGCAACGTTATCAACCAGTAGCAGCTGTTACTCCTGCTATTAACCCCGCGCCTGTTCCTACGTATCATCCTCAGGTTGCGCAGAGCCAACCTAATCAGCAACAAAGGACACAACAGCCTCTTCAGCAGGCTCATCCTCAATACAATAACAACCGTGCAACGTGGCCACAAGGATTTGATCCTATAGCCATATCATACGCAGAACTATTTCCGTTACTACTGGCCAAGGGGCACATCCAGACTAAGTCCCCTCTTACAGTACCGGAAAATCCGCTTTTTTGGTTTAGGGTGGATCAGACATGCCCTTATCATCAAGGAGGACCAGGGCATAACATAGAGAATTGCCTTAATTTCAAATCCGACGTGCAAAAGCTTGTTAGGAGCGGGCTCTTATCTTTCAAAGATACGAATCCCAATGTTCTAACGAACCCACTGCCTCAACATGAGAAAGCTGCAGTCAACCTGATAGAAGGAGAATCTAACAATGTCTATCAAATTCACGATGTACTCTTGTTAAGGACCAATCTGGTCAAGATGCATTGTAGACAGAGTGGATATGGCCATGTGCCACCTCATAATTATCATCAATGTGATGTCTGCTCTAAAAGTAATCGAGGATGTTCTGTGGTGCCATCAGCTCTACAGGAACAAATGGATCTTGGATGGATCCAAGAGCACCGAGTTCGTGGAGTTAACATTGTCTATTCGAATTCCAACATCATTCAAAACCACGACATTCGTGCAATGAATGTCAACTTGGTGGCAATGCACTAAAGGCAAAGCCAGTATCATAATCTGCCGCAGTACGATTACAGTTCTTGTCTGACTTGCTCGGTAAACAAACAGGGATGCTCTTTCATACAGGAGGTCCTCCAGTGTCAGATGGATCTTGGATGGATCCAAGACTACCATGAAAGGAATCCCTATCAGATTAACATGGTTTAGATCCAAGAATACCAACCTGGTAGAGTTACATACTGAGCAGGTCCGACTCAGATTCTTGATATCACATAATTATCACAGCTGTAAAGCGGGTTGCGAAAACGATCAAGGTTATGCCCTTGTCCAGGAGGCACTTCAGCACTTGTTTAATTACTGGTGGATGCCAATCTATATGGATGAAGATACTCAGCAAATTAGTATCAATAACAGGAACCCTGCTCGGCGTCAAAGTCAGGATGTCCGATCTGTGGAAGCTAACCTAGTGAGGTTACATTGTATTCAAAGCAGGCGTGGCCAGGTTGTAGCGAGCGATTATGGACGCAGTTCTTAAGCGCT
Organism: Lathyrus tuberosus; assembly: GCA_022829125.1. Classification (NCBI taxonomy): domain Eukaryota; kingdom Viridiplantae; phylum Streptophyta; class Magnoliopsida; order Fabales; family Fabaceae; genus Lathyrus; species Lathyrus tuberosus. Next base: position 8,460,918 of record JALAZF010000254.1, read on the forward strand.
AGTCGCTCTCTGCGGTTTGAGCTTTGACTACAGGTCGATTCATTTTTTATCCTATTGTGAGCTGAATAAGGAAGGGAAATAGATGTCTCCAATTAACCCTGCTTGCATACTGAGTTTAAACAGCGGTCTGTTAGGTTACGGATGCTATCAATGTGGGGGGCCTTTGTACTGGTTATTTGTATTTTCGCCAATACTGTTTTCTTTCTTTTTATCTAGGCAGAAGGTTTCTGGCGGGGAACAAGGATTAGGATGTTAGGACTGATGCTTTTGAATTACTGCTTTTAATTGATGGAGATATGGGATTTGGGTTTTGGTGTCTTGTTCAAAGCCCAAGACGTGAAGCGAATGGTGGTTTGTATCTTGTTCAAAGCCCAAGATGTGAAGCTGAAAGCTCTATTTGTGTCTTGTTCAAAGCCCAAGACGTGAAGCTGAAAGACCTCGACTTTAGAGAGAATTTGTCATCTCTAAAGAGGGGGAAGGAGAATTACTTTAACTGGGATACGCGGATCCGAGCAATGCCATAATTTCCGAAGAAAGGGTTTTAACCTGAAGGAGAAGACTTTAACTCAGTGTAGAGCAATGCCATCTTTCCTTAGGAATTTCTCATGCTAAAAGAGGGACAGTGGCATGGATATAGATGATCCAGAGGCTTGCCGCTTACAGCGATTAGATGAAGGGAAAGGAGTTGTTGATGTTTGTATACTGTGAACGAGGCACAACTTTGATGCTAAAAGGTTAATTGGATTAACCAGTGGTTTTCTTATACAAAGCCTAAGAGGAGGCTAATTTCCGCTAGGAAAATCATTATACAAAGCCTAAGAGGAGGCTATTTTGTGTCTCGTACAAAGCCCGAGAGAGAGGCTAAAAGTTTGACTAAACAAGAGAGTTTTTGATACTCAACAAGAGAGTGTTTTTGTATCTCGTACGAAGCCCGAGATGGAGGCTAAAGTTTTTGACCCGACGATAGAGTCATTGTGTCTCGTACGAAGCCCGAGATAGAGGCTATTGTTTGTTTGACTCTACGAGGGAGTCTTTGTGTCTCGTACGAAGCCCGAGATAGAGGCTAAAAGTTTGACTCAACAAGAGAGTCTTTGATACTCAATAAGAGAGTGTTTTTGTATCTCATACGAAGCCCGAGATGGAGGCTAAAGGTTTGTTTCAGTTGAGTGACAGATCCAATATACTGATTTTAAAAGAGAAAATCAGTTCTTATATGAGCAACACTGTACTCAGGGATTTGATTTGAGGATCAGGGATATTTCCTTCTCTTTGAGGAAACGGGAAATCCAAAGGGTATTGAGACTGTCCGAGTCTGCGGGTTTCCTTCCTATTTAACGAAGGGGTCACTTGAGAATGTCTTTGAGACTCAAGGAAGTTAGACTGTCCAAGTCTAGAGTTTTTTTCTTTTGTACTATGCTTTGAGAAACAGTAGTAGACTCTATGAAAGGACTGTTCTATGAGGATGACTAGGTTATGTTCCTATACCTCTAGGAGGTCGTCGGGACAATTTGTATGAAGCCCAAGAGGAGGCTGGAAACTTTTAAGAAGCCTACGGGTCCTTGTACGAAGCCCAAGAGGAGGCTATCATTCCCGGAGGAAGAGATCATTATATAAAGCCTAAGAGGAGGCTGTGAATACTTCTAAGAAGCCGTAGTGTCCTTGAATAATGCCCAAGAGGAGGCCGATGCTTTTAAGAAGCCCATGGGTCTATCATCTCCTTTCCATTAGGAGAGATAACTCTTTTAGAGATAAAAACCACTGGTAAACGTGCGAGGTTTACTATCCATCGATTTTTAGCTTTTAAAGAGGGTTCCTTAGTTAAGGTCCAAGATTATGACCGTAGTGGGTACCCAAACCCCGATACATTCAAGGCAAGCTATCCACAAGGAATAGATCAAGTCAGGAAAGTTCGAGAATTTGGAAGAAACTCAAAGATGCCATTCACGGAGAATACATTCATCTTTGGGAGTAGAGTTTCTTGACAGTTCCTAATGAGGACAGCCGAAGAGAAGACTGTATCTGGTGCTCCTATTGGGGATCTAGGCGTCTATTTCTACGAATAAATGAAACGGTGTCACCTAGTTCTAGACGTAGTTGCCGGGGAAACTCGAAATATCTATACTATTATTACACAGTAGATATGAGTTTATGAAAGGAGACTTACAGTGAGCAGCCCCACAATACAGTTTATAATATGAAAGCAGTAAATGAAAGTGATAACCACTTACTCGGTTGTAGTGCTTCCATGCTGTTTAGTTAGTTGTTCAAGAAAGAAACATTGAAAACAACAGTATATTCAAAATCAAAGGAGAAAGTGTTTTGAAAAAGAAAGATTTGGGGCTTACAGCTCAAGGAGAGGCCCAGGGTTTTATCAGTGAGCACACTGTTTGACTTTGTACAGCGGGACTTATACAAGTGACTGGGGCCCTAAAACGTTATCTGTACAAAGGGATGGGTCTTACACTCTCTCAAGAGGCCCAAAAAGGTTTAAAGAAAAGGGAGGGGCTTATAACAAGAGGGTAGGCCCAAATGATTTTTCGTTTAAAAATGGCGATCGCGCCGAGGTTTTCTTTTAACGCAGAGGGACTTATACAATAAGTGAGGCCCAAAATGTTTGGTTAAAAGGGGGATTGGGTCTTACACTCTAATAGAGGCCCAAAGTGTTTTGAATGGGTCTTATAGCTCAAGGAGAGGCCCAGATGATTTTTTTATTTTTAAACGGGCGTCGATCGCGCCGTTTACTTGTACAGAGGGACTTATACAATGAGTGAGGCCCAAAAAGTTTTTGTACAAGGGGGGATGGGTCTTACACTCTTTCAAGAGGCCCAAAAAAGTTTTGAAAATGATTTATGAGGGTTGAATTAATCCAAAACCCTAATTTGTTTTCAAAATGTATTTAATTGAATAAAAATTCAATTAAAATGATAAAAAATTGTTTAACACATGGAAAACAAATTGTGATCTTGGATTAATGCTTCAAAAATTAAGTATTGACCTACAAAATAATTAGAAAGCATTAAAAGTTGCAAAATCAATGTAGAAAAAATATTTAAAATGTCAAAAACAATTAAAATATTAATTCTTTGCAAAAATATCAATTATATGAAATAAATAATATTTTTGGGATTTTTTGTGAAAATAAAATATTTTAACATTTTTGTGAATTATTAAAAAAAGAATCAACTCAAAATCATTAAAACTCAGAGAGAAATTAATTTTTGAATCAATTAAACAAAATCACAAAATTCAAATATTTGAATTTCTAAAAATGGCGCCAAGAACAAGCTGAAGAACACGCGCGTGTTCTTGGTTTCTCAGATTTGCATTTTCTATCCAATCTCCATGAATACATAATCATATCATGCAATCCACATATCATTATGCTTGCCTCAACCTCACGATCATGTCTATGTACTTTAATTTCATTTAAATTAAACATACAACAAGAAATCACGAAGAGACCTCAAGAAACCTAATTTCTGCATGAAGGCTAGGATTTTTGATACACGATTCAAACAATGCAATTAATTGAGGGAAAACATTCCATGCATGATTATGAACATATGGCCAAATTATTGTGCGAGGAAATATGCATAGATTGAGAGATGACCAAGTATGTGCTTACCTCCAAGTCGTGACAGCAAGTTCAAAGTGATTTTTGATTTGGAGGTGTTACAGATGAGTGGTGATGATCTGAACAGCTTCCCTACACCCTATGGATTGTGTTTGGATGGTTAGACTTGATTGAAATTGGCTGGATCATTTTGTGGTACCTCAGCTGCACTTTGGTTAAAACCTTGAGCAACCAGCTGGTGATTTTGTGAAATTGATGTTTCAGAAGTAATCTAAGTGTTTGATCAGCTCATATGTGATGTATGTGAGGTGTGTGAGTGATTGATTTGATTGGAATTGCTCTCAAACTCAAAACTCAATAGTGACTTGCCTTAGAAGGCAAAATTGGAGTGAAAGAAGAGATTTTGAGGAAAGCATCTGTTAGATGGCTTTGGTGTACTTAAACTGACCACAATTGAGCTCTATTTATAGTAGAGCAAGTTTGTTTTGCAAGGAATAGTGCATGGCAGCTGGTAAGTAGGTTTGGCCAATGTTGGCAAATGAAAATCCAAGTCTCCTCTAGCCATTGACTAGAGGTTAGGGCACAGAGCTTTGGTTCCCTTGGTCTTTGATACGTCTTGACTTATTTCAGATGAGAATGGCTCAGTCCATGCCACCTTGATGGTTTCATTGAATGCCTCATTCCAAATTTGAAGTCTTGTCCCTATTTTGGCCATTCTAGGTTCAACATGTTATTTCTTGTTCCATGGACTTTGGAGGCTTGGCTCAGTGATTGTCCCCTTTAGATTCAATCCTCTGAGGTGTCCAAGTGGATAGGAGCAATTGAATTTGGCTGATTTTGGCAAATCGACCAAAGTTGCAAATTCTGCCTTGCCTTGACAGAATTCAGCAAGGCAACTTGGCAATGTTGTATCTCATGGTGTAGGTTGAATTTGGCAATGTTCTTGGCCATTTTGGAAAGCTCTTACATGATACAACAACTGTTTGAACAAGTTTGGTTTTGATCTCTTTTGATTCCAAGTGAAAAACCCCCCTACATTTGGCAAAAAGTGAGGCAGAATCTGACTTAGTGAAAATTTCACTAAGTGTTGGAAAAAGTGACATTTTCACTTTTCAGCCACTTTGATCACTCCATAACTCAAAATCCTTAATGAATTGGAATGACTTGTAGTTGAAGTTTTTGTAGGTGATAAAGAGGGCTACAAATCCATCTTTAGATGAGAAAAAATGGCCTTGTGGTTTAGGAGTTATGGTCCTCCAAAGTTGGTACCTTTGCCACTTTATTTTTAACTTAGAAAAATTTCTAAGTTTTATGGTTACCCCTTTTACAAGTTATCTCACTTTTCTTGATTTTTCTTGATGAATGATGATTCAAATCATACATTAACATCATTTTAGGGTTAAAAATCCATTTTGGTGAAAAATCTCAAAAAGTCAAAGTTGACTTTTGTGCACAGTTGACTTTTTATCAGATGAATTCCAAACTGTGCAATTCTTCAGGAAATCATGTCCTTGACCTAAATCAAACTTGATGGACATGTTCCATGGGTGTCATAGGGTATATTCAATCATGTATTAGGGTTTGGGAGCATGTCTTGGTCAAAAGTCAAAGTTACAGTTGACTTTTCTCTTAAAACCCTAATTGTGGTGCAGATGAAATTGAGACTTGTTGCTCAAGCTTCTTGGATCAATCCATTGTTCCAAATGGATCAATATGGTATATTAGAGACCCTCAAATCATGTCTTGAGGTCTTGGCTCATGGTTTGTCCCAAAAGTCAACTTAGGGGTGAATTAGGTCAAGAAACCCTAATTCCTGATTTTTGATGAATGCATCCCCTGAGGCAAAATTGACTTGATGCATGGGTTCATGAGGTTCCATGAAGTATATTAGGTCATGTTTTGGATCATTGCCTTGTGCCCAGATGAAAATTTCCATCTGGAGGCCCTGGTCGACCAAAACCCTAATTTGGTGACACTATCGATCTTGAGACTTGATCCACCTAGAAGGGAGCAGCCTTGTGCTTAATCCTTGAAGTGGGAGTCCTTTTTGATCCATTGTGGATATTTAAGAGATTATACAAGTTGAAGATCATGTCATTTCTTGATTGATCCTTTGTCTAAGCACTCAGAGAGGGCTTGAAACCCTAATTTTGATTGTACTGGATGCTCACCCATCTTTGGGGAGACTGATGAAGCATGATGGTTCATCCATATTGTGATGATGATTTTCACAATGATGGGAAATCAAAGTGGTCAAAATTTGGGGTATTACAGATGCCCCTATTTAATCTTCTTGGACCCGAAGGTGTGAATGACGAAGGGATTCGGGCATTCGGGGTGCAAGAGGATTAAATATCGGAATACCCGAAATTTTGATGGTGGTTATGAATGGTAGCTTACGCATTCATCTTCTTTAGCTAAGCAATGATGCTTAGAAAAGGTAAACTTCCCCTCGATTCTGGTCTCCTACCAAGAACTGGTCTCAGTCTCTTTTGAAATAAACTTCCCCTCGATCCTGGTTTCCTACCAAGGAACTGGTCTCAGTTGTGGAAACAAACTTCCCCTCGATCCTGGTTTCCTACCAAGGAACTGGTCTTAGTTTCTGATTTAAACTTCCCCTCGATCCTGGTTTCCTACCAAGGAACTGGTCTTAGTTTCTTTTGTCAATAAACTTTACTGACAAGGGACGCTATTCGTAGCGGTTTTCCTTCAAACTTCTCGCCGAATTTTCCTGGGGAGATGCCATTTGAGTGGAAAAAGTTTTGATGTCAGACTTGCTGGGGAACCCATTCGTCTGAGTTGTAGAGGTACACAAACTTCTCTGTTTTGGAGACGCCATTTGTCGATTCTACTGGGGAAAGCGAGTCTCTTGAGAGACTGTTTTCGTTTGGGGTTACATCATACTTTTCTCGGGATCTTCCCGGAGAAATGCCATATGATGGGATCCAATTTTGAGGTGCCAATGACCTTCTCATCAGTGGTTTTTCGGAGCAAAACTGGCGTGCTGCCGAATCTCTGATCACGACGCTTTCTCTGTGGATTTTCCTTAATCCGGGAAACCAAGGATATCATCTTCAATGGCGAAGAGTGATGCTTATTGAAAGTTTTCTCTGGCTTTTTAGAGGTTCAAGTTATCAAAGGGGTCAAGGACCAACTTCTTTCTAGAATTAAACTGGAAGCGAGGTTGTTCAGACACAGTATTTCCTGACGAGGCAAGAACTGACAACTCGATTGAGAGGACTTCTACCACTAGGGGACAGGACCGACTAGAGTGATAGTGATGCAATATGGAATGTGAATGCAAATAAAAAATGCATGATGTATGTATGTATGTGCTGACAAAACAGACGCAACATACAGACTAAGAGATGAACACAATTGGATACTCGGCCATCGCGGGGCGAAGAAGTATCGTTGATTCAAAATAGCAATTCCACCTTGCTTAGGAGAGATAGTCCCGTTGGGAGCTATGTTGATCGGGCTTAGGAGATGAGAACTCGGCCGAGGATGTCAGACGAAACAAGGTCTCTGACACAGTTGATCCCTTCATTCAGGCGAACTGGTTTAGAAGGAGTACTTTGATTCTGCACTTTGAAGTTCGCTTACTTCTGGAGAAGCGATCGATGTTCTTCTGATGTTCAACAGTCAAAAGAAATGCCATCTTTAATTTAAAAGCAGAAAAAGTTTAACAAGTAAATTTATTTTTGTTTTATTTCAAGAATCGCTGATTAAGTTTAAACAACGTCGTTCTGTAAATCTAAAACAAGTAAAGAATTACAAACAAAAGCACAAGGGCTCAAATTTTATTGATAAGATGGAGATCAGCCAAACGCGTGATTCCAAAGAGTATATACAAAGTTAGAAAATGGTAATTTACAGGGAAAAGGGCTACGTTGAAACATAACGACCACTATCCTTCTACCAACTTTGAGTTCGGGACATCCTGAGCTTCCGTCGAAGATGACCTTTGACTGGAGATTTCCTCTGATAGATGATGCTGTAACTGGTGCTGAGGGACTTGCCTCTGTTGAACATAGTTACTTGCCATTATCCCTAATTTTTGCCTGAATTGTACTATGAGATTTCCAATCCATCGGGATGATTTTTTTTCATGTCTCTAACTTTTGCCTGGACCGCCCTTTCGGGTTTTCAATCCACCAAGACGTTTTTTTTAGTTTTAGGCGAAGTATTTCTTGACTACATCAACATTCGTGGGGTAGGCAAATTCCTCTCCGTCCATGGTTGCAAGTCTCAAGGCGCCGCCTGAGAAAGCTTTCGTGACCACATATGGGCCATCATAATTTGGGGTCCATTTGCCCCGAGAATCAGTGAGAAATGATTGTATCTTCTTGAGCACAGGTCTCCTTTTCTGAAAATACGAGGTCGGACCTTTTTGTCGAACGCCCTTTTCATTCTCTGTTGATATAACTGACCGTGGCATAGTGCCGTGATTCTCTTTTCTTCGATCAGGTTCAGTTCGTCGTGTCGACTTTGACACCATTCAACTTCGGTGAGCTGAGCTTCCATCAATACCCGGATTGATGGGATCTCTACTTCTATGGGGAGCACTGCCTCCATGCCATACACTAGAGAGAAAGGGGTAGCCCCTGTTGAAGTGCGGACAGATGTACGATAACCGTGAAGAGCAAAGGGTAGCATTTCGTGCCAATCTTTATAGGTTACAACCATCTTTTGAACGATCTTCTTGATGTTCTTGTTAACCGCCTCTACCGCTCCGTTCATCTTGGGTCGGTAGGGAGATGAGTTATGGTGTTCGATCTTGAACTCTGCACACAACTTTTTCATCATCTTATTGTTCAAGTTAGATCCATTATCAGTAATGATCTCGCTTGGAACACCATAACGGCAGATGATATTGTTTTTGATAAATCGGACCACCACTTGTCGGGTTACATTGGCGAATGACGCTGCTTCGACCCACTCGGTGAAATAATCAATGGCTACCAGGATGAACCGATGTCCGTTTGAAGCCTTGGGCTCAATCATACCAATCATGTCGATTCCCCATATGGAAAAAGGACACGGGGAAGAAAGAATTTTGAGATGTGATGGCGGTACATGAATTTTGTCGGAGTATATCTGACACTTGTGACACCTCCTCATGTACTTGTAGCAGTCGGATTCCATGGTCAACCAATAATACCAGGCCCTGAGAATTTTTCTCGCCATTGTGTGTCCGTTGGCATGAGTGCCAAAGGATCCTTCATGAATTTCTTTCATGAGCATGTCTACTTCTGGTCTGTCGACACATCGGAGCAAGACCATGTCAAAATTTCTCTTATAAAGAGTGTCACCGCTCAGGAAGAAGTTTCCAGCCAATCTTCTGAGGGTTTTCCTGTCTTTTCTGAGTGCCCCAGATGGGTACTCTTGTTTCTGAAGGAAGCATTTGATATCGTGATACCAAGGTCTGTTGTCTATGACTACTTCAATCGCGAAGATGTAAGCGGGCCGTTCAACGCGCATGATGTCGATCTTAGGTATGTCATTCCATCGACCTACACTAATCATGGAAGAGAGAGTGGCTAAGGCGTCAGCCATGTGATTCTCCTCACGAGGGATATGATGAAACTCAACTCTGTTGAAGAAAGGTAGCAACCTTCTTGCGTAGTCTTTGTAAGGAATCAGTCCTGATTGGTATGTGTTCCAATCTCCTTTTATCTGATTGATAGCCAAGGCTGAGTCGCCGTATACGTCCAAGGTTTTGATCCTTAAATCAATCGCTTCTTCGAGACCCATGATACATGCTTCGTATTCGGCCTCGTTGTTCGTACATTTAAACGTAAGTCTGGCAGTGAAAGGAATGTGGGAACCCTGAGGGGTAACAATGATTGCCCCAATTCCGTTTCCAAAATGATTGACTGCTCCGTCAAAGATAAGTCCCCACTGGGAACCTGGTTATGGCCCTTCACTGGGTAGCGGTTCATCGCAATATTTCATCTTTAGATACAAGACATCTTCGTCTGGGAAGGCAAACTCGATTGATTCTTGATCGTCAATCGGTTGATGAGCCAAATGATCGGCTAAAATACTTCCTTTAACGGCTTTCTGAGCATGGTACTCTATGTCATATTCTGATAGTAACATCTGCCAATGGGCAATCCTTCCCGTGAGAGCAGGTTTTTCGAAAACGTACTTGATTGGATCCATTTCGGAGACCAACCAAGTAGTATGATGAATCATGTACTGGCGAAGACGTTTGGCTGCCCAAGCCAAAGCGCAACAAGTTTTCTCAAGCATTGTGTACCGAGTCTCGCAGTCGGTGAATTTCTTGCTTAGATAGTAAATGGCAGACTCTTTCCTTTTAGTTTCGTCTTGTTGGCCAAGTACACATCCCATTGAGTCCTCTAGGACTGTGAGGTAATTGATCAGTGGTCTTCCTTCCACTGGAGGTGATAGAATCGGAGGATTCAACAGATATTCCTTGATACTGTCGAAGGCGGTTTGGCAATCTTCTGACCAAACGCAATCCTGGTTCTTTTTGAGTAATTTGAAAATCGGCGCACATGTCGCGGTCATAAGGAATATGAATCTGGAGATGTAGTTCAAACGTCCCAGGAATCCTCTGACTTGTTTTTCAGTTTTCGGAGAAGGCATTTCTTGAATGGCCTTGACCTTGTCAGGATCAACTTCAATTCCTTTCTGGCTGACGATGAACCCTAGTAATTTCCCCGAACGGACACCGAAGGTGCACTTGTTAGGATTCAAGCGGAGCTTGAATTTTCTTAGACGTTCGAACAATTTTGACAGATGTTCAACGTGCTCATCCTCTGTTCTTGATTTTGCAATCAAATCATCGCCATATACCTCGATTTCTTTGTGTATCATGTCATGAAACAGAGTAGTCATGGCCCTTTGATAGGTTGCCCCGGCATTCTTCAAACCGAACGGCATTACCTTGTAACAAAAGGTACCCCATGGGGTAATGAACGAAGTTTTCTCCATGTCTTTCGGCGCCATTTTGATCTGATTATAGCCTGAGAATCCATCCATGAAGGAGAATACTTTGAACTTTGTTGTGCTGTCAACCAGCATGTCAATGTGTGGTAAAGGAAAGTCGTCCTTTGGACTTGCCTTGTTTAGATCTCTGTAATCAACACACATTCTGACCTTTCCATCCTTTTTAGGAACGGGTACGATGTTGGCTAACCATTGAGGATATTCAGATGTAGCGAGGAAACCCGCGTCGATCTGTTTCTGTACCTCCTCTTTGATTTTGATGGCCATGTCTGGGTGAGTCCGTCTCAACCTTTGCTTTACTGGCGGACATTCCGATCTTAGCGGTAAGTGATGTTCCACAATGCTGGTATCCAACCCTGGCATATCCTGATAGGACCAAGCGAATACATCTGGGAATTCTTTGAGCAGCTTTATCAAACTTTCTTTGACAGTTGGACTGAGCAGTGCTCCGATCCTGATTTCTTTTCTCTCTTTTTTTGAACCCAAGTTTACCGTTTCCAACGGCTCTTTGTGAGGTTCAATGGACCTTTCCTCTTGTCTGAGTAGTCGGGAGATCTCTTCTGGAATTTCGTTGTCATTTTCTTCTTCAGCCTCGAATACCGGGAACTCAAAGTTGGGAGAAGGCATCGGATCGTATGTTTCAACGGGGTATAAAATAAGCAATCTGCATGACGTGATGATTCGTGTTTAGAAGAGATAGAGAAAATGTAAGTGTGTGCAGTGTATTTATTTTACTGCTTGTTTTTATTTTTGAATTGTTTTTTTTTAGGATTACCATTTTCTGAAAAAGCAAAAAGAGAAAACAACAATTAATGCGGAAATTACAGAACAACGTTATTTTATTAATGAACAAGTCGAATCTTGAAACTACAGCCCTATAAAACAAAACTCTGTCGCTTTGGGCGAAGCGAAGAGGGAAATTTACAAAAAGCGAGCCCTATCAAAACATCCGTTTCACCTGGGCAGGGTGAAAGGTTAAAGACGGTAATTACTTTGACCGACGAACGACCTTCGGAACCTCGACAGCAACCCATTGGCAGCGAACTCCTCGGTGAATCACAAAGTCTGGCACCTTCCTTGATTTGTCTTCAGAAATGACGCTGATTTCTGGTGGAGTAGGATCATTGGAATCTGTCTCCCAAGCAGAATTGTCGTAGGAGGATTCCTCTGTTGCATTTTGCATAGCATTGGTGCTCTCAGCTGTATCTCCCCATCCAGTTGACTGGATATCTTCGAGCCTGATACGAGAGCTTTCGGGAGCAGTGTACTTGACCATAAAGTCGTATTTTCCACTCGGTTGTCCCAAAGTGTCCCAAACTTATTTGGAACTGGAGAAGTCATCCCTCTCGATGACGTTGACCTCAGGAAAAGCATAGTTGATGAATTCTAGTCCTGCAAATGTTGCGAATTCATCTTCATGTTGAGTAGTTTCCGAATGACCTGAGTGTTGATCCTATGACATGGCGGGGACACAGGTATTCTGTTCAATGATGCTCAGCTGAGTTTCATTACTCGGCTGACTTTCTTGCCCCAAGTTTCCTGGGTAAGGCTGCCACATTGGCAGACCATCCGTCGGGCCATAGTAATTGTGATCAAAGTTTTCTTTCATCAGAGTGTCTTCCTCTAATGAATTTGGCGGAGCACGGCATCCTTCTGGATCACAATCTCCGTAGATCATTTCGACATCTGATCTTGGTATAAATCTCGGACTTTCTGTAGGAAAGCAAAAAGGCATAGGCACCTCTTCCTGAGACATATAGCCGTCCTTGTTAAGGTAGGACTTCCATTCTTCATCTGTGTCAGAGGGATCTTCCTCATTGATAGCATGAACTGTCTGAGCACTGGGTGAAGAAAACCTCCACTGTGGAAGAAGTTTTGAAGGGGATGAAGACTTTCATCGTTGGCGGCTGTCTGAGTACAGGTCGCAGAAAAACCAAGACCCTTCTTTATTTTATTGTCAGTGGGAATGACAAGCTGTCCCCATCCTTTTGTATCGGTACTCTCGACCGCTTTGATAGCATCTTTGTATGAAGAAATTGAAGTTCCTTCTTCAGATTGATCGTTCTTGCTCACCGATAGTGCTTGGAATTGAGTTCCAATAACCTTCTCGGGTTCCACACAAGCAGATGATGATAGGTTACTCACAAGCAAGGCTTGTTCCCCACAAACCGTGACAAGTTGATCGTTCTTGACGAACTTTAGATTTTGGTGGAGGGTTGAAGTAACCGCTCCAGCCTGATGTATCCAAGGTCTTCCTAATAAACAACTGTATGTTGCCCGAATGTCCATGACCTGGAAAGTGATTTGGAAAGTGTGAGGACCAATAGTTATGGGAAGATCAACTTCGTCGATAACTATTTTTCTGGATCCGTCGAATGCTTTGACGACGACCTCGCTGACTCTCATCGGAGGGCCCTTAAATGATAATTGCGTCAAAGTGGACTTCGGCATAACATTCAGGGCTGACCCTGTGTCTACCAGTACATTGGCTAAAGCATCGCCCTGGCAGTTAACTGTAATGTTGAACGCCATGTTATGACGACGACCCTCTTCAGGTAATTCCTCATCACTAAATCCCAAATTGTTGCAGGAAGTGATGTTAGAGACAATGCTATCGAACTTTCCGATTGTTACATCCTGTTCCACAAAGGCTTGCTCCAAGACGTTCTGTAGAGCCTCTCTGTGTGCTTCTGAACTGAGTAACAGTGATAATACTGAGATCTTTGAAGGAGTCTGTAACAGTTGATCAACAATGTTATATTCACTCCTTTGGATGAGCTTTAGCATCTCATCTTTGTCTTTTGAAAAGTCGGGATTACCAGATTGAATGACTGGTGAATCAGGAATTTTTGCCCGAAGTTCCTTTTCTTTGTTGGACTCTCCAACCCCTCGGTTGAAGATTCGACCGCTCCGTGTTACACGACTGACGTCTGCAATATTCACGACGGAGGGTAATGGAATTTCCTTTCCATTCTCAATTGTTGTTTCACCGTATTTGTAAGGGATTGCCTTAGCTGATTCATACGGTAGTGGTCCCGGTAGATAGATGACTATGGGAACCTTCTGATTTTTCTGACCATCACAAGTAACCTTGATCCGTTCCCGGTTGGGAACTCTAGATTCGTCAAGTAGAGGGACGATGGCAAAAACATCCCTGATCTGGTAATGACCAGAGATTGTGACAACATCCTCAACTTGATCGGCAAGGTAGTTCGGCGACCAAATGATGGGTCCTGAACCTGGATATGGATGAATTTCTCCATGATCGACCTGACCCTGAAGAGCTGCTCTCACAAGGTAACACCCTTGGTTACTTTCCGAACAGACGCTACAACTGTCATAGTTGTGTGGTGGCACCTGGCCACGCCCACTTTGAATACAATGTAACCTCACTAGGTTACCTTCCATTGATCGGACATCCTGACTTTGACGACGAGTAGGATTCCTGTTATTGATACTAATCTGCTGAGTATCATCGTCCATATAGATTGGCATCCACCAGTGATTTAACAAGTGCTGAAGTGCCTCCTGGACAAGGGTACAACCTCGATCGTTTTCGCAACCCGCTTTACAATTTTGATAGTCATGTGATATTAAGAATCCAAGTCGGACCTGCTCAGCATGTAACTCTACCAGGTTGGTATCCATTACGCGGATGTCGAAGATCTGAACCATGTTGATTTGATAGGAGTTCCTATCATGGTAGTCTTGGATCCATCCAAGATCCATCTGACGCTGGAGGGCCTCTTGTATGAAAGAGCATCCCTGTTTGTTTACCGAGCAAATCAGACAGGAACTGTAATCGTGCCACGGCAGATTATGATACTGGCTTTGCCTTGAGTGCATCGCCACCAAGTTGACATTCATTGCACGGATGTCGTGGTTCTAAATGACGTTGGAATTCATGTAAACCATGTTAACTCCACGAACTCGGTGCTCTTGGATCCATCCAAGATTCATTTGTTCTTGTAGAGCTGAATGCACTACCGAACATCCTAGGTTATCTTTAGAGCAGATATCACACTGGTGATAGTTATGAGGTGGCGCATGGCCATATCCACTCTGTCTACAATGCATCTTGACCAGATTGGTCTTTAACAAGAGTACATCGTGAATTTGATAGACATTGTTAGTCTCTTTCTCAATCAGACTGACTGCAGCTTTCTCGTGTTGAGGCAGCAGGTTCGTAAGAACATTAGGATTCGTATCTTTGAAAGATAAGAGCCCGCTCCTAACAAGCTTTTGCACGTCAGATTTGAAATTGAGACAAGTCTCAATGTTATGCCCTGAACCTCCTTGATGATAAAGGCATGTTTGATCCGCTTTAAACCAAAAAGGCGGATTTTCCGGAACAAAAAGGGGAGACTTAGTCTGAATGTGCCCCTTAGCCAAGAGTAACGGAAACAGCTCTGCGTACGTTACGGGTATAGGATCAAATCCTAGTGGCCGTATTGTACGGTTGTTGTTATATGGAGGACGAGCCTGCTGAAGAGGCTGTTGTGTCCTTTGTTGGTCAGGTTGGCTCTGCGCAACCTGAGGTTGATACATAGGAACAGGCGCGGGGCCGATAGCAGGAGCAACAGCTGCTACTGGCTGATAACGTCGCCTTTTCTTTCCGAGAGAGATATTCCCAATATCTTGCTATTTTTTCTTAGGGAGAGCACTACCGTATTTTTTAGTACCGCTCGTCGATCCAGTGTCTTTTACTAAACGTCATTCTCGGACGGCTTCCTCAAGACGTACACCCATGCCGACCATTTCGGTGAAATCACTGGGTGCACTGGCAATCATTCGGTCATAGTAAAATGAGCTTAAGGTCTTTAAGAAGATTTTTGTCATCTCTTTTTCCTCAAGAGGTGGACAAATTTGAGCGGAAATTTCACGCCACCTTTGAGCATACTCCTTACAAGTTTCCTTGTCCTTTTGCGACATCGATCTAAGTTGATCTCTGTCAGGTGCCATGTCCAAATTGTACTTGTATTGTTGGACGAAGGCAGTACCAAGATCTATGAATGTACTGATCGTAGTACGGTTTAAACCCATGTACCATTTGAGTGCGGAACCGGTTAAACTATCCTGAAAGTAGTGAATCAGCAGGTCCTGATTCTCCGTCTGAGCTGACATCCGCCGAGCGTACATCACCAGATGGCTCTGAGGGCAAGAGTTACCCTTGTATTTTTCAAAGTCGGGCACTTGGAACTTGTGCGGGACTTTCACATTTGGGACCAAGCAGAGGTCTGCAGCGTCCTTTCCAAATAGATCCTGACCGCGAATGGCTTGCAGCTCTTTCTGCATTTCCAAGAAGTGCTCTTGGAATTCATCCATTCTGTCAAACATAGTTTCCTTCTTACCAGAAGGTGTCTGTGGAATCTGTCCTTTCGGGACAGTGTGCACCACAGGGGGTGGTACCGTGACTACGGCAGTAAGTCTTGGCGCCTCCCGAAGTTTGTAACCTTCAGGAGTCTTCAGTATGCCCCTAGCATCTTCGCTTTCCCGAAGTTTGTAACCTTCAGGCCCAGCGGCTTCTGTTGCGATTCCCTGATCTTCAGTGATCGGCGGAACATATCCTTCCGAGATATAGTTAACAGGCATGCCCCAAGGACGATCTTTCGGCATCTGATACCTAGGATCATACTTTTCTATGATGGGCGTTGAGGTGATCTTTGACATCACAGTTCTTTGTAGCTGAGCTTCTGCCATGGCTTGCATGTCGTTACGAAGCTTTCTCATATCTTCTCTCAGAGCGTCGATCTCTTCTTTCAACTCTCTGTTTTCTTCCTCAAGATCATCCATCTTTTTCTGACGATTGGCCCGAGTATTATACGAATGAGACAGTTTGACTCTAGAATCGAGACACAAACGTGAGATTCGTAGGGAAGAAGAATACGCGATGTGAGAATGATGAATGCAATGATTATATTAATTGTTGTTTTTTGGTTTAATCAAAATAAACTTCGACAATTAGATTGCAAATATCAAACAGTGGGGAAACCCCTTTTTATTGAAATTCAAAGGATTACAGAAATGGAAATACAGTAGATTACAAAGTGCAGAAACAGAAACCTTAACTAATGGGTCCCGAGTCCTCTTTGAGGAGAAACTGGGTGCTGA
The DNA here is from genome assembly GCA_022829125.1 of Lathyrus tuberosus. Classification (NCBI taxonomy): domain Eukaryota; kingdom Viridiplantae; phylum Streptophyta; class Magnoliopsida; order Fabales; family Fabaceae; genus Lathyrus; species Lathyrus tuberosus. The sequence continues at coordinate 8,477,581 of JALAZF010000254.1, forward strand.
TTCTGGTATCTTCCTTTTCTTTGACCGGGGCGCTTGGGCCGTTGTCGGGTTGTCATTCCTTTGCCAAGTGAAAGGAGTGAGCAAATTCCTTTGGTCATCTTGATTCTCTACAGCATGCTGCTCCAAAATTTCAATCAGAGCATCTTTCTCTTTTAGTAGTTGCTGTATTTGGATACACTCTACGTCGAGGGTGCGGTACTTGTTCTTCCAAGATCTTCTTTCCTTTTGAACTTTGTTGAGAGTAACCTGAAGCTTTTCAGTTTCCGTCATGAAGTACATGACAGTTTCCCTCGGTGGAAGAATTCCGTAACGAGGATAAGGCATTTTTAGCTTGAGAGCTCTGGTTTGTACCCAATGGAGATAAGGCTCCACCGAGACACAGTCCGGTTTTCCCAAAGACTCTCGTCCTTTCTTATGAACCTGTTTCCAAGCTTGCACTATTTCCATCTTTAGTGCTCTGTCATTTTCTCCTTCTTTGAAGAAAAGACCTTCCAGATGAACACCCAGTGGGATGTGTCTCATCGGGTATCCAAATTGACGAAGAACCAATATCGGATGATAGTTGATTCCTCCTTTAGTTCCTATGAGGGGTACGCTGGGGAAGCTTCCACAACGGTCAATGATTCTGATTCCCTCATAAATACTATTACACTAATCTATATCGGAATTGGTGATAGACATGATCTTCTGCGACCAACGTAAGACACTCTTACAATCCCAAAAAGCAGCAGACTTGGGCAAGTGCGAGATAAACCATTTATAGAGCAAAGGTACACAGCATGTGATCTCCCCTCCGCTGTATGAATTTCCCAAGTGTACAGAATGATACGCATTTGCGAGCAAAGTCGGCACAGGGTTTCCAATGAGAAAAGCCTTAATAGCGTTGATATGGACGAAGTTATTGATGTTGGGAAACAAAAATAATCCGTAGGTGATCAAGACAAAGATGCTTTCAAAAGCAGTCCCGTTCCCTATACTAGCGAAGTATAGAGCCTTTTTTGTCAAGAACTGGGCTGGCAAACCTTGGATGCCACCCTTAGTGGTCATGTGAGTCCTGACCTCAGACTCGTCCAAATGAATTGCTCTTACAATAGTCTGATTCTTTGGAATTTCTTCCAGTCCAGAAAATGGAGCTCGATCTGTAATGTGTAGATCAATCAGATGAGAATACTCCTCCAGCGTTGGTGATAGCTGGTAATCCGGGAATGTGAAACAGTGATAAACTGGATCGTAGAATTGAATGAGCGCGTCCATGATTCCCTTAATCACATGGACTCTTAACAGTGGTAGCAAACCACTGTGCTTGGCTCTGAAAGCCTCTGGGTTAACGATCATCCTTGCTAACCTTCTCAAATCCCCTAGTTTTGGAACCTTGAAGGTATACTGGCGAGTTCTCCTTCTACCGAAATCCATTAGCGTAATCTTTTTCTCTGATATTTGCAATCACAGTCTTAGTTTAATTTGAAAAACAGAGAGACTAGAAGAGAAATTTTTTTGAATGTTTTAATGTTTTTTTAAATGGATGCATGAATGTAGCACACAAAAACATAGAAAAAACATGGGGTCAGAGGGTCGTTGTCATGAAGTCAAGGCTCTACCCATCCCCAAAGGTTTATACTAGGGTGATTTTTGTACCTGTACTCATTATCATCAGCTCCTCCCAGGAAGGCAGACAACAAGCAGATCGCCAGCGAGTTGTGTGCAATCTTAGAGTAAGTGCTATTCACCGAGAATAGATCACCAGCCTCAAATGAGGGTAGTATCGCGTAACAGCTATTTCCGATAGCTTCCGCACTACGAAAGGGTTTGGCTCCTCAGCTTCTCAGACTTAACAACCGGCCCATTGGCTAGAAGAGTGAATGGGTTGCGTTGGTCAGCCTCCACTGAGGTTGATGGTCGACCCCGTCGCCATTACTTATCTTAAGTGTATACTCATTCTTTCCACATACGGCATCACCCACATTCCCATTAGCAGAAAAATAAACATGTATAGCAATTAGGAAAAGCAGTATATATATTTGTCCTAAACATCCTAGACCTTTAAAGCTAAGAATCCTAAGTTCCTGACAGAAAATGGGTTCCCCGGCAGAAGCCCTAATCTGTGGTTTTCACATAAGTGAAGAAAAGGAAGACCGTGCCTAGATCTAACTTCTATCGGCCCCACGGTGGGCGCCATTTTTCTGTAGCGAGCGATTTTGGACGCGGTTCTTAAGCACTGATCGTTCTCTGCGGTTTGAGCTTTGACTACAGGTCGATTCATTTTTTATCCTATTGTGAGCTGAATAAGGAAGGGAAATAGATGTCTCCAATTAACCCTGCTTGCATACTGAGTTTAAACAGCGGTCTGTTAGGTTACGGATGCTATCAATGTGGGGGGCATTTGTACTGGTTATTTGTATTTTCGCCAATACTGTTTTCTTTCTTTTTATCTAGGAAGAAGGTTTCTGGCGGGGAACAAGGATTAGGATGCTAGGACTGATGCTTTTGAATTACTGCTTTTAATTGATGAAGATATGGGATTTGGGTTTTGGTGTCTTGTTCAAAGCCCAAGACGTGAAGCGAAAGGTGGTTTGTATCTTGTTCAAAGCCCAAGATGTGAAGCTGAAAGCTCTATTTGTGTCTTGTTCAAAGCCCAAGACGTGAAGCTGAAAGACCTCGACTTTAGAGAGAATTTGTCATCTCTAAAGAGGGGGAAGGAGAATTACTTTAACTGGGATACGCGGATCCGAGCAATGCCATAATTTCCGAAGAAAGGGTTTTAACCTGAAGGAGAAGACTTTAACTCAGTGTAGAGCAATGCCATCTTTCCTTAGGAATTTCTCATGCTAAAAGAGGGACAGTGGCATGGATATAGATGATCCAGAGGCTTGCCGCTTACAGCGATTAGATGAAGGGAAAGGAGTTGTTGATGTTTGTATACTGTGAATGAGGCACAACTTTGATGCTAAAAGGTTAATTGGATTAACCAGTGGTTTTCCTATACAAAGCCTAAGAGGAGGCTAATTTCCGCTAGGAAAATCATTATACAAAGCCTAAGAGGAGGCTATTTTGTGTCTCGTACAAAGCCCGAGAGAGAGGCTAAAAGTTTGACTCAACAAGAGAGTCTTTGATACTCAACAAGAGAGTGTTTTTGTATCTCGTACGAAGCCCGAGATGGAGGCTAAAGTTGTTGACCCGACGATAGAGTCTTTGTGTCTCGTACGAAGCCCGAGATAGAGGCTATTGTTTGTTTGACTCTACGAGGGAGTCTTTGTGTCTCGTACGAAGCCCGAGATAGACACTAAAAGTTTGACTCAACAAGAGAGTCTTTGATACTCAATAAGAGAGTGTTTTTGTATCTCGTACGAAGCTCGAGATGGAGGTTAAAGGTTTGTTTCAGTTGAGTGACAGATCCGAAATACTGATTTTAAAAGAGAAAATCAGTTCTTATATGAGCAACACAGTACTCAGGGATTTGATTTGAGGATCAGGGATATTTCCTTCTCTTTGAGGAAACGGGAAATCCAAAAGGTATTGAGACTGTCTGAGTCTGCGGGTTTCCTTCCTATTTAACGAAGGGGTCACTTGAGAATGTCTTTGAGACTCAAGGAAGTTAGACTGTCCAAGTCTAGAGTTTTTTTTCTTTTGTACTATGCTTTGAGAAACAGTAGTAGACTCTATGAAAGGACTGTTCTATGAGGATGACTAGGTTCTGTTCCTATACCTCTAGGAGGTCGTCGGGACAATTTGTACGAAGCCCAAGAGGAGGCTGGAAACTTTTAAGAAGCCTACGGGTCCTTGTACGAAGCCCAAGAGGAGGCTATCATTCCCGGAGGAAGAGATCATTATACGAAGCCTAAGAGGAGGCTGTGAATACTTCTAAGAAGCCGTAGTGTCCTTGAATAATGCCCAAGAGGAGACCGATGCTTTTAAGAAGCCCGTGGGTCTATCATCTCCTTTCCATTAGGAGAGATAACTCTTTTAGAGATAAAAACCACTAGTAAACGTGCGAGGTTTACTATCCAGCGATTTTTAGCTTTTAAAGAGGGTTCCTTAGTTAAGGTCCAAGATTATGACCGTAGTGGGTACCCAAACCCCGAGACATTCAAGGCAAGCTATCCACAAGGAATAGATCAAGTCAGGAAAGTTCGAGAATTTGGAAGAAACTCAAAGATGCCATTCACGGAGAATACATTCATCTTTGGGAGTAGAGTTTCTTGACAGTTCCTAATGAGGACAGCCGAAGAGAATACTGTATCTGGTGCTCCTATTGGGGATCTAGGCGTCTATTTCTACGAATAAATGAAACGGCGTCACCTAGTTCTAGACGTAGTTGCCGGGGAAACTCGAAATATCTATACTATTATTACACAGTAGATATGAGTTTATGAAAGGAGACTTACAGTGAGCAGCCCCACAATACAGTTTATAATATGAAAGCAGTAAATAAAAGCGATAACCACTTACTCGGTTGTAGTGCTTCCATGCTGTTTGGTTAGTTGTTCAACAAAGAAAGATTGAAAATAACAGTATATTCAAAATCAAAGGAGAAAGTGTTTTGAAAAAGAAAGATTTGGGGCTTACAGCTCAAGGAGAGGCCCAGGGTTTTATCAGTGAGCACACTGTTTGACTTTGTACAGCGGGACTTATACAAGTGACTGGGGCCCAAAAAGGTTTTTTGTACAAAGGGATGGGTCTTACACTCTCTCAAGAGGCCCAAAAAGGTTTAAAGAAAAGGGAGGGGCTTATAACACGAGGGTGGGCCCAAATGATTTTTCGTTTAAAAATGGCGATCGTGCCGAGGTTTTCTTTTAACGCAGAGGGACTTATACAATAAGTGAGGCCCAAAATGTTTGGTTAAAATGGGGATTGGGTCTTACACTCTAATAGAGGCCCAAAGTGTTTTGAATGGGTCTTACAGCTCAAGGAGAGGCCCAAATGATTTTTTTATTTTTAAACGGGCGACGATCGCGCCGTTTACTTATACAGAGGGACTTATGCAATGAGTGAGACCCAAAAAGTTTTTGTACAAGGGGGGATGGGTCTTACACTCTTTCAAGAGGCCCAAAAAAGTTTTGAAAATGATTTATGAGGGTTGAATTAATCCAAAACCCTAATTTGTTTTCAAAATGTATTTAATTGAATAAAAATTCAATTAAAATGATAAAAAATTGTTTAACACATGGAAAACAAATTGTGATCTTGGATTAATGCTTCAAAAATTAAGTATTGACCTACAAAATAATTAGAAAGCATTAAAAGTTGAAAAATCAATGTAGAAAAAATATTTAAAATGTCAAAAACAATTAAAATATTAATTCTTTGCAAAAATATCAATTATATGAAATAAATAATATTTTTGGTATTTTTTGTGAAAATAAAATATTTTAACATTTTTGTGAATTATTAAAAAAAGAATCAACTCAAAATCATTAAAACTCAGAGAGAAATTAATTTTTGAATCAATTAAACAAAATCAAAAAATTCAAATATTTGAATTTCTAAAAATGGCGCCAAGAACAAGCTGAAGAACATGCGCGTGTTCTTGGTTTCTCAGATATGCATTTTCTATCCAATCTCCATGAATACGTAATCATATCATGCAATCCACATATCATTATGCTCGCCTCAACCTCACGATCATGTCTATGTACTTTAATTTCATTTAAATTAAACATACAACAAGAAATCACGAAGAGACCTCAAGAACCCTAATTTCTGCATGAAGGCTAGGATTTTTGATACACGATTCAAACAATGCAATTAATTGAGGGAAAACATTCCATGCATGATTATGAACATATGGCCAAATTATTGTGCGAGGAAATATGCATAGATTGAGAGATGACCAAGTATGTGCTTACCTCCAAGTCGTAACAGCAACTTCAAAGTGATTTTTGATTTGGAGGTGTTACAGATGAGTGGTGATGATCTGAACAGCTTCCCTACACGCTATGGATTGTGTTTGGATGGTTGGACTTGATTGAAATTGGCTGGATCATTTTGTGGTACCTCAGCTGCACTTTGGTTAAAACCTTGAGCAACCAGCTGGTGATTTTGTGAAATTGATGTTTCCGAAGTAATCTAAGTGTTTGATCAGCTCATATGTGATGTATGTGAGGTGTGTGAGTGATTGGTTTGATTGGAATTGCTCTCAAACTCAAAACCCGATAGTGACTTGCCTTAGAAGGCAAAATTGGAGTGAAAGAAGAGATTTTGAGGAAAGCATCTGTTAGATGGCTTTGGTGTACTTAAACTGACCACAATTGAGCTCTATTTATAGTAGAGCAAGTTTGTTTTGCAAGGAATAGTGCATGGCAGCTGGTAAGTAGGTTTGGCCAATGTTGGCAAATGAAAATCCAAGTCTCCTCTAGCCATTGACTAGAGGTTAGGGCACAGAGCTTTGGTTCCCTTGGTCTTGGATAAGTCTTGACTGATTTCAGATGAGAATGGCTCAGTCCATGCCACCTTGATGGTTTCAATGAATGCCTCATTCCAAATTTGAAGTCTTGTCCCTATTTTGGCCATTCTATGTTCAACATGCTATTTCTTGTTCCATGGACTTTGGAGGCTTGGCTCAGTGATTGTCCCCTTTAGATTCAATCCTCTGAGGTGTCCAAGTGGATAGGAGCAATTGAATTTGGCTGATTTTGGCAAATCGACCAAAGTTGCAAATTCTGCCTTGCCTTGACAGATTTCAGCAAGGCAACTTGGCAATGTTGTATCTCATGGTGTAGGTTGAATTTGGCAATGTTCTTGGCCATTTTGGAAAGCTCTTACATGATACAACAACTGTTTGAACAAGTTTGGTTTTGATATATTTTGATTCCAAGTGGAAAATCCCCCTACATTTGGCAAAAAGTGAGGCAGAATCTGACTTAGTGAAAATTTCACTAAGTGTTGGAAAAAGTGACATTTTCACTTTTCAGCCACTTTGATCACTCCATAACTCAAAATCCTTAATGAATTGGAATAACTTGTAGTTGAAGTTTTTGTAGGTGATAATGAGGGCTACAAATCCATCTTTGGATGAGAAAAAATGGCCTTGATGTTTAGGAGTTATGGTCCTCCAAAGTTGGTACCTTTGCCACTTTATTTTTAACTTAGAAAAATTTCTAAGTTTTATGGTTACCCCTTTTACAAGTTATCTCACTTTTCTTGATTTTTCTTGATGAATGATGATTCAAATCATACATTAACATCATTTTAGGGTTAAAAATCCATTTTGGTGAAAAATCTCAAAAAGTCAAAGTTGACTTTTGTGCACAGTTGACTTTTTATCAGATGAATTCCAAACTGTGCAATTCTTCAGGAAATCATGTCCTTGACCTAAATCAAACTTGATGGACATGTTCCATGGGTGTCATAGGGTATATTCAATCATTTATTAGGGTTTGGGAGCATGTCTTGGTCAAAAGTCAAAGTTACAGTTGACTTTTCTCTTAAAACCCTAATTGTGGTGCAGATGAAATTGAGACTTGTTGCTCAAGCTTCTTGGATCAATCCATTGTTCCAAATGGATCAATATGGTATATTAGAGACCCTCAAATCATGTCTTGAGGTCTTGGCTCATGGTTTGTCCCAAAAGTCAACTTAGGGGTGAATTAGGTCAAGAAACCCTAATTCCTGATTTTTGATGAATGCATCCCCTGAGGCAAAATTGACTTGATGCATGGGTTCATGAGGTTCCATGAAGTATATTAGGTCATGTTTTAGATCATTGCCTTGTGCCCAGATGAAAATTTCCATCTGGAGGCCCTGGTCGACCAAAACCCTAATTTGGTGACACTGTCGATCTTGAGACTTGATCCACTTAGAAGGGAGCAGCCTTGTGCTTAATCCTTGAAGTGGGAGTCCTTTTTGATCCATTGTGGATATTTAAGAGATTAGACAAGTTGAAGATCATGTCATTTCTTGATTGATCCTTTGTCTAAGCACTCAGAGAGGGCTTGAAACCCTAATTTTGATTGTATTGGATGCTCACCCATCTTTGGGGAGACTGATGAAGCATGATGGTTCATCCATATTGTGATGATGATTTTCACAGTGATGGGAAATCTAAGTGGTCAAAATTTGGGGTATTACACAGGTGCCGCCACACAACTATGAACGTTGTAAAGTCTGTTCGGAAAGTAACCAAGGGTGCTACCTTGTGAGAGCAGCTCTTCAGGGTCAGGTGGATCGTGGAGAGATTCGCCCATATCCAGGCTCCGGACCAATGAACTGGGCACCGAACTACCTTGCCGATCAAATTGAAGACGTTGTCGTAATCTCTGATCATCAGAGAACTAGGGATGTTTTCGCCATCATTCCTCTACTTGACGAATCCAAAGTTCCCAACCGGGAACGGATCGAGATTACGTACGATGGTCAGAAAAATTAGAAGGTTCCCATAGTCATCTATCTGCCGGGACCACTACCGTATGAGTCAACTAAGGAAATCCCTTACAAATACGGTGCAACGACAATTGAAAATGGAATGGAAATTCCATTACCCTCCGTCGTAAATATTGCAGACATCAGTCGTGTAACGTGGAGTGGTAGAATCTTCAACAGAGGAGTTGGAGAGTCCAACAAAGAAAAGGAACTTCAGACGGAACTTCCCGATCCATCATTCAGTCAATCCAGTAATTTTGACATTTTGAAAAACAATGATGAGAAGCTGAAGCTCATCCAAAGGAGTGAATACAACATTGTTGATCACCTGTTATAGACTCCTTCAAAGATCTCGGTATTATCACTTTTACTCAGTTCCGAGCGCATAGGGAGGCTCTACAGAAAGTCTTGGAGCAAGCCTTCGTGGAACAGGATGTAACAATTAGGAAGTTCGATAGTATCGTCTCTAACATCAGTTCCTGCAAGAATTTGGGATTTACTGATGAGGAATTACCTGAGGAGGGTTGCCGTCATAACATGGCCCTCAATATCACAGTCAACTTCCAGGAGGATGCTTTAGCCAGCGTACTGGTAGACACAGGGTCAACCCTGAATGTTATGCCGAAGTCCACCTTGATGTAATTATCATTCAAAGGACCTCCGATGAGAACAAGCGAAGTCGTCGTCAAAGCATTTGACGAGTCTAGAAAAACGGTTATCGGTGAAGTCGACCTTCCCATAACTATCGGTCCTCACACTTTCCAAGTCACTTTCCAGGTCATGGACATCCGGGCAACGTATAGTTATTTATTAGGAAGACCTTGGATACATTAGGCTGGGGCGGTCACTTCAACCCTCCACCAAAAGCTAAAGTTCGTCAAGAACGACCAACTCGTCACAGTCTGTTGAGAACAGGCCTTGCTCGTAAGAAATTTATCGTCATTCACTTATGTAGAACCAGAGGGGGCAATCGGAACTCAGTTCCCAGCGCTTTCGCTACACAAAGACGATCAATCCGAAGGGGGAACTTCGATTTCCTCGTACAAAGATGTTATCAAAGCGGTCGAGAGTGCCAATACAACAGGATAGGGGCAACTTGTCATTCCTACTGACAATAAAACAAAGAAGGGTCTTGGTTTTTCTGCAACCTGTACCCAGACAGCTGCTAACAATGAAAGTTTTCATCCCATTCGGAACTTCTTCTTGTCATACCCTAAACTTTGACCACTAAGATTCCCATCATTGTGTCAATCATCATCACAATATGGATGTACCTTGATGCCTCATCAATCTCCTCAAGGAATTGTTGAGCATCCACTGCAATTAGAATTAGGGTTTCAAGCCATCTTAGAGCTCTTAGCCAAAGGATCAATCAAGGAATGACTTGATATTCAACTTGTCTACACTTTCAAATATCCACAATGGATCAAAAGGACTCCCACTTCAAGGATTAAGCACAAAGCTGCTCCCTTCTAGGTGGATCAAGCATTAAGATCGCCAGTGTCACCAAATTAGGGTTTTGGTCGACCAGGGCCTTCTGATGGAAAATTTCATCTGGGAATAAGCCAATACTTCAAAGCATATCTTAATATGCTCCATGGAACCTCATGGACCCAACCATCAAGTCAATTTTTCCTCAAGGGATGCATTCATCAAAAATCAGAAATTAGGGTTTCTTGACCTAATTCACCCCTAAGTTGACTTTTGAGATAAAACATGAACCAAGACCTCAAGAGAGGATTTGAGGGTCTCCAATATACCACATTGATCCATTTGCAACAATGGATTGATCCAGGAAGCTTGAGCAACAAGTCTCAATTTCATCTGGACCACAGTTAGGGTTTTGCGGGAAAAGTCAACTGTAACTTTGACTTTTGACCAGGACATGCTCCCAAACCCTAGGACATGATTCAATACACACTATAACACCCATGGAACATGTCCATCAAGTTTGATTTAGGTCAAGGACATGATTTCCTAAAGGATTGCACAGTTTAGAATTCATCTGCTAAAAAGTCAACTGTGCACAAAAGTCAAACTTTGACTTTTTGAGATTTTTCACTAAAATGGATTTTTAACCCTAAAATGATGTTAATGTATGATTTGAATCATCATTCATCAAGAAAAATCAAAGAAAGTGAGATAACTTGTAAAAGGGGTAACCATAAAAACTTAGAAAAATTTAACTTTGGAGGATCATAACTCCTAAACCACAAAGCCATTTTTCCCCATCCAAAGCTTGATTTGTAGATCTCATTGCCCTCTACAAAAGCTTCCTACTGATCTATGTCCAAGTTCCTCATGGATTTTGAGTTATGGAGTGATCAAAATCAAGAAAAGTCACTTTGTTCCAACACTTAGTGAAAATTTCACTAAGTCAGAATCTGCCTTTACTTTTTTCCAAATGTAGGGGGGTTTTTCACTTGGATCCAAAAAGTATCAAAACCAAATATGATCAAACAGTTGTTGTATCATATAAGGGCTTTCCAAAATGGCCAAGAACATCACCAAATTCAATTTGAGCTAAGAGTTATGGTAGTGGCAAAATGCCTTGCTGAAAACTGCCAAGGCAAGGCAGAATTTTGCATTTTGGGTCGATTTGCCAAAATTAGCCAATTCCAAGCCTTGTCATCATCTTGGACACATATGAGGATTGAATCTAAAGGGGACAATCATTGAGCCAAGCCTTCAAAGTCCTTGGAACAAGAAATAGCATGCCAAACCTAGAATTGCCTAAAATAGGGACAAGACTCCAATTTTGGATTGGAGCATTCAATGGAAGCACCAAGGTGGCATGGACTGAGCTATTAGCAACTGAATTCAGTCAAGACTTATCCAAGACCAAGGGAACCAGCAGCCTGTGCCCTAACCTCTAGTCAATGGCTAGAGGAGACTTGGATTTTCATTTGCCAACATTGGCCAAACCTACTCAGCAGTTGCCATTCACTATTCCTTGCAAAACAAACTTGTTCTACTATAAATAGAGCTCAATTGTGATCAGTTTGAGTACACAAAAGCCATCAAACAGATGCTTTCCTCAAAATCTATTTCTCTTGGCAAAAATGCCTTCTTTAGCAAGGTAATTCTGAGTTTTTGAGCTAGAGAGCAATTCCACTCAAACCAATCACACACACACACCTCACATACATCATATGTGAGCTGATCAAACACTTAAACAACATCTGGAACACTGATTTCTCAGAATCAGCAGTCAATTGCTCAAGGTTTTAACCAAGGTGCAGTTGAGATGCCATGAAGTGATCCAGCTAATTTCAATCAAGTCCAAGCATTCAAACACACTCCATTGGGTGTAGGGAAGCTGTTCAGATCATCACAACTCATATGTAACACCTCCAACTCAGAAATCACTTTGAACTTGCTGTCACGACCTAGAGGTAAACCTAAACTTGGTCATCTCTCAATCTATGCATATTTCCTCGCACAATACTTTTGCCAAATGTTCATAATCATGCATGGAATGTTTCCCTTCAATTAATTGCTTTGCTTGAATCATGTATCAAAATTCTCAGCCTTTATGCAGAAATTAGGGTTCTTGAGGTTTTGTCTTGATTTTTTATTCCATGTTTAATATTAATGAAATTAAATACCATAGACGTGATCGTGAGGTTGAGACGAGCAGATTGATATGTGGATTGCATGATATAATCAAGTATTCAGTGAGATTGGAGAGAAAATGCAAATATGGGCAAAACCCAGAACACGCGCGTGTTCTTGGGTGTTCTTGGCGCCCTTTTTGAAAATTCAAATATTTGAATTTTGTTATTTTATTTAATTGGTTAAAAAATTAATTTCTCTCTGAGTTTTAATGATTTTGAGTTGATTCTTTTTTTGATAATTCACAAAAATGTTAAAATATTTTATTTTCCCAAAAAATCCCAAAAATATTATTTATTTCATATAATTGATATTTTTTGCAAAGAATTAATATTTTAATTGTTTTTGACATTTTGAATTTTTTTTCCTTCTTGATTTTGCAAATTTTAATGGTTTCTAATCATTTCGTAGGGCAAAACTTGATTTATGAAGCATTAACCCAAGATCACAATTTGTTTTCCATATGTTAAATAATTTTTGATAATTTTAATTGAATTTTATTCAATTAAAATACATTTTTGAAAACAAATTAGGGTTTTTGATTAATTCAACCCTCATAAATCGTTTTCAAAACACTTTGGGCCTCTAATAGAGTGTAAAACCCAACCCCCTTGTACATAAAAACTTTGTGGGCCACACTTATTGTATAAGTCCCTCTGTATAAGTAAACGGCGCGACCGTCGTCCGTTTAAAACATCTGGGCCTCTCTTCGAGCTATAAGACCCATTCAAAACTTTTGGGCCTGTAATAGAGTGTAAGACCCAATCCCCTTTTAACCAAAACAATTTTGGGCCTCAAATATTGTATAAGTCCCTCTGCGTTAAAAGAAAACCTCGGCGCGATCGCCATTTCAAACGAAAAGTCATCTGGGCTTACCCTCGTGTTATAAGCCCCACTCTTTTTCTTTAAAACTTTTTGGGCCTCTAATAGAGTGTAAGACCCATCCCTTTGTACAAAAAACCTTTCTCGGGCCTCAGTCACTTGTATAAGTCCCCCTGTACAAATTCAACAGTGCGATCATTGATAACACCCTGGGCCTCTCCTTGAGCTGTAAGGCCCAAATCTTTCTTTTTCAAAGCACTTTCTCCTTTGATTTTGAATATATTGTTGTTTTATATCTTTCTTTGTTGAACAACTAACCAAACAACATGGAAGCTCTACAACCGAGTAAGTGTTTATACGCTTTCATTTACCGCTTTCATATACATATAAGTGTATTGTGGGGCTGTTTCGCTGTAAGTCTTCTTTCATAAACTCATATCGACTGTGTAATAATAGTATAGATATTTAGAGTTTCCCAGGAAACTACGTCTAGAACTAAGTAAAGCCGGTTCGATTACTCGTAGAAATAGACAGCTAGATCCCCAATAGGAGCACCAGATACAGTCTTCTCTTCGGCTGTCCTCCTTAGGAATTGTCAAAGGACTCTTCCTCCCCAGAGATGAATGTATTCTCCGTGAATAGAATCTCTTGAGTTTTTTCCAAATTCTCGAACTTTCCTGGCTTGATCTATTCCTTGTGAATAGCCTGTCTTGAATTTCTCGGGGTTTGGGGACCCACAGGCTTCTTAAAAGCATCAGCCTCCTCTTGGGCATTGTACAAGGACCCACAGGCTTCCTAAAAGCAACCCCGCCTCCTCTTGGGCTTAGTACAAGGACCCGTCGGCTTCTTAGAAGTTTTCACAGCCTCCTCTTAGGCTTCGTATAATGATTCTTCCTCCGGGAATGATAGCCTCCTCTTGGGCTTCGTACAAGGACCTCTCGGCTTCTTAAAAGTTTTCAGCCTCCTCTTGGGCTTCGTACAAGTTGTCCCGACGACCTCCTAGAGGTATAGGAACAGATATTAGTCATCTTCATAGAACAGACTTTCAAAAAGTCTAGACCATACTACTGTTTCTCAAAGCATAGTACAAAAGATAAAACTCTAGACTTGGACAGTCTAATCTCCTTGAGTCTCAAAGACATTCTCAAAGCTCCCTTCAGAAAAAATAGGAAGAAAACCCGTAGACTCGGACAGTCTCAATATCCTTTGGATTTCCCATTTCCTTAAAGAACAGGAAATAACCCTGATCCTTGAATCAAATCCCTGAGTGCAACATTACTCATATAAGAACTGATTTTCTCTTTAAATCAGCATATTGGATCTGTCACTCAACTAAAACAGCTACAATAGCCTCCATCTCGGGCTTTGTACGAGATACCAAAGACTCTCTTGTTGAGTCAAATTTCATCCTCCATCTCGGGCTTTGTACGAGATATAAAAGACTCTCTTGTTGAGTCAAATTATAGCCTCCATATCGGGCTTTATACGAGATACAAAAAGACTCTCTTATTGAGTCGAACATCTTTCAGCCTCCACCTCAGGCTTTGTACGAGATACAAAAGGGTTCTTATTGAGCTAAATACTTTTCGCCCCCATCTTGGGCTTTAATCAAGATACAAAAGACTCCCTCGTTGAGTCAAGCCTTTTTTTAGCCTCTCTCTCGGGCTTTGTACGAGACACATAAAAGCACTCTCTTGTTGAGTCACCCCTTTTAGCCTCCATCTCGGGCTTCATACGAGATACCAAATCACTCACTTGTTGAGTGTAAACTTCTATAGCCTCCATCTCGGGCTTCGTACGAGATACAAAAGACTCCCTCGTTGAGTCAAACCCTTTTAGCCTCTCTATCGGGCTTTGTACGAGACACATAAAAACTCCCTCTTGTTGGGCCAATAGCCTCCTCTTAGGTTTTGTATAAGGAAACCCCGGTTGAGACAATCAACCTTTTAGTATCAAAGTTGTGCCTCGTTCATTGTAGACAAACATCAACAACTCCTTTCCCTTCATCTAATTGCTGTAAGCGGCAAGCCTCTGGATCATCTACATCCATGCCACTGTCCCTCTTTTAGCATGAGAAATTCCTAAGGAAAGATGGCATTGCTCTACACTGAGTTAAAGTCTTCTCCTCTAGGTTGAAAAGCCCCTATAAAGGAAATTATGGCATTGCCGGATTCACATATCCCGGTTAAAGTAATTCTCCTTTATAACCAGTCACCCAACAGTTGTGACAAACAAACCCCTCTTTAGAGATGACACATTCTCTCTAAAGTCAAAACCCTTTAGCTTCATATCTTGGGCTTTAATCAAGATACAAATAGACTCTTCAGCTTCACATCTTGGGGTTCGAACAAGATACAAACCACCTTTAGCTTCACGTCTTGGGCTTTGATCAAGACACCAAAACACCATTTCCTCCCATAGAATAGGAGGAACTACGATCGCTCTGATTTTCCTGTTTCGGAAAAAGGGAATACGTAGGCATAAGATTGAAAGAAAAATCTTAGCGAGCACACTAAAACAAAAATCCTAAATCCCACATCAATCGAAAAGCATCAGTCCTAACATCCTGCCGATAGAATAAACCCGTCATTCTGACAAAATAACATAAGAGAGGCCCCATTACCACATAGCATCCGTAACCTAACAGACCGCTATTCAAACTCGGTATTGCAAGCAGGGTTAGTTGGAGACATCTATTTCCCTTCCTTCATCAGCTTCAATAGGATAAAAAATGAATCGACTTGTAGTAACCCCAAAAGAGCGAGAGCGCCTAAGAACCGTGTCCCAAAATCGCTCGCTACAGAAAAATGGCGCCCACTGCGGGGCACTATTTTCTTTTCATCTCTTATGTAGAAACCACAAAAATGGTGACTCCGCCGGGGAGCCATTTTCTATCAGGATCATAGGATTCATAGCTCTTAAGTCTAGGATATTAGGACAAATATATATACTGCTTTTCCTAATTGATATATGCGTTTATTTTTCTGCTAATGGGAATGCGTGTGATGCCGCATGTGGAAAGATTGAGTATACACCTAGGAAAACCCCTTTAGTGGCATAGAGGCTATCGGAAATAGTTGTCATGCGATGCCACCCTCTTCTGAGGACTCTTCAAAAAACACCACCTAGCACGGATCCTGGCCCGCTGGTGTTTTCTTGACAAGAGTTGATGATGATGAGAGATAGGTACAAAAATCATTAGTAAACCTTTGGGATGGGTAGAGCCTTGACTTCATGACAACGACCCTTTGACCCCATGTTTTTTCTATGTTTTTGTGTGCTGCATTCATGCATTCGTTTAAAAAACATTTAAACAAAGAAATTTTCTCTTCTAGTTTCTCTTTTTCAAATTAAACTAAGACTGTGATTGCAAATATCAGAGGAAAAGATTGTGCTAATGGATTTTGGTAGAAGGAGAACTCATAAGTATACCTTCAGGATTCCAAAGCTAGAAGATTTGAGAGGTTTGGCGAGAATGATCACAAACCAAGAGGCTTTCAGAGCCAAATACGGAGGTCTTCTATCTTTATTAAGGGTCCATGTAATTGAGGGAATCATGGAGACGCTCATTCAGTTCTATGATCCGGTCTATCACTGTTTCACATTCCCGGATTACCAGCTCGCACCAACGCTGGAGGAATATTCTCATTTGATTGATTTACACATCACTGATCGAGCTCCATTTTCTGGACTGGAAGAAATTCCAAAGCATCAGACCATTACAAGAGCAATTTATTTGGATGAGTCAGAGGTCAGGACTCACATGACTACCAAGGGTGGCATACAAGGTTTGCCAGCCCAGTTCTTGACAAAGAAAGCTCTGTACTTCGCTAGTATAGGGAACAGGACTGCTTTTGAAAGCATCTTTGTTTTACTCACCTACGGGTTATTTCTGTTGCCCAACATTAATAACTTCGTTGATATCAACGCCATTAAGGTTTTTCTCATTGGAAACCCTGTGCCGACCTTGCTCGCCGATGCGTATCACTCTGTACACTTAGGGAATTTGTACAGCGGAGGGGAGATCACATGTTGTGTACCTCTGCTATACAAATGGTTTATCTCGCATCTACCTAAGTCTGTTGCTTTTTGGGATCACAAGAGTGCCTTACGTTGGTCGCAGAAAATCATGTCTCTCACCAACTCTGACATAGATTGGTGTAATAGGATTTATGATGGGATCAAGATCATTGACCGATGTGGAAACTTCCCCAACGTACCCCTTATAGGAACTAAGGGAGGAATCAATTACCATCCAGTTCTCGTTCGTCGTCAATTTGGATACCCGATGAGGCACGTCCCCCGGAATGCTCATCTGGAAGGTCTTTTCTTCAAGGAAGGGGAAAATGATAGGGCACTAAACACAGAAATAATGCATGCTTGGAAACATGTTCATAAGAAAGGACGGGAGTCTCTAGGAAAACCGGACTGTGTCTCGGTGGAGCCTTATCTCCATTAGGTACAAACTAGAGCTCTCAAGCTAAAGATGCCTTATCCTCATCACGGAGTTCTTCCGCCAAGGGAATCCATCATGTACTTCATGACTGAGACGGAAAAACTTCAAGTTACTCTCAACAAAGTTCAACGAGAGAGGAGGTCTTGGAAGAACAAGTACCGCATTCTCAATGTGGAGTTTATCAAAATACAGCAATTACTGAAAGATAAGGATGCTCTGATTGAGATTTTGGAGCAGCATGCTGTAGAGAATCAAGAAAACCAAAGGAATTTACTCACTCCTTTCACTTGGAAAAGGAATGACAACTCGACAACGGCTCAAGAGCCCCGGTCCAAGAAAAGGAAAGTTCCAGAATCAGCACCCGATTTCTCCTCAGAGAGGACTCGGGACCCATTAGTTTAGGTTTTTATTTTCGCACCTTGTAATCTACTGTATTTTCGTTTTCGCAATCTTTTGAATTCAATAAAATAGGGTTTCCCCACTGTTTGATATTTGCAATCTAATTGTCGAAGTTTATTTTGATTAAACCAAAAAAACAATTAATATAATCATTGCATTCATCATTCTCACGTAACGTATTCTTCTTACCTACGAATCTCACGTTTGTGTCTCGATTCTAGAGTCAAACTGTCTCATTCGTATAATACTCGGGCCAATCGTCAAAAAAAGATGGATGATCTTGAGGAAGAGAACCGAGAGTTGAAAGAAGAGATCGACGCTCTGAGAGAGGATATGAGAAAGCTTCGTAACGACATGCAAGCCATGGCAGAAGCTCATCTACAAAGAACTGTGCTCTCAGAGATCACCTCAATGCCCATAGTGGAGAAGTTTAATCCTAGGTATCAGATGCCGAAAGATCGTCCATAGGGCATGCTTGTTAACTATATCCCAGAAGGATATGTTCCGCCGATCACTGAAGATCAGGGAATCATAGCAGAAGTCGCTGGGCCTGAAGGTTACAAACTTCGGGAAAGCGAAGATGCCAGGGGCATATTGAGGACTCCTGAAGGTTAGAAACTTCGGGAAGCGCCAATATTCACTGACATAGTCACAGTCCCACCTCCTGTGGTGCACAATGTCCCGAAAGGACAAATTCCACAGATACCTTCTGGTAAAAAGGAAACAATGTTTGACAGAATGGATGAATTCCAGAAACAGTTCTTGGAAATGCAGAAGGAATTGCAAGCCATTCGCTGTCAGGATTTATTTGGAAAGGACGCTGCAGACCTCTGTCTGGTCCCCAATGTGAAAGTTCCGCACAAGTTCCAAGTGCCCGACTTTGAAAAATACAAGGGTAACTCTTGCCCTCAGAGTCACTTGGTAATGTACACTCGACGAATGTCAGCTCAGATAGAGAATCAGGACCTACTGATTCACTACTTTCAGGATAGTTTAACCGGTGCCGCATTAAAATGGTACATGGGTTTAAACCGTGCCACGATTAGCACGTTCAGAGATCTTGGCACTGCCTTCGTCCAACACTACAAATACAATCTGGACATGGTACCCGATAGAGATCAACTCAGATCAATGTCGCAAAAGGACAAGGAAACCTTTAAAGAGTACGCTCAGAGATGGCGTGAAATTGCCGCTCAAATTTGTCCACCTCTTGAGGAAAAAGAGATGACAAAAATTTTCTTAAAGACCTTGAGCTCATTTTACTATAACAGAATGGTTGCCAGTGCGCCCAGTGATTTCACCGAAATGGTCGGTATGGGGGTTCGTCTTGAGGAAGCCGTCCGAGAAGGACGTTTAGTAAAAGACGCTGGATCATCAAGTAGTACAAAACGATACGGTAGTGCTCTCCCTAAGAAAAAAGAGCAAGATATTGGGAATATCTCTCTCGAAAAGCAAAGGAGACGTTACCAACCAGTAGTAGCTGTAACTCCTGCTATTAACCCCGCGCCTATTTCTACGTATCAACCTCAGGTTGCGCAGAGCCAACCTAATCAGCAAAGGACACATCAGTCTCTTCAGCAGGCTCGTCCTCAATACAACAACAACTGTACAATGCGACCACAAGGATTTGATCCTCTACCCGTATCGTACGCAGTACTATTTCCGTTACTACTAGCCAAGGGCCACATCCAGACTAAGTCCCCCCTTTCAGTACCGGAAAATCCGCCTTTTTGGTTTAAAGTGCACCATACATGCCCTTATCATCAAGGAGGACCAGGGCATAACATAGAGAGCTACCTTAATTTCAAATCTGACGTGCAAAGGCTTGTTAGGAGCGGGCTCTTATCTTTCAAAGATACGAATCCCAGTGTTCTCAAGAACCTGCTGCCTCAACACGAGAAAGTCGCAGTCAACCTGATAGAGGGAGAATCTAACAACGTCTATCAAATTCACGATGTACTCTTGTTGAGGGCCAATTTGGTCAAGATGCATTGTAGACAGAGTGGATATGGCCATGTACCACCTCATAATTATCATCAATGTGATGTCTACTCTAAAAGTAATCGAGGATGTTCTGTGGTGCAATCAGCTCTACAGGAACAAATGGATCTTGGATGGATCCAAAAGCACTGAGTTCGTGGAGTTAACATGGTCTATACGAATTCCAACATCATTCAGAACCACGATATTCGTGCGATGAATGTCAACTTGGTAGCGATGCACTCAAGGCAAAGCCAGTATCATAATCTGCCACGGTACGATTACAGTTCTTGTCATACTTGCTCGGTAAACAAACAGGGATGCTTTTTCATACAGGAGGCCCTCCAGCGTTAGATGGATCTTGGGTGGATCCAGGACTACCATGATAAGAATCCCTATCAGATCAACATGGTTTAAATCTTCGATATTCGCTTAATGAATACCAACCTGGTGGAGTTACATGCTGAACAGGTCCGCCTCAGATTCCTGGTATCACATGATTACCAAAGTTGTATAGCGGGTTGCGAAAACGATCAAGGTTGTACCTTCGTCCAGGAAGCACTTCAGCACTTGTTAAATAATTGGTGGATGCCAATCTATATGGATGAAGATACTCAGCAAATTAGTATTAGTAACAGGAACCCCACTCGACGTCAAAGTCGGGATATCCGATCTGTGGAAGCTAACCTAGTGAAGTTACATTGTATTCAAAGCGGGCGTGGCCAGGTGCCACCACACAACTATGAACGTTATGGAGTCTGTTCGGAAAATAACCAAGGATTCTACCTTGTGAGTGTAGCGAGCGATTTTGGACGCGGTTCTTAAGCGCCGGTCGCTCTCTGCGGTTTGAGCTTAAAACTACAGGTCGATTCATTTTTTATCCTATTGTGAGCTGAATAAGGAAGGGAAATAGATGTCTCCAATTAACCCTGCTTTGCATACTAAGTTTAAACAGCGTCTGTTAGGTTACGAATGCTATCAATGTGGGGGGCCTTTGTACTGGTTATTCGTATTTCGCCAATACAGGTTTCTTTCTTTCTAGGGCTTAATGTTTCTGGCGGGGAACAAGGGTTAGGATGTTAGGACTGGTGCTTTTGAATTACTGCTTTTTGATTGATGGAGATATGGGATTTGGGTTTTTTGTTGATTGCGCTCGCTAAGATCTTTTCTTTCGATCTTATGCCTACGTATTCCCGTTTACCGAAACAGGGAAATCAGAGCGTTCGTAGTTCCTCCTATTCTATGGGAGGAAATTGGTTTTTGGTGTCTTGTTCAAAGCCCAAGACGTGAAGCGAAAGGTAATTTGTATCTTGTTTAAAGCCCAAGATGTGAAGCTAAAAGGTTTATTTGTGTCTTGTTCAAAGCCCAAGACGTGAAGCTGAAAAGGTCTCGGTTTTAGAGAGAATTTGTCATCTCTAAAGATGGGAGAAGGAGAATTACTTTAACTGGGATACGCGGATCCGAGTAATGCCATAATTTCTGAAGAAAGGGTTTTAACCTGAAGGAGAAGACTTTAACTCAGTGTAGAGAAATGCCATCTTTCCTTAGGAATTTCTCATGCTAAAAGAGGGACAGTGGCATGGATATAGATGATCCAGAGGCTTGCCGCTTACAGCGATTAGATGGAGGGAAAGGAGTTGTTGATGTTTGTATACTGTGAACGAGGCACAACTTTGATGCTAAAAGGTCGATTGGATCAACCAGTGATTTTCTTATACAAAGCCTAAGAGGAGGCTAATTTCCGCTAGGAAAATCATTATACAAAGCCTAATATGAGTCTATTTTGTGTCTCGTACAAAGCCCGAGAGAGAGGCTAAAGGTTTTTGACCCAGTGGGGCATATCGTTATACAAAGCCTAAGAGGAGGCTAGCAAAGAGTTGACTCAGTTGGAGAATCTTTTATACTCAATAAGAGAGTGTTTTTGTATCTCGTACAAAGCCCGAGAGAGAGGCGAAAAGGTTGTTTTGACTCCACTGGGGAGAATTTTGGTATCTCGTACGAAGCCCGAGATGGAGGCTATTGTAACTGTTTCAGTTGAGTGACAGATCCAATATACTGATTTAAAAGAGAAAATCAGTTCTTATATGAGCAACACTGTACTCAGGGATTTGATTTGAGGATCAGGGATATTTCCTTCTCTTTGAGAAAACGGGAAATCCAAAGGGTATCGAGACTATCTGAGTCTGCGGGTTTCCTTCCTATTTAACGAAGGGTGCTTGAGAATGTCTTTGAGACTCAAGGAAGTTAGACTGTCCGTGTCTAGAGTTTTATCTTTTGTACTATGCTTCGAGAAACAGTAGTAGACTCTATGAAAGGACTGTTCTATGAGGATGACTAGGTTCTGTTCCTATACCTCTAGGAGGTCGTCGGGACAATTTGTACGAAGCCCAAGAGGAGGCTGGAAACTTTTAAGAAGCCGACGGGTCCTTGTACGAAGCCCAAGAGGAAGCTATCATTCCCGGAGGAAGAGATCATTATACAAAGCCTAAGAGGAGGCTGTGAATACTTCTAAGAAGCCGTAGGGTCCTTGAATAATGCCCAAGAGGAGGCCGATGCTTTTAAGAAGCCCGTGGGTCTATCATCTCCTTTCCATTAGGAGAGATAACTCTTTTAAAGATGAAAACCACTGGTAAACGTGCGAGGTTTACTATCCAGCGACTTTTAGCTTTTAAAGAGGGTTCCTTAGTTAAGGTCCAAGATTATGACCGTAGTGGGTACCCAAACCCCGAGACATTCAAGGCAAGCTATCCACAAGGAATAGATCAAGTCAGGAAAGTTCGAGAATTGGGAAGAAACTCAAAGATGCCATTCACGGAGAATACATTCATCTTGGGGAGTAGAGCTTCTTGACGATTCCTAAGGAGGACAGCCGAAGAGAAGACTGTATCTGGTGCTCCTATTGGGGATCTAGGCGTCTATTTCTACGAATAAGCGAAACGGCGTCACCTAGTTCTAGACGTAGTTGCCGGGGAAACTCGAAATATCTATACTATTATTACACAGTAGATATGAGTTTATGAAGGGAGACTTACAGTGAGCAGCCCCACAATACAGTTTATAATATGAAAGCAGTAAATGAAAGCGATAACCACTTACTCGGTTGTAGTGCTTCCATGCTCTTTGGTTAGTTGTTCACCAAAGAAATATTGAAAACAACAGTATATTCAAAATCAAAGGAGAAGGTGCTTTGAAAAAGAAAGATCTGGGTCTTACAGCTCAAGGAGAGGCCCAGGGTTTTATCAGTGAGCGCACTGTTTGAATTTGTACAGAGGGACTTATACAAGTGACTGGGGCCCAAAAAGTTTTTGTACAAGGGGGGATGGATCTTACACTCTCTCAAGAGGCCCAAAAAGGTTTAAAGAAAAAGAGTGGGGCTTATAACACGAGGGTAGGCCCAAATGATTTTTCGTTTAAAAATGGCGATCGCGCCGAGGTTTTCTTTTAACACAGAGGGACTTATACAATAAGTGAGGCCCAAAATGTTTTGGTTAAAAGGGGGATTGGGTCTTACACTCTAATAGAGGCCCAAAGTGTTTTGAATGGGTCTTATAGCTCAAGGAGAGGCCCAAATGATTTTTGAAAAGGCGACGATCGCGCCGTTTGTTTTTTTTTTTGACGGTATCGGGACTTATACAATAAGTGAGGCCCAAAGATGATTTGGTCAAAAAAAGGATTGGGTCTTACACTCTAATAGAGGCCCAAAGTGTTTTGAAAATGATTTATGAGGGTTGAATTAATCCAAAACCCTAATTTGTTTTCAAAATGTATTTAATTGAATAAAAATTCAATTAAAATGATCAAAAATTGTTTAACACATGGAAAACAAATTGGGATCTTGGATTAATGCTTCAAAAATTAAGTATTGACCTACAAAATAATTAGAAAGCATTAAAAGTTGCAAAATCAATGTAGAAAAAATATTTAAAATGTCAAAAACAATTAAAATATTAATTCTTTGCAAAAATATCAATTATATGAAATAAATAATATTTTTGGGATTTTTTTATAAAATAAAATCTTTTAACATTTTTGTGAATTATTAAAAAAAGAATCAACTGAAAATAATTAAAACTCAGAGAGAAATTAATTTTTGAATCAATTAAACAAAATCACAAAATTCAAATATTCAAATATATGAAAATGGCGCCAAGAACAACACCAAGAACACGCGCGTTTTTCAGTTTGCCCAGATTTGCATTTTCCATCCAATCTCACTGAATACGTAATTATAACATGCAATCCACATATCATTATGCTCGCCTCAACCTCACGATCATGTCTATGTACTTTAATTTCATTTAAATTAAACATACAACAAGAAATCACGAAGAGACCTCAAGAACCCTAATTTCTGTATGAAGGCTAGGATTTTTGATACACGATTCAAACAATGCAATTAATTGAGGGAAAACATTCCATGCATGATTATGAACATATGGCCAAATTATTGTGCGAGGAAATATGCATAGATTGAGAGATGACCAAGTATGTGCTTACCTCCAAGTCGTGACAGCAAGAGCAGATGTGATTTTGAGTTGGAGGTGTTACAGACAAGTTGTGATGATCTGAACATCTTCCCTACACCATATGGAGTGTGTTTGAACACTTGGATTGAATTGAAATGGACTGGATCAATTTATGGCATCTCAGCTGCAACTTCACTTCAAACTTGTGTGGATGGCAAGTGATTTTGTGAAATTGATGTTTCAGAAGTTATGTGAGTGTTTGATCAGCTCATATGTGATGTATGTGAGGTGTGTGAGTGATTGGTTTGTGCAGAATTGCTCTCAAACTCAAAACCCGATAGCTACCTTGCTAAGAAAGGCATTTTTGCCAAGAGAAAGAGATTTTGAGGAAAGCATCTGTTAGATGGCTTTGGTGTACTCAAACTGACCACAACTGAGCTCTATTTATAGTAGAGCAAGTTTTTTATGCAAGGAATAGTGCATGGCAGCTGGTAAGTAGGTTTCCTCAATGTTGGCCAATGGAAATGAAAGTCTCCTCTAGCCATTGACTAGAGGTTAGGGCACAGAGCTTTGGTCCCCTTGGTCTTGGATAAGTCTTGACTGATTTCAGATGAGAATGGCTCAGTCCATGCCACCTTGATGGTTCCATTGAATGCCTCATTCCAAATTTGAAGTCTTATCCCTATTTTGGCAACTCTAGGTTCAACATGTTATTCCTTGTTCCTTGGACCTTGGAGGCTTGGCTCAGTGATTATCCCCTTTAGATTCAATCCTCAGAGGTGTCCAAGTGGATTGGAGCAATTGAATTTGGCTGATTTTGGCAAATCGACCAAAGTTGCAAATTCTGCCTTGCCTTGACAGATTTCAGCAAGGCAACTTGCCAATGTTGTATCTCATGGTGTAGGTTGAATTTGGCAATGTTCTTGGCCATTTTGGAAAGCTCTTACATGATACAACAACTGTTTGAACAAGTTTGGTTTTGATCTCTTTTGATTCCAAGTGAAAAATCCCCCTACATTTGGCAAAAAGTGAGGCAAAATCTGACTTAATGAAAATTTCACTAAGTGTTGGAAAAAGTGACTTTTTCACTTTTCAGCCACTTTGATCATTCCATAACTCAAAATCCTTAATGAATTGGAATGACTTGTAGTTGAAGTTTTTGTAGGTGATAATGAGGGCTACAAATCCATCTTTGGATGAGAAAAAATGGCCTTGTGGTTTAGGAGTTATGGTCCTCCAAAGTTGGTACCTTTGCCACTTTATTTTTAACTTAGAAAAATTTCTAAGTTTTATGGTTACCCCTTTTACAAGTTATCTCACTTTTCTTGATTTTTCTTGATGAATGATGATTCAAATCATACATTAGCATCATTTTAGGGTTAAAAATCCATTTTGGTGAAAAATCTCAAAAAGTCAAAGTTGACTTTTGTGCACAGTTGACTTTTTATCAGATGAATTCCAAACTGTGCAATTCTTCAGGAAATCATGTCCTTGACCTAAATCAAACTTGATGGACATGTTCCATGGGTGTCATAGGGTATATTCAATCATGTATTAGGGTTTGGGAGCATGTCTTGGTCAAAAGTCAAAGTTACAGTTGACTTTTCCCTTAAAACCCAAATTGTGGTGCAGATGAAAATGAAACTTGTTGCTCAAGCTTCTTGGATTAATCCATTGTTCCAAATGGATCAATATGGTGTATTAGAGACCCTCAAATCATCTCTTGAGGTCTTGGCTCATGATTTGTCACAAAAGTCAACTTAGGGGTGAATTAGGTCAAGAAACCCTAATTCCTGATTTTTTATGAATGCATCCCTTGAGGCAAAATTGACTTGATGTATGGGTTCATGAGGTTCCATGAAGTATATTTGGTTATGTTTTGGATCATTGCCTTGTGCCCAGATGAAACTTTTCATCTGGAGGCCCTGGGTGATCAAAACCCTAATTTGGTGACACTGGCGATCTTGAGACTTGATCCACCTAGAAGGGAGCAGCCTTGTGCTTAATCCTTGAGGTGGGAGTCCTTTTTGATCCATTTTGGATGTTTGAGAGATTAGACAAGTTGAGGATCATGTCATTTCTTGATTGATCCTTTGTCTAAGCACTCAGAGAGGGCTTGAAACCCTAATTTGATTATAGTGGACGCTCACCCATCTTTGGGGAGTCTAATGAAGCATGATGGTTCATCCATATTGTGATGATGATTTTCACAATGATGGGAAATCTAAGTGGTCAAAATTTGGGGTATTACAGATGCCCCTATTTAATCTTCTTGGACCCGAAGGTGTGAATGACGAAGGGATTCGGGCATTCGGGGTACAAGAGGATTAAATATCGGAATATCCGAAATTTTGATGGTGGTTATGAATGGTAGCTTACGCATTCATATTCTTTAGCTAAGCGATGATGCTTAGAAAAGGTAAACTTCCCCTCGATCCTGGTTTCCTACCAGGGAACTGGTCTTAGTTTCTGATTTAAACTTCCCCCCGATCCTGGTTTCCTACCAAGAACTGGTCTTAGTTTCTGATTTAAACTTCCCCTCGATCCTGGTTTCCTACCAAGAACTGGTCTTAGTTTCTTTTGAACTTCCCCTCGATCCTGGTTTCTTACCAAGGAACTGGTCTTAGTTTCTGATTTGAACTTCCCCTCGATCCTGGTTTCTTACCAAGGAACTGGTCTTAGTTTCTTTTGTCAATAAACTTTACTGACAAGGGACGCTATTCGTAGCGGCTTTCCTTCAAACTTCTCGCCGAATTTTCCTGGGGAGATGCCATTTGAGTGGAAAAAGTTTTGATGTCAGACTTGCTGGGGAACCCAGTCGTCTAATTTGTAGAGTTGTACAAACTTCTCTGTTGGAGACGTCGTTTGTCGATTCTACTAGGGAAAGCGAGTCTCTTGAGAGACTGTTTTCGTTTGGGATCTTTCATCATACTTTTCTCGGGATCTTCCCGGAGAAACGCCATATGATGGGGTCCAATTTTGAGGTGCCAATGACCTTCTCATCAGTGGTTTTTCGGAGCAAAACTGGTATGCTGCCGAATCTCTGATCACGAGGCTTTCTCTGTGGATTTTCCTTAATCCGGGAAATCAAGGATATCATCTTCAATGGCGAAGAGTGATGTTTATTGAGATTTTTCTCTGGATTTTCAGAGGTTCAAGTTATCAAAGTGGTCAAGGACCGACTCTGATCTAAAGATACACTGGTGGCGAGATTGTGCAGACGCAACACTTCCTGACGAGGAAAGAACTGACAAACTCGATTGAGAAAACTGTTTATCACTAGGGGACAAGACCGACTCAAGTGATAGTGATGCAATACGAAATGCGAACGCAAATAAAATGCATGAAGTATGTATGTATATGCTGACAAAACAGACGCGACATACAGACTAATGGATGAACACAATTGGATACTCGGCCATCGCGGGGCGAATAAGTACCGTTGATTCAAAATAGCAATTCCACCTTGCTTAGGAGAGATAGTCCCGTTGGGAGCTATGTTGATCGAGCTTAGGAGATGAGAACTCGGCCGAGGGTATCAGACGGGAAAACTGCATCTGATACAGTTGATCCTTCATTCAGGCGTACTGGCATAGAAGGAGTACTTTGATTCTGCACTTTGAAGTTCGCTTACTTCGGGAGAAGCGATCGATGTTCTTCTGATGTTCAACAGTAAAAAGAAATTGCCATCTTTATTTTAAAAGCAGAAAAAGTTTTAACAAGTAAATTCATTTTCGTTTTATTTCAAGAATCGCTGATTAAGTTTAAACAACGTCGTTCTGTAAAGCTAAAACAAGTTAAGAATTACAAACAATAGCACAAGGGCTCAAATTTTATTGATAAGATGGAGATCAGCCAAACGCGTGATTCCAAAGAGTAATACAAAGTTAGAAAATGGTAATTTACAGGGAAAAGGGCTACGTTGAAACATAACGACCACTATCCTCCTACCAACTTTGAATTTGGGGCATCCTGAGCTTCCGTCGAAGATGACCTTTGACTGGAGATTTCCTCCGATAGATGATGCTGCAACTGCTGCTGAGGGACTTGCCTCTGTTGAACATAGTTACTTGCCATTATCCCTAACTTTTGCCTGGATTGTACTATGAGATTTCCAATCCATCGGAATGATTCTTTTTTTTTTCATGTCTCTAACTTTTGCCTGGACCGCCCTTTCGGGTTTTCAATCCACCGAGACGTTTATTATTTTTTTTTTTGTTTTAGGCGAAGTATTTCTTGACTACATCAACATTCGTGGGGTAGGCAAATTCCTCTCCGTCCATGGTTGCAAGTCTCAAGGCGCCGCCTGAGAAAGCTTTCGTGACCACATAGGGGCCATCATAATTTGGGGTCCATTTGCCCCGAGAGTCAGTGAGAAATGATTGTATCTTCTTGAGCACGAGGTCTTCTTTCCTGAAGACACGAGGTCGGACCTTTTTGCCGAACGCCCTCTTCATTCTCTGTTGATACAACTGACCGTGGCATAGTGTCGTGATTCTTTTTTCTTCGATCAGGTTCAGTTCGTCGTGTCGACTTTGACACCATTCAGCTTCGGTGAGCTTAGCTTCCATCAATACCCTGATTGACGGGATCTCTACTTCTATGGGAAGCACTGCCTCCATGCCATATACTAGAGAGAAAGGGGTAGCCCCTGTTGAAGTGCGGACAAATGTGCGATAACCATGAAGAGCAAAGGGTAGCATCTCGTGCCAATCTTTATAGGTTACAACCATTTTTTGAACGATCTTCTTGATGTTCTTGTTAGCCGCTTCTAATGCTCCGTTCATCTTGGGTCGGTAGGGAGATGAGTTATGGTGTTCGATCTTGAACTCTGCGCATAACTCTTTCATCATCTTATTGTTCAAGTTAGATCCATTATCAGTAATGATCTCGCTTGGAACACCATAACGGCAGATGATATTGTTTTTGATAAATCGGACCACTACTTGTCGGGTTACATTGGCGAATGACGCTGCTTCGACCCACTTGGTGAAATAGTCAATGGCTACCAGGATGAACCAATGTCCGTTTGAAGCCTTGGGCTCAATCATACCAATCATGTCGATTCCCCATATGGAAAAAGGCCACGGGGAAGAAAGAACTTTGAGATGTGATGGCGGTACATGAATTTTGTCGGAGTATATCTGACACTTGTGACACCTCCTCATGTACTTGTAGCAGTCGGATTCCATGGTCAACCAATAATACCCGGTCCTGAGAATTTTTCTCGCCATTGTGTGTCCGTTGGCATGAGTGTCAAAGGATCCTTCATGAATTTCTTTCATGAGCATGTCTGCTCCTGGTCTGTCGACGCATCGGAGCAAGACCATGTCAAAATTTCTCTTATAGAGAGTGTCACCGCTCAGGAAGAAGTTTCCAGCTAATCTTCTGAGGGTTTTCCTGTCTTTTCTGAGTGCCCCAGATGGGTACTCTTGTTTCTGAAGGAAGCATTTGATATCGTGGTACCAAGGTCTGTCGTCTATGATTGCTTCAATCGCGAAGATGTAAGCGGGCCGTTCAAGGCGCATGTTATCGATCTTAGGTATGTCGTTCCATCGACCTACACTAATCATGGAAGAGAGAGTGGCTAATGCATCAGCCATGTGATTCTCATCACGAGGGATGTGATGAAAGTCAACTTTGTTGAAGAAGGGTAACAACCTCCTTGCATAGTCTTTGTAAGGAATCAATCCTGATTGGTATGTGTTCCGATCTCCTTTAATCTGATTGATAACCAAGGCTGAGTCGCCGTATACGTCCAAATTCTTGATCCTTAAATCAATCGCTTCTTCGAGACCCATGATACGTGCTTCGTATTCGGCCTCGTTGTTCGTACATTTGAACGTAAGTCTGGCAGTGAAAGGAATGTGGGAACCCTGAGGGGTAACAATGATTGCCCCAATTCCGTTTCCATAATGATTGACTGCTCCGTCAAAGATAAGTCCCCACTGGGAACCTGGTTCTGGCCCCTCACTGGGTAGCGGTTCATCGCAATCTTTCATCTTTAGATACATGACATCTTCGTCTGGGAAGTCAAACCCGATTGGTTCTTGATCGTCAATCGGTTGATGAGCCAAATGATCGGCTAAAATACTTCCTTTAACGGCTTTCTGAGCATGGTACTCTATGTCATATTCTGATAGTAACATCTGCCAACGGGCAATCCTTCCCGTGAGAGCAGGTTTTTCGAAAACGTACTTGATTGGATCCATTTCGGAGACCAACCAAGTAGTATGACGAATCATGTACTGGCGAAGACGTTTGGCTGCCCAAGCCAAAGCGCAACAAGTTTTCTCAAGCATTGTGTACCGAGTCTCGCAGTCGGTGAATTTCTTGCTTAGATAGTAAATGGCAGACTGTTTCCTTTTAGTTTCGTCTTGTTGGCCAAGTACACATCCCATTGAGTCCTCTAGGACTGTGAGGTAAATGATCAGTGGTCTTCCTTCCACTGGAGGTGATAAAATCGGAGGATTCAACAGATATTCCTTGATACTGTCGAAGGCGGTTTGGCAATCTTCTGACCAAACGCAATCCTGGTTCTTTTTGAGTAATTTGAAAATCGTCGCACATGTCGCGGTCATAAGGAATATGAATCTGGAGATGTAGTTCAAGCGTCCCAGGAATCCTCTGACTTGTTTTTCAGTTTTCGGAGAAGGAATTTCTTGAATGGCCTTGACCTTGTCAGGATCAACTTTAATTCCTTTCTGGCTGACGATGAACCCTAGTAGTTTCCCTGAACGGACACCGAAGGTGCACTTGTTAGGATTCAAGCGGAGCTTGAATTTTCTTAGACGTTCGAACAATTTTGACAGATGTTCAACGTGCTCATCCTCTGTTCTTGATTTTGCAATCAAATCATCGACATATACCTCGATTTCTTTGTGTATCATGTCATGAAACAGAGTAGTCATGGCCCTTTGATAGGTTGCCCCGACATTCTTCAAACCGAACGACATTACCTTGTAACAAAAGGTACCCCATGGGGTAATGAACGAAGTTTTCTCCATGTCCTTCGGCGCCATTTTGATCTGATTATAGCCCGAGAATCCGATCCTGATTTCTTTTCTCTCTTTTTCTGAACCCAAATTTACCGTTTCCAACGGTTCTTTGTGAGGTTCAATGGACCTTTCCTCTTGTCTGAGTAGTCGGGAGATCTCTTCTGGAATTTCGTTGTCATTTTCTTCTTCATCCTCGAATACCGGGAACTCAAAGTTGGAAGAAGGCATCGGATCGTATGTTTCAACGGGGTATAAAACAAGCAATCTGCATGACGTGATGATTCGTGTTTAGAAGAGATAGAGAAAATGCAAGTGTGTGCAGTGTTTTGATTTTACTGCTTGTTTTTATTTTTGAATGTTTTTTTTTTTAGGATTACCATTTTCTGAAAAAGCAAAAAGAGAAAACAGCAATTAATGCGGAAATTACAGAACGACGTTATTTTATTAATGAACAAGTCGACTCTTGAAACTACAGCCCTATAAAACAAAACTCTGTCGCTTTGGGCAAAGCGAAGAGGGAAATTTACAGAAAGCGAGCCCTATCAAAACATCCGTTTCACCTGGGCAGGGTAAAAGGTTAAAGATGGCAATTACTTTGACTGACGAACGACCTTCGGAACCTCGATGGCAACCCATTGGCGGCGAACTCCTCGGTGAATCACAAAGTCTGGCACCTTCCTTGATTTGTCTTCAGAAATGACGCTGATTTTTGGTGGAGCAGGAACATTGGAATCTGTCTCCCAAGCAGAATTGTCATAGGAGGATTCCTCTGTTGCATT
Organism: Lathyrus tuberosus; assembly: GCA_022829125.1. NCBI lineage: Eukaryota > Viridiplantae > Streptophyta > Magnoliopsida > Fabales > Fabaceae > Lathyrus > Lathyrus tuberosus. Next base: position 8,509,451 of record JALAZF010000254.1, read on the forward strand.
TTGCATAGCATTGGTGCTCTCAGCTGTATCTCCCCATCCAGTTGATTGGATATCTTCAAGCCTGATACGAGAGCTTTCGGGAGTAGTGTACTTGACCATAAAGTCGTATTTTCCACTTGGTTGTCCCAGAGTGTCCCAAACTTCTTTGGAATTAGAGAAGTCATCCCTCTCGATGACGTCGACCTCAGGAAAAGCATAGTTGATGAATTCTAGTCCTGCAAACGTTGCGAATTCATTTTCATGTTGAGTAGTTTCCGAATGACCTGAGTGTTGATCCCATGACATGGCGGGGACACAGGTATTCTATTCAATGATGCTCAGCTGAGTTTCATTACTCGGCTGACTTTCTTGCCCCAAGTTTCCTGGGTAAGGCTGCCACATTGGCAGGCCATCCATCGGGCCATAGTAATTGTGGTCAAAGTTGTCTTTCATCAGAGTGTCTTCCTCTAATGAATTTGGCGGAGCACGGCATCCTTCCGGATCACAATCTCCGTAGATCATTTCGACATCTGATCTTGGTATAAATCTCGGACTTTCTGTAGGAAAGCAAAAAGGCATAGGCACCTCTTCCTGAGACATATAGCCGTCCTTGTTAAGGTAGGACTTCCATTCTTCATCTGTGTCAGAGGGATCTTCCTCATTGATAGCATGAACTGTCTGAGACACTGGGTGGAGAAAACCTCCACTGTGGAAGAAGTTTTGAAGGGGATGAAGACTTTCATCGTTGGCAGCTGTCCGAGTACAGGTTGCAGAAAAACCAAGACCCTTCTTTGTTTTATTGTCAATAGGAATGACAAGCCGTCCCCATCCTGTCGTATCGGTACTCTCGACCGCTTTGATAGCATCTTTGTATGAAGAAATTGAAGTTCCTTCTTCGAATTGATCATTCTTGCTCACCGATAGTGCTTGGAACTGAGTTCCAATAACCTCCTCGGGTTCCACACAAGTAGATGATGATAGGTTACTCACAAGCAAGGCTTGTTCCCCACAAACCGTGACAAGTTGATCGTTCTTGACGAACTTTAGCTTTTGGTGGAGGGTTGAAGTAACCGCTCCAGCCTGATGTATCCAAGGTCTTCCTAATAAACAACTGTATGTTGCCCGGATGTCCATGACTTGGAAAGTGATTTGGAAAGTGTGAGGACCAATAGTTATGGGAAGATCAACTTCGCCGATAACCGTTTTTCTGGATCCGTCGAATGCTTTGACGACGACCTTGCTGACTCTCATCAGAGGGCCCTTAAATGATAATTGCGTCAAAGTGGACTTCGGCATAACATTCAGGGCTGACCCTGTATCTACCAGTACGTTGGCTAAAGCATCGCCCTGGCAGTTAACTGTGATATTGAGCGCCATGTTATGACGGTGACCCTCTTCAGGTAATTCCTCATCACTAAATCCCAAATTATTGCAGGAAGTGATGTTAGAGACAATGCTATCGAATTGTCTGATTGTTACATCCTGTTCCACAAAGGCTTGCTCCAAGACTTTCTGTAGAGCCTCTCTGTGTACTTCTGAACTGAGTAACAGTGATAATACTAAGATCTTTGAAGGAGTCTGTAACAGTTGATCAACAATGTTATATTCACTCCTTTGGATGAGCTTTAGCATCTCATCTTTGTCTTTTGAAAAGTCGGGATTACCAGATAGACTGACTGGCAGATCAGGAATTTCTGCCTGAAGTTCCTTTTCTTTGTTGGATTCTCCAACCCCTCGGTTGAAGATTCGACCGCTCCGTGTTACACGACTGACGTCTGCAATATTCACGACGGAGGGTAATGGAATTTCCTTTCCATTTTCAATTGTTGTTGCACCGTATTTATAAGGGATCGCCTTAGCTGATTCATACGGTAATGGTCCCGGTAGATAGATGACTATGGGAACCTTCTGATTTTTCTGACCGTCATAAGTAACCTCGATCCGTTCCCAGTTGGGAACTCTAGATTCGTCAAGTAGAGGGACGATGGTAAAAACATCCCTGATCTGGTGATGACCAAAGATCGTGACAACATCCTCAACTTGATCGGCAAGGTAGTTCGGCGACCAAATGATGGGTCCTGAACCTGGATATGGATGAATTTCTCCATGATCGACCTGACCCTGAAGAGCTGCTCTCACAAGGTAACACCCTTGGTTACTTTCCGAACAGACGCTACAACTGTCATAGTTGTGTGGTGGCACCTGGCCACGCCCACTTTGAATACAATGTAACCTCACTAGGTTACCTTCCATTGATCGGACATCCTGACTTTGACGACGAGTAGGATTCCTGTTATTGATACTAATCTGCTGAGTATCTTCGTCCATATAGATTGGCATCCACCAGTGATTTAACAAGTGCTGAAGTGCCTCCTGGACAAGGGTACAACCTTGATCGTCTTCGCAACCCGCTTTACAATTTTGATAATCATGTGATATTAAGAATCCGAGTCGGACCTGCTCAGCATGTAACTCTACCAGGTTGGTATTCATCACGCGAATGTCAAAGATCTGAACTATGTTGATTTGGTAGGAGTTCCTATCATGGTAGTCTTGGATCCATCCAAGATCCATCTGACGCTGGAGGGCCTCTTGTATGAAAGAGCATCCCTGTTTGTTTACCGAGCAAATCAGACAGGAACTGTAATCGTGCCACGGCAGATTATGATACTAGCTTTGGCTTGAGTGCATCGCCACCAAGTTGACATTCATCACACGGATGTCATGGTTTTGAATGACGTTAGAATTCGTAGAGACCATGTTAACTCCACGAACTCGGTGCTCTTGGATCCATCCAAGATCCATTTGTTCCTGTAGAGCTGCTTGCACTACAGAACATCCTTGGTTATCTTTAGAGCAGATATCACACTGGTGATAATTATGAGGTGGCACATGGCCATATCCACTCTGTCTACAATGCATCTTGACCAGATTGGTCTCCAATAAGAGTACATTGTGAATTTGATAGACATTGTTAGTCTCTTTCTCAATCAGATTGACTACAGCCTTCTCATGTTGAGGCAGCGGGTTCGTAAGAACATTAGGATTCGTATCTTTGAAAGATAAGAGCCCGCTCCTAACAAGCTTTTGCACGTCGGATTTGAAATTGAGACAAGTCTCAATGTTATGCCCTGAACCTCCTTGATGATAAGGGCATGTTTGATCCGCTTTAAACCAAAAAGGCGGATTTTCCGGAACTGAAAGGGGAGACTTAGTCTGAATGTGCCCCTTAGCCAGCAGTAACGAAAACAGTTTTGCGTACGTTACGGGTATAAGATCAAATCCTGGTGGCCGTGTTGTACGGTTGTTGTTATATGGAGGACGAGCCTGCTGAAGAGGTTGTTGTGTCCTTTGCTGGCCAGGTTGGCTCTGCGCAACCTGAGGTTGATACGTAGGAACAGGCGCGGGGCTGATAGCAGGAGTCACAACTGCTACCGGCTGATAACATCGCCTTTGCTTTCCGAGAGAGATATTCCTAATATCTTGCTCTTTTTTCTTAGGGAGAGTACTACCGTATTTTTTAGTACCGCTCGTTGATCCAGTGTCTTTTACCAAACGTCCTTCTCGGACGGCTTCCTCAAGACGTACACCCATGCCGACCATTTCGGTGAAATCACTGGGTGCACTGGCAACCATTCGGTCATAGTAAAATGAGCTTAAGGTCTTTAAGAAGATTTTTGTCATCTCTTTTTCCTCAAGAGGTGGACAAATTTGAGCGGCAATTTCACGCCACCTTTGAGCATACTGCTTAAAGGTTTCCTTTTCCTTTTGCGACATTGATCTGAGTTAATCTCTGTCGGGTGCCATGTCCAAATTGTATTTGTATTGTTGGACAAAGGCAGTACCAAGATCTCTGAATATACTGATCGTAGTACGGTTTAAACCCATGTACCATTTGAGTGCGGCACCGGTTAAACTATCCTGAAAGTAGTGAATCAGCAGGTCCTGATTCTCCATCTGGGCTGACATCCGCCGAGCGTACATCACCAGATGGCTCTGAGGGCAAGAGTTACCCTTGTATTTTTCAAAGTCGGGCACTTGGAACTTGTGCGGGACTTTCACATTTGGGACCAAGCAGAGGTCTGCGGCGTCCTTTCCAAATAGATCCTGACCGCGAATGGGTTATAGCTCTTTCTGCATTTCCAAGAACTGTTCCTGGAATTCCTCCATTCTGTCGAACATAGTTTCCTTCTTACCAGAAGGTGTTTGTGGAATCTGTCCTTCCGGGACAGTGTGCACCACAGGGGGCGGTACCGTGACTACGGCAGTATGTCTTGACGCCTCCCGAAGTTTGTAACCTTCAGGAGTCTTGAGTATGCCCCTGGCATCTTCGCTTTCCCGAAGTTTGTAACCTTCAGGCCCAACGGCTTCTGTTGCGATTCCCTGATCTTCAGTGATCGGCGGAACATATCCTTCCAGGATATAGTTAACAGGCATGCCCAAGGACGATCTTTCGGCATCTGATACCTAGGATCATACTTTTCTATGATGGGCCTTGAGGTGATCTCTGAGACCACAGTTCTTTGTAGCTGAGCTTCTGCCATGGCTTGCATGTCGTTACGAAGCTTTCTCATATCCTCTCTCAGAGCGTCGATCTCTTCTTTCAACTCGCTGTTTTCTTCCTCAAGATCATCCATCTTTTTCTGACGATTGGCCCGAGTATTATACGAATGAGACAGTTTGACTCTAGAATCGAGACACAAACGTGAGATTCGTAGGGAAGAGAATACGCGATGTGAGAATGATGAATGCAATGATTATATTAATTGTTTTTTTGGTTTAATCAAAATAAACTTCGACAATTAGATTGCAAATATCAAACAGTGGGGAAACCCCTTTTTATTGAATTCCAAAGGATTACAGAAATGGAAATACAGTAGATTACAAAGTGCAGAAACAGAAACCTAAACTAATGGGCCCCGAGTCCTCTCTGATGAGAAATTGGGTGTTGATTCTGATATCTTCCTTTTCTTTGACTGGGGCTCTTGGGCCGTTGTCTGGTTGTCATTCCTTTGCCAAGTGAAAGGAGCGAGCAAATTCCTTTGGTCGTCTTGATTCTCTACAGCATGTTGCTCCAAAATTTCAATCAGAGCATCTTTCTCCTTTAGTATTTGTTGTATTTTGACGCACTCTACGTCGAGGGTGCGGTACTTATTCTTCCAAGATCTTCTCTCCCGTTGAACTTTGTTGATAGTAACCTAAAGCTTTTCAGTTTCCGTCATGAAGTACATGACAGATTCCCTCGGCGGAAGAATTCTGTAACGAGGATAAGGCATCTTTAGCTTGAGAGCTCTAGTTTGTACTCAGTGGAGATAAGGCTCCACCGAGATACAATCCAGTTTTCCTAGAAACTCTCGTCCTCTCTTATGAACATGCTTCCAAGCGTGCACTATTTCCATCTTTAGTGCTCTGTCGTTTTCTCCTTCCTTGAAGAAAAGACCTTCCAGATGAACACCCAGTGGGATGTGTCTCATCGGGTATCCAAATTGACGAAGAACCAATACCGGATGGTAGTTGATTCCTCCTTTAGTTCCTATAAGGGGTACGTTGGGGAAGTTTCCACAATGGTCAATGATCTTGATTCCCTCAAAAATCCTATTACACCAATCTATATCAGAGTTGGTGAGAGACATGATCTTCTGCGACCAACGTAAGACACTCTTGCAATCCCAAAAAGCAGCAGACTTGGGTAAGTGCGAGATAAACCATTTATAAAGTAAAGGTACACAGCATGTGATCTCCCCTCCGCTGTACAAATTTCCCAAGTGTACAGAATGATACGCATCTGCGAGCAAAGTCGGCACAGGGTTTCCAATGAGAAAAACCTTAATGGCGTTGATATCGACGAAGTTATTGATGTTGGGAAACAAAAATAATCCGTAGGTGAGTAAAACAAAGATGCTTTCAAAAGCAGTCCCGTTCCCTATACTAGCAAAGTACAGAGCTTTCTTTGTTAAGAACTGGGCTGGCAAACCTTGGATGCCACCCTTAGTAGTCATGTGAGTCCTGGCCTCAGACTTGTCCAAATGAATTTCTCTTGCAACGGTCTGATTCTTTGGAATTTCTTCCAGTCCAGAAAATGGAGCTCGATCGGTGATATGTAGATCGATCATATGAGAATACTCCTCCAGCGTTGGTGCAAGCTGGTAATCCGGGAATGTGAAACAGTGATAAACTGGATCGTAGAACTGAACGAGCGCGTCCATGATTCCCTCAATCACATGGACTCTTAATAGTGGTAGCAGACCTTCGTGCTTGGCTCTGAAAGCCTCTGGGTTAACGATCATCCTCGCTAACTTTCTCAAATCCCCTAGTTTTGGAACCTTGAAGGTATACTGGTGAGTTCTCCTTCTACCGAAATCCATTAATGCAATCTTTTTCTCTGATATTTGCAATCACAGTCTTAGTTTAATTTGAAAAACAGAGAGACTAGAAGAGAAATTTTTTTGAATGTTTTAATGTTTTATTAAATGAATGCATGAATGCAGCACATAAAAACATAGAAAAAACATGGGGTCAAAGGGTCGTTGTCATGAAGTCAAGGCTCTACCCATCCCCAAAGGTTTATACTAGGGTGATTTTTGTACCTGTACTCATTATCATCAGCTCCTCCCAGGAAGGCAGACAACAAGCGGATCGCCAGCGAGTTGTGTGCAATCTTAGAGTAAGTGCCATTCACCGAGAATAGATCACCAGCCTCAAATGAGGGTAGTATCGTGTAACAGCTATTTCCGATAGCTTCCGCACTACGAAAAAGGTTGGTTTTTCTTAAGTGTATATTCAATCTCACCACATGCGGCATAACACGCATTCCCAGTAGCAGAAAAATAAACACGTATAGCAATTAGGAAAAGCAGTATATATATTTGTCCTAATCATCCTAGACTTATAAAGCTACGATTCTTAAGTTCCTGACAGAAATGGGTTCCCCGGCGGAAGCCCCAATCTGTGGTTCCCTGCCTAAGAGATGCACCAGCATAGGTCAATCTTTCTCCTCAGCAGAGTTCCCATTTTCCGTAGAAAACAGGGATGATACCCTAAGGCAGAAAAGGAGACTCCCCAGCAGAGCCGCCATTTTACAAGGAAAACAGACAGAAAGAAAAACACGGGCCCCACGGTGGGCGCCACTGTTCTGTAGCGAGCGATTTTGGACGCGGTTCTTAAGCGCTGGTCGCTCTCTGCGGTTTGAGCTTAAAACTACAGGTCGATTCATTTTTTATCCTATTGTGAGCCGAATAAGGAAGGGAAATAGATGTCTCCAATTAACCCTGCTTTGCATACTGAGTTTAAACAGCGGTCTGTTAGGTTACGAATGCTATCAATGTGGGGGGGCCTTTGTACTGGTTATTCGTATTTCGCCAATACTGGTTTCTTTCTTTCTAGGGCTTAATGTTTCTGGCGGGGAACAAGGGTTAGGATGTTAGGACCGGTGCTTTTGAATTACTGCTTTTTGATTGATGGAGATATGGGATTTGGGTTTTTTGTTGATTGCGCTCGCTAAGATCTTTTCTTTCGATCTTATGCCTACGTATTCCCGTTTACCGAAACAGGGAAATCAGAGCATTCGTAGTTCCTCCTATTCTATGGGAGGAAATTGGTTTTTGGTGTCTTGTTCAAAGCCCAAGACGTGAAGTGAAAGGTAATTTGTATCTTGTTTAAAGCCCAAGATGTGAAGCTAAAAGGTCTATTTGTGTCTTGTTCAAAGCCCAAGACGTGAAGCTGAAAAGGTCTCGGCTTTAGAGAGAATTTGTCATCTCTAAAGATGGGAGAAGGAGAATTACTTTAGCTGGGATACGCGGATCCGAGCAATGCCATAATTTCCGAAGAAAGGGTTTTAACCTGAAGGAGAAGACTTTAACTCAGTGTAGAGCAATGCCATCTTTCCTTAGGAATTTCTCATGCTAAAAGAGGGACAGTGGCATGGATATAGATGATCCAGAGGCTTGCCGCTTACAGCGATTTGATGGAGGGAAAGGAGTTGTTGATGTTTGTATACTGTAAACGAGGCACAACTTTGATGCTAAAAGGTCGATTGGATCAACCAGTGGTTTTCTTATACAAAGCCTAAGAGGAGGCTAATTTCTGCTAGGAAAATCATTATACAAAGCCTAAGAGGAGGCTATTTTGTGTCTCGTACAAAGCCCGAGAGAGAGGCTAAAGGTTTTTGACCCAGTGGGGCATATCGTTATACAAAGCCTAAGAGGAGGCTAGCAAAGAGTTGACTCAGTTGGAGAATCTTTTATACTCAATAAGAGAGTGTTTTTATATCTCGTACAAAGCCCGAGAGAGAGGCGAAAAGGTTGTTTTGACTCCACTGGGGAGAATTTTGGTATCTCGTACGAAGCCCGAGATGGAGGCTATTGTAACTGTTTCAGTTGAGTGACAGATCCAATATACTGATTTAAAAGAGAAAATCAGTTCTTATATGAGCAACATTGTACTCAGGGATTTGATTTGAGGATCAGGGATATTTCCTTCTCTTTGAGGAAACCGGAAATCCAAAGGGTATCGAGACTATCTGAGTCTGCGGGTTTCCTTCCTATTTAACGAAGGGTGCTTGAGAATGTCTTTGAGACTAAAGGAAGTTAGACTGTCCGTGTCTAGAGTTTTATCTTTTGTACTATGCTTCGAGAAACAGTAGTAGACTCTATGAAAGGACTGTTCTATGAGGATGACTAGGTTCTGTTCCTATACCTCTAGGAGGTCGTCGGGACAATTTGTACGAAGCCCAAGAGGAGGCTGGAAACTTTTAAGAAGCCGACGGGTCCTTGTACGAAGCCCAAGAGGAAGCTATCATTCCCAGAGGAAGAGATCATTATACGAAGCCTAAGAGGAGGCTGTGAATACTTCTAAGAAGCCGTAGGGTCCTTGAATAATGCCCAAGAGGAGGCCGATGCTTTTAAGAAGCCCGTGGGTCTATCATCTCCTTTCCATTAGGAGAGATAACTCTTTTAAAGATGAAAACCACTGGTAAACGTGCGAGGTTTACTATCCAGCGACTTTTAGCTTTTAAAGAGGGTTCCTTAGTTAAGGTCCAAGATTATGACCGTAGTGGGTACCCAAACCCCGAGACATTCAAGGCAAGCTATCCACAAGGAATTGATCAAGTCAGGAAAGTTCGAGAATTGGGAAGAAACTCAAAGATACCATTCACGGAGAATACGTTCATCTTGGGGAGTAGAGCTTCTTGACGATTCCTAAGGAGGACAGCCGAAGAGAAGACTGTATCTGGTGCTCCTATTGGGGATCTAGGCATCTATTTCTACGAATAAGTGAAACGGCGTCACCTAGTTCTAGACGTAGTTGCCGGGGAAACTCGAAATATCTATACTATTATTACACAGTAGATATGAGTTTATGAAAGCAGACTTACACTGAGCAGCCCCACAATACAGTTTATAATATGAAAGCAGTAAATGAAAGCGATAACCACTTACTCGGTTGTAGTGCTTCCATGCTGTTTGGTTAGTTGTTCAACAAAGAAAGATTGAAAACAACAGTATATTCAAAATCAAAGGAGAAAGTGCTTTTAAAAAGAAAGATCTGGGGCTTACAGCTCAAGGAGAGGCTCAGGGTTTTATCAGTGAACGCACTGTTTGAATTTGTACAGAGGGACTTATACAAGTGACTGGGGCCCAAAAAGTTTTTGTACAAGGGGGGATGGGTCTTACCCTCTCTCAAGAGGCCCAAAAAGGTTTAAAGAAAAAGAATGGGGCTTATAACACGAGGGTAGGCCCAAATGATTTTTCGTTTAAAAATGGCGATCGCGCCGAGGTTTTCTTTTAACGCAGAGGGACTTATACAATAAGGGAGGCCCAAAATGTTTTGGTTAAAAGGGGGATTGGGTCTTACATTCTAATAGAGGCCCAAAGTGTTTTGAATGGGTCTTATAGCTCAAGGAGAGGCCCAGATGATTTTTGAAAAGGCGACGATCGCGCCGTTCGTTTTGTTTTTACGGTATCGGGACTTATACAATAAGTGAGGCCCAAAGATGATTTGGTCAAAAAAAGTATTGGGTCTTACACTCTAATAGAGGCCCAAAGTGTTTTGAAAATGATTTATGAGGGTTGAATTAATCCAAAACCCTAATTTGTTTTCAAAATGTATTTAATTGAATAAAAATTCAATTAAAATGATCAAAAATTGTTTAACACATGGAAAACAAATTGTGATCTTGGATTAATGCTTCAAAAATTAAGTATTGACCTACAAAATAATAAGAAAGCATTAAAAGTTCCAAAATCAATGTAGAAAAAATATTTAAAATGTCAAAAACAATTAAAATATTAATTCTTTGCAAAAATATCAATTATATGAAATAAATAATAATTTTGGGATTTTTTGATAAAATAAAATATTTTAACATTTTTGTGAATTATTAAAAAAAGAATCAACTCAAAATAATTAAAACTCAGAGAGAAATTAATTTTTGAATTAATTAAACAAAATCACAAAATTCAAATATTCAAATATATGAAAATGGCGCCAAGAACAACACCAAGAACACGCGCGTTTTTCAGTTTGCCCAGATTTGCATTTTCCATCCAATCTCACTGAATACGTAATTATAACATGCAATCCACATATCATTATGCTCGCCTCAACCTCACGATCATGTCTAAGTACTTTAATTTCATTTAAATTAAACATACAACAAGAAATCACGAAGAGACCTCAAGAACCCTAATTTCTGCATGAAGGCTAGGATTTTTGATACACGATTCAAACAATGCAATTAATTGAGGGAAAACATTCCATGCATGATTATGAACATATGGCCAAATTATTGTGCGAGGAAATATGCATAGATTGAGAGATGACCAAGTATGTGCTTACCTCCAAGTCGTGACAGCAAGAGCAGATGTGATTTTGAGTTGGAGGTGTTACAGACAAGTTGTGATGATCTGAACAGCTTCCCTACACCATATGAAGTGTGTTTGAACACTTGGATTGAATTGAAATGGACTGGATCAGTTTATGGCATCTCAGCTGCAACTTCACTTCAAACTTGTGTGGATGGCAAGTGATTTTGTGAAATTGATGTTTCAGAAGTTATATGAGTGTTTGATCAGCTTATATGTGATGTATGTGAGGTGTGTGAGTGATTGGTTTGTGCAGAATTGCTCTCAAACTCAAAAACCGATAGCTACCTTGCTAAGAAAGGCATTTTTGCCAAGAGAAAGAGATTTTGAGGAAAGCATCTGTTAGATGGCTTTGGTGTACTCAAACTTCCACAATTGAGCTCTATTTATAGTAGAGCAAGTTTGTTTTGCAAGGAATAGTGCATGGCAGCTGGTAAGTAGGTTTCCTCAATGTTGGCCAATGGAAATGAAAGTCTCCTCTAGCCATTGACTAGAGGTTAGGGCACAGAGCTTTGGTCCCCTTGGTCTTGGATAAGTCTTGACTGATTTCAGATGAGAATGGCTCAGTCCATGCCACCTTGATGGTTCCATTGAATGCCTCATTCCAAATTTGAAGTCTTGTCCCTATTTTGGAAACTCTAGGTTCAACATGCTATTCCTTGTTCCTTGGACCTTGGAGGCTTGGCTCAGTGATTGTCCCCTTTAGATTCAATCCTCAGAGGTGTCCAAGTGGATTGGAGCAATTGAATTTGGCTGATTTTGGCAAATCGACCAAAGTTGCAAATTCTGCCTTGCCTTGACAGATTTTAGCAAGGCAACTTGCCAATGTTGTATCTCATGGTGTAGGTTGAATTTGGCAATGTTCTTGGCCATTTTGGAAAGCTCTTACATGATACAACAACTGTTTGAACAAGTTTGGTTTTGATCTCTTTTGATTCCAAGTGAAAAATCCCCCTACATTTGGCAAAAAGTGAGGCAAAATCTGACTTAGTGAAAATTTCACTAAGTGTTGGAAAAAGTGACTTTTTCACTTTTCAGCCACTTTGATCATTCCATAACTCAAAATCCTTAATGAATTGGAATGTCTTGTAGTTGAAGTTTTTGTAGGTGATAATGAGGGCTACAAATCCATCTTTGGATGAGAAAAAATGGCCTTGTGGTTTAGGAATTATGGTCCTCCAAAGTTGGTACCTTTGCCACTTTATTTTTAACTTAGAAAAATTTCTAAGTTTTATGGTTATCCCTTTTACAAGTTATCTCACTTTTCTTGATTTTTCTTGATGAATGATGATTTAAATCATACATTAGCATCATTTTAGGGTTAAAAATCCATTTTGGTGAAAAATCTCAAAAAGTCAAAGTTGACTTTTGTGCACAGTTGACTTTTTATCAGATGAATTCCAAACTGTGCAATTCTTCAGGAAATCATGTCCTTGACCTAAATCAAACTTGATGGACATGTTCCATGGGTATCATAGGGTATATTCAATCATGTGTTAGGGTTTGGGAGCATGTCTTGGTCAAAAGTCAAAGTTACAGTTGACTTTTCCCTTAAAACCCAAATTGTGGTGCAGATGAAAATGAAACTTGTTGCTCAAGCTTCTTGGATCAATCCATTGTTCCAAATGGATCAATATGGTGTATTAGAGACCCTCAAATCATCTCTTGAGGTCTTGGCTCATGATTTGTCCCAAAAGTCAACTTAGGGGTGAATTAGGTCAAGAAACCCTAATTCCTGATTTTTTATGAATGCATACCTTGAGGCAAAATTGACTTGATGTATGGGTTCATGAGGTTCCATGAAGTATATTAGGTTATGTTTTGGATCATTGCCTTGTGCCCAGATGAAACTTTTCATCAGGAGGCCCTGGGTGATCAAAACCCTAATTTGGTGACACTGGCGATCTTGAGACTTGATCCACCTAGAAGGGAGCAGCCTTGTGCTTAATCCTTGAAGTGGGAGTCCTTTTTGATCCATTGTGGATGTTTGAGAGATTATACAAGTTGAGGATCATGTCATTTCTTGATTGATCCTTTGTCTAAGCACTCAGAGAGGGCTTGAAACCCTAATTTGATTGTAGTGGACGCTCACCCATCTTTGGGGAGGCTAATGAAGCATGATGGTTCATCCATATTGTGATGATGATTTTCACAATGATGGGAAATCTAAGTGGTCAAAATTTGGGGTATTACAGTGAGAGCATCTCTTCAGGGTCAGGTGGATCGTGGAGAGATTCGCCCATATCCGGGCTCCGAACCCATCAGCTGCGCGCCGAACTACCTTGCGGATCAAATTGAGGACGTTATCGTAATCTCTGATCATCAGAGAACTAGGAATGTTTTCGCCATCATTCCTCTACTTGACGAATCCAGAGTTCCCAACCGAGAATGGATCGAGATTCCGTACGTTGGTCAGAAAAATCAGAAGGTTCCCATAGTCATCTATCTGCCGAGACCACTACCGTATGAATCAACTAAGGTTATCCCTTACAAATACGGTGCACCGATAATAGAAAATAGAAAGGAAATTCCATTACCCTCCGTTGTGAATATTGCAGACATCAGTCATGTAACACTGAGTGGTAGAATCTTCAACATAGGAGTTGGAGAGTCCAACAAAGAAAAGGAACTTCAGACGGAACTTCCCGATCCACCAGTCGGTCAATCCAGTAATCCCGACCTTTCGAAAAATGATGATGAGATGCTGAAGCTCATCCAAAGTAGTGAATACAACATTGTTCATCAGCTGTTATAAACTCCTTCAAAGATATCAGTATTATCACTATTACTAAGTTCAGAAGCGCACTGAGAGGCTCTGCAGAAAGTCTTGGAGCAAGCCTTCGTAGAACAGGATGTAACAATCAGACAGTTTGATAGCATTGTCTCTAACATCACTTCCTGCAATAATTTGGGATTTAGTAATGAGGAATTACCTGAAGAGGGTCGCCGTCATAACATGGCGCTCAATATCACAGTTAACTGCCAGGACGATGCTTTAGCCAGTGTACTGGTATACACAGGGTCAGCCCTGAATGTTATACCGAAGTCCACTTTGATGCAATTATTATTCAAAAGCCCTCCAATGAGAATCAGTGAGGTTGTCGTCAAAGCGTTCGACGGATCCAGGAAAACGATTATCGGTGAAGTCGACCTTCCCATAACTATCGGTCCTCACACTTTCCAAGTCACTTTCCAGGTCATGGATGTCCGGGCAACGTACAGTTGTTTATTAGGAAGACCTTGGATACATCAGGCTGGATCGGTCACCTCGACCCTCCACCAAAAGCAAAAGTTTGTCCAGAACGGTCAGCTTGTCACAGTCTGTGGGGAACAGGCTTTCCTAGTAAGCAATCTATCATCATCCACTTATGTGGAACCAGAAGGGATAATCGGAACCCAGTTCCAAACGCTTTTGCTACACAGTGGCGATCAATCTGAAGGAGGAACTTCAATTTCCTCATACAAAGATGCTATCAAAGCGGTCGAGAGTACAGATATAACAGGATGGGGACAGCTTGTCATTCCTACTAACAATAAAATAAAGAAGGGTCTTGGTTTTTCTGCAACCTGTACCCAGACAACTGTCAACGGTGAAAGTCTTCATCCCATTCAGAACTTCTTCCACAGTGGAGGTTTCCTTCATCCAGTGCCTCAGGCAGTCCATGCTATCAATGAGGAGGATTCCTCTAATGCGGAGGAAGAATGGAAGTCCTATCTTAACCAGGACGGTTACATATCTCAGGACGAAACACATACTCCCTTTTGCTTTTCCGCACAGAGTCCGAGATTTATACCCAGGTCAGATGTCAAAATGATCTACGGAGATTGTGATCCGAAAGGATGCCGTGCTCCGCCAAATTCATTAGAGAAATACACTCTGATGAAGGACAATTTTGACTACAACTACTATGGCCCGATGGATGGTCTGCCGATGTGGCAACCTTACCCAGGAGACTTGGGGCAAGAAAGTCAGCCGAACAATGAAAATCAGCTGAGCATCATTGAACAGTATACCTGTGTCCCCACCATGTCATGGGATCAACACCCAGGTTATCCTGAAAATATCCAGCACGACAATGAATTTGCAACGTTTGCAGGACTAGAATTCATCAACTACGCTTTTCTCGAGGTCAACATCATCGAGAGAGATGACTCCTCCAATTCCAAAGAAGTATGGGACACCTTGGGGCAACCAAGTGGAAAATTTGACTATATGGTCAAGTAAACTGCCTCTGAAAGCTCTCGTATCAGGCTCGAAGACATCCAGCCAACTGGATGGGAAGATACAGCTGAGAGCACAAATACTCTGCAAAATACAACTGAGGAGTCCTCCTACGACAACTCTGCCTGGTAGACAGATTCCAATGATCCTGCTCCACCAGAAATCAGCGTTATTTCTGAAGACAAATCAAGGAAGGTACCAGAATTTGTGATTCACCGAGGAGTTCACCGCCAATGGGTCGCTGTCGATGTTCCAAACATCGTTCATAAGTCAAAGTAATTGTCGTCTTTAACCTTTCACCCTGCCCAGGTGAAACGGATGTTTTGATAGGGCTCGCTTTCTGTAAATTTTCCCTCTTCGCTTTGCCCAAAGCGACGGAGTTTTATTTTATAGGGATGTAGTTTCAAGAATTGACTTGTTCATTAATAAAATAACATCGTTCTGTAATTTCCGCATTAATTGTTGTTTTCTCTTTTCGTTTTTCAGAAAATGGTAATCCTAAAAAACAATTCAAATAATAAAAACAAGTAGTAATAAAAAATACACTGCACACACTCTTGCATTTTCTCTATCTCTTCTAAACACAAATCATCACGTCATGCAGATTGCTTGTTTTAAACCCAATTGAAACATACGATCCGATGCCTTCTCCCGACTTTGAATTCCCGATATTTGGGGCTGAAGAAGAAGTTGATGACGAAATTCTAGAAGAGATCTCCCGACTACTCAGACAAGAGGAAAGGTCCATTAAACCTCACAAAGAGCCGTTGGAAACGGTAAACTTGGGTTCGGAAAAAGAGAGAAAAGAAATCAGGATTGGGGCACTGCTCAGTCCAACTGCTAGAGAGGGTTTGACAAAGCTTCTCAAAGAGTTTCCTGATGTATTCGCTTGGTCCTATCAGGACATGCCAGGGTTGGATACCAGCATCGTGGACCACCATTTACCGTTAAAATCGGAATGTCCGCTAGTAAAACACAGGTTGAGAAGGACTCACCCGGACATGGCCATCAAAATCAAAGAGGAGGTACAGAAACAGATTGACGCGGGTTTTCTCGCCACGTCTGAATATCCTCAATGGTTGGCCAACATCGTACCCGTTCCAAAAAAGGATGGAAAGGTCAGAATGTGTGTCGATTACAGAGATCTGAACAAGGCTAGTCTGAAGGATGACTTTCCTTTACCACACATTGACATGCTGGTAGACAGTACAGCAACGTTCAAAGTTTTCTCCTTCATGGATGGATTCTCGGGCTATAATCAGATCAAAATGGCGCCGAAAGACATGGAGAAAACTCCGTTCATTACCCCATGGGGTACCTTTTGTTACAAGGTAATGTCGTTCGGTTTGAAGAATGTCGGGGTAACCTATCAAAGGGCCATGACTACTCTTTTTCATGACATGATACATAAAGAAATCGAAGTATATGTCGATGATATGATTGCCAAATCTAAGACAGAATAGGAGCATGTGACCCACCTGTCAAAACTATTCGAGCGTTTGAGAAAATACAAACTCCGCTTGAATCCCAACAAGTGCACCTTCGGTGTCCGTTCAGGGAAACTCTTAGGGTTAATCGTCAGCCAGAAAGGAATTGAAGTTGATCCTGACAAGGTCAAGCCCATTCAAGAGATGCCTTCTCTAAAAACTGAAAAAACAAGTCAGAGGATTCCTCGGACATTTGAACTACATCTCCAGATTCATATTCCTTATGACCGCGACCTGTGCACCGATTTTTAAATTACTCAAAAAGAACCAGGGCTGTGTTTGGTCAGAAGATTGCCAAACTGCCTTCAACAGTATCAAGGAATACCTATTGAACCCACCGATTCTATCACCTCCAATG
This sequence comes from Lathyrus tuberosus, assembly GCA_022829125.1. NCBI lineage: Eukaryota > Viridiplantae > Streptophyta > Magnoliopsida > Fabales > Fabaceae > Lathyrus > Lathyrus tuberosus. The sequence goes on from JALAZF010000254.1 coordinate 8,526,359, forward strand.
AAAGGAATACCACTGATCATTTACTTAACTGTCTTGGAAGACTCAATGGGATGTGTACTTAGCCAACAAGACGAAACCAAAAGGAAAGAGTCTGCCATTTACTATCTGAGCAAGAAATTCACCGACTGCGAGACTCGGTACACGATGCTTGAGAAAACTTGCTGCGCTTTGGCTTGGGCAGCCAAACGTATTCGCCAGTATATGATTCATCACACTACTTGGTTGGTCTCCGAGATGGATTTGAAAAACCTGCTCTCACAGGAAGGATTGCCCGTTGGCATATGTTTCTATCAAAATATGACATAGAGTACCACGCTCAGAAAGCCGTTAAAGGAAGTATTTTAGCCGATCATTTGGCTCATCAACCGATTGACGATCAAGAATTAATCGAGTTCGACTTCCTAGACGAAGATGTCATGTATTTAAAGATGAAAGACTACGATGAACCGCTACCCAGTGAAGGGCCAGAACCAGGTTCCCAATGGGAACTAATCTATGACGGAGCAGTTAATCATTATGGAAACAAAATTGGGGCAATCATTGTTACTCCTCTGGGTACCCACATTCCTTTCACTGCCAGAATTATGTTCAAATGTACGAACAACGAGGCCGAATACGAAGCTTGTATCATGGGTCTCGAAGAAGCGATTGATCTAAGGATCAAGAACTTGGACGTATACGGCGACTCAGCCTTGGTTATCAATCAGATAAAAAGAGATTGGAACACATACCAATCCGGATTGATGCCTTACAAAGATTATGCAAGGAGGTTGTTGCCTTTCTTCAACAGAATCGAGTTTCATCACATCCCTCGTGAGGAGAATCACATGGCTGATGCTTTAGCCACTCTCTCTTCCATGATTAGTGTAGTTCAGTGGAATGACATACCTAAGATCGACATAATGCACCTTGAACGGCCCGCTTACGTCTTCACGATTGAAGTTGTCATAGACGACAAACCTTGGTATCACGATATCAAATGCTTCCTTCAGAAACAAGAGTACTCACCTGGGCCATCCAGGAAAGCAGAAAGACCCTCAGAAGACTGGCTGGAAACTTCTTCTTGAGCGGGGATACTCTCTATAAGAGAAACTTCGACATGGTCTTGCTTCGATGCATAGACAGATCAGAAGCAGACATGCTGATGAAAGAAATTCATGAAGGATCCTTTACCACTCATGACAACGGACACACAATGGCGAGAAAAATTCTAAGAGAGGGGTACTATTGGTTGACAATGGAATCCGATTGCTACAAGTACATGAGGAGGTGTCACAAGTGTCAGATATACTCCGACAAAATCCATGCACCGCCATCGCATCTCAACGTTCTATCTTCCCCATGGCCTTTTTCCATATGGGGAATCGACATGATTGGCATGATTGAACCTAAGGCTTCAAACGGACATCAGTTCATCCTAGTAGCCATTGACTATTTCACCAAGTGGGTCGAAGCAGCATCATACGCCAATGTAACCCGACAAGTGGTGGTCCGATTCATCAAAAACAATATCATCTGCCGTTATGGTGTTCCGAGCCAGATCATTACTGATAATGGATCTAACTTGAACAATAAGATGATGAAAGAGTTGTGCGCAGAGTTCAAGATCGAACACCATAACTCGTCTCCCTACCGACCCAAGATGAACGGAGCGGTAGAAGCGGCTAACAAGAACATTAAAAAGATTGTTGAGAAGATAGTTGTAACCTACAAAGACTAGCACGAGATGCTACCCTTTGCTCTTCACAGTTATCGTACATCTGTCCGCACTTCAATAGGGGCAACCCCTTTCTCTCTAGTATATGGCATGGAAGCAGTGCTCCCCATCGAAGTAGAGATCCTATCAATCCGGGTATTGATGGAAGCTAAGCTTACAGAAGCTGAATGGTGTCAAAGTCGACACGACGAATTGAATCTGATCGAAGAAAAGCGAATCACGGCTTTATGCCATGGTCAGTTGTATTAGCAAAGAATGAAGAGGGCGTTTGACAAAAAGGTCTGACCTCACGTCTTTAGAAAAGAAGACCTCGTGCTCAAAAGGATTCAATCATTCCTCACTGATTCGCAAGGCAAGTGGACTCCAAATTATGGCGGCCCCTATGTGGTCACGAAAGCTTTCTTAGGCGGCGCCTTGAGACTCGCAACCATGGACGGAGAGGAATTTTCCTACCCCACAAATGTTGATGTAATCAAGAAATACTTCGCCTAAACTAAAAAAATAAAAAAAAATGTCTCGGTGGATTGAAAACCCGAAAGGCCGGTCTAGGCAAAAATTAGAGACATGATAAAAAAATCATCTCGGTGGATTGGAAATCTCAAAGTACAATCCAGGAAAAAATTAGGGATAATGGCAAGTAACTATGTCCAATAGAGGCAAGTCCCTCAGCAGTAGTTACACCATCCGAGTAAAATTCCAGTCAAGGTCATCTTCGACAGAAGCTCAGAATGTCCCGAATTCAAAGTTGGTAGAAGGATAGCGGTCGTTATGTTTCAACGTAGTCCTTTTCCCCGTAAATTACCATTTTTTAACTTTGTATATACTCTTTGGAATCACGCACTTGGCTGATTTCCATCCTATCAATAAAATTTGAGCCCTTGTGCTTTTGTTTGCAATTCTTATTTGTTTTAGCTTGACAGAACGACATTTTAACATGATCAACGATTCTTGAAATAAAACAAAAAATGAATTTACTTTTCAAACTTTTTTCTGCTTTCAAAATAAAGATGGCAATTTCTTTTGACTGTTGAACATCGCTCGCTTCTCCAGAATTGGTCGAGCTTCAAAGTGTAGAATCAAAGTACTCCTTCTTAGCCAGTACGCCTGAACGAAGGATCAACTGTGTCAGAGACCTTGTTTCGTCTGACAGCCGAGTTCTTATCTCCTAAGCCCGACCAACGGTATTCCCCTGCAGGGACTATCTCTCCTAAGCAAGGAAGAATTGCTACTTCTGAACCAACGGTACTTCTTCGCCCCGCGATGGCCGAGTATCTAGTCGTGTTCACCCGTCAGTCTGTATGTCGCGTCAGTTTTGTCAGTATATACTTACATACATCATGCATTATTGATTTACATTCATATTCATATTGCATCACTATCACTCTAGTCGGTCTTGTCCCCTAGTGATAATAGTACTCTCAATCGAGTTGTCAGCCCTTTCCTCATCAGGAAGTGTTGCGTCTGAACAATCTTTCTCCTCCAGTTTATTTCTGGATTGAAGTTGGCTCCTTGACCACTTTGATAACTTGAACCTCTGAAGGACCAGAGAAACTTTCAACAGATATCACTCTTCGCCATTGAAGATGATATTCTTGCTTTCCCGGATTAAAGGAAATCCCCAGAAAAAGCCTCTTAATCGAGAGATTTGGCGGTATGACAGTTTTCTCCGAAAAACCGCTGATGAAAATTTCATCGGCACCTCAAAATTGGATCCCATCATATGGCGTTTCTCCGAGAAGATCCCGAGAAAAGTATGATGTAAGACCCCAAGCAAAAGTAGTCTCTCAAGAGACTCATTTTCACCGATAGAGTCAACAAATGGCGTCTCCAACAGAGAAGTTTGTGCACATCTACAACTCAGACGACTGGATTCCCCAGCAAGTCTGACATCAAAACTTTTTCCATCAAATGGCATCTCCCCAGGAAAATTCAGAGAGAAGTTTGAGGAAAACCGCTACGAGTAGTGTCCCTTGTCAAGAAGTTTATTGACAAAAGAAACTGAGACCACTTCCTTGGTAGGAAACCAGGATCGAGGGGAAGTTTAAATCAGAAATTAAGACCAGTTCCTTGGTTGGAAACCAGGATCGAGGGGAAGTTTATTTCATAAACTTAGACCAGTTCCTTGGTAGGAAACCAGGATCGAGGGGAAGTTTATTTTAGAAACTAAGACTAGTTCCTTGGTAGGAAACCAGGATCGAGGGGAAGTTCAAATCAGAAACTAAGACCAGTTCCTTGGTAGGAAAACAGGATCGAGGGGAAGTTTTTACCCTTTTTAAGCATCATTGCTTAGCAAAAGAAGATGAATGTGGAAGCAACCATTCATAAACCATCAAAATTTCGGATATTCCGATATTTAATCCTCTTGCACCCTGAATGCCCGAATACCTTCGTCATTCACACCTTCGGGTCCAAGAAGATTAAATAGGGGCATCTGTCATACCCCAAATTTTGACCACTAAGATTCCCATCATTGTGTAAATCATCATCACAATATGTATGTACCTTTATGCCTCATCAAACTCCTCAAGGAATTGTTAAGCATCCACTGCAATTAGAATTAGGGTTTCAAGCCCTCCCAGAGCTCTTAGCCAAAGGATCAATCAAGGAATGACTTGATCTTCAACTTTTATACACTCTCAAATATCCACAATGGATCAAAAGGACTCCCACTTCAAGGATTAAGCATAAAGCTGCTCCCTTCTAGGTGGATCAAGCCTTAAGATCGCCAGTGTCACCAAATTAGGGTTTTGGTCGACCAGGGCCTCCAGATGGAAAATTTCATCTGGGCATGAGCCAATACTTCAAAGCATATCTTAATATGCTCCATGCAACCTCATGGGCCCAACCATCAAGTCAATTTTGCCTCAAGGGATGCATTCATCAAAAATCAGAAATTAGGGTTTCTTGACCTAATTCACCCCTAAGTTGACTTTTGGGATAAAACATGAACCAAGACCTCAAGAGAGGATTTGAGGGTCTCCAAGATACCACATTGATCCATTTGCAACAATGGATTGATCCAGGAAGCTTGAGCAACAAGTCTCAATTTCATCTGGACCACATTTAGGGTTTTGCGGGAAAAGTCAACTGTAACTTTGACTTTTGACCAGGACATGCTCCCAAAGCCTAGGACATGATTCAATACACCCTATAACACCCATGGAACATGTCCATTAAGTTTGATTTAGGTCAAGGACATGATTTCCTAAAGGATTGCACAGTTTGGAATTCATCTGCTAAAAAGTCAACTATGCACAAAAGTCAAACTTTGACTTTTTGAGATTTTTCACTAAAATGATGTTAATGTATGATTTAAATCATCATTCATCAAGAAAAATCAAATAAAGTGAGATAACTTGTAAAAGGGGTAACCATAAAAACATAGAAAAATTTCTAAGTTATGGAACAAAGTGGCAAGGGTACCAACTTTGGAGGATCATAACTCCTAAACCACAAAGCCATTTTTCCCCATCCAAAGCTTGATTTGTAGATCTCATTGCCCTCTACAAAAGCTTCCTACTGATCTATGTCCAAATTCCTCATGGATTTTGAGTTATGGAGTGATCAAAATAAAAAAAAGTCACTTTGTTCCAACACTTAGTGAAAATTTCACTAAGTTAGAATCTGCCTTTACTTTTTTCCAAATGTAGGGGGATTTTTCACTTGGATCCAAAAAGTATCAAAACCAAATATGATTAAACAGTTGTTGTATCATATAAAGGATTTTCAAAATGGCCAAGAACATCACCAAATTCAATTTGAGCTAAGAGTTATGGTAGTGGCAAAATGCCTTGCTGAAAACTGCCAAGGCAAGGCAGAATTTTGCATTTTGGGTCGATTTGCCAAAATCAGGCAATTCCAAGCCTTGTCATTATCTTGGACACATCTGAGGATTGAATCTAAAGGGGACAATCACTGAGCCAAGCCTCCAAAGTCCTTGGAACAAGAAATAGCATGCCAAACCTAGAATTGCCTAAAATAGGGACAAGACTACAATTTTGGATTGGAGCATTCAATGGAAGCACCAAGGTGGCATGGACTGAGCTATTAGCAACTGAATTCAGTCAAGACTTATCCAAGACCAAGGGAACCAGCAGCATGTGCCCTAACCTCTAGTCAATGGCTAGAGGAGACTTGGATTTTCATTTGCCAACATTGGCCAAACCTACTCAGCAGTTGCCATTCACTATTCCTTGCAAAACAAACTTGCTCTACTATAAATAGAGCTCAATTGTGATCAGTTTGAGTACACCAAAGCCATCAAACAAATGCTTTCCTCAAAATCTCTTTCTCTTGGCAAAAACGCCTTCTTTAGCAAGGTAACTCTGAGTTTTTGAGCTAGAGAGCAATTCCACTCAAACCAATCACACACACACACACCTCAAATACATCATATGTGAGCTGATCAAACACTTAAACAACATCTGGAACACTGATTTCTTAGAATCATCAGTCAATTGCTCAAGGTTTTAACCAAGGTGCAGTTGAGATGCCATGAAGTGATCCAGCCAATTTCAATCAAGTCCAAGCATTCAAACACACTCCATAGGGTGTAGGGAAGCTGTTCAGATCATCACAACTCATCTGTAACACCTCCAACTCAGAAATCACTTTGAACTTGCTGTCACGACCTAGAGGTAAGCCTAAACTTGGTCATCTCCCAATCTATGCATATTTCCTCGCACAATACTTTTGCCAAATGTTCATAATCATGCATGGAATGTTTCCCCTCAATTAATTGCTTTGTTTGAATCGTGTATCAAAATTCTCAGCCTTCATGCAGAAATTAGGGTTCTTGAGGTTTTGTCTTGATTTTTTATTCCATGTTTAATTTAAATGAAATTAAATACCATAGACATGATCGTGAGGTTGAGACGAGCAGATTGATATGTGGATTGCATGATATAACCAAGTATTCAGTGAGATTGGAGAGAAAATGCAAATTTGGGCAAAACCTAGAACACACGCGTGTTCTTGGGTGTTCTTGGCGCCCTTTTTGAAAATTCAAATATTTGAAATTTGTGATTTTATTTAATTGATTCAAAAATTAATTTCTCTCTGAGTTTTAATGATTTTGAGTTGATTCTTTTTTTGATAATTCACAAAAATGTTAAAATATTTTATTTTCCCAAAAATCCCAAAAATATTATTTATTTCATATAATTGATATTTTTACAAAGAATTAATATTTTAATTGTTTTTGACATTTTGAATTTTTTTTCCTTCTTGATTTTGCAAATTTTAATGGTTTCTAATCATTTTGTAGGGCAAAACTTGATTTATGAAGCATTAACCCAAGATCACAATTTGTTTTCCATATGTTAAACAATTTTTGGTCATTTTAATTGAATTTTATTCAATTAAAATACATTTTTTAAAACAAATTAGGGTTTTTGATTAATTCAACCCTCATAAATCATTTTCAAAACACTTTGGGCCTCTAATAGAGTGTAAGGCCCAACCCCCTTGTACATAAAAACTTTGTGGGCCTCACTTATTGTATAAGTCCCTCTGTACCAGTAAACGGCGCGACCGTCGTCCGTTTAAAACATCTGGGCCTCTCTTCGAGCTATAATACCCATTTAAAACTTTTGGGCCTCTAATAGAGTGTAAGACCCAATCCCCTTTTAACCAAAACTATTTTAGGCCTCAGATATTGTATAAGTCCCTCTGCGTTAAAAGAAAACCTCGGGGCGGTCGCCATTTCAAACGAAAAGTCATATGGGCCTACCCTCGTGTTATAAGCCCCACTCTTTTTCTTTAAAACTTTTTGGGCCTCTAATAGAGTGTAAGACCCATCCCTTTGTACAGAAAACCTTTCTCGGGCCTCAGTCACTTGTATAAGTCCCCATGTACAAATTCAACAGTGCGATCACTGATAACACCCTAGGCCTCTCCTTGAGCTGTAAGCCCCAAATCATTCTTTTTCAAAGCACTTTCTCCTTTGATTTTGAATATATTGTTGTTTTCAATCTTTCTTTGTTGAACAACTAACTAAACAACATGGAAGCTCTACAACCGAGCAAGTGTTTATACGCTTTCATTTACCGCTTTCATATACATATAACTGTATTGTGGGGCTGTTTCGCTGTATGTCTTCTTTCATAAACTCACATCGACTGTGTAATAATAGTATAGATATTTAGAGTTTCCCCGGCAACTACGTCTAGAACTAAGTAAAGCCATTTTGATTACTCGTAGAAATAGACAGCTAGATACCCAATAGGAGCACTAGATACAGTATTCTCTTCGGCTGTCCTCCTTAGGAATTGTCAAAAGACTCTACCTCCCCAAAGATGAATGTATTCTCCATGAATAGCATCTCTTGAGTTTCTTCCAAATTCTCGAACTTTCCTGGCTTGATCTATTCCTTGTGAATAGCCTGTCTTGAATTTCTCGGGGTTTAGGGACCCATAGGCTTCATAAAATCATCGGCCTCCTCTTGGGCATTGTACAAGGACCCACAGGCTTCCTAAAAGCAACCCCGCCTCCTCTTAGGCTTAGTACAAGGACCCGTCGGCTTCTTATAAGTTTTCACAGCCTCCTCTTAGGCTTCGTATAATGATTCTTCCTCCGGGAATGATAGCCTCCTCTTGGGCTTCGTACAAGGACCTCTCGGCTTCTTAAAAGTTTCCAGCCTCCTCTTGGGCTTCGTACAAATTGTCCCGACAACCTCCTAGAGGTATAGGAACATATATTAGTCATCTTCATAGAATAGTCTTTCAAAAAGTCTAGACCATACTACTGTTTCTCAAAGCATAGTACAAAAGATAAAACTCTAGACTTGGACAGTCTAATCTCCTTGAGTCTCAAAGACATTCTCAAAGCTCCCTTCCAAAAAATAGGAAGAAAACCCGTAGACTCGGACAGTCTCAATATCCTTTGGATTTCCCATTTCCTTAAAGAACAGGAAATAACCCCGATCCTCGAATCAAATCCCTGAGTGCAACATTACTCATATAAGAACTGATTTTCTCTTTAAATCAGCATATTGGATCTGTCACTCAACTAAAACAGCTACAATAGCCTCCATCTAGGGTTTTGTACGAGATACAAAAGACTCTCTTGTTGAGTCAAATTTCAGCCTCCATCTCGGGCTTTGTACGAAATACAAAAGACTCTCTTGTTGAGTCAAATTATAGCCTCCATCTCGAGCTTTATACGAGATACAAAAAGACTCTCTTGTTGAGTCAAACATCTTTCAGCCTCCACGTCGGGCTTTGTACGAGATACAAAAGGGTTCTTATTGAGCTAAATACTTTTCGCCCCCATCTTGGGCTTTAATCAAGATACAAAAGACTCCCTCGTTGAGTCAAGCCTTTTTTAGCCTCTCTCTCTCTCGGGCTTTGTACGAGACACATAAAAGCACTCTCTTGTTGAGTCACCCCTTTTAGCCTCCATCTCGGGCTTCATACGAGATACCAAATCACTCACTTGTTTAGTGTAAACTTCTATAGCCTCCATCTCGGGCTTCGTACGAGATACAAAAGACTCCCTCGTTGAGTCAAATCCTTTTAGCCTCTCTCTCGGGCTTTGTACGAGACACATAAAAACTCCCTCTTGTTGGGCCAATAGCCTCCTCTTAGGATTTGTATAAGGAAACCCCGATTGAGACAATCAACCTTTTAGCATCAAAGTTGTGCCTTGTTCACAATGGACAAACCTCAACAACTCCTTTCCCTTCATCTAGTCGTTGTAAGCGGCAAGCCTCTGGATCATCTACATCCATGCCCCTGTCCCTCTTTTAGCTAGAGAAATTCCTAAGGAAAGATGGCATTGATCTACACTGAGTTAAAGTCTTCTCCTCTAGGTTGGAAAACCCCTATAAAGGAAATTATGGCATTGTCGGATTCACATATCCCGGTTAAAGTAATTCTCCTTTATAACCAGTCACCCAACAGTTGTGACAAATAAACCCCTCTTTAGAGATGACACATTCTCTCTAAAGTCAAAACCCTTTAGCTTCATATTTTGGGCTTTAATCAAGATACAAATAGACTCTTCAGCTTCACATCTTGGGCTTCGAACAAGATACAAACCACCTTTAGCTTCACGTCTTGGGCTTTGAACAAGACACCAAAACGCCATTTCCTCCCATAGAATAGGAGGAACTACGATCACTCTGATTTCCCTGTTTCGGAAAACGGGAATACGTAGGCATAAGATTGAAAGAAAAATCTTAGCGAGCACACTAAAACAAAAATCCTAAATCCCACATCAATCGAAAAGCATCAGTCGTAACATCCTGCCGATAGAATAAACTCGTCATTCTGTCAAAATAACATAAGAGAGGCCCCATTACCACATAGCATCCATAACCTAACAGACTGCTGTTCAAACTCGGTATTGCAAGCAGGGTTAGTTGGAGACATCTATTTTCATTCCTTCATTAGCTTCAATAGGATAAAAAATGAATCGACCTGTAGTAACCCCAAAAGAGCGACAGCGCCTAAGAACCGCGTCCCAAAATCGCTCGCTACACTTCCACAGCGGAGGCTTCCTTCAACTAGTGACTCAAGAGATGCATACCATCAATAAAGATGATTCATCTGATACGGAGGAAGAATGGAGGTCCTATCTCAACGAGGACGGTTATATGTCTCAGGAAGAGGTGCCTACGCCATTTTGCTATCCCGCATAGAGTTCGAGATTTATACCAAGGTCGGACGTTGAAATGATCTATGGAGATTGTGATCCGGAAGGATTCCGTGCTCCACCAAACTCATTAGAGGAAGACACTCCGATGAAGGACAATTTTGACTACACTTACTATGGCCCGATGGATGGTCTGCCAATGTGGCAACCTTATCCAAGAAACTTAGGACAAGAAAGTCAACCGAACAATGAAACTCAGCTGAGCATCATTGAACAGAATACCTGCGTCCCCACCATGTCATGGGATCAACATTCAGGTCATTCAGAACCTATCCAGTACGACAATGAATTTGCAACGTTTGCAGGACTAGAATTCATCAACTACGCTTTTCCTGAGGTTAACGTCATTGAGAGAGATGACACCTCCAGTTCCAAAGAAGTGTGGGACACCTTGGGACAACCAAGTGGAAAATACGACTATATGGTCAAGTACATTTCTCCCAAAAGTTCTCGTATCAGGCTCGGAGATATCCAACCAACAGGATGGGGAGATACAACTGAGAGCACCAATACTCTGCAAAATACAACAGAGGAATCCTCCTACGACAACTCTACCTGGGAGAAAGATTCCAAGGATCCTGCTCCGCCAGAAATCAGCGTTATTTCTGACCATTAAGGAGAGGTTAAGACGGACTCATCCTGACATGACCATTAAAATCAAAGAGGAAGTACAAAAACAGATTGACGCGGGCTTCTTCGCCACGTCAGAGTATCCTCAATGGTTAGCCAATATCGTACCTATTCTGAAAAAGGATGGAAAGGTCAGAATGTGTGTCGACTACAGAGATCTAAACAAGGTAAGTCCAAAGGACGACTTTCCCTTACCACACATTGACATGCTGGTAGACAGTACAGCAAAGTTCAAAGTTTTCTCTTTCATGGATGGATTCTCGGGCAATAATCAGATAAAAATGGCGCCGAAAGACATGCAGAAAACTTCGTTCATCACCCCATGGGGTACCTTTTGTTACAAGGTAGCAACCTATCAAAGGGCCATGACTACTCTGTTTCATGACATGATACACAAAGAAATCGAGGTATATGTCGATGATATGATTGCAAAATCTAAGACAGAAGATGAGCATGTAACCCACCTGTCAAAGTTATTCGAGCGGTTGAGAAAGTACAAACTCTGCTTGAATCCCAACAAATGCACCTTCGGTGTCCGTTCAGGGAAACTCTTAGGGTTCATCGTCAGCCAGAAAGGAATTGAAGTTGATCCTGACAAGGTCAAGGCCATTCAAGAAATGCCTTCTCCGAAAACTGAAAAACAAGTCAGAGGATTCCTGGGACATTTGAACTACATCTCCAGATTCATATTCCTCATGACCGCGACATGTGCGCCGATTTTCAAGTTACTAAAAAAGAACCAGGACTGCATTTGGACAGAAGACTGCCAAACCGCCTTCAACAGTATCAAGGAATATCTGTTGAACCCATCGATTCTATCACCTCCAGTGGAAGGAAGACCACTGATCATCTATTTAACAGTCTTGGAAGACTCAATGGGATGTGTACTTGACCAACAATACGAAACCAAACGGAAAGAGTCTGCCATCTACTATCTAAGCAAGAAATTCACCGACTGTGAGACTCGGTACACTATGCTTGAGAAAACTTGCTGTGCTCTGGCTTGGGCAGCCAAACGTCTTTGCCAGTACATGATTTGTCACACTACTTGGTTAATCTCTGAAATGGATCCGATCAAGTACGTCTTTGAAAAACTTGCTCTCACGGGAATAATCGCCCGTTGGCAGATGTTGCTATCAGAATACGACATCGAATACCATGCTTAGAAAGCCGTTAAAGGAAGTATTTTAGCCGATCATTTAGCTTATCAACCAATTGACGATCAGGAATCAATCAGATTTGACTTCCCAAACGAAGATGTCATGTATCTAAAGATGAAAGATTGCGATGAACCGCTACCCACTGAAGGGCCAGAACCAGGTTCCCAATGGGGACTTATCTTTGACGGAGCAGTTAATCATTACGAAAACAGAATTGGGGCAATCATTGTTACCCCTCAGGGTACCCACATTCCTTTCACCGCTCGACTTACGTTAAAATGTAAAAACAACGAGGCCGAATACGAAGCTTGTATTATGGGTCTCAAGGAGGAGATTGATTTGAGGATCAAGAACTTGGATGTATATGGCGACTCAGCTCTGGTCGTCAATTAGATAAAAGGAGATTGAAACACATACCAATCCGGATTGATTCCTTACAAAGATTATGCAAGAAGGCTGCTACTTTTCTTCAACAAAATCTAGTTTCATCATATCCCTCGTGGGGAGAGTCACATGGCTGATGCTTTAGCCACTTTCTCTTTCATGATTAGTGTAGGTCGATGGAACGACCTACCTAAGATCGACATAATGCGCCTGGAATGGCCCGCTTACATCTTCACGATTGAAGCAGTCATAGATGACAAACCTTGGTATCACGATATCAAATACTTCTTTCAGAAATAAGAGTACCCACCTGAGGCATTAAGAAAGGACAGAAAAACCCTTAGAAGGCTAGCAAGCAGCTTCTTCCTGAGCGATGATACACTCTATAAGAGAAATTTTGACATGGTCTTGCTCCGATGCGTAGACAGACCAGAGGCAGACATGCTGATAAAAGAAATTCACAAAGAATCCTTTGGCACTCATGCCAATGGACACACAATGGCGAGAAAAATTCTGAGAGCAGGGTACTATTGGTTGACCATGGAATCCGACTGCTACAAGTACATGAGGAAGTGTCATAAGTGCCAGATATACTCAGACAAAATTCATGTACCGCCAACGCATCTCAAAGTTCTCTCTTCCCCATGGCCTTTTTCCATATGGGGAATCGACATGATTGGCATGATTGAACCTAAGGCTTCAAACGAACATCGGTTCATCCTGGGAGCCATTGACTATTTCACCAAGTGGGTCGAAGCAGCATCATTCGCTAATGTAACCCGACAAGTGGTGGTCCGATTTATCAAAAACAATATCATCTGTCGTTATGGTGTTTCGAGCTAGATCATTATAGATAATGGATCTAACTTGAACAATAAGGTGATGAAAGAGTTGTGCGCTAAGTTCAAGATCGAACACCATAACTCATCTCCCTACCGACCCAAGATGAACGGAGTGGTAGAAGCGGCTAACAAGAACATCAAGAAGATTGTTCAAAAGATGGTTGTAACCTACAAAGATTGGCACGAAATACTACCCTTTGCTCTTCACGGTTGTCGTACATCTGTCCGCACTTCAACAGGGGCAACCCCTTTCTCTCTAGTATATGGCATGGAAGCAGTGCTCCCCATAGATGTAGAGATCCCATCAATCCGGGTATTGATGGAAGCTAAGCTTACAGAAGCTGAATGGTGTCAAGGTCGACACGACGAACTGAATCTGATCAAAGAAAGACGAATGACGACACTATGCCACGGTCAGTTGTATCAGCAAAGAATGAAGAAGGCGTTCGACAAAAAGGTCCGACCCCGCGTCTTCAGGAAAGGAGACCTTGTGCTCAAAAAGATTCAATCACTTCTCACTGATTTGTGAGGCAAGTGGACTCCAAATTATGATGGCCCCTATGTGGTCAGGAAAGCTTTCTCAGGCGGCGCCTTGATACTTGCCACCATGGACGGAGAAGAATTTGCCTACCCCACAAATGTTGATGTAGTCAAGAAATACTTTGCCTAAATAAAAAATAATAATAAAAAATAAAAAAATAAAGCGTCTCGGTGGATTGAAAACCCGAAAGGGCGGTCCAAGTAAAAATTAGAGACATAATCAAAAAATCATCCCGGTGGATTGGAAACTCCAAAGTACAATCCAGGAAAAAATTAGGGATAATGGTAAGTAACTACGTCCAACAGGGGCAGAGTCCCTCAGTAGCAGTTACACCATCCATCGGAAAACTCCAGTCACGGTCATCTTCGATAGAAGCTCAGGATGCCCAAAATTCAAAGTTGGTAGAAGGATAGTGGTCGTTATGTTTCAACGTAGCCCTTTTCCCTGTAAATTACCATTTTATAACTTTGTAAACACTCTTTGAAATCACGGGTTTGGCTGATCTCCCTCTTATCAATAAAATTTGAGCCCTTGTGCTTTTGTTTGCAATTCTTATTTGTTTTAGCTTTACAGAATGACGTTGTTAACATGGTCAACGATTCTCGAAATAAAACAAAAATGAATTTACTTGTTAAAACTTTTTCTGCTTTTAAAAAAAAAACAAATATGGCAACCTCTTTTGACTGTTGAACATAGAAAGAACATCAATCGCTTCTCTAGAAGTAAGCGAGCTTCAAAGTGCAGAATCAAAGTACTCCTTCTAAGCCAGTACGCCTGAATAAAGGATCAACTGTGCCGGATGCGACTATTCTATATGACATCCTCGGCCGAGTTCTTATCTCCTAAGCCCGATCAACGGTATTCCTCGCAGGGACTATCTCTCCTAAGTGTAGCGAGCGATTTTGGACGCGGTTCTTAAGCACTGGTCGCTCTCTGCAGTTTGAGCTTAAAACTACAGGTCGATTCATTTTTTATCCTATTGTGAGCTGAATAAGGAAGGGAAATAGATGTCTCCAATTAACCCTGCTTGCATACTGAGTTTAAACAGCGGTATGTTAGGTTACGGATGCTATCAATGTGGGGGGCCTTTGTACTGGTTATTTGTATTTTTGCCAATACTGTTTTGTTTCTTTTTTACCTGGGCAGAAGGTTTCTGGCGAGGAACAAGGATTAGGATGTTAGGACTGATGTATTTGAATTACTGCTCTTAATTGATGGAGATATGGGATTTGGGTTTTTTGTTGATTGCGCTCGCTAAGATCTTTTCTTTCGATCTTATGCCTACGTATTCCCGTTTACCGAAACAGGGAAATCAGAGCGTTCATAGTTCCTCCTATTCTATGGGAGGAAATTGGTGTTTTTGGTGTCTTATTCAAAGCCCAAGACGTGAAGCGAAAGGTGGTTTGTATCTTGTTCAAAGCCCAAGATGTGAAGCTGAAAGGTCTATTTGTGTCTTGTTCAAAGCCCAAGACGTGAAGCTGAAAGACCTCGACTTTAGAGAGAATTTGTCATCTCTAAAGAAGGGAGAAGGAGAATTACTTTAACTGGGATACGCGGATCCGAGCAATGCCATAATTTCCGAAGAAAGGGTTTTAACCTGAAGTAGAAGACTTTAACTCAGTGTAGAGCAATGCCATCTTTCCTTAGGAATTTCTCATGCTAAAAGTGGGACAGTGACATGGATATAGATGATCCAGAGGCTTGCCGCTTATAGCGATTAGATGAAAGGAAAGGAGTTGTTGATGTTTGTGTACTGTGAACGAGGCACAGCTTTGATGCTAAAAGGTTAATTGGATCAACCAGTGGTTTTCTTATACAAAAGCCTAAGAGGAGGCTAATTTCCGCTAGGAAAATCATTATACAAAGCCTAAGAGGAGGCTATTTTGTGTCTCGTACAAAGCCCGAGAGAGAGGCTAAAAGTTTGGCTCAACAATAGAGTCTTTGTGTCTCGTACGAAGCCCGAGATAGAGGCTATTGTTTGTTTGACTCAACGAGGGAGTCTTTGTGTCTCGTACGAAGCCCGAGATAGAGGCTAAAAGTTTGACTCAACAAGAGAGTCTTTGATACTCAACAAGAGAGTGTTTTTGTATCTCGTACGAAGCCCGAGATGGAGGCTAAAGGTTTGTTTCAGTTGAGTGACAGATCCAATATACTGATTTTAAAAGAGAAAATCAGTTCTTATATGAGCAACACTGTACTCAGGGATTTGATTTGAGTATCAGGGATATTTCCTTCTCTTTGAGGAAACGGGAAATCCAAAGGGTATTGAGACTGTCCGAGTCTGCGGGTTTCCTTCCTATTTAACGAAGGGATCACTTGAGAATGTCTTTGAGACTCAAGGACGTTAGACTGTCCAAGTCTAGAGTTTTTTTCTTTTGTACTATGCTGTGAGAAACAGTAGTAGACTCTATGAAAGGACTGTTCTATGAGGATGACTAGGTTCTGTTCCTATATCTCTAGGAGGTCGTCGGGACAATTTGTACGAAGCCCAAGAGGAGGCTATCATTCCCGAAGGAAGAGATCATTATACGAAGCCTAAGAGGAGGCTGTGAATACTTCTAAGAAGCCGTAGTGTCCTTGAATAATGGCCAAGAGGAGGCCGATGCTTTTAAGAAGCCCGTGGGTCTATCATCTCCTTTCCATTAGGAGAGATAACTCTTTTAAAGATAAAAACCACTGGTAAACGTGCGAGGTTTACTATCCAGCGACTTTTAGCTTTTAAAGAGGGTTCCTTAGTTAAGGTCCAAGATTATGACTGTAGTGGGTACCCAAACCCCGAGACATTCAAGGTAAGCTATCCACAAGGAATAGATCAAGTCAGGAAAGTTCGAGAATTTGGAAGAAACTCAAAGATGCCATTCACGGAGAATACATTCATCTTGGGGAGTAGAGCTTCTTGACGATTCCTAAGGAGGACAGACGAAGAGAAGACTGTATCTGGTGCTCCTATTGGTGATTTAGGCGTCTATTTCTACGAATAAATGAAACGGCGTCACCTAGTTCTAGACGTAGTTGCCGGGGAAACTCGAAATATCTATACTATTATTACACAGTAGATATGAGTTTATGAAAGGAGACTTACAGTGAGCAGCCCCACAATACAGTTTATAATATGAAAGTAGTAAATGAAAGCGATAAACACTTACTCGGTTGTAGTGCTTCCATGCTGTTTGGTTAGTTGTTCAACAAAGAAAGATTGAAAACAACAGTATATTCAAAATCAAAGGAGAAAGTGCTTTGAAAAAGAAAGGTTTAGGGCTTACAGCTCAAGGAGAGGCCCAGGGTTTTATCAGTGAGCGCACTGTTTGACTTTGTACAGCGGGACTTATACAAGTGACTGGGGCCCAAAAAGGTTTTCTGTACCAAGGGATGGGTCTTACACTCTCTCAAGAGGCCCAAAAAGGTTTAAAGAAAAGAGAGGGGCTTATAACACGAGGGTAGGCCCAAATGATTTTTCGTTTAAAAATGGCGATCGCGCCGAGGTTTTCTTTTAACGCAGAGGGACTTATACAATAAGTGAGGCCCAAAATGTTTTGGTTAAAAGGGGGATTGGATCTTACACTCTAATAGAGGCCCAAAGTGTTTTGAATAGGTCTTATAGCTCAAGGAGAGGCCCAGATGATTTTTATTTTTAAACGGGCGACGATCGCGCCGTTTACTTGTACAGAGGGACTTATACAATGAGTGAGGCCCAAAAAGTTTTTGTACCAGGGGGGATGGGTCTTACACTCTCTCAAGAGGCCCAAAAAGGTTTGAAAATGATTTATGAGGGTTGAATTAATCCAAAACCCTAATTTGTTTTCAAAATGTATTTAATTGAATAAAAATTCAATTAAAATGATCAAAAATTGTTTAACACATGGAAAACAAATTGTGATCTTGTATTAATGCCTCAAAAATTAAGTATTGACCTACAAAATAATTAGAAAGCATTAAAAGTTGCAAAATCAATGTAGAAAAAATATTTAAAATGTCAAAAACAATTAAAATATTAATTCTTTGCAAAAATATCAATTATATGAATTAAATAATATTTTTGGGATTTTTTGTGAAAATAAAATATTTTAACATTTTTGTGAATTATTAAAAAAAAGAATCAACTCAAAATCATTAAAACTCAGAGAGAAATTAATTTTTGAATCAATTAAACAAAATCACAAAATTCAAATATTTGAATTTCTAAAAATGGCGCCAAGAACAAGCTGAAGAACACGCGCGTGTTCTTGGTTTCTCAGATTTGCATTTTCTATCCAATCTCCATGAATACGTAATCATATCATGCAATCCACATATCATTATGCTCGCCTCAACCTCACGATCATGTCTATGTACTTTAATTTCCTTTAAATTAAACATACAACAAGAAATCACGAAGAGACCTCAAGAACCCTAATTTCTGCATGAAGGCTAGGATTTTTGATACACGATTCAAACAATGCAATTAATTGAGGGAAAACATTCCATGCATGATTATGAACATATGGCCAAATTATTGTGCGAGGAAATATGCATAGATTGAGAGATGCCCAAGTTTAGGCTTACCTTTAGGTCGTGACAGCAAGTTCAAAGTGATTTTTGATTTGGAGGTGTTACAGATGAGTGGTGATGATCTGAACAGCTTCCCTACACCCTATGGATTGTGTTTGGATGGTTGGACTTGATTGAAATTGGCTGGATCATTTTGTGGTACCTCAGCTGCACTTTGGTTAAAACCTTGAGCAACCAGCTGGTGATTTTGTGAAATTGATGTTTCAGAAGTAATCTAAGTGTTTGATCAGCTCATATGTGATGTATGTGAGGTGTGTGAGTGATTGGTTTGATTGGAATTGCTCTCAAACTCAAAACCCGATAGTGACTTGCCTTAGAAGGCAAAATTGGAGTGAAAGAAGAGATTTTGAGGAAAGCATCTGTTAGATGGCTTTGGTGTACCCAAACTGACCACAATTGAGCTCTATTTATAGTAGAGCAAGTTTTTTTTGCAAGGAATAGTGCATGGCAGCTGGTAAGTAGGTTTGGCCAATGTTGGCAAATGAAAATCCAAGTCTCCTCTATCCATTGACTAGAGGTTAGGGCACAGAGCTTTGGTCCCCTTGGTCTTGGATAAGTCTTGACTGATTTCAGATGAGAATGGCTCAGTCCATGCCACCTTGATGGTTTCATTGAATGCCTCATTCCAAATTTGAAGTCTTGTCCCTATTTTGGCCATTCTAGGTTCAACATGCTATTTCTTGTTCCATGGACTTTGGAGGCTTGGCTCAGTGATTGTCCCCTTTAGATTCAATCCTCTGAGGTGTCCAAGTGGATAGGAGCAATTGAATTTGGCTGATTTTGGCAAATCGACCAAAGTTGCAAATTCTGCCTTGCCTTGACAGATTTCAGCAAGGCAACTTGGCAATGTTGTATCTCATGGTGTAGGCTGAATTTGGCAATGTTCTTGGCCATTTTGGAAAGCTCTTACATGATACAACAACTGTTTGAACAAGTTTGGTTTTGATCTCTTTTGATTCCAAGTGAAAAATCCCCCTACATTTGGCAAAAAGTGAAGCAAAATCTGACTTAGTGAAAATTTCACTAAGTGTTGGAAAAAGTGACATTTTCACTTTTCAGCCACTTTGATCACTCCATAACTCAAAATCCTTAATGAATTGGAATGACTTGTAGTTGAAGTTTTTGTAGGTGATAATGAGGGCTACAAATCCATCTTTGTATGAGAAAAAATGGCCTTGTGGTTTAGGAGTTATGGTCCTCCAAAGTTGGTACCTTTGCCACTTTATTTTTAACTTAGAAAAATTTCTAAGTTTTATGGTTACCCCTTTTACAAGTTATCTCACTTTTCTTGATTTTTCTTGATGAATGATGATTCAAATCATACATTAACATCATTTTAGGGTTAAAAATCCATTTTGGTGAAAAATCTCAAAAAGTCAAAGTTGACTTTTGTGCACAATTGACTTTTTATCAGATGAATTCTAAACTGTGCAATTCTTCAGGAAATCATGTCCTTGACCTAAATCAAACTTGATGGACATGTTCCATGGGTGTCATAGGGTATATTCAATCATGTATTAGGGTTTGGGAGCATGTCTTGGTCAAAAGTTAAAGTTACAGTTGACTTTTCTCTTAAAACCCTAATTGTGGTGCTGATGAAATTGAGACTTATTGCTCAAGCTTCTTGTATCAATCCATTGTTCCAAATGGATCAATATGGTATATTAGAGACCCTCAAATCATGTCTTGAGGTCTTGGCTCATGGTTTGTCCCAAAAGTCAACTTAGGGGTGAATTAGGTCAAGAAACCCTAATTCCTGATTTTTGATGAATGCATCCCCTGAGGCAAAATTGACTTGATGCATGGGTTCATGAGGTTCCATGAAGTATATTAGGTCATATTTTGGATCATTGCCTTGTGCCCAGATGAAAATTTCCATCTGGAGGCCCTGGTCGACCAAAACCCTAATTTGGTGACACTGTCGATCTTGAGACTTGATCCACCTAGAAGGGAGCAGCCTTGTGCTTAATCCTTGAAGTGAGAGTCCTTTTTGATCCAATGTGGATATTTAAGAGATTAGACAAGTTGAAGATCATGTCATTTCTTGATTGATCCTTTGTCTAAGCACTCAGAGAGGGCTTGAAATCCTAATTTTGATTGTATTGGATGCTCACCCATCTTTGGGGAGACTGATGAAGCATGATGGTTCATCCATATTGTGATGATGATTTTCACAATGATGGGAAATATAAGTGGTCAAAATTTGGGGTATTACACTAAGCAAGGTAGAATTGCTACTTTTGGACCAACGGTATTTCTTCGCCCCGCAATGGCCGGGTATCCAACCGTGTTCATTTACTAGTTTGTATGTCGGGTCAGTTTTGTCAGCATAAACATACATACATCATGCATTATTTATTTACATTCATATTGCATCACTATCACTCTAGTCGGTCTTATCCCGTAGTGGTAATTGTCCTCTCAATCGAGTTGTCAACTCTTTCCTCGTCAGGAATGTTGCGTCTGAACAACCTCTTCTCCGGTTTATTTCTGGGATGAAGTCAGTCCTCAACCACTTTGATAACTTGAACCTCTGAAAGGCCGGAGAAACGTTCAACAAACATCACTTTTCGCCATTGAAGATGATATCCTTGCTTTCCCGGATTAAGGAAAATCCCCAGAGAAAGCCTCTTACTCAAGAGATTCGGCAGTACGGCAGTTTTCTCTGAAAAACCACTGATGAAAAGGTCATCGGCACCTCAAAATTGGATCCCATCATATGGCATTTCTCCGAGAAGATCCCGAGAAAAGTATGATGTAAGACCCCAAGCGGAAGCAGTCTCTCAAGAAACTCGCTTTCCCCGGTAGAAACAAATGGCGTCTCCAACAGAGAAGTTTGTACACCTCTACGACTCAGACGACTGGGTTCCCCAGCAAGTCTGACATTTTTTTCATCAAATGGCATCTCCCCAGGAAAATTCGGCGAGAAGTTTGAGGAAAATCGCTACGAATAGCGTCCCTTGTCAATAAAGTTTATTGACAAAAGAAACTAAGAACAGTTCCTTGGTAGGAAACCAGGATCGAGGGGAAGTTTACAACAGAAACTAAGACCAGTTCCTTGGTAGGAAACCAGGATCGAGGGGAAGTTTATAAAAGAAACTAAGACCAGTTCCTCGGTAGGAAACCAGGATCGAGGGGAAGTTTACCTTTTCTAAGCATCATTGCTTAGCAAAAGAAGAAGGATGCGTGAATTACCATTCTTAACCACCATCAAAATTTCGGATATTCCGATATTTAATCCTCTTGCACCCCGAATGTTTGAATACCATCGCCATTCACACCTTCAAGTGCAAGAAGATTAAATAGGGGCATTTGTCATACCCCAAATTTTGACCATCTAGATTCCCATCATTGTGCAAATCATCATCACAATATGGGTGTGCCTTTATGCCTCATCAAGCTCCTCAAGAAATTGTTGAGCATCCACTGCAACAGGAATTAGGTTTTCAGGCCCTCTCAGAGCTCTTAGACAAAGGATCAATCAAGGAATGAGATGATCTTCAACTTGTCTAACTTCTCAAACATCCACAATGGATCAAAAGGACTCCCACTTCAAGGATTAAGCACAAGGTTGCTCCCTTCTAGGTGGATCACCAAATTAGGGTTTTGGTCGACCAGGGCCTCCAAATGGAAATTTTCCTCTGGGCATGAGCCAGTGCTTCAAAGCATAACCTAATATACTCCATGGAACCTCATGGACCCAATCATCAAGTCAGTTTTTCCCCAGGGGATGCATTCATCAAAAATCAGGAATTAGGGTTTCTTGACCTAATTAACCCCTAAGTTGACTTTTGGGACAAATCATGAACCAAGACCTCAACACATGTTTTGAGGGTCTCTAACACACTACATTGATTCATTTGCAATAATGGATTGATCCAAGAAGTTAGAGCAACAAGCCTCAATTTCATCAGTACCACAATTAGGGTTTCGCGAGAAAAGTCAACTGTAACTTTGACTTTTGACCAGGACATGCTCCCAAGCCCTAAGACATGGATCAATACACCCTATAACACCTTTGGAACATGTCCATCAAGTTTAATTTAGGTCAAGGACATGATTTCCTAAAGGATTGCACAATTTGGAATTCATTTGACAAAAAGTCAACTGTGCACAAAAGTCAACTTTGACTTTTTGAGATTTTTCATAAAAATGTATTTTTAACCCTAAAATGATGTTAATGTTTTATTTGAATCATCATTCATCAAGAAAAATCAAAGAAAGTGGGATAACTTGTAAAAGGGGTAACCATAAAAACTTAGAAAATTTTCTAAGTTATGAAACAAAGTGGCAAGGGTACCAACTTTGAAGGATCATAACTCCTAAACCACAAAGCCATTTTTCCCCATCCAAAGCTTGATTTGTAGGCCTCATGCCCCTCTATAAAAACTTCAACTAGACCTCAGTCCAATTCATTAGGGATTTTGAGTTATGGAATGATCAAAATCCAGAAAAGTGAAAATGTCACTTTTTTCCAACACTTAGTGAAATTTTCACTAAGTTAGAATCTGCCTTTACTTTTTTCCAAATGTAGGGGCATTTTTCACTTGGATCCAAAAGGTATCAAAACCAAATATGATCAAACAGTTGTTGTATCATATAAGGGCTTTCCAAAATGGCCAAGAACATCACCAAATTCAATTTGAGCTAAGAGATATGATAGTGGCAAAATGCCTTGCTAAAAACTGCCAAGGCAAGGCAGAATTTTTCATTTTTGGTCGATTTGCCAAAATCAGCCAATTCTAAGCCTTGTCATCATCTTGGACACATCTAAGGATCAAATCTAAAGTGGACAATCACTGAGCCAAGCCTCCAAAGTCCTTGGAACAAGAAATAGCATGTCAAACCTAGAATTACCTAAAATAGGGACAAGACTCCAATTTTGGATTGGAGCCTTCAATGGAAGCACCAAGGTGGCATGGACTGAGCTATTTGCAACTGAATTCAGTCAAGACTTATCCAAGACCAAGGGAACCAGCAGCCTGTGCCCTAACCTCTAGTCAATGGCTAGAGGAGACTTGGATTCTCATTGTTCAACATTGGCCAACCCTACTCAGCAGTTGCCATTCACTATTCCTTGCAAAATAAACTTGCTCTACTATAAATAGAGCTCAATTGTGATCAGTTTGAGTACACCAAAGCCATCAAACATATGCTTTCCTCAAAATCTCCTTCTTCACTCCAATTTTGCCTTCTAAGGCAAGTCACTATCGGGTTTTGAGTTTGAGAGCTTTTCCAATCAAACCAATCACAAACACACCTCACATACATCATATAGAAGTGATCCAAACACTCGCATAACATCTGGAACACAGATTTCACCAAATCACCAGCCAATTTCTCAAGTTCTTGACAGATTTGTAGTTGGGGTACCATCTCAAGTTCCAGATCATTTCAATCCACTCCAAGCATCCAGACACACTCCATAGCACCTAGGGAAGCTATCCACATCATTGGAACCTAGCTGTAACACCTCCAACACAAAACACGATTTCCAGCTGCAAGAGGTCAAAACTTGAGTTGTGAAACATTAATCCAAGATCGCAATTTGTTTTCCACATGTTAAACAACTTTTGATCATTTTAATTGAATTTTTATTCAATTAAAATGTATTTTGGAAACAAATTAGGGTTTTGATTAATTCAACCTTCATCAAACATTTTAAAAACACTTTTGGGCCTCTAATAGAGTGTAAGACCCAACCCCCTTGTACATAAAAACTTTGTGTGCCTTATTCATTGTATAAGTCCCTCTGTACATTTTCAAATAAACGGCGCGATCGTCACCCTTTTTTAAAATCAACTGGGTCTCTCCTTGAGCTATAAGACCCATTCAAAACTTTTGGGCCTCTAATAGAGTGTAAGACCCAATCCCCTTTTAACCAAAACAATTTTTGGGCCTCCGATATTGTATAAGTCCCTTTGCGTTAAAAGAAAATCTCGGCGCGATCGCCATTTCAAACGAAAAATCATCTGGGCCTACCCTCGTGTTATAAGCCCCACTCTTTTTCTTTAAAACTTTTGGGCCTCTTGAGAGAGTGTAAGACCCATCCCTTTGTACAGAAAACCTTTCCCGGGTCTCAGTCACTTGTATAAGTCCCTCTATACAAATGCAAAATGACAGTGCGATAACTGATAAAACCCTGGGCCTCTCCTTGAGCTGCAAGCCCCAATCTTTCTTTTCAAATCACTTTCTCCTTTGATTTTGAAATATACTATTGTTTTCAATCTTTCTTTGTTGAACAACTAACCAAACAACATGGAAGCTCTACAACCGAGTAAGTGTTTACCTGCTTTCATTTACCGCTTTCATATGTATATAACTGTATTGTGGCACTGTAAGTCTCCTTTCATAAACTCATATCAACTGTGTAATAATAGTATAGATATTTAGAGTTTCCCCGGCAACTACATCTAGAACTAAGTAAAGCCGTATCGATTACTTTTAGAAATAGACAAGCTAGACCCCCAATAGGAGCACTAGATACAGTCTTCTCTTCGGCTGTCCTCCCTAGGATATGTCAAAGAAATTCTATTCCCCAGAGATGAATTATTCTCGATGAAACTTCTCTTGAATTTCTTCAAACCTTAGAACTGTTCACTAAATGAATTATTCTCGGTGAAACTTTTCTTGAACTTTTCTTTGGTTTGGACCCGCAGGCTTCTTAAAAGCATCAGCCTTCTCTTAGGCGTTGTATAAGGACCCACGGGCTTCCTAAAAGCATCCCCGCCTCCTCTTGGGCTTAGTACAAGGACCCGTCGGCTTCTTAGAAGTATTCACGGCCTCCTCTTAGGCTTCGTATAAATGATTTCTTCCTCCGGGAATGATAGCCTCCTCTTGGGCTTTGTACAAATTGTCCCTCGGCTTCTTGAAAGTTTCTAGCCTCCTCTTGGGCTTCGTACAAATTGTCCTGACGACCTCCTAGAGGCATAGGAACAGAAATTAGTCATCTTAATAGAACAGTCTTTCAAAGAATCTAGACCCTACTACTGTTTCTCAAAGCATAGTACGAGAGATAAAACTCTAGACTTGGATAGTCTAATTTCCTTGAGTCTCAAAGACATTCTCAAGCTCCCTTTCAGAAATAGGAAGAAAACCCGTAGACTCGGACAGTCTCAATACCCTTTGGACTCCCCGTTTCCTTAAAGAACAGGAAATAATCCCGATCCTCTGATCAAGTTCATGAGTACAACATTACTCATATAAGAACTAATTTTCTCTTTGAAACCAACATACTGGTCACTCAACTGAAACATGAACCTTTTAGCCTCCATCTCGGGCTTCGTACGAGATACCAAAAACACTCTCTTGTTGAGTATAAAAGACTCTCTTGTTGAGTCACCAAACTTTTCTCCTCCATCTCGGGCATTATACGAGATACAAAAAGACTCACTTGTTGAGTCAAACTTCTACAGCCTCCATCTCGGGCTTTATACGAGATACAAAAAGGCACTCTTGTTGAGCCAAACAACTTTTAGCCTCCATCTCGGGCTTCGTACGAGATACCATAAAAGACTCTCTTGTTGAGTTACAACCCTTTTAGCCTCTCTCTCGGGCTTCGTACGAGACACAAAATCACCCTCTTGTTGGGCCAATAGCCTCCTCTTAGGCTTTGTATAAGAAAACCCCGGTTGAGACAATAAACCTTTTAGCATCAAAGTTGTGCCTTGTTCACAGTATGCCAACATCAACAACTCCTTTCCCTTCATCTAATTGCTGTAAGCGGGAAGCCTCTGGATCATCTACATCCATGCCACTGTCCCTCTTTTAGCATGATAAATTCCTAAGGAAAGATAGCATTGCTCTACACTAAGTTAAAGTCTTCTCCTCTAGGTCGGAAAGCCCCTATAAAGGAAATTATGGCATTGTCGGATTCATATATCCCGGTTAAAGTAATTCTCCTTTATAACCAGTCACCCCAATAGTTGTGATAGACAAACCCCTCTTTAGAGATGATAAATTCTCTCTAAAGCCAACACCTTTTAGCTTCACATCTTGGGCTTTGAACAAGATAAAAATCACTTTTAGCTTCACGTCTTGGGCTTTGAACAAGACACCAAAACGCTTTTTCCTCCCATAGAATAGGAGGAACTACGATCGCTCTGATTTCCCTATTTCGGTAAACGGGAATATGTAGGCATAAGATTGAAAGAAAAATCTTAGCGAGCACACTAAACAAAAACCCAAAACCCATACTTTCATATACCAATCGAAAACATCCGTCCTAAACATCTTAATCGATAGCCTAAACACCCCTTTTTAACAAAATAAACCTAGGAGAAACCCACACTTTGGACAACATCTGTAAACCAACAGTCTTGACTGTTTAACCTCAGTATGCAAGCAGGGTTAGTTGGAGACATCTATTTCCCTTCCTTCATCAGCTTCAATAGGATAAAAAATGAATCAAACTGTAGTACTAGAGCGATTGTGCTTCGCAACCACATCCAAAATCACTCGCTACAGTACTCTTTGGAAAGCTTTCATGACATACTTTAACTTTGATGTCCACCAATGGACCTGTAGCGTGATTTTTGTGGTTTCGAATCACTATCACTTTGGTACTACTGTTCGATTCATTTTTTATCCTGTGAAGCTGATTAAGGAAGACAAATAGATGTCTCCAATTAACCCTGCTTGCATACTGAGCTTAAACAGATGACTGTTGGTTTACAGATGCTATCAAAAATAGGGGGTCTGTCTTAGGTTATTTTCTTGAGAATACTGTGTCTGGACTATTTGAGAGGCTTTTGGTAAGGCATTAGATCTGATGCTTTTTGATTGATGTATGGATGTACTGGACCTAGAGTTTTTTTATTAGTATGCTCGCTAAGATTTCGCAATCTTATGCCTACGTATTCCCGTTTAATGAAACAGGGAAATCAGAGCGATCGTAGTTCCCTCCTATTCTAAGGGAGGAAAAGATGTTTTGGTGTCTTGTTCAAAGCCCAAGATTGAAGCTAAAAGTGATTTGTATCTTGTTCAAAGCCCAAGATATGAAGCTAAAGGGTTTTTTTGTGTCTTGTTCAAAGCCCAAGATTGAAGCTAAAAGGTTTGACTGAGAGAGAAATTGTCATCTCTAAAGAGGAACTGTTGATGTTCGTATGCTTTGATTAAAGCACAAGTTTGATGCTAAAAGGTTGATTGACTCAACCGGGGATTTCTCTATACAAAGCCTAAGAGGAGGCTATTTATCCAACAAGAAGATGTTTATTATTTGTCTCGTACAAAGCCCGAGATAGAGGTTAAAAGGGTTGACTCAACAAGAGAGTACTAAAAGTGATTGACTCAACAAGAGAGTGCTTTTATATGTCTTGTACAAAGCCCAAGACAGAGGCTAAAAAGGTTTGACTCAACAAGAGAGTACTTTTATCTGTCTTGTACGAAGCCCAAGACGGAGGCTAAAAAGGTTGGCTCAATAAGAGAGTTTGAAAAGTTGATTGACTCTACAAGAGAGTATTTTATACTCAACAAGAGAGTGATTTGTTGTCTCGTACAAGGCCCGAGATTGAGGCTAAAAGGAAAGTGACTCAACAAGAGAGTCTTGAAAAGTGATGGACTCAACAAGAGAGTCTGAAAAGGTTAACTCTGCTAGGGAGAATTATTGTACAAAGCTCAAGAGGAGGCTGACTTCGCTGAGGAAGGATCATTATACAAAGCCTAAGAGGAGGCTAAACTTCTGCAGGGGATTCTTGAGATCCCGAGGCAGGTCCACGTGGGGAATCAATCCTTGCAGGGGAATACAAAATGAATTGATAGATCAAAAACCTTGATGCTCTGATTTGAGATAGTGTTATCTTAATGGTAAACCGACCTTGGTTGGGGATTTTCGGGAGAAAGACGGGGTTTTAGAACCCACAAGTTTTAACTCGGCTGAAGATTAATCCAGAATTCGGGGTTTCTCCTATGTTTGAAAGGTGCTTGAGAATGACTTTGAGACTCAAGGGAATTAGATTGTCCAAGTCTATTGGAAGAGTTTTATATTTTGTATGATGCCCAAGAGGAGGCTGACTCGTTTAAGGGATGAGTATCAACCCTAAAATTGGTCTGAAGGTTTTGACTCCTTTTAGAAAGACAGCTCTAACGAAGGATGACTATGTTCTGTCCTATACCTTTAGGAGGTCGTGAAGGTCCTTGTACAAAGCCCAAGAGAAGGCATGAGAACTTCTAAGAAGCCGAAGGGTCATTGTACAACGCCCAAGAGGAGGCAGGGATGCTTTTAGGAAGCTTGTGGGTCCCCAAACCAAGAGAAGTTCAAGAAATGTAATTCACAGAGAAGAGATCATTCCAGGAAAATTCAAGGATTTGGAAGAAACTCAAGAGATGCTATTCATGGAGAATAGATCAACTCTGGGGAGTAGAGTTTCTTTGACAATTTCTAGGGGTGACAATCTGAGAAAGGGTTCACCGAGAATGTTGTCTTTCACGTTTCCATATTGTTTAACCCCAAGACGAGGGAAGATTGTATCTGGTAATCCTATGGGGATCTAGTTTTGTTTGTATTTAAGAGTGATCGACAGGGCTTTACCTAGTTCTAGACGTAGTTGCCGGGGAAAACTCTAAATAACTATACTAGTATATACAAAGTTGATATATGACAAGTATGTAAAAGGATGTGAAAGAAGACTTATAGTGAAGCAGCGCCATAATACAGTTATATATATATATATATGACATGTATTAAAAGAATGAAAGAAGACTTACAGTGAAGCAGCCCCACAATACAGTTATATATATATGAAAGCAGTAAATGAAAGCGGATAAACACTTACCCGTTGTAGAGCTTCCATGATGTAATGTTAGTTGTTCAAAGAAAACAAAGAAAGTTTTGATAACAACTGTATATTTGAATTCAAAATCAAATGAGAAAGTGCTTTGAAAAGATTGTTGGGGCTTACAAGTCAAGGAGAGGCCCAAGTTTTAACGATGATCGTACCGTTGTTTTAAAAACTGTACAGAGGGACTTATACAATAGGTGAGGTCCAAAATACTTTGGTTTCAAAAAAGGGTTGGGTCTTACACTCTATTAGAGGCCCAAAGATTATTTTAAAGAAAAGAAATGGGACTTACAACACGAGGGGAGGCCCAGATGACTTTTGTTTTGAAATGGCGATCGTGCCGAGATTTTTTTAATGCAAAGGGACTTATACAATGTCTGAGGCCCAAAAAGGTTTTGGTTAAAAAGGGGATTGGGTCTTACACTCTATTAGAGGCCCATGATTATTTGATTTGAAAACGGCGATCGCGTCGAGGTTTTTGAAAACACAGTGGGTCTTATACAATATTTGAGGCCCAAATTATTTTGGTTTTCAAAAGGGGGGTTGGGTCTTACACTCTATTAGAGGCCCAAAGAGTTTGAAAGTGAACAAAGATGGGTTTTATAGCTCAAGGAGAAGCCCAATTGATTTTTTTTGTAAAAAGAGACGACGATCGCGCTGAACTTTTGAAAATACACAGAGGGACTTATACAATATGTGAGACCCACAAACTTTTTATTTACAAAGGGGATGGGTCTTACACTCTATTAGAGGCCCAAAGATTGTTTGAAAATGATTGATGAGGGTTGAATTAATCAAAACCCAAATTTTGTTTAAAAAGGAATTAATTTTGTTTAAAAATTAATAAAAAATATTGAAAACATATGAAAAATGAGTTATGATCTTGGATCAATGCTTCAAAAATCATGTTTATATCCACAAAATGATTGGAAACCAATTAAGTTTGGAAAATCAAGAAGGAAAAAATATTTTAAATGTTAAAAAACAAATAAAAATAAATTATTTGCAAAAATATCAAATATATGAAATAAATAATATTTTTGGGAATTTTTGGTAAAATAAAATATTTTAACATTTTAGTGAATTATTAAAAAAAGAATCAACTCAAAATCATTAAAATTCAGAGAGAAATTAATTTTTGAATCAATTAAATAAAATCACAAAATTCAAATATTCAAATATTTGAAAAAGGTGCCAAGAACACACCAAGAACACGCGCGAGTTCTGGGTTTGGCCTGATTTGCATTTTCTCTCCAATTTCACTGAATACTTGATGAAATCACACAATCCACATATCAATCTGCTCGTTTTCACCTCATAATCATGTCTATGGTCTTTAATTTCATTTATTTTAAGCATGGAATAAGAAATCAAGACAAACCCTCAAGAACCCTAAGTTTTGCATGAAGGCTGAGAAATTCTATACACGATTCATTCAAAGTTTTTAATTGAGGGGAAACATTCTATGCATGATTATGAACATTTGGAAAAAAAGTATTGTGCGAGGAAATATGCATAGATTAAGAGATGACCAAGTTTAGGCTTACTTGAAGGTCGTGGTAGCAAGAGCAATTTGATTTTTGAGTTGGAGGTGTTACAGATGAGTTGTGATGATCTGAACAGCATCCCTACACCATCTGGAATGTGTTTGAATGCTTGGGGTGATCTGAAATGGACTGGAACATAGTATGGCACCTCAGCTGCAACTTGGTTGAAAACTTGAGCAACTGGCTAGTGATTTTGTGAAACTGGTGTTCCAGATGTTGTTTAAGTGCTTGGATCACTTCTATATGATGTTTATGAGGTGTGTGTGTGTGATTGGTTTGGTTGGAATTGTTCCCAAGCACAAAACCCGATAGTGACTTACTTTGGAAGGCCAATTTGGAAGTGAGAAAGTGATTTTGAGGAAAGCGTTAGTTTGGGTGCTTTGGTGTACTCAAATTGATCACAAATGAGCTCTATTTATAGTAGAGCAAGTTTGTTTTGCAAGCAATAGTGAATGGTGGCTGCTGCAGACTGTTGGCCACTTGTCTCACTTTGGAATCTTAAGTCTCCTCTAGCCATTGACTAGAGGTTAGAGCACAGGCCTATTGTCCCTTGGTTCAGAGATTATCCTTGACTCATTCAATTGGAAAAGGCTCAGTTCATGCCACCTTGGTGCATCCATTGAATGCTCCAAAACAAAATTGGAGTCTTGTCCCCTTTTTAGGCATTTTTAGGTTTGGCATGCTACTTTTAGTTCCAAAGACTTGGGAGGCTTTTGGATCAGTGTTTGTTCCTCCTTGGTCTCCCCCTGAGGTGTTTAGATGGATAAACTTGTTTGTCATTTGCACAATTTGATCAAATCGAGCAAAATGCACAAATCTGCCACTGTCACAACTCTTAGCTCAAATGGAATTTGATGGAGTTCTTGGCCATTTTGGAAAGCTCTCATATGATACAACATATGTGTGATCATAGTTTGTCTTGACACTTTTTGGATCTAAGTGAAAAATGCCCCTACATTTTGAAAAAAGTGAAACAGATTCTGACTTAGTGAAAATTTCACGAAGTGTTGGAAAATGCCACTTTTGTGTTTTCAACCATTTTGATCACTACATAACCTAAAATCCATGAGGAATTGGAATGAGTTGTAGTTGACACTTTTAAAGTATGCCATGAGGTCTACAAATCCATCTTTGGATCAGCCAAAATGGTTGCTTGGATCTCAAGTTATGATCCTTGGAACTTGGTACCCTAGCCACTTTGTTCCATAACTTAGAATATTTCTAAGTTTTTTATGGTTACCCCTTTTACAATTTATCCCACTTTATTTGATTTTTCTTGATGAATGATGATTCCAATAACACATTAACATCATTTTAGGGTTAGGGAACCATAATTGACCAAACAATCAAAAAGTCAAACTTTGACTTTTGGGCACAGTTGACTTTTTATCAGATGAATTCCAAACTGTGTGATCCTCTATGAAATCAAGTCCTTGACCTAAATCAAACTTAATGGATTGATTTCATAGGTGTTATAGGGTATATTGAATCATGTCCCAAGGTTTGAGAGCATGTCTTGGTCAAAAGTCAAAGGTACAGTTGACTTTTTCTTCAAAACCCTAATTGTAGTCCAGATGAAAATGAAACTTGTGAATCAAGCTTCTAGGATTTATCCATTGTTGCAAATGGATCAATGTGGTGTATTTGAGACCCTCAAATCATGTCTTGAGGTTTTTTCTCATGCTTTATCCCAAAAGTTAACTTAGGGGTGAATTAGGTCAAGAAACCCTAATTCCTGATTTTTGATGTATGCA
Organism: Lathyrus tuberosus; assembly: GCA_022829125.1. NCBI lineage: Eukaryota > Viridiplantae > Streptophyta > Magnoliopsida > Fabales > Fabaceae > Lathyrus > Lathyrus tuberosus. The sequence goes on from JALAZF010000254.1 coordinate 8,558,915, forward strand.
TCCCCTGAGGCTAAATTGACTTGATGATTGGGTCCATGAGGTCCCTTGGAACATTTTGGGTTATTCTTTGAAGCATTGGCTCATGCTCAGATGAAAATTTCCATCTAGAGGCCTCAGTCGACCAAAACCCTAATTTGGTGACACTGGTGTCCTTAAGGCTTAATCCACTTGGAATGCTGCAGTCTTGTGCTTGATGTTTGATGTGGGAGTCCTCTTGATCCATTGCGGGTGTTTGAGAGGTTAGACAAGTTGAAGATCATGTCATTTCTTGATTGATCTTTTGTCTAAGTGCTCAGGGAGGGCTTGAAACCCTAATCTTGATTGTAGTGAATGCTCACCCATCTTTGGGGAGACTGATGAGGCATAATGGTACATCCATATTGTGATGATGATTTGCACAATGATGGGAATATTGGTGGCCAAAATTTGGGGTATGACAGGACCTGGTTTAGCTTGGATCATGATGAAAAATGGTCCAAAAGTTGGTGAAAAACCTAGACGGATTCTGCCTAAAAATTTTTCTAAGTGTTGGAAAAAGTGGTCGTTTTCATGTTTTTTGTGATTTTGATCACTCCATAACTCAAAATCCATGGGGATTTGGAATCTATTGTAGTTGACACTTTTAAAGTATGTCATATGAACTTTCATTTGAGCTTTGAATGGAAGAAAAAGGCCTTAGGGTTCGAGAGTTATGACCTTGCAAAGTTGTTACCAAATCCATTTTGTTCCATAACTTAGAAAAATTTAAATTTCCTATGGTTGCCCCCTTTTGCAAGAAACCTCACTTTTCTTGATTTTTCTTGATGGATGATGATCAAAACCATACATTAACATTGTTTTTGACTTAGAGGAGCAACATTTGTGAAAAAATTCAAAAAGTCAAACTTGATTTTGGGCACAGTTGACTTTTTTGTCAGATGAATTCCAAACTGTGTGATATTCTATGCAATCAAGTTCTTGACCTAATTCAAACCTAATGGATGGATTCCATAGGTGTTTTATGGTGTCTTGAACCATGTCCCAAGGTTTGGGAGCATGTCTTGGTCCAAAGTCAAAGGTACAGTTGGCTTTTTCTTCAAAACCCTAATTGTGGTCCAGATGAAATTGAAACCTGTGAATCAAGCTTCTTGGATCAATCCATTGTTGTAAATGGATCAATGTGGTGTATTTGAGGCCCTTAAATCATGTCTTGAGGTCTTGTTTCATGTCTTGTCTCAAAAGTCAACTTATGGGTGAATTAGGTCAAGAAACCCTAATTCCTGATTTTTTATGAATGCTTCCCCTGAGGCTATTTTGACTTAATGATTGGATCCATGAGGTCCCTTGGAGGATTTTGGATCATGTTTTGAAGTATTGGCTCATGCCCAGATGAAAATTTCCATCTGGAGGCCTTGGTCGACTAAAACCCTAATTTGGTGACACTAGCGATCTTGAGGCTTGATCCACTTGGAATGTTGTAACCTTGTGCTTGATTCTTGATGTGGAAGATCTCTTGATCCTTTATGGGTGTTTGAGAGGTTGGACAAGTTGAAGATTATGTCAATTCTTGATTGATCCTTTTTCTAAGTGCTCTGAGAGGGTTCAAAACCCTAATTCTTGATTGTAGTGAATGCTCAATGTTCCTTGAGGAGATTGATGAGGCATGAAGGTACATCCATATTGTGGTAATGGTTTGACCAATGATGGGAAATCTTGTGGTCAAAATTTTGGGTATGACAGATGCCCCTATTTAATCTTCTTAGACCCGAAGGTGTGAATGGCGGAGATATTCGGACATTCAGGGTGCAAGAGGATTAAATATCGGAATACCCGAAATTTTGACTGCGGTTGTGAATAGCAGTTCGCTCATCCATCATCTTTTGCTAATAAATGTTTCTTAGAAAAAGGTAAAACTTCCCCTCGATCCTGGTCTTTAGCCACAGAACTAGTCTCAGTTTCTTTTGAAATAAAACTTCCCCTCGATCCTAGTCTTCAGCCACGGAACTGGTCTCAGTTCTTTTGAAATAAACTTCCCCTCGATCCTGGTCTTCAGCCACGGAACTTGTCTCAGTTTCTTTTGAAATAAAACTTCCCCTCAATCCTGGTCTTCAGCCACGGAACTGGTCTCAGTTTCTCTTGAAATAAACTTCCCCTCGATCCTGGTCTTCATCCCTGGAACTGGTCTCAGTTTCTTCTTGAAATAAACTTCCCATCGATCCTGGTCTTCAACCACAAAACTGGTCTCAGTTTCTTCTTGTCGAGTTTCTTTCTTGACAAGGAACGTTATTTGTAGTGGTCTTCATCAAACTCCTCACCGAGTTATACTGGGGAGACGCCATTTGATGAAAAAAAATTAACGTCAGACTTGTTGGGGAAAACCCATTTGTCTGAACTGCAGAGGTGTGCAAACTTCTCTGTTGGAGATGCCATTTGTTGACCTACTGGGGAAAATGAGTCTCTTGAGAGACTGCTTTTTGTTTGGTGAGGTTACATCATACTTTTCTTCGAGACCTTTTCCAAGAAATGCCATGTGATGTAATCCAATTTTTAGGTGATGATGACTTCATTGAAAGCAAACTTTTCGAGGAGAAAATTGCCGTATTGCCAAGAGTCTTTGGTTGAGAGGCTTTCTCTGGGGATTTTCTTTAATCTGGGAAAGCGAAAATATCATCTTCAATTGTGAAGAGTGATGTTCCAAAGGTGTTTATTGAGTGTCTTCTTGCCTTTCAGAGGTTCAGGTATCAAAGTGGTCGAGGACTGTCTCCAATCTAGAAATAAACTGGGGGAGAGATTGCTTAGGCGACACTTTTCTGGACGAAGAAAAAACTGATAACCTTATCGGTGAGAGGACTTTATCACTCGGGAGTGAAAATGACCAGAGTGATATTAAGGACACATATGTATTAATATGAATCAATCATGTATGATGTATGTATGCTTATGCTGACAAAACAAATGCGACATACAGACTGGTGAATGAGCACGACTGGATACTCGGCCACTGCGGGGGATAAAAAAATATCATTGGTTCAAGATAGTGATCCTTTCCTGCTTAGGAGGGGTAGACCCTACTGGGGGTGAAAGAACCATCAATTGGTCTTTAGAGGTAAAAACTCTGTCGGGGATGATAGATGGATCATTGCATCTGAAATAGTTGATCCTTCATTCAGGCGTACTAGTTTAGAAGGAGTACTTTGATTCTGCATTTTGAGGTTTAGTCACTTCCGGAGAAGCCATCGATGTTCCTTTTTGTGTTCAGTAATAAAAAAGAATTGACATCTTTATTATAAAAGTAGAAGAAAATTTGACAAGTAAAAATTCTTTTTTTTTTGAAGAATCGTTGATCATATTTAAAAATGTCATTCTATAAAGCAAAATAAATGAGAATTGCAAACAAAAGCACTAAGGCTCAAATTTTATTGATAGAATGGTAATCAGCTGAACGCGTGATCCCATAGAGCATTTAAAAAGTTTAGAAAATGGTAATTTACGGGAAAAAGGGGCTACATTGAAACATAATGACCGCTATCCTTCTACCAACTTTGAATTCTGGACATCCTGAGCTTCTGTCGAAGATGACCTTGACTGAAGTCTTTCGACGGATGGTGTTACCGCTCGGGATTTAACCTTGTTGGACGTAATTACTTGCCATGAATCCCTAACTTTTGCCTAGATTGTCCTTTGAGGTTTCCAATCCATCGGGATAATTTTTGCTTGTGTCTCTAATTTTTGCCTGGACCGCCCTTTCGGGTTTTCAATCCACCGAGACTATTTTTTAGGCGAAGTATTTCTTGACTACATCAACATGTGTGGGGTAGGTAAACTCCTCTCCATCCATGGTTGCGAGTCTCAAGGCACCGCCTGAAAAGGCTTTCTTGACCACATTGGGGCCGTCATAATTCATAGTCCATTTGCCTCGAGAATCAGTGAGAAATGATTGTATCTTCTTGAGCACTAGGTCTCCTTTTCTGAAGACACGAGGTATGACCTTTTTGTCGAACGCTTTCTTCATTCTTTGTTGATATAACTGACCATGGCATAGAGCCGTCATTCTCTTTTCTTCGATCAGATTCAGTTCATTGTGTCGACTTTGACACCATTCAGCCTCTGTTAGCTTGGCTTCCATCAATACCCTGATTGATGGTATCTCTACTTCTATGGGAAGCACTACCTCCATGCCATATACTAGAGAGAAAGGGGTTGCCCTGTTGAAGTGCGGACAAATGTGCGATAACCGTGAAGTGCAAATTGTAGCATCTCATGCTAGTCTTTGTAGGTTACAACCATCTTTTGAATGATCTTCTTAATATTCTTGTTAGCCGCTTCTACCGCTCCGTTCATCTTAGGCCGGTAGGGAGATGAGTTAAGGTGTTCGATCTTGAACTCAGCACACAACTCTTGCATCATCTTGTTGTTCAAGTTTGCTCCATTATCCGTAATGATCTGGCTTGGAACACCATAACGGCAGATGAGATTATTCTTGATAAATCAGACCACCTCTTGTTGGGTTACATTGGCGTATGAAACTGCTTCGACCCACATGGTCAAGTAGTCAATGGCTACCACGATGAACCAATGTCCGTTTGAAGCTTTGGTTTCAATCATGCCAATCATGTCGATTCCCCATATAGAAAAAGGCCATGGAGAAGAAAGAACTTTGAGATGCGTTGGTGGTACATGGATTTTGTCTGCGTATATCTGACACTTATGACACTTCCTCATGTACTTGTAGGAATCGGATTCCATTGTTAACCAATAATTTCTTGCCCTCAGAATTTTTCTTGCCATTGTGTGTCCGTTGTCATGAGTGCCAAAGGATCCTTCTTGAATCTCTTTCATCAACATGTTTGCTTCTTGTCTGTCTACGCATCTGAGTAAAACCATGTCGAAGTTTCTCTTATAGAGTGTATCACCGTTAAGGAAGAAGTTGCCAGCCAGTCTTCTGAGAGTCTTCTTGTCTTTTCTGGATGCCCCAGGCGGGTACTCTTGTCTCTGAAGGAAGCACTTGGTATCGTGATACCAGGGTTTGTCATCTATGATTGCTTCAATTGTGAAGAAGTAAGCAGGCCTTTCAAGGTACATTATGCCAATCTTTGGTACGTCGTTCCATTGAATTACACTAATCATGGAGGATAGGGTGGCTAATGCATCAGCCATGTGATTTTCTTCATGAGGGATATGATGAAACTCGATTCTGTTGAAGAATGGTAACAACCTTCTTGCGTAGTCTTTGTAAGGAATCAATCCTAATTGATATGTATTCCACTCTCCCTTGATCTGATTGATAAATAAGGCTGAGTCTCCATACACATCCAAATTCTTTATCCTTAAGTCAATTGCTTCTTCGAGACCCATGATACAAGCTTCATATTCGGCCTCGTTGTTTGTGAATTTGAAAGTTAATCTGGTAGTGAAAGGAATGTGAGTACCCTGAGGTGTTACGATGATTGCCCCAATTCCATTTCCATAATTATTGGCAACTCTGTCAAAAATTAGTCCTCATTGGGATCCATTTCGGAGATTATCCAAGTAGTGTGACAAATCATGCCAACGGGTAATCCTTCTCGTGAGAGCGGGCTTTTTAAAGACATACTTGATTGGATCCATTTCAGAGATTATCCAAGTAGTGTGACAAATCATGTCCTGGCGAAGACGTTTGGCTGCCTAAGCCAGAGCACAACAAGTTTTCTTGAGCATAGTGTACCGAGTTTCATAGTCAGTGAACTTCTTGCTTAAGTAGTAAATGGCAGACTCTTTTCTTTTTGTTTCATCTTGTTGGCCAAGTACACAACCCATAGAGTCTTCCAAGACTGTTAGGTAGATGATCAGTGGTCTTCCTTCCACTATAGGGGACAGGATCGGTGGATTTAACGGATATTCTTTGATACTGTTGAACGCTTTTTGGCAGTCTTATGTCCATACGCAACTTTGATTCTTTTTGAGTAGTTTAAAGATTGGCGCGCATGTCGCGGTCATAAGGGATATGAACCTTAAGATGTAATTCAGACGTCCCAAAAATCCACTAACCTGTATTTCAGTCTTCGGAGAAGGCATTTCTTGAATGACCTTAACCTTGTCAGGGTCAACCTCGATTCCTTTTTTGCTGATGATAAATCCTAAGATTTTTTCCGAGCGAACACCGAGTGTGCACTTATTAGGATTCAAGCGGAATTTATACTTTCTCAGATGCTCGAATAGCTTTGACAGGTGTTCCACATGCTCTTCTTCTATTTTATATTTGGCAATCATGTCATCGACGTACACTTCGATCTCTTTGTGCATCATGTCGTGAAACATAGTTGTCATGGCCCTTTGATAGGTTGCCCCGCGTTCTTTAGACCGAACGCCATTACCTTGTAACAAAAGGTGCCCCATGGGGTGATGAATGAAGTTTTCTACATATCTTTCGATGCCATTTTGATTTGATTATAGCCCGAGAATCCATCCATGAAGGAGAAGACTTTGAACTTTGTCGTGCTGTTAACCAGCATGTCAATGTGTGGTAGGAGGAAGTCATCCTTTGGACTTGCTTTGTTCTGATCCATGTAGTCTACACACATTCTGACTTTTTCGTCCTTTTTCAGAACTGGCACTATGTTAGCTAGCCATTGAGGATATTCTGAGGTGGCAAGGAAACCTGCATAGATCTGTTTATGCACTTCCTCTTTAATCTTGATAGCCATATCAGGATGAGTCCTTCTCATTCTTTGTTTTACTGCCAGACATTCTATTTTCAATGGCAAGTGATATTCCACGATGCTGGTATCCAACCCTGGCATGTCCTGATAGGACCAAGCAAACACATCTGGAAACTCTTTGAGAAGTTTTATCAAGTCTTCTCTGACAGTTGGACTGAGCAGTGCCCCAATCTTAACTTCTTTATTTTCTTCTTCTGAACCCAAATTGACCGTTTCCAATGGCTCTTTGTGAGGCTCAATAGACATTTCCTCTTGCCTGAGTAGTCGGGAGATCTCTTAAGGAATTTCTTCGTCCTCTTCTTCTTCAGCCTCAAATACCGGGAATTCAAAGTTGGGAGAAGGCATTGGATCATGCGTTTCAATGGGGTTTAAAATAAGCAATCTGCATGATGTGATGATTCATTTTTTTAGCAAAGACAGAGAGAATGCAAGAGTGTGTGCAGCGTATTTTCTGAAAAAATGCTTGTTTTTATTAGGATTACCATTTTCTAAAAAAGGAAAAGTGAAAACAACAATAAATGCGGGAATTCAGAATGACATTATTTATTCATGATTTGTCGCTTCTTGAAATACAGCCCTGTAAAACAAAACTTTTTCGCTTTGGGCGAAGCGAAGAGGGAAATTTACAGAAAAGTGAGCCCTATAAAACATCCACTTCACCCGGGCAAGGTGAAAGGTCAAAACAAAGATGGTAATTACTTAGACTTATGGATGACTTTCGGGACATCGACAACAACCCAATGGCGACGAACTCCTTTGTGAATCACAAAGTCTAGTACTTTCCTTCTTGGTTTGTCTTCAGAAATGACGTTGATTTCTCGTGGAGTAGGATCGTTGGAGTCTTCCTCCCATGCAGAGTTGTCATAAACGAATTCTTCTGTTGTATCTTCCATAGTGTTTTCACTCTCAAGTGGATCTCCCCATCCAGTTGGCTGGATGTCCTCGTATCTGATGCAAGAACTTTCGGGAGCAGTGTATTTAACTAGGAAGTCATACTTACTACTCGGTTGTCCTAAGGTGTCCCATGTTTCTGTGGGAATAGAGGAGTCATCCTCTTCAATGACGTTGACCTCAGGAAAAGCATAGTTAATGAATTCTTGTCCTGCAATCTTTGCAGATTCATCACCATGGTGTCGAACATTTTTGGAATGTCCGGAGTAATGATTCCATGACTCGGTGGGGACATGGGTATTCCTTTCAATATTACTCAGTTGATAGGCATCGTCAGACTGACTCTTTTGTCCCAAGTATTCTGGGCACGACTTCCAGATAGGCAAGTCATCCAGGGGATCATAATAATTGCAGTTGTCTTTCATTGGATTGTCTTCCTCCAATGAATTGGGTGGAGCACAACATCCTTCCGGATCACAATCTCCATAAATCATCCAGACGTCTGATCTCGGTATATATCTTAGGCTCTGCTTGGGAAAGTAAAATGGCGTGTGCGCCTCTCCTCAAGACATATAATCGTCATGGTTAAGGTAAGATTTCCACTCCTCACCCGTATCGGAGGAGTCACTCTCATTGATGGTGTGTACTTCTTGAGACATTGGGTGGAGGAAACCTCCGCTGCGGAAGAAATCCTGAAAGGGACGAAAATTTTCGTCTTTCTTAGTAGTCTGGGTACAGGTTAGAGAGAAACCAAGAACTTTTCTTGTCTTGTTATCCATAGGAATTACAATCTGTCCCCATCCATTTACATCATTACTCCCGATCACTTTGAGAGTGTCTTTGTATGAGGAAATCGATGTCCCTCTTTCTGGTCGATTCTTATTGCTCACCGAGAGTGCTTAGAACTGGGTTCTAGCAACCTCCTCCGATTCTACACAGGAGAATGATGATAAGTTACTCATGATTAAGGCTTGCTCTCCACACACTGTGACTAATTTGTCGTTCTTGATGAACTTCAGCTTCTGGTGAAGTGTCGAAGTGACTGCCCCAGCTTCGTGTATCCAAGGTCTTCCTAATAAACAACTGTATGCCTCTCGGATGTCCATGACCTGGAAAATTACTTGGAAAGTGTGAGGACCGATGGTTATGGGAAGATCAATTTCGCCAATAACTGTTTTTCTAGCTCAGTCAAAGGCTTTGACGATGATCTCACTGCCTCTCATCGGAGGTCCTTGAAATGATAGTCGTACTAGAGTTGATTTTGGCATAACATTCAAGGATGATCCCGTGTACACCAGTATGATGGCTAAAGCATCGTCTTGGCAGTTGATTGTAATGTTGAGTGCCATATTATGATTCTTGCCTACTTCTTACAGTTCTTCATCACTGAATCCTAAGTTGTTGCAGGAACTGATGTTGGAGATGATGTTGTCAAATTGTCCTACTGTCACATCTTGTTCCAAAAAGTCTTGCTCTAAGACTTTCAATAGAGCTTCCCTATGAGCTTATGAACTAAGCAGGAGAGAAAGTACAGAGATTCGAGACAGAGTTTGCAACAATTGGTCCACAATGTTGTACTCACTTTTCTGGATAAGCCTCGGCATCTCATCATTGTTCTTTACAAGTTCTGTATTACTAGATTGACTGACTCGTGGGTTAGGAACTCCCATTTAAGGTTCCTTTTCTTTGGTAGGTTCTCCAACTCCTCTGTTGAAGATCCGACCGCTTCGTGTGACTCGACTGATGTCAGCAATGTTTACAAAGGAGGGTAATGGAGTTTCCTTTCCATTTTCGATGGTTGTTGCATCGTACTTGTAAGGGATAGCCTTTTCCGATTCCAAGTTAACCATCTTAAGAGTAATTAAACAACGTCCTGCTCGCCATTTTCACCATGAGGAACTAAAAATATTGATCTTTGAATCTTCTCTGATGGTCATACCTTGAGGTGATGAATATACAAGCCTCTTTCGATCATTCCTGCAACCCTTAATCACTTGATGTCTCTTAAGAAATTCTAAAGCAAATATACTTGATACTTGACAAATCTTGGTAGAGGAAAACCTTGTAGCTGGATGAACTTTGATAGAACTAAGCTCATGATGATGAGAAATTAACCCTCGCTTCAAGCTTGAATGAGGCCACCTCAAGCCAAATAGGAACCCCGATTCAAAGAACCACTTGACCCCATGCTTTAGGATCTCAACGAAACACATAATTGATTATGACCTAATAGGATGCATAGATGCTGAAAATGATATGATGTGCAAGGCTAGGGTGAGGGTGAAAATTAGGGTGTGACATATATATATATATATATATATATATATATATATATATATATATATATATATATATATATATATATAGTAGGAAATATAGAAAATGCCAAACAAAACCTAGACCTCTTAGGAACTCTAATCCTAAAGACTCCCCAGCAGAGTCACCATTTTTCTGTAGCGTGCGATTTTTGTCAGTGACGCGACCACCTTACCGCAATGGTTGGAATTGGGTGCTATTTTCTGATTTCTTATTTATCCTATGAAGCTGGAAAGGAAAGGGAAGCTATCTAAAACAAACCTTGCACGCAAATGTTTTCTTTAGCAAATGCTAAGAGATTAGGGGGTCCGGGGTCAGGTTATACAAAGGGGAGTTGTTAATTACCCAGTGTATATATGGTTATCCATAGACTTTTTTGGCATGTTTAAATACTTTCTCGTGTTTATCTGTTATGGGTTGGGAAAATTTCACTTTTGGGAATGTTGAGAGAGTGTTTTTGTTGTTTTCGTGAAGGTACTGAACCTAAAGTTTTTTATATGTGTGCTAGCTAAGATTTCACAATCTTATGCCTACGTATTCATGTAAAGATAACAGGGAAATCAGAGCAATCGTAGTTCCTCCTATTCTATGGGAGGAAAGATGTTTGGTGTCTTGTTCAAAGCCCAATATTGAAGCTAGATGAGTATTTATGTCTTGTTCCAAGCCCAAGATTGAAGCTAAAAGGTTTGACTAAGAGAGAATTTGTCATCTCTAAAGGGGGTATCTTACCTGTTTATCACAGTTGTTGAAGGATTGGTTATAAAGGGGAATTACTTTAGATGGAATGTATGGAATCCAGCAATGCCATAATTTCCTTTATAAGGGAGATGTCTTGAAGGAATAAACTTTAACCCAGTGTAGAGCAATTCCATTTTTCCTTAGGAGTCTTCCATGCTAAGAGAGGGGCATTGGCTTGGACGTAAATAATCCAGAGGCTTGCCACTTACAGTTGTTAGATGAAAGAGGAAGTTTACCAGGATAAAAGAGGGACCACAACTTGGGTTTTTGAATAAACAAGTGTGCCACTTACAACAGTTATCTGGGATTGGGTTTTTTTATTGTCTGTTTTGATGTGTGATGTACAGAGAAATGTCTTCCTACAGAGAGAATTTTTGATTTCCTCTGAGGGGATGTTGATTTTTGTGTGCCTTGATCAAAGCCCAAGGTTAAAGCTAAAAGGTTGATTCTATTTAGGGAGTTTTATATATGTCTTGTACAAAGCCCAAGATTGAGGCTGAAAAGAATTGACTCTTCCGGGGAAAGTTTTGTCTGTCTTGTACAAAGCCCATGATTGAGGCTAAAAGAATTGACTCCACTGGGGAGAGGTTTTATCTGTCTTGTACAAAGCCCAAGATTGAGGCTAAAAGGTTGATTGACTCAGCTGGAGAATGTGATCTGTCTTGTGCAATGCCCAAGATTGAGGCTAAATCTGTTGAGGAAAGATCATTATACAAAGCCTAAGAGGAGGCTGGTTGGGGAATTTCTTATATGAAGCCTAAGAAGAGGCTGGCTTCTGCTGAGGATTATTGAGATCCAGAGACAGGTCCAAATTGGGGAATTAACCCTTATTGAGGATTGGAGAAGAGTTTAAAATAACAGATTCCATGAGGTTCTGATTCTGTTAAGGTTTTATTGATGGTAAAGGTTTAAACCTTGAGTATGAAAACTTATGGAGGTTTCAAACTCTGCTGGAGATTGATATGTTGATGAAATGATTAGGGTTTTCCTATGTCTTTAGGAAACTTGAGGGTCTCTTTGAGATCCAAGAGGAGATGAGACTTTCCAAGTCTACTGGTATGAAGAGATTGACACTTAGTTGGAGAATGATCTTTGTATGATGGCCAAGAGGAGGTTGATGTTTTAAGGGATAAGAATCAACCCTAAACTGGTCTGATGTTTTGGAATTCTGACTCTCTAGAAGATTGAACTAGTATATATGACTAAGTTCTGTCCTATACCTGTAGGAGGTCTTCAGGTCCTTGTACTAAGCCCAAAAGGAGGTTGAGAACTTCTAAGAAGCCTGAGGGTCCTTGTACAAAGCCCAAGAGGAGGCTGGGGATACTTTTAGGAAGCCTGTGGGTCCAAGCCTGAGAAAAGTTCAAGAAAGGTTTCACCGAGAATAATCCTTTCTTTAGTGAACCGTTCTAGGGTTTGAAGAAATTCAAAAGAGGTTTCACCGGGAATTAGTTCTTTTCGGGGAAATGAATTTCTTGTACACAAATTTTTAAGTTGTGACTGTCTTGAGAAAAGTTTCACCGGGAATAATGCCTTTCTCTGTTCTATATTGTATAAGCCCAAGAAGAGGCAAGACTGTATTTGGAAGTTCCTATAGGGGAACTAGTTTTGACTGTGTTAAAAGAGTAACCACTGGTTTGGTCTAGACCTATACCTAATTGCTAGGAAAACTCTAAGCAGGTATATACAAGCATATATATATATATATATATATATATATATATATATATATATACAGATGAAATATATAAACAAGCATGCGTTGAAAAGATAGTGGAACTTACAATTGAGCAAGCCCAAGCATATCAACTACAGCTATATGGTTATTTATTCAAGAAATTGAAGAAAGTTTTGATAAAACTTAGAATTTGAATTTAAATCAAAAGGAAAGTTGTTTTAAAAAGAAGTTTGGGGCTTATACTCAAAGAGAGGCCTAGACGAATTCTTTAAAAAAAGGCGACGATCGCGTCGTAATTTTGAAAACCACATAGGGACTTATACAATGACTGAGGCCAAAATTATTGTATTTACACGAAGGATGGGTCTTACACTCTATTTGAGGCCCAAAAGTGATTGAGAAGAAGAAAGATGAGGCTTACAACACAAGGGAAGACCCAAATGAAAAACAACGATCGCATCGTTATTTTGAAAATTGTACCGGGACTTATACAAATGACTAAAGCCCAAATTATTTATGTACAAAGGGGGTTGGGTCTTACACTCCATTAGAGGCCCAAAAGTGTTTGAAAAAGGAGAAAAATGGGACTTACGACACAAGGGAGACCCAGATGACTTATTTGAAAACGGCGATCGTGCCGAGATTTTTAAAATCATATCGGGACTTATACAATGACTGAGGCCCAAAATAGTTTATTTACAAAGGGATAGGACTTACACTCTATCAAGAGGCCCAAAAGTTTTTCAAGTGAAGTTTGAAAAATTAAAATTGAGGGAAACCCTAATTTTAATTAATATAATTTTATTTTCAAAGGAAATTAAATATCAAATATCAAATATATTTAAAAACAAGTGGTAAGCTTTGAAAAATATTTTGGAAAATCATGTTTAATCACATGAAGGCTTGAAATTCAATTGACTTTTAAAGATCAAGGTGAAAATTTCATTTTTTAAATGTTTGAAAACAAATAAAATGAAATTAATTACAAAAATTAAAACTATATTAAATAAATAATATAAATTCAATTTTTTTGTCGAATAAAATATTTCAACATTTTTTTTGAATTTTTAAAAAAAGAACTAATAAAAAATAATTAAAAGTGAGAGAGAAATTAATTTTGAATTTAATTAAGAAAATCATGAAAAATATGAAAAAATTGGCAAAATGAGAAGGAAATAAAAATAGTCTGGGTGGATGTTGAACCCACGCTCTCCAACCAAACACACATGCGCGCTACCACTGGGGTGGTGATACATCCGTTTATCAAAACGACCCCATAAACATATATGGGTGGCCTAAATTTCAGGTCGGGCCAAGGCAAAAACTAAGCTTTGAGTGATTTGCAAGAAGGATCATATATCCCTCATTTCTCCATGAAACTGGACAAAATTTAGACGGATCCTACCTAGAATTTCATGAGGAATCCAATGGTGGTCTTAGATTTTTCTAAAAATGCTTCTATTTTAAAACCCGATAGTGGTTTCAAAACAGGCCAAGATTTGCAAGTTTTATGTTATCTCAACATACAAGCAACAATAGCATGGTAAATTGGTTCAAACACAACACATATGATATATATAACATGTTCATGATCAATGGACATCAAAGCAATGCATGTTTTAAAGAGTTCAAGTTGTTATGCACTTACCTTTTGAAGCTCCTTGTGCTAACTATCAAGATGCTTGTGCCATAAATAATCAAATGCTTTAGACACTCTTGATTGATCCCTTAGAAGCTTTTAGAATAATCAAAACCAATTGGAAACCTCAGGAACAAGAATTGGCTCTTTCTTGCAAAAGTGGCAAAAGTTACCAAAATGGTAACTCACTCAAATGGTGTTACAGTTGAGGGAAACCTGTTGGGACAATTTGAGGATGATATTTGGAGAGTATTTGAAGAGTTAGCTGGTCTTAAAAGTGATTGGATCAAGACATGGCTTGAAAAATACAGAAAAGTCAAAACTTGAGGTTTTGGAGGTTGACTTTCTAATTTTGATGTTGTACAATGAGGATGAAGGTTTGAACACCTCCAATGGATGATTTATGATGTGTTTTGATGGTTATTTGAGTGGTTTTTTACTCTGGTTTCAAGAATTCCCAAATTACTCCAGTGTGACTTGAAATTGAAGTAAGAGAGGAAGAGTGAGAAAACAAGGCTTTGGTATTATTTTGGTGTCGTTTGAAACATCAAAAATGACCTCTATTTATAGTATATGAGTTTTGTTTTTGAAGGAATAGTGAATGCCAACTGGTTCATTCTATTATCCAATGGATATGCCCATGTATCACTTTCTTAAATGCCAAGGTACCAAGTCTTCACTTGGTCATTGGCTTGAGCTGGTCTTGGTAGCTCTAGGTCTTCTGATTTTTGCAATAACCTTGACTCAATTAGACTGATATGTTCAGGTTCATGACAGCTCTAAGTTCCACATCAATGCCAAATGACAAAGTTGAAGTTTTTGGAATTTAAACGTGAATGATCACATGCCAAATGATAGGATCCTTGACTCAATGGTCCAAGCTTGAAAATATCAAGTGAGCCATCAAGATCCCCTCTGATCTTGGTAAAGGACAAAGCTTACAAGATGACAGAATTTGAAATGGAAATCGTGTGGCACAAGAAATGCACCAAATCTTCCTTGAAAACCAGTTTGAGCAAGGCATGTTGTGAGATCCATAACTCCTTGATCAAGTTGAATTAATGGGAGTTCTTGTACTCTTTGGAAAGCTCTCATGACATACTTTAACTTTGATGTCCACCAATGGACCTGGTTTAGCTTGGATCATGATAAAAAATGGTTCAAAAGTTGGTGAAAAACCTAGACAGATTCTGCCTAAAAAAATTTCTAAGTGTTGGAAAAAGTGGTCATTTTCATGTTTTTTGTTATTTTGATCACTCCATAACTCAAAATCCATTAGGATTTGGAATCTCTTGTAGTTGACACTTTTGAAGTATGTCATATGAACTTTCATTTAAGCTTTGAATGGAAGAAAAAGGCCTTAGGGTTTGGGAGTTATGACCTTGCAAAGTTGGTACCAAATCCATTTTGTTCCATAACTTAGAAAATTTTAAATTTCCTATGGTTGCCCCTTTTGCAAGAAACCTCACTTTTCTTGATTTTTTTGATGGATGATGATCAAAACCATACATTAACATTGTTTTTGACTTAGGGGAGCCACATTTGTGAAAAAATTCAAAAAGTCAAACTTGATTTTGGGCACAGTTGACTTTTTTGTTTGATGAATTCCAAACTGTGTGATCTTGTATGCAATCAAGCTCTTGACCTAATTCAAACCTAATGGATGGATTCCATAGGTGTTTTAGGGTGTCTTGAACCATGTCCCAAGGTTTGGGAGCATGTCTTAGTCCAAAGTCAAAGGTACAGTTGTCTTTTTCTTCAAAACCCTAATTGTGGTCCAGATGAAATTGAAACTTGTGAATCAAGCTTCTTGGATCAATCCATTGTTTTAAATGGATCAATGTGGTGTATTTGAGTCCCTCAAATCATGTCTTGAGGTTTTGGCTCATGTCTTGCTCCAAAAGTCAACTTAGGGGTGAATTAGGTTAAGAAACCCTAATTCCTAATTTTTGATGAATGCTACTGCTGAGGCTATTTTGACTTAATGATTGGATCCATGAGGTCCCTTGGAGCATTTTGTATCATGTTTTGAAGTATTGGCTCATACCCAGATAAAAATTTCCATCTGGAGGCCTTGGTCAACCAAAACCCTAATTTGGTGACACTGGCGATCTTGAGGCTTGATCCACTTGGAATGTTGCAAGCTTGTGCTTCATTCTTGATGTGGAAGACATCTTAATCATTTATGGGAGTTTGAGAGGTTAGAAAAGTTTAAGATCGTGTCAATTTTTTATTGATCCTTTGTCTAAGTGCTCTAAGAGGGCTAAAAACCCTAATTCTTAATTGTAGTGAATGCTCAATGTTCCTTGAGGAGATTGATGAGGCATGAAGGTACATCCATATTGTGGTAATGATTTGCACAATGATGGGAAATCTCGTGGTCAAAATTTAGGGTATGACAAACACATGAATTTCTGGAAAATTCATGAAGAACACGAAGAACATGAGATGAATGTCCCTGAATATAACGTAGGACTATGTAGATCTTCCTAGATTCTGGTTAGGAATAGTTTTAGGTTTGTAGTCGGGCATTAGGCCTGTTCGACGCGAAACTTGGCTTTCGCGCGACAAGTTTATCTCGTTGAGGAAGTGCGTCCTTGTGGAATCTTTTCGTGGAGCTGAAGTGACTCGTCCCCGTAGTGTGGGGAAAAGGAGTCGCCGCGTTCCGTCGTGGTCGACTAGGGCTCGAGGTTATCCTCGACTTATTTCTCGCCCTTTCACTCTATTAGTGGTGGAAGGGTGGATTTTATCTTTGTCGTCGAATTCACTTTTCTTCCTCTGCTTTTTCAGGTGAAATGGCTAACCGATAGGAGGGGGTTGTCCCCAACGCCAGGGCTGTACACGAAGAGGGGGAACAGCCCGTCTTACATGAAAATGTCCAAATAGCTGAGGGGGACATTAAGTGGATCGCCCAGGAACCTATGTCGACGAGGTCGACATTTACTGAAGAAGAAGCTTGGGAGTTTCCTTATCTTGAAGACCGGGCCGAAGACGCGTCGTGCATTGGAGGGCTATTTGCCCCACGGAGAATGACCGGATCTGTTCGGTGTATCCGGGGATGCGATTCCCTATGTATGAGTTTTCCTTCGTGGAGGAGAAGTATCGTCTGCCTTTCACCGACTTCCAAGAGGCCATCTTTTGCCATTTGGAACTGTGCCTGGCTCAACTCCATCCTAATGCATTGGCGTTCATCAGGGCCTTCGAGCTGGTATGCCGTTATCTACAAGTCGGGGCGACCATGAACCTTTTCTTCTGTATCTTTCAAATCCAATGGAGTACAGCGGGCCCGAAGCAAAGCTGGGTGTCTTTCAAGTAGCAGAGCAGGCTCTTCTGGCCGTATTCGGAGTCTGTCCGAAACTTCAAGGACAGGTTCCTGGTTGTGAAACATGTTTCTAAGGCGGCTAAGAGGTCTATATCTACCCTGGAGGCCATGGAAGTTGATGGTCGGGAGGTGGTGAAGGACAAGACCTTGAAACCTGCAGAGTTGTCTACGAGCTTATCTATGCTGGGCACAGGATAAACATCCTTTAGGCAAGCCCGGTTAAGATCAGTATAATTAATGCACATGTGCCATTTTCCACTATGTTTCTTGACAAGTACAATATATGATAGCCAGGTTGTATACCTGGCCTCCGAAATAAATTTTTCCTCTAAGAGGTCTTGTACAAGTTTTTCGGTAGCTTATGCCTTCTCGTCGAATTGCTTTCGCCTGCGCTGCGCAACGGCTCGGGTGTAATACCCCAAGTTTTGACCACTTAGATTTCCCATCATTGTGAAAATCATCATCATAATATGGATGAACCATCATGCTTCATTAGCCTCCCCAAAGATGGGTGAGCGTCCACTACAATCAAATTAGGGTTTCAAGCCCTCTCTGAGTGCTTAGACAAAGGATCAATCAAGAAATGACATGATCCTCAACTTGTCTAATCTCTCAAACATCCACAATGGATCAAAAAGGACTCCCACTTCAAGGATTAAGCACAAGGCTGCTCCCTTCTAGGTGGATCAAGTCTCAAGATCGCCAGTGTCACCAAATTAGGGTTTTGATCACCCAGGGCCTCCAAATGAAAAGTTTCATCTGGGCATAAGCCATTGATCCAAAACATAACCTAATATACTTCATGGAACCTCATGAACCCATACATCAAGTCAATTTTGCCTCAAGGGATGCATTCATAAAAAATCAGGAATTAGGGTTTCTTGACCTAATTCACCCCTAAGTTGACTTTTGGGACAAATCATGAGCCAAGACCTCAAGAGATGATTTGAGGGTCTTTAATACACCATATTGATCCATTTGGAACAATTGATTGATCCAAGAAGCTTGAGCAACAAGTTTCATTTTCATCTGCACCACAATTAGGGTTTTAAGGGAAAAGTCAACTGTAACTTTGACTTTTGACCAGGACATGCTCCCAAACCCTAATACATGATTGAATATACCCTATGACACCCATGGAACATGTCCATCAAGTTTGATTTAGGTCAAGGACATGATTTCCTGAAGAATTGCACAGTTTGGAATTCATCTGATAAAAAGTCAACTGTGCACAAAAGTCAACTTTGACTTTTTGAGATTTTTCACCAAAATGGATTTTTAACCCTAAAATGATGCTAATGTATGATTTAAATCATCATTCATCAAGAAAAATCAAGAAAAGTGAGATAACTTGTAAAAGGGGTAACCATAAAACTTAGAAATTTTTCTAAGTTAAAAATAAAGTGGCAAAGGTACCAACTTTGGAGGACCATAACTCCTAAACCACAAGGCCATTTTTTCTCATCCAAAGATGGATTTGTAGCCCTCATTATCACCTACAAAAACTTCAACTACAAGTCATTCCAATTCATTAAGGATTTTGCGTTATGGAATGATCAAAGTGGCTGAAAAGTGAAAAAGTCACTTTTTCCAACACTTAGTGAAATTTTCACTAAGTCAGATTTTGCCTCACTTTTTGCCAAATGTAGGGGGATTTTTCACTTGGAATCAAAAGAGATCAAAACCAAACTTGTTCAAACAGTTGTTGTATCATGTAAGAGCTTTCCAAAATGGCCAAGAACATTGCCAAATTCAACCTACACCATGAGATACAACATTGGCAAGTTGCCTTGCTGAAATCTGTCAAGGCAAGGCAGAATTTGCAACTTTGGTCGATTTGCCAAAATCAGCCAAATTCAATTGCTCCAATCCACTTGGACACCTCTGAGGATTGAATATAAAGGGGACAATCACTGAGCCAAGCCTCCAAGGTCCAAGGAACAAGGAATATCATGTTGAACCTAGAGTTGCCAAAATAGGGACAAGACTTCAAATTTGGAATGAGGCATTCAATGGAACCATCAACGTGGCATGGACTGAGCCATTCTCATCTGAAATCAGCCAAGACTTATCCAAGACCAAGGGGACCAAAGCTCTGTGCCCTAACCTCTAGTCAATGTCTAGAGGAGATTTTCATTTCCATTGGCCAACATTGAGGAAACCTACTTACCAGCTGCCATGCACTATTCCTTGCAAAACAAACTTGCTCTACTATAAATAGAGCTCAATTGTGGTCAGTTTGAGTACACCAAAGCCATCTAACAGATGCTTTCCTCAAAATCTCTTTCTATTGGCAAAAATGCCTTTCTTAGCAAGGTAGCTATCGGGTTTTGAGTTTGAGAGCAATTCTGCACAAACCAATCACTCACACACCTCACATACATCCCATATGAGCTTATCAAACACTCACATAACTTCTGAAACATCAATTTCACAAAATCACTTGCCATCCACACAAGTTTGAAGTGAAGTTGCAGCTGAGATGCCATAAACTGATCCAGTCCATTTCAATTCAATCCAAGTGTTCAAACACACTCCATATGGTGTAGGGAAGCTGTCCAGATCATCACCACTCATCTATAACACCTCCAACTCAAAATCACATCTGCTCTTGCTGTCACGACTTGGAGGTCAATACTTAATTTTTGAAGCATTAATCCAAGATCACAATTTGTTTTCCGTGTGTTAAACAATTTTTGATCATTTTAATTGAATTTTTATTCAATTAAATACATTTTGAAAACAAATTAGGGTTTTGGATTAATTCAACCCTCATAAATCATTTTCAAAACACTTTGGGCCTCTATTAGAGTGTAAGACCCAATCCTTTTTTTGACCAAATCATCTTTGGGCCTCACTTTTTGTATAAGTCCCGATACCGTAAAAAAAAAAACAAACGGCGCGATCGTCGCCCATTTAAAAATAAAAATCATCGGGGCCTCTCCTTGAGCTATAAGACCCATTCAAAACACTTTGGGCCTCTATTAGAGTGTAAGACCCAATCCCCCTTTTAAACAAAACAATTTTGGGCCTCACTTATTGTATAAGTCCCTCTGCGTTAAAAGAAAACCTCGGCGCGATCGCCATTTTTAAATGAAAAATCATTTGGGCCTACCCTCGTGTTATAAGCCCCACTCTTTTTTCTTTAAACCTTTTTGGGCCTCTTGAGAGAGTGTAAGACCCATCCCTTTGTACAAAAAAACATTTTGGGCCTCAGTCACTTGTATAAGTCCCTCTGTACAAATTCAAACAGTGCGCTCACTGATAAAACCCTGGGCCTCTCCTTGAACTGTAAGCCCCAAATCTTTCTTTTTCAAAGCACTTTCTCCTTTGATTTTGAATATACTATTGTTTTCAATCTTTCTTTGTTGATCAACTAACCAAACAACATGGAAGCACTACAACCGAGTAAGTGGTTATCGCTTTCATTTACTGCTTTCATATTATAAACTGTATTGTGGGGCTGCTCACTGTAAGTCTCCTTTCATAAACTCATATCTACTGTGTAATAATAGTATAGATATTTCGAGTTTCCCCGGCAACTACGTCTAGAACTAGGTGACGCCGTTTCACTTATTCGTAGAAATAGACGCCTAGATCCCCAATAGGAGCACCAGATACAGTCTTCTCTTTGGCTGTCCTCCTTAGGAATCGTCAAGAAACTCTACTCCTCAAGATGAATGTATTCTCCGTGAATGGTATCTTTGAGTTTCTTCAAAATTCTCGAACTTTCCTGACTTGATCTATTCCTTGGGGATAGCTTGCCTTGAATGTCTCGGGGTTTGGGTACCCACTACGGTCATAATCTTGGACCTTAACTAAGGAACCCTCTTTAAAAGCTAAAAGTCGCTGGATAGTAAACCTCGCACGTTTACCAGTGGTTTTCATCTTTAAAAGAGTTATCTCTCCTAATGGAAAGGAGATGATAGACCCACGGGCTTCTTAAAAGCATCGGCCTCCTCTTGGGCATTATTCAAGGACCCTACGGCTTCTTAGAAGTATTCACAGCCTCCTCTTAGGCTTCGTATAATGATCTCTTCCTTCGGGAATGATAGCCTCCTCTTGGGCTTCGTACAAGGACCCGTCGGCTTCTTAAAAGTTTCCAGCCTCCTCTTGGGCTTCATACAAATTGTCCCGACGACCTCCTAGAGGTATAGGAACAGAACCTAATCATCCTCATAGAACAGTCCTTTCATAGAGTCTACTACTGTTTCTCGAAGCATAGTACAAAAGATAAAACTCTAGACACGGACAGTCTAACTTCCTTGAGTCTCAAAGACATTCTCAAGCACCCTTCGTTAAATAGGAAGGAAACCCGCAGACTCAGATAGTCTCGATACCCTTTGGATTTTCCGCTTCCTCAAAGAGAAGGAAATATCCCTGATCCTCAAATCAAATCCCTGAGTACAGTGTTGCTCATATAAGAACTGATTTTCTCTTTTAAATCAGTATATTGGATCTGTCACTCAACTGAAACAGTTACAATAGCCTCCATCTCGGGCTTCGTACGAGATACCAAAATTCTCCCTAGTGGAGTCAAAACAACCTTTTTGCCTCTCTCTCGAGCTTTGTACGAGATACAAAAACATTCTCTTACTGAGTATAAAAGATTCTCCAACTGAGTCAACTCTTTGCTAGCCTCCTCTTAGGCTTTGTATAACGATATGCCCCACTAGGTCAAAAACCTTTAGCCTCTCTCTCGGGCTTTGTATGAGACACAAAATAGCCTCCTCTTAGGCTTTGTATAATGATTTTCCTAGCGGAAATTAGCCTCCTCTTAGGCTTTGTATAAGAAAACCACTGGTTGATCCAATCGACCTTTTAGCATCAAAGCTGTGCCTCGTTCACAGTATACAAACATCAACAACTCCTTTCCCTCCATCTAATCATTGTAAGCGGCAAGCCTCTGGATCATCTATATCCATGCCACTGTCCCTCTTTTAGCATGAGAAATTCCTAAGGAAAGATGGCATTGCTCTACACTGAGTTAAAGTCTTCTCCTTCAGGTTAAAACCCTTTCTTCGGAAATTATGGCATTGCTCGGATCCGCGTATCCCAGTTAAAGTAATTCTCCTTCTCCCATCTTTAGAGATGACAAATTCTCTCAAAAGCTGAGACCTTTCAGCTTCACGTCTTGGGCTTTGAACAAGACACAAATAGACCTTTTAGCTTCACATCTTGGGCTTTAAACAAGATACAAATTACCTTTCGCTTCACGTCTTGGGCTTTGAACAAGACACCAAAACACCAATTTCCTCCCATAGAATAGGAGGAACTACGAACGCTCTGATTTCCCTGTTTTGGTAAACGGGAATACGTAGGCATAAGATCGAAAGAAAAGATCTTAGCGAGCGCAATCAACAAAAAACGCAAATCCCATATCTCCATCAATTAAAAGCAGTAATTCAAAAGCATCAGTCCTAACATCCTAATCCTTGTTCCCCGCCAGAAACCTTCTGCCCAGGTAAAAAAGAAAGAAAACAGTATTGGCGAAAATACAAATAACCAGTACAAAGGCCCCCCACATTGATAGCATCCGTAACCTAACAGACCGCTGTTTAAACTCAGTATGCAAAGCAGGGTTAATTGGAGACATCTATTTCCCATCCTTATTCAGCTCACAATAGGATAAAAAATGCATCGATCTGTAGTCAAAGCTCAAACCACAGAGAGCGACCGGCGCTTAAGAACCGCGTCCAAAATCACTCGCTACAGAACAGTGGCGCCCACCGTGGGGCCCGTGTTTTTCTTTCTGTCTGTTTTCCTTGTAAAATGGCGGCTCTGCTGGGGAGTCTCCTTTTCTGCCTTAGGGCATCATCCCCATTTTCTACGAAAAATGGGAACTCTGCTGAGGAGAAAGATTGACCTATGCTGGTCCATCTCTTAGGCAGGGAACCACAGATTGGGGCTTCCGCCGGGCAACCCATTTCTGTCAGGAACTTAAGAATCGTAGCTTTATAAGTCTAGGATGATTAGAACAAATATATATACTGCTTTTCCTAATTGCTATACGTGTTTATTTTTCTGCTACTGGGAATGCGTGTGATGCCGCATGTGGTGAGATTGAGTATACACTTAAGAAAAACCAACCTTTTTCGTAGTGCGGAAGCTATCGGAAATAGCTGTTACGCGATACTACCCTCATTTGAGGCTGGTGATCTATTCTCGGTGAATGGCACTTACTCTAAGATTGCACACAACTCGCTGGCGATTCGCTTGTTGTCTGCCTTCCTGGGAGGAGCTGATGATAATGAGTACAGGTACAAAAATCACCCTAGTATAAACCTTTTAGGATGGGTAGAGCCTTGACTCCATGACAACGACCCTTTGACCCCATGTTTTTTCTATGTTTTTGTGTGCTGCATTCATGCATCCATTTAATAAAACATTAAAACATTCAAAAAAAATTCTCTTCTAGTCTCTCTGTTTTTCAAATTAAACTAAGACTGTGATTGCAAATATCAGAGAAAAAGATTGCATTAATGGATTTCGGTAGAAGGAGAACTCACCAGTATACCTTCAAGGTTCCAAAACTAGGGGATTTGAGAAAGTTAGCGAGGATGATCGTTAACCCAGAGGCTTTCAGAGCCAAGCACGGTGGTTTGCTACCACTGTTAAGAGTCCATGTGATTAAGGGGATCATGGATGCGCTCATTCAATTCTACGATCCGGTTTATCATTGTTTCACATTCCTGGATTACCAGCTATCACCAACGCTGGAGGAGTATTCTCATCTGACTGATTTACATATCACTGATCGAGCTCCATTTTCTGGACTGGAAGAAATTCCAAAGAATCAGACTATTGCAAGAGCAATTCATTTGGACGAGTCTGAGGTCAAGACTCACATGACCACTAAGGGTGGCACCCAAGGTTTGCCAGCCCAGTTCCTGACCAAGAAAGCTCTGTACTTTGCTAGTATAGGGAACGAGACTGCTTTTGAAAGCATCTTTGTCTTGCTCACCTACGGGTTATTTTTGTTTCCCAACATCAATAACTTCATCGATATCAACGCTATTAAGGTTTTTCTCATTGGAAACCCTGTGCCGACTTTGCTCGCAGATGCGTATCATTCTGTACACTTAGGAAATTTGTACAGCGGAGGGGAGATCACATGTTGTGTACCTTTGCTTTATAAATGGTTTATTTCCCACTTGCCCAAGTCTGCTGCTTTTTGGGATTGCAAGAGTGTCTTACGTTGGTCGTAGAAGATCATGTCTCTCACCAATTCCGATATAGATTGGTGTAATAGGATTTATGAGGGAATCAGAATCATTGACCGTTGTGGAAACTTCCCCAGCATACCCCTCATAGGAACTAAAGGAGGAATCAACTATCATCCGATATTAGTTCTTCGTCAATTTGGATACCCGATGAGACACATCCCACTGGGTGTTCATCTGGAAGGTCTTTTTTTCAAAGAAGGAGAAAGTGACAGAGCACTAAAGATGGAAATAGTGCAAGCTTGGAAACAGGTTCATAAGAAAGGACGAGAATCTCTGGGAAAACCGGACTGTGTCTCGGTGGAGCCTTATCTCCATTGGGTACAAACTAGAGCTCTCAAACTAAAGATGCCTTATCCTCGTTACGGAATTCTTCCGCCGAGGGAAATTGTCATGTACTTCATGACAGAAACTGAAAGGCTTCAGGTTACTCTCAACAAAGTTCAAAAGGAAAGAAGATCTTGGAAGAACAAGTACCGCACCCTCGACGTAGAGTGTATCCAAATACAGCAATTACTGAAAGAGAAAGATGCTCTGATTGAAATTTTGGAGCAGCATGCTGTAGAGAATCAAGATGACCAAAGGAATTTGCTCACTCCTTTCACTTGGCAAAGGAATGATAACCCGACAATGGCCCAAGCGCCCCGGTCAAAGAAAAGGAAGATACCAGAATCAACACCCGGTTTCTCCTCAGAGAGGACTCGGGACCCATTAGTTTAGGTTTCTGTTTCTGCACTTTGTAATCTACTGTATTTCCATTTCTGTAATCCTTTGGAATTCAATAAAAAGGGGTTTCCCCACTGTTTGATATTTGCAATCTAATTGTCGAAGTTTATTTTGATTAAACCAAAAAACAATTAATATAATCATTGCATTCATCATTCTCACATCGCGTATTCTCCTTACCTACGAATCTCACGTTTGTGTCTCGATTCTAGAGTCAAACTGTCTCATTCGTATAATACTCAGGCCAATCGTCAGAAAAAGATGGATGATCTTGAGGAAGAAAACAGAGAGTTGAAAGAAGAGATTGACGCTCTGAGAGAGGATATGAGAAAGCTTCGTAACGACATGCAAGCCATGGCAGAAGCTCAGCTACAGAACAGTGGCGCCCACCGTGTGGTCTCAGAGATCACCTCAACGCCCATCATAGAAAAGTATGATCCTAGGTATCAGATGCCGAAAGATCGTCCTTGGGGCATGCCTGTTAACTATATCCCGGAAGGATATGTTCCGCCGATCACTGAAGATCAGGGAATCGCAACAGAAGCCGCTGGGCCTGAAGGTTACAAACTTCGGGAAAGCGAAGATGCCAGGGGCATACTGAAGACTCCTGAAGGTTACAAACTTCGGGAGGCGTCAAGACTTACTGCCGTAGTCACGGTACCACCCCCTGTGGTGCACACTGTCCCGGAAGGACAGATTCCACAGACACCTTCTGGTAAGAAGGAAACTATGTTCCACAGAATGGAGGAATTCCAGGAACAGTTCCTGGAAATGCAGAAAGAGCTGCAAGCCATTCGCGGTCAGGATCTATTTGGAAAGGACGCTGCAGACCTCTGCTTGGTCCCAAATGTGAAAGTCCCGCACAAGTTCCAAGTGCCCGACTTTGAAAAATACAAGGGTAACTCTTGCCCTCAGAGCCATCTGGTGATGTACGCTCGGCGGATGTCAGCCCAGACGGAGAATCAGGACCTGCTGATTCATTACTTTCAGGATAGTTTAATCGGTGCTGCCTTAAAATGGTACATGGGTTTAAACAGTACTACGATCAGTACATTCAGAGATCTTGGTACTGCCTTCGTCCAACAATACAAATACAATTTGGACATGGCACCCGATAGAGATCAACTCAGATCAATGTCGCAAAAGGAAAAGGAAACCTTTAAGGAGTATGCTCAAAGG
This sequence comes from Lathyrus tuberosus, assembly GCA_022829125.1. Lineage (NCBI taxonomy): Eukaryota > Viridiplantae > Streptophyta > Magnoliopsida > Fabales > Fabaceae > Lathyrus > Lathyrus tuberosus. The sequence continues at coordinate 8,585,301 of JALAZF010000254.1, forward strand.
TGGCGTGAAATTTCCGCTCAAATTTGTCCACCTCTTGAGGAAAAAGAGATGACAAAAATCTTCTTAAAGACCTTAAGCTCATGTTACTATGACCGAATGGTTACCAGTGCACCCAGTGATTTCACCGAAATGGTCGGCATGGGTGTACGTCTTGAGGAAGCCGTCCGAGAAGGACGTTTGGTAAAAGACACTGGATCAACGAGCGGTACTAAAAAATACGGTAGTGCTCTCCCTAAGAAAAAAAAGCAAGATATTAGGAATATCTCTCTCGGAAAGCAAAGGCGACGTTATCAGCCGGTAGCAGTTGTGACTCCTGCTATCAGCCCCGTGCCTGTTCCTACGTATCAACCTCAGGTTGCGCAGAGCCAACCTGACCAGCAAAGGACACAACAGCCTCTTCAGTAGGCTCGTCCTCCATATAACAACAACCGTACAACACGGCCACCAGGATTTGATCCTATACCCGTAACGTACGCAGAACTGTTTTCGTTACTGCTGGCTAAGGGGCACATTCAGACTAAGTCTCCTCTTTCAGTTCCGGAAAATCTGCCTTTTTGGTTTAAAGCGGATCAAACATGCCCTTATCATCAAGGAGGTTCAGGGCATAACATTGAGACTTGTCTCAATTTCAAATCCGACGTGCAAAAGCTTGTTAGGAGCGGGCTCTTATCTTTTAAAGATACGAATCCTAATGTTCTTATGAACCCGCTGCCTCAACATGAGAAGGCTGTAGTCAATCTGATTGAGAAAGAGACTAACAATGTCTATCAAATTCACGATGTACTCTTATTGGAGACCAATCTGGTCAAGATGCATTGTAGACAGAGTGGATATGGCCATGTGCCACCTCATAATTATCACCAGTGTGATATCTGCTCTAAAGATAACCAAGGATGTTCTGTAGTGCAAGCAGCTCTACAGGAACAAATGGATCTTGGATGGATCCAAGAGCACCGAGTTCATGGAGTTAACATGGTCTCTACGAATTCTAACGTCATTCAAAACCACGACATCCGTGTGATGAATGTCAACTTGGTGGCAATGCACTCAAGGAAAAGCCAGTATCATAATCTGCCGCGGCACGATTACAGTTTCTGTCTGATTTGCTCGGTAAACAAACAGGGATGCTCTTTCATACAAGAGGCCCTCCAGCGTCAGATGGATCTTGGATGGATCCAAGACTACCATGATAGGAACTCCTATCAAATCAACATGGTTCAGATCTTTGACATTCGCGTGATGAATACCAACCTAGTAGAGTTACATGCTGAGCAGGTCCGACTTGGATTCTTAATATCACATGACTATCAAAATTGTAAAGCGGGTTGCGAAGACGATCGAGGTTGTACCCTTGTCCAGGAGGCACTTCAGCACTTGTTAAATCACTGGTGGATGCCAATCTATATGGACGAAGATACTCAGCAGGTTAGTATCAATAACAGGAATCCTACTCGTCGTCAAAGTCAGGATGTCCGATCAATGGAAGGTAACCTAGTGAGGTTACATTGTATTCAAAGTGGGCGTGGCCAGGTGCCACCACACAACTATGACAGTTGTAGCGTCTGTTCGGAAAGTAACCAAGGGTGTTACCTTGTGAGAGCAGCTCTTCAGGGTCAGGTCGATCATGGAGAAATTCATCCATATCCAGGTTCAGGACCCATCATTTGGTCGCCGAACTACCTTGCCGATCAAGTTGAGGATGTTGTCACGATCTCTGGTCATTACCAGATCAGGGATGTTTTTGCCATCGTTCCTCTACTTGACGAATCTAGAGTTCCCAACTGGGAACGGATCAAGGTTACTTATGATGGTCAGAAAAATCAGAAGGTTCCCATAGTCATCTATCTACCGGGACCACTACCGTATGAATCAGCTAAGGCAATCCCTTACAAATACGGTGAAACAACAATTGAGAATGGAAAGGAAATTCCATTACCCTCCGTCGTGAATATTGCAGACGTCAGTCGTGTAACACGGAGCGGTCGAATCTTCAACCGAGGGGTTGAAGAATCCAATAAAGAAAAGGAACTTCAGGCAGAAATTCCTGATCCGCCAGTCAGTCAATCTGGTAATCCCGACTTTTCAAAAGACAAAGATGAGATGCTAAAGCTCATCCAAAGGAGTGAATATAACATTGTTGATCAATTGTTACAGACTCCTTCAAAGATCTCAGTATTATCACTGTTACTCAGTTCAGAAGCACACAGAGAGGCTCTACAGAAAGTCTTGGAGCAAGCCTTTGTGGAACAGGATGTAACAATCAGGCAATTCGATAGCATTGTCTCTAACATCACTTCCTGCAATAGTTTGGGATTTAGTGATGAGGAATTACCCGAAGAGGGTCGTCGTCATAACATGGCGCTCAACATTACAGTTAACTGCCAGGACGATGCTTTAGCCAGCGTACTGGTAGATACAGGGTCAGCCCTGAATGTTATGCCGAAGTCCACTTTGATGCAATTATCATTCAAGGGCCCTCTGATGAGAGTCAGCGAGGTCGTCGTCAAAGCATTCGACGGATCCAGAAAAATGGTTATCGGCGAAGTTGATCTTCCCATAACTATTGGTCCTCACACTTTCCAAATCACTTTCCAGGTCATGGACATCCGGGCAACATACAGTTGTTTATTAGGAAGACCTTGGATACATCAGGCTGGAGCGGTTACTTCACCCCTCCACCAAAAGCTAAAGTTCGTCAAGAACGATCAACTTGTCACGGTTTGTGGGGAACAAGCCTTGCTTGTGAGTAACCTATCATCATCTACTTGTGTGGAACCCGAGGAGGTTATTGGAACTCAGTTCCAAGCACTATCGGTGAGCAAGAATGATCAATTCGAAGAAGGAACTTCAATTTCTTCATACAAAGATGCTATCAAAGCGGTCGAGAGTACCGATACGACAGGATGGGGACGACTTGTCATTCCTATTGACAATAAAACAAAGAAGGGTCTTGGTTTTTCTGTAACCTGTACCCGGACAGCTGCCAACGATGAAAGTCTTCATCCCCTTCAAAACTTCTTCCACAGTGGAGGTTTTCTCCACCCAGTGTCTCAGACAGTTCATGCTATCAATGAGGAAGATCCCTCTGACACAGATGAAGAATGGAAGTCCTACCTTAATAAGGACGGCTATATGTCTCAGGAAGAGGTGCCTATGCCTTTTTGCTTTCCTACAGAAAGTCCGAGATTTATACCAAGATCAGATGTCGAAATGATCTACGGAGATTGTGATCCGGAAGGATGCCGTGCTCCGCCAAATTCATTAGAGGAAGACACTCTGATGAAAGACAACTTTGACCACAATTACTATGGCCCGATGGATGGCCTGCCAATGTGGCAGCCTTACCCAGGAAACTTGGGGCAAGAAAGTCAGCCGAGTAATGAAACTCAGCTGAGCATCATTAAACAGAATACCTGTGTCCCCACCATGTCATGGGATCAACACTCAGGTCATTCAGAAACTACTCAACATGAAGATGAATTCGCAACGTTTGCAGGACTTGAATTCATCAACTATGCTTTTCCTGAGGTCAACGTCATCGAGAGGGATGACTTCTCCAGTTCCAAAGAAGTTTGGGACACTCTGGGACAACCAAGTGGAAAATACGACTTTATGGTCAAGTACACTGCTCCCGAAAGCTCTCGTATCAGGCTCGAAGATATCCAATCAACTGGATGGGGAGATACAGCTGAGAGCACCAATGCTATGCAAAATGCAACAGAGGAATCCTCCTACGACAATTATGCTTGGGAGACAGATTCCAATGATCCTGCTCCACCAGAAATCAGCGTCATTTCTGAATATAAATAAAGGAAGGTGCCAGACTTTGTGATTCACCGAGGAGTTCGCCGCCAATGGGTTGCCGTCGAGGTTCCGAAGGTCGTTCGTCAGTCAAAGTAATTTCCATCTTTAACCTTTCACCCTGCCCAGGTGAAACAGATGTTTTGACAGGGCTCACTTTCTGTAAGTTTCCCTCTTCGCTTTGCCCAAAGCGACAGAGTTTTGTTTTATAGGGCTGTAGTTTCAAGATTTGACTTGTTCATTAATAAAATAACGTTGTTCTGTAATTTCCGCATTAATTGTTGTTTTCTCTTTTTACTTTTTCAGAAAATGGTAATCCTAAAAAAAAAAAAACATTCAAAAATAAAAACAAGCAGTAAAATCAAAACACTGCACACACTTGCATTTTCTCTATCTCTTCTAAACACGAATCATCACGTCATGTAGATTGCTTGTTTTATACCCCGTTGAAACATACGATCCGATGCCTTCTTCCAACTTTGAGTTCCCGGTATTCGAGGCTGAAGAAGAAAATGACAACAAAATTCCAGAAGAGATCTCCCGACTACTCAGACAAGAGGAAAGGTCCATTGAACCTCACAAAGAGCCATTGGAAACGGTAAACTTGGGTTCAGAAAAAGAGAGAAAAGAAATCAGGATCGGAGCATTGCTCAGTCCAACTGCCAGAGAGGGCTTGATAAAGCTTCTCAAAGGATTCCCCGATGTATTCGCTTGGTCCTATCAGGATATGCCAGATTGGATACCAGCATCGTGGAACATCACTTACCGTTGAGATCGGAATGTCCGCCAGTAAAGCAAAGGTTGAGACGCACTCACCCGGACATGGCCATCAAAATCAAGGAGGAGGTACAGAAACAGATCGACGCGGGTTTCCTCGCTACATTTGAATATCCTCAATGGTTAGCCAACATCATACCCGTTCCCAAAAAGGATGGAAAGGTCAGAATGTGTGTTGATTACAGAGATCTGAACAAGGCAAGTCCAAAGGACGACTTTCCTTTACCACACATTGACATGCTGGTTGACAGCACAACAAAGTTCAAAGTATTCTCCTTCATGGATGGATTCTCGGGCTATAATCAGATCAAAATGGCGCCGAAGGACATGGAGAAAACTTCGTTCATTACCCCATGGGGTACCTTTTGTTACAAGGTATTTTCGTTCGGTTTGAAGAATGCCGGGGCAACCTATCAAAGGGCCATGACTACTCTGTTTCATGACATGATACACAAAGAAATCGAGGTATATGTCGATGATTTGATTGCAAAATCAAGAATAGAGGATGAGCACGTTGAACATCGGTCAAAATTGTTCGAACGTCTAAGAAAATTCAAGCTCCGCTTGAATCCTAACAAGTGCACCTTCGGTGTCCGTTCAGGGAAACTACTAGGGTTCATCGTCAGCCAGAAAGGAATTGAAGTTGATCCTGACAAGGTCAAGGCCATTCAAGAAATGCCTTCTCCGAAAACTGAAAAACAAGTCAGAGGATTCCTGGGACGTTTGAACTACATCTCCAGATTCATATTCCTTATGACCGCGACATGTGCGCCGATTTTCAAATTACTCAAAAAGAACCAGGATTGCGTTTGGTCAGAAGATTGCCAAACCGCCTTCAACAGTATCAAGGAATATCTGTTGAATCCTCCGATTCTATCACCTCCAGTGGAAGGAAGACCACTGATCATTTACCTCACAGTCCTAGAGGACTCAATGGGATGTGTACTTGGCCAACAAGACGAAACTAAAAGGAAAGAGTCTGCTATTTACTATCTAAGCAAGAAATTCACAGACTACGAGACTCAGTACACAATGCTTGAGAAAACTTGTTGCGCTTTGGCTTGGGCAGCCAAACGTCTTCGCCAGTACATGATTCGTCATACTACTTGGTTGGTCTCCGAAATGGATCCAATCAAGTACGTTTTCGAAAAACCTGCTCTCACGGGAAGGATTGCCCGTTGGCAGATGTTACTATCAGAATATGACATAGAGTACCATGCTCAGAAAGCCGTTAAAGGAAGTATTTTAGCTGATCATTTGGCTCATCAACCGATTGAAGATCAAGAACCAATCGGGTTTGACTTCCCAGACGAAGATGTCATGTATCTAAAGATGAAAGATTGCGATGAACCGCTACACAGTGAAGGGCCAGAACCAGGTTCCCAGTGGGGACTTATCTTTGACGGAGCAGACAATCATTATGGAAACGGAATTGGGGCAATCATTGTTACCCCTTAGGGTACCCACATTCCTTTCACTGCTAGACTTACGTTCAAATGTACGAACAACGAGGCCAAATACGAAGCATGTATCATGGGTCTCGAAGAAGCGATTGATTTAAGGATCAAGAATTTGGACGTATACGGCGACTCAGCCTTGGTTATCAATCAGATTAAAGGAGATTGGAACACATACCAATCAGGATTGATTCCTTACAAAGACTATGCAAGGAGGTTGTTACCCTTCTTCAACAGAGTTGACTTTCATCACATCCCTCGTGATGAGAATCACATGGCTGATGCATTAGCCACTCTCTCTTCCATTATTAGTGTAGGTCGACGGAACGACATACCTAAGATCGACATCATGCGCCTTGAACGACCCGCTTACATCTTCACGATTGAAGCAGTCATAGACGATAGACCTTGGTATCACGATATCAAATGCTTCCTTCAGAAACAAGAGTACCCATCTGGGGCACTCAGAAAAGACAGGAAAACCCTCAGAAGATTGGATGGAAACTTCTTCCTGAGCGGTGACACTCTCTATAAGAGAAATTTTGACATGGTCTTGCTCCGATGCATCGACAGACCAGGAGCAGACATGCTCATGAAAGAAATTCATGTAGGATCCTTTGGCACTCATGCCAACGGACACACAATGGCGAGAAAAATTCTCAGGGCCGGGTATTATTGGTTGACCATGGAATCCGACTGCTACAAGTACATGAGGAGGTGTCACAAGTGTCAGATATACTCCGAAAAAATTCATGTACCGCCATCACATCTCAAAGTTCTTTCTTCCCCGTGGCCTTTTTCCATATGGGGAATCGACATGATTGGTATGATTGAGCCCAAGGCTTCAAACGGACATCGGTTCATCCTGGTAGCCATTGACTATTTCACCAAGTGGGTCGAGGCAGCGTCATTCGCCAATGTAACCCGACAAGTGGTGGTCCGATTTATCAAAAACAATATCATTTGCCGTTATGGTGTTCCAAGCGAGATCATTACTGATAATGGATCTAACTTGAACAATAAGATGATGAAAGAGTTATGCACAGAGTTCAAGATCGAACACCATAACTCATCTCCCTACCGACCCAAGATGAACGGAGCGGTAGAAGCGGCTAACAAGAACATCAAGAAGATCGTTCAAAAAATGGTTGTAACCTATAAAGATTGGCACGAGATGCTACCCTTTGCTCTTCATGGTTATTGCACATCTGTCCGCACTTCAACAGGGGCCACCCCTTTCTCTCTAGTATATGGCATGGAGGCAGTGCTTCCCATAGAAGTAGAGATCCCGTCAATCAGGGTATTGATGGAAGCTAAGCTCACCGAAGCTGAATGGTGTCAAAGTCGACATGACGAACTGAACCTGATCGAAGAAAAAAGAATCACGGCACTATGCCACGGTCAGTTGTATCAACAGAGAATGAAGAGGGCGTTCGACAAAAAGATCCGACCTCGTGTCTTCAGGAAAGGAGACCTCGTGCTCAAGAAGATACAATCATTTCTCACTGATTCTCGGGGCAAATGGACCCCAAATTATGATGGCCCCTATGTGGTCACGAAAGCTTTCTCAGGCGGCGCCTTGAGACTTGCAACCATGGACGGAAAGGAATTTGCCTACCCCACGAATGTTGATGTAGTCAAGAAATACTTCGCCTAAAACAAAAAAAACAAAAAAAAAAAAAAAACGTCTCGGTGGATTGAAAACCCGAAAGGGCGGTCCAGGCAAAAGTTAGAGACATGAAAAAAAAAGAATCATCCCGATGGATTGGAAATCTCATAGTACAATCCAGGCAAAAGTTAGGGATAATGGCAAGTAACTATGTTCAACAGAGGCAAGTCCCTCAGCAGCAGTTGCAGCATCATCTATCGGAGGAATTCTCCAGTCAAAGGTCATCTTCGACGGAAGCTCAGGATGCCCCGAATTCAAAGTTGGTAGGAGGATAGTGGTCGTTATGTTTCAACGTAGCCCTTTTCCCTGTAAATTACCGTTTTCTAACTTTGTATATACTCTTTGGAATCACGCGTTTGGCTGATCTCCATCTTATCAATAAAATTTGAGCCCTTGTGCTTTTGTTTGTAATTCTTAACTTGTTTTAGCTTTACAGAATGACGTTGTTTAAACTTAATCAGCGATTCTTGAAATAAAACGAAAATGAATTTACTTGTTAAAACTTTTTCTGCTTTTAAAATAAAGATGGCAATTTCTTTTGACTGTTGAACATCAGAAGAACATCGATCGCTTCTCCCGAAGCAAGCGAACTTCAAAGTGCAGAATCAAAGTACTCCTTCTAAGCCAGTACGCCTGAATGAAGGATTAACTGTATCAGATGCAGTTTTCCCGTCTGATACCCTCGGTCGAGTTCTCATCTCGTAAGCCCGATCAACATAGCTCCCAACGGGACTATCTCTCCTAAGCAAGGTGGAATTTCTATTTTGAATCAACGGTACTTCTACGCCCCGCGATGGCCGAGTATCCAACTGTGTTCATCCATTAGTCTGTATGTCGAGTCTGTTTTGTCAGCATATACATACATACTTCATGCATTTTATTTGCGTTCGCATTTCGTATTGCATCACTATCACTTGAGTCGGTCTTGTCCCCTAGTGATAAACAGTTTTCTCAATCGAGTTTGTCAGTTCTTTCCTCGTCAAGAAGTGTTGCGTCTGCACAATCTCGCCACCAGTGTATCTTTAGATCAGAGTCGGTCCTTGACCACTTTGATAACTTGAACCTCTGAAAAGCCCGAGAAAACTCTCAATAAACATCACTCTTTGCCATTGAAGATGATATCCTTGCTTTCCCGGATTAAGGAAAATCCACAGAGAAGGCCTCGTGATCAGAGATTCGGCAGCATGCCAGTTTTGCTCCGAAAAACCACTGATGAGAAGGTCATTGGCACCTCAAAATTGGACCCCATCATATGGCGTTTCTCCGGGAAGATCCCGAGAAAAGTATGATGAAAGATCCCAAACGAAAACAGTCTCTCAAGAGACTCGCTTTCCCTAGTAGAATCGACAAACGGTGTCTCCAACAGAGAAGTTTGTACAACTCTACAAATCAGATGACTGGGTTCCCCAGCAAGTCTGACATCAAAACTTTTTCCACTCAAATGGTATCTCCCCAGGAAAATTCGGCGAGAAGTTTGAAGGAAAGCCACTACGAATAGCGTCCCTTGTCAGTAAAGTTTATTGACAAAAGAAACTAAGACCAGTTCTTGGTAGGAAACCAGGATCGAGGGGAAGTTTAAATCAGAAACTAAGGCCAGTTCTTGGTAGGAAACCAGGATCGAGGGGAAGTTTAAATCAGAAACTAAGACCAGTTCCTTGGTAGGAAACTAGGATCGAGGGGAAGTTTACCTTTTCTAAGCATCATCGCTTAGCTAAAGAAGATGAATGCGTAAGCTACCATTCATAACCACCATCAAAATTTCGGATATTCTGATATTTAATCCTCTTGCACCCCGAATGCCCGAATCCCTTCGTCATTCACACCTTCGGGTCCAAGAAGATTAAATAGGGGCATCTGTAATACCCCAAATTTTGACCACTTAGATTTCCCATCATTGTGAAAATCATCATCACAATATGGATGAACCATCATGCTTCATTAGCCTCCCCAAATATGGGTGAGCGTCCACTACAATCAAATTAGGGTTTCAAGCCCTCTCTGAGTGCTTAGACAAAGGATCAATCAAGAAATGAGATGATCCTCAACTTGTCTAATCTCTCAAACATCCACAATGGATCAAAAAGGACTCCCACTTCAAGGATTAAGCACAAGGCTGCTCCCTTCTAGGTGGATCAAGTCTCAAGATCGCCAGTGTCACCAAATTAGGGTTTTGATCACCCAGGGCCTCCAGATGAAAAGTTTCATCTGGGCACAAGCCATTGATCCAAAACATAACCTAATATACTTCATGGAACCTCATGAACCCATACATCAAGTCAATTTTGCCTCAAGGGATGCATTCATAAAAAATCAGGAATTAGGGTTTCTTGACCTAATTCACCCCTAAGTTGACTTTTGGGACAAATCATGAGCCAAGACCTCAAAAGATGATTTGAGGGTCTCTAATACACCATATTGATCCATTTGGAACAATGGATTGATCCAAGAAGCTTGAGCAACAAGTTTCATTTTCATCTGCACCACAATTAGGGTTTTAAGGGAAAAGTCAACTGTAACTTTGACTTTTGACCAGGACATGCTCCCAAACCCTAATACATGATTGAATATACCCTATGACACCCATGGAACATGTCCATCAAGTTTGATTTAGGTCAAGGACATGATTTCCTGAAGAATTGCACAGTTTGGAATTCATCTGATAAAAAGTCAACTGTGCACAAAAGTCAACTGTGACTTTTTGAGATTTTTCACCAAAATGGATTTTTAACCCTAAAATGATGCTAATGTATGATTTGAATCATCATTCATCAAGAAAAATCAAGAAAAGTGAGATAACTTGTAAAAGGGGTAACCATAAAACTTAGAAATTTTTCTAAGTTAAAAATAAAGTGGCAAAGGTACCATCTTTGGAGGACCATAACTCCTAAACCACAAGGCCATTTTTTCTCATCCAAAGATGGATTTGTAGCCCTCATTATCACCTACAAAAACTTCAACTACAAGTCATTCCAATTCATTAAGGATTTTGAGTTATGGAATGATCAAAGTGGCTGAAAAGTGAAAAAGTCACTTTTTCCAACACTTAGTGAAATTTTCACTAAGTCAGATTTTGCCTCACTTTTTGCCAAATGTAGGGGGATTTTTCACTTGGAATCAAAAGAGATCAAAACCAAACTTGTTCAAACAGTTGTTGTATCATGTAAGAGCTTTCCAAAATGGCCAAGAACATTGCCAAATTCAACCTACACCATGAGATACAACATTGGCAAGTTGCCTTGCTGAAATCTGTCAAGGCAAGGAAGAATTTGCAACTTTGGTCGATTTGCCAAAATCAGCCAAATTCAATTGCTCCAATCCACTTGGACACCTCTGAGGATTGAATATAAAGGGGACAATCACTGAGCCAAGCCTCCAAGGTCCAAGGAACAAGGAATAGCATGTTGAACCTAGAGTTGCCAAAATAGGGACAAGACTTCAAATTTGGAATGAGGCATTCAATGGAACCATCAAGGTGGCATGGACTGAGCCATTCTCATCTGAAATCAGTCAAGACTTATCCAAGACCAAGGGGACCAAAGCTCTGTGCCCTAACCTCTAGTCAATGGCTAGAGGAGACTTTCATTTCCATTGGCCAACATTGAGGAAACCTACTTACCAGCTGCCATGCACTATTCCTTGCAAAAAAAACTTGCTCTACTATAAATAGAGCTCAATTGTGGTCAGTTTGAGTACACCAAAGCCATCTAACAGATGATTTCCTCAAAATCTCTTTCTCTTGGCAAAAATGCCTTTCTTAGCAAGGTAGCTATCGGGTTTTGAGTTTGAGAGCAATTCTGCACAAACCAATCACTCACACACCTCACATACATCACATATGAGCAGATCAAACACTCACATAACTTCTGAAACATCAATTTCACAAAATCACTTGCCATCCACACAAGTTTGAAGTGAAGTTGCAGCTGAGATGCCATAAACTGATCCAGTCCATTTCAATTCAATCCAAGTGTTCAAACATACTCCATATGGTGTAGGGAAGCTGTCCAGATCATCACCACTCATATGTAACACCTCCAACTCAAAATCACATCTGCTCTTGCTGTCACGACTTGGAGGTCAATACTTAATTTTTGAAGCATTAATCCAAGATCACAATTTGTTTTCCATGTGTTAAACAATTTTTGATCATTTTAATTGAATTTTTATTCAATTAAATACATTTTGAAAACAAATTAGGGTTTTGGATTAATTCAACCCTCATAAATCATTTTCAAAACACTTTGGGCCTCTATTAGAGTGTAAGACCCAATCCTTTTTTTGACCAAATCATCTTTAGGCCTCACTTATTGTATAAGTCCCGATACCGTAAAAAAAAAACAAACGGCGCGATCGTCGCCGGTTTAAAAATAAAAGTCATCTGGGCCTCTCCTTGAGCTATAAGACCCATTCAAAACACTTTGGGCCTCTATTAGAGTGTAAGACCCAATCCCCCTTTTAACCAAAATAATTTTGGGCCTCACTTATTGTATAAGTCCCTCTGCGTTAAAAGAAAACCTCGGCGCGATCACCATTTTTAAACGAAAAATCATTTGGGCCTACCCTCGTGTTATAAGCCCCACTCTTTTTTCTTTAAACCTTTTTGGGCCTCTTGAGGGAGTGTAAGACCCATCCCTTTTTACAGAAAACCATTTTGGGCCTCAGTCACTTGTATAAGTCCTTCTGTACAAATTCAAACAGTGCGCTCACTGATAAAACCCTGGGCCTCTCCTTGAGCTGTAAGCCCCAAATCTTTCTTTTTCAAAGCACTTTCTCCTTTGATTTTGAATATACTGTTGTTTTCAATCTTTCTTTGTTGAACAACTAACCAAACAGCATGGAAGCACTACAACCGAGTAAGTGGTTATCGCTTTCATTTACTGCTTTCATATTATAAACTGTATTGTGGGGCTGCTCACTATAAGTCTCCTTTCATAAACTCATATCTACTGTGTAATAATAGTATAGATATTTCGAGTTTCCCCGGCAACTACGTCTAGAACTAGGTGACGCCGTTTCACTTATTCATAGAAATATACGCCTAGATCCCCAATAGGAGCACCAGATACAGTCTTCTCTTCGGCTGTCCTCCTTAGGAATCGTCAAGAAGCTCTACTCCCCAAGATGAATGTATTCTCCGTGAATGGCATCTTTGAGTTTCTTCCAAATTCTCGAACTTTCCTGACTTGATCTATTCCTTGTGGATAGCTTGCCTTGAATGTCTCGGGGTTTGGGTGCCCACTACGGTCATAATCTTGGACCTTAACTAAGGAACCCTCTTTAAAAGCTAAAAGTCGCTGGATAGTAAACCTCGCACGTTTACCAGTGGTTTTCATCTTTAAAAGAGTTATCTCTCCTAATGGAAAGGAGATGATAGACCCACGGGCTTCTTAAAAGCATCGGCCTCCTCTTGGGCATTATTCAAGGACCCTACGGCTTCTTAGAAGTATTCACAGCCTCCTCTTAGGCTTCGTATAATGATCTCTTCCTTCGGGAATGATAGCCTCCTCTTGGGCTTCGTACAAGGACCCATCGGCTTCTTAAAAGTTTCCAGCCTCCTCTTGGGCTTCGTACAAGGACCCATCGGCTTCTTAAAAGTTTCCAGCCTCCTCTTGGGCTTCGTACAAATTGTCCCGACGACCTCCTAGAGGTATAGGAACAGAACCTAGTCATCCTCATAGAACAATCCTTTCATAGAGTCTACTACTGTTTCTCGAAGCATAGTACAAAAGATAAAACTCTAGACACGGACAGTCTAACTTCCTTGAGTCTCAAAGACATTCTCAAGCACCCTTCGTTAAATAGGAAGGAAACCCGCAGACTCAGATAGTCTCGATACCCTTTGGATTTCCCGTTTCCTCAAAGAGAAGGAAATATCCCTGATCCTCAAATCAAAACCCTGAGTACAGTGTTGCTCATATAAGAACTGATTTTCTCTTTTAAATCAGTATATTGGATCTGTCACTCAACTGAAACAGTTACAATAGCCTCCATCTCAGGCTTCGTACGAGATACCAAAATTCTCCCCAGTGGAGTCAAAACAACCTTTTCGCCTCTCTCTCGGGCTTTGTACGAGATACAAAAACACTCTCTTACTGAGTATAAAAGATTCTCCAACTGAGTCAACTCTTTGCTAGCCTCCTCTTAGGCTTTGTATAACGATATGCCCCACTGGGTCAAAAACCTTTAGCCTCTCTCTCGGGCTTTGTACGAGACACAAGGTATAATGATTTTCCTAGCGGAAATTAGCCTCCTCTTAGGCTTTGTATAAGAAAACCACTGGTTGATCCAATCGACCTTTTAGCATCAAAGTTGTGCCTCGTTCACAGTATACAAACATCAACAACTCCTTTCCCTCCATCTAATCGCTGTAAGCGGCAAGCCTCTGGATCATCTATATCCATGCCACTGTCCCTCTTTTAGCATGAGAAATTCCTAAGGAAAGATGGCATTGCTCTACACTGAGTTAAAGTCTTCTCCTTCAGGTTAAAACCCTTTCTTCGGAAATTATGGCATTGCTCGGATCCGCGTATCCCAGTTAAAGTAATTCTCCTTCTCCCATCTTTAGAGATGACAAATTCTCTCTAAAGCCGAGACCTTTCAGCTTCACGTCTTGGGTTTTGAACAAGACACAAATAGACCTTTTAGCTTCACATCTTGGGCTTTAAACAAGATACAAATTACCTTTCGCTTCATGTCTTGGGCTTTGAACAAGACACCAAAACACCAATTTCCTCCCATAGAATAGGAGGAACTACGAACGCTCTGATTTCCCTGTTTCGGTAAACGGGAATACGTAGGCATAAGATCGAAAGAAAAGATCTTAGCGAGCGCAATCAACAAAAAACCCAAATCCCATATCTCCATCAATTAAAAACAGTAATTCAAAAGCATCAGTCCTAACATCCTAATCCTTGTTCCCCGCCAGAAACCTTCTGCCCAGGTAAAAAAGAAAGAAACCAGTATTGGCGAAAATACAAATAACCAGTACAAATGCCCCCCACATTGATAGCATCCGTAACCTAACAGACCACTGTTTAAACTCAGTATGCAAAGCAGGGTTAATTGGAGACATTTATTTCCCTTCCTTATTCAGCTCACAATAGGATAAAAAATGAATCGACCTGTAGTCAAAGCTCAAACCGCAGAGAGCGACCAGCGCTTAAGAACCGCGTCCAAAATCGCTCTCTACATCGGGCAGCTGGGTCGATGGTTAGTTGGTGGCATGCAGTCTCAGGGTCGAGGCCGGGCATGTTCGTGGCCTCTAAGAAAATAGATCCGCGTTGTCCTCGAGGCATGTCTTCAATTACTGCTTTACCTCGTCGGGCAGCCCAGCGCCTATCCTCACCCCTTTGTTGGGGTTACCACCGAAGGTGATGATCTCGAATTCCTTATCAGGTATAGGACGCATGATGGTCTACGCAGGGGAGCTGCTTGATGCTGTCGAGATGCCTTCGCTCCCGTCTTCATCGTGTTCAGAAATCCGGCTGTCAAGGTCGATGGTGTGTACTAGGAGAGCTGGCTTCTTGTCAGGTTGATTTTCTTCAATGGGACGGTCTTCCTCCCTTGCCTGTTTGGTGGGATTGGATGCTGTACCGATCGAACTTTATCCCCGGTAGGCTGCTTCAAAGCATCTCCGCACAACTTCTATATCCATGTGCAGAGTCGCGACGTGGCCCTTATTTGTGCAGTACTTCATTTTGAGATGGACAGTTGAAGGGACAACAATTAGCTCCACGATGGTGTGTCTCCCTAGGATGCATTGATACAGTGACGGGCAATCGATCACCAAAAATCGAGTCTTGATCGACTTAGATGCTTCATCTTCCCCGAACGTGACCGGGAGCTCCACGTACCCCCAAGGTTTGGCGGTAGCTCCGTTGAATCCTTGTAGATCGGATCCTACATAGGGGGACAAGTTGTTCTGGTCCAGCTTCAGGGCTCTGAACAAACCAGTGTACATGATGTCCACCGAACTTCCCTAATCGACTAGAATCCGTCGTACATCAGTACTAGCGAGCCTAGCCCTGATGAACAAATGGATGTGTGAGTTAGGGGAGCCCCCAGGCAGCTCTTCGCGGTAGAACGTGATTGGTTGAGAATGCCCCCGAACTCTCTCGAGCGTGGACAGCTGGTCGGGACTGCAGCCGATGAGTTAGTCGAACTTTCTTTTGACCGACCCCATTGTGAGCTCGTTGTATCCTCTGCATGAAATAACCATTGTCGTGGGGAACGTCTCCCAAGTGCTGTATGTAGATATCTGGGGAGGATGCTCAAGGTAATCAGGGATGATGAAGTCTTCTGGCCACGTGATAGACATGGCGACCTGCAGGGGAGGACTGGGCGGTGAAGACTCAGTATCCTTCTTGGTCTCTGAAGTCTCTCGTCGAGAAGATTCACCCTTTTTCGTATACTACTTTAGGTGACCCTCCTTAATGAGGATTTCAATGGCGTACTTCAAGTGCACACAACCTTCGGTCACGTGGTCGTGGCTGCGATGGAAGAGAAAGTATTTACTCTTGTCCGTAGTGCCCTTTGACGATGTTGGCTTCGGGAACCGGACACCTCCCTGCTTGAACTCCGCGTTGATGCATTTAGAGAAAATGTGCTCGTGGGGAGCTGTCAGCAGAGTATATTCTGTGAAACGACTAATAGGTCCCTTTCCTTCACGAGGATGACTGTCTCGTCGTCTCTCTTTATCGCGCCTGGGGGCCTCTGATTCGTCTTTTTTTATTTCCCGGGAACTCTCTTGATCCCTAGAGTCCCGAGCCTTTTATGCGGCCTCTTTCTCCTCGTATTGAATATACGCTTGAGCTTTGCGGAGTAATTCAGCCAGGGTACACGGGGTCTCGATCCCAAAGCTTTGCGAAATTCTCTCTTTGGCCTTAACCCCTTCTTGAGGAGATACTTATGTTAGTTCTTGTATTGGCTGGAATTTTGGTAAAACAAAGTTGAACAATGTTGATGTCATATGTCTGATGTCTTAACTTTGGTTCCTAACATTAGTTGTTGCAAGGTTGAAGTTTTATATGCTGATGTTAACATTGATGCCTTGACATCAGTTATCAGAACATCAGAACATCAGGCTGTGATGTTTTAGTGTTGCGCGTGAAAGTTTGTTTTGAGAAGATCTATTAGAGAGATTGTGTGCGAATATCTTGGAGAAGATATTTTCAGTTGCAATCAGATTTGGAGCAGATCCTGTTGCTATGTTTAAGGGCTGTTTGATTTAAAAAGATTTGAAGATCAAATCTATTTTTAAAACAAACCAAATCAGATATTTGGAAGAGGTCCAAGCCCAAGTCAGGATTCTATTTAAAGCAGCCTCAACCCTTGTTAAAGAGAACGAAGACAAGAGAGCAAAGACTAAGAGTCAAATTTATGTTTTCGTGTGTGTTTTGTAAACCATCCATGGTTGAATAGGTGTTACTATTTTGGGTTGTAAGTGTATTCACTCTAGAGCTTTTAAGCAAGAGTGTGTTGTTCTTGATCAAAGCTGTTAAGCAAGATCAAGGTGTGGTTTAAAGTGTAATCTTTGAATTGTATCACTGAGGTGATTTAGGGAGTAAGTGGGTTCTCATATCTAAGTGGTCTCTTAGGTAGAAGTGTCATTGGGTAGTGATTAAGATTAGTAGATGTCAACTGGGATTGTTGAGTCTGTAATTTAATACTACTAATAGTGAATTTCCTCCCTGGCTTGGTAGCCCCTAGACGTAGGTTGTTAGACTGAACTGGGTGAAAAATTCATTGTGTTGATTTACTGTTGTTATTGCCTTGTTCATATAGTAGATTTTGTTGTTGTGACATCAGACTTAACATCACACATCTGATACCAGAATTTCAACTTCTTCATATGGTCCGTGGTGCGGACCTCTACAACCTCTTTGTTAAAACGCTTGATGTATGCACATAAGGGCTCATCCTTGCCCCGTATAATATCTTCGAGTATGGCCTCCGACTTGGGATATCGATGGGAGGCAGTAATGTGCCAGGCAAACTGGTTCTTTAAATCTCTCTAGGATGTGACCGAACCCCGGGGTAGTCGCTTGTACCAGGTCATGGCCCCCTTCCTGAGGGTGATGGGGAACAACCTACACTTAATAGCCCCGCTCACATTGTGGTAGTGGAGCATAGCCTCGAGGATGTGCTCGAGCATGTTGATCTTTTCACCTTATTAGAAGATCAAGAAATTTGACCTGTTGAGAGAGGCGATGAGGGCAGCAGTGTTGGGGTCAGCATTTTGAGGGACAAGTATAGGCTCAAAAACTGGACCAGCAGTCTGCGCGTGCGGCTTCATGTCATCGGGCGTAGGAGAGGCGATCTTTCCATCCCGATGGTCTATCTCCGGGAAGGTAGCTCCGGGGACGAGGTGATCGACGTTATCAGTGATAACAGCGACGGCAGGTTCTTGACGGGCATCATCGTTCTTGTTGGAGGCCATGATGATTAAATGAAGTTTGGAGAG
The DNA here is from genome assembly GCA_022829125.1 of Lathyrus tuberosus. Lineage (NCBI taxonomy): Eukaryota > Viridiplantae > Streptophyta > Magnoliopsida > Fabales > Fabaceae > Lathyrus > Lathyrus tuberosus. Next base: position 8,603,467 of record JALAZF010000254.1, read on the forward strand.
AGCTTTGGTCTATGGGTGAAAAAGATGAGGAATCTTGAATCAAAAAGACGTGGAAGTAGTGTTCCCACAGACGACGCCACTAATCAGGAGTAATCAGACTAGATCGTCGTGGCCTTCCAAGTAGGGCAGAGATGATGAATGTAGGAGAAAACGGGGTGTACCTGTAAGGTACTCCGATGCCAAAGTAAGTTTGGGCTAGAAAGAAAGCAAGCACAAAATGTTAAGGTATGATTTCAAGTATTGAATAGTGATCAAACCTGACCCCCTCAAGTGAGAGGGTATTTATAGAAGTAACCCCCAGCGCGAGGCCAAGGTCTCCCATGTGGCCGAATTATCTGGCCGACCAATGGGAGACTGTAAGGTGGAGGGTCAGGCGTGTGACCTTTTGACCTGGTACAACTGTTTCCATGAGTTTCAGGGAGGCAGTCGGTCGTGTGAACTGACAAGCGAGTGAGGGGGATGCTCCCAACGACTAGTTTTTGCCCAACGGATAGTTTCTGGCTATTGGGCTTTGCCAAGAGCAGGACTGGATTGGGCCTTGCCCTACTGTGGGCCAAGCGCCTGCCAAGTCCAGAACAGTATCCATTCGAAAATGATTTGATTTTGACCTTTTTATTATATGCTTTCTCTATGCTCTTTTTCTGCCTCTTTAATAACTCTAAGGCATTCGACCTTTCTTCATCCAAATCGACTAGTTCGTCCAACATCATATTCCAATAGGATTCACATGGGATTTCATTTTGTCTTTGAATTCTAGTTGATTGGAGATAAATTTCAAAAAGGCAGAATTTGTAGCCTCTTTAGGGGAGTTTCTACAAGCCCACAAAATTTGGTCCAATGTCTTGTGCCAATTTCTTGGCTTTTTCCCCACATGCTTTTTTATTAATCTGATTTCCACTTTATTCGCTGCTTTGATTTAACAGTTTGCATGGGCATAATAAGGAGTATATGTTAACAGTTTGAACCATGATTCTCTAACAAAGTCCTGGACCTTTCAACCAGTAAATACTGATCCTTGATCAGTTATGATGGTCTCCGGGATTCTAAATCTATAAATTATGTGTCTTTGGATAAACTCGATCACTACTTCTTGATCAACATTTATCAAAGGTTAGACCTTGATCTATTTAGTAAAGTAATCAATGCCCACTAGGATGTACCTTTGACCTTTAGAAGATGCTGGTCGAATCTCACAAACTAGATCCAATGCCCAACCCCTGAAGGGCCAAGGCTTCACAATAGAGTGCAGTTCGCTTGCAGGGACATGTTGTATACCTGCATGTATCTGGCACTCTTGGCACCCTTTGGCGAACTCGATGTAAACTTTCAGTATAGTAGGCCAATACATCCCTTGTCGAAACAAAAGCCATTTCATCTTGTGGCCTACTTGGTGAGACCCACATGCCCCGACTATGGACATTCAACAAGGCTAAGTACACCTCAACCTCACTAAGGCATTTGAGTAAAACTCCCTTAGGCGTCTTTTTAAACAATTCATTTCCCATAAGTGTATAACTTAAAGAACGATGCCTGACTTTCCAGTCTACTGATGTTGTTGGATTCTCTAAGTAATCTACTATTGGTTTTCTCCAATCTGCATTTGTCAGGTTGTCGATAGCCAATATCTCGAAGTTCTCTTATCTGCATAGCCCAGCTTTGTTGTTTCCAAATCTGTCGGAGACAATCTAGTCGACTTTACTTTCCCTCGAACTTTGATCGCATCTTCCAATTTTTCTTTCAAAATTTTGTACCCAGAAGCAATTTAAGCCAAGTCATTGGCCTCCTGATTCTTAAGTAGAGGAATGTGTCTAATATTCACCATTTCGAACTTTCGTAATAGTCGATTTGTTATTACAAAGTACATTATTAGATTTTCGTTCACATATTTATATTCCTTTGTCATCTATTTTACAACCAACTCAGAGTCACCAATTATTTCGACTCTAGTTGCCCCCAATTCCAATAGAATTTCAAGGTCGGCTATCAAAGCCTTATATTCAGCCTCATTGTTTGAGCAAGGACCTTCGTCCTATACTTCAATTTTGTTGGAATTTTATTAGGAGAGATAATCAATATCCCCATACCCATTCCATCTTTGTGACTAGAACCATTGAAATATAATTTCCAAGGCCCAAACTCTAGATAGTTTTGGGAATTTTCTATTATGGAGTGGTCGACTATAAAGTCTGTGGCCACTTGCCCCTTAATGGCTTTTAAAGGCATATAATTTAAAGAGTATTCAGTTAAGGCAAGTGGCCATTTTCCAATTCGAATGTACAGGATTGGCTTAGATAACACATGCTTAATAATATCATAATGAGGCTAAACATACACATCAACAGGCTCTATATAATGCTTTAACTTGGTACAACAAAAATACAGACACAAACACAATTTTTCAATCATACTATATCTAGTTTCTACATCATTGAGGACTCGACTAAGATAATAAATGGCTCTTTCGATGCCATTTTCATCCTCTTGAGCAATCATGCTCCCTATAGTTACATCAGACGTAGAAATGTACAACCTCATACTCTTACTTCTACAAGGAGTCGACAGAATTAGAGGTCGAACAAGATAATCTTGGATTTTGTCAAAAGCTTCCTACCGTGTCTGCCCCCATTCGAAACCTTCCTTATTCAGTCGAAGTAGAGGAGAAAAGGCCTGGGTCTTTCGACTTAGGTTTGAGATAAACCTCCTTAGGAAGTTGATCTTTCCCAGCAAAGACTGTAGCTCCTTCTTTGTTGATGGTTCTTTCGCCTCCATAATTGCCTTGGTCTTATTATGATTGATTTCAATCCCCTTTTCGTGGATCACAAAGTCTAAAAATCCCCTACCTGCACACATAACGCACATTTGAGAGGATTCATCTTCAGACTATGCTTCCTCATCCTTTCAAATGACTGTCAAAGATGATCTATGTGATTTTTCCCTGATACAGACTTGACAACTATATCATAAATATAAATTTTCATAACTGTTTCGATAAAATCATGAAAATTGGAGTTCATTGCTCTTTGGTAGGTTTCCCCAGCATTTTTCAAACCAAAAGGCATCACCACCCATTCGTAGGTGCCTAAGGCTCCAGGACATCGAAACGCCATTTTCGGCACATCTTCCTCAGCAATAAATATTTGATTGCATCTAGAGTACCCATAGAGCATACTAAGATACTCATAACACGCGTCAGAATCGGCAAACATTTCTGCCACGTGCATTGGATATTTGTCCTTTGAGGTCACAACATTCAGATCTCTGACATCAATGCAGACCCTCAAAGTCCCATTTTTTAATGACGAGAACTATATTACAATCCATTCGACATACCTTGTTGTGCGGATGAACTCACACTTGAGGAGCATTTCGACTTCTTCCTTGATCTTAGACAAGATTTCTGGCGCAAATTGCCTTGGAGTCTGTTTAATTGGCTTCCTTCCATGCTTGATAGGTAACTTTAGTTCTACCAATTCTCTAATCAATCTAGGCATCTCGTCATAGTCCCAAGAGAAGAAGTTTATGTACTCCTTCAGAAGTTGGATCACTTAGATTTTGAGTTCTGGGCCAAGGTTGGCGCCTATATATGTTGGTCTTTTGATTATTCCTTCCCCCAAGTCAATTTCCTCTAGGGGATCATGCGCTAGCATTTTTATGTTGGGTTCCAGCAGGTCCCTTTCGAATCCAAAAGGCTCTTCATCATAGATGGCATCGAGCCTCTGTCTTGGCATCTCGTCTTGAATATTATTAGGTGGCTTTGGTTTGAAATCTATCCCATGCCCTTCGAGGTGCACCTCAGTTTCGTTGGCTTCAACAACCGTATACTTAACTTCGTCCTCTAAGGCCGCCTTTAGTTTATTTTTGGCTACATAAGCCGAAATCTTTTCAAATATATTAGACTCGGACATAGGCACTGTCTTCATCTCCCCAACCAGTTGGTTGGAGGCCTGATATCCCTTCGAATTCAAGGTCTTCTCCCACGACCTCTCTGTCCCATTGAAAATCATAGGTTGGATGTAAATGAAGGGAGTAACGCGTTGTATTAGTAGGCACAAATGCATACCCAGCAGAACTACATGAAGCAATGTTCGCCAGATTTTTGTCGAAATGACGCTTGTCTACAAGATTAACCTCGATTATAAAGTAGTTTTGGTCAGCTTCGATGTTTTCTACTATACCATTATTCCTTCATATAGAGATTCTTTGGCGGAGCGAAGAGGGTACTACCCCGATGTCATGAATCCATTCACAGCCCAAAATCAAGTTGTAATTAGCCTTTGACGCAATAACCATAAACATGGTTACCCTAGTGATAATACCAACTATTAAGTCTACTTGGATTACTCCCAAGGTGTGGCCAATTTTTCCTTCGTAATTCGACAACACCATGTTATGAGGTTTGAGATTTGTGTCGAATTTTCCAATTTTCTTTAACATAATGTGTAGCATCAGGTTTACCACCGCACCACCATCTACCAAAATTTTGTTGATTCCTACATTCTCCATATTTCCCCTGATGAAAAGGGGTTTCAGATGATTCTTCATTGCTTCATCAGGTCTTTCGAAGAAAGCATTCTATTCTTCGACACAATCGTTGTTCATTATATAGTAATATACTGGCCTATGTTTGGCCATTTCTACCTCAGTAGTTTCCTACGACTCTTTGACCTCCGTGACTTGGTCATACTCTACTGGCAGCATGGAGATCACGTTACAGTTGATGCCTAAAGAGGGCTCTGACCCTATGTTAAAGTTATCTGTTACCATATTGTCATCTGTTGTTGGATGTTCCGATTTGTCTTCAGACTCTTCCTCTCGAGCAGGGAAAAACTTTCTCCCTACTGGCTTTTTCTCTTCGCCTTTATCCTTCTTTGGAGGATGGTTGCTGCTAGACTCTGCCATTTCTTTCTCGTTGGATTCTCTTTCTCCTTTCCTCCTCCTTTGTTTCCTTCGCCACTGATACTTTGACATGGGATTCTTGCACTTGTAATTTTCAGATCCATAAGTTTGTTGTCTTGACACTTGGAATTCCCTTCGATAGGCTATTAAGGAGCCTCAACCCACTTCAAAAATCTGCCATCTCTCTTGGCCTTGCTCTCTTTCTCAACAACCTTCACCAACCTTCCTCTGGGAGCATCAGCCATTGGTTTAAAAGTAGATGGCTTGTTAGCTTGGAGGGTTGGACCTCCTTGTTCCTGCCTTCGAGGGACTCCCTTTTTGTCGATGGTGTAGTGATTGCGGGTATCTTTCCAAAATATTTTGCGACTAGCCACTCGAACTCTATCCATGTTCTCCGCATCTTTTTTGTCAAAGACAGAGCTGTACCTAGGGCACAACATCACTTAAGACTTTCACCACAAGAAAATTGGCAAATTGCGACGGTTCATTTTGGCTAATTACGATGGTTAGAACCGCCGCAATTTGCATGTTACGACGATTGTATCTCCGTCATAGAAACGTGCGTCGCGAGGCTATATTGCGACGGTTGTCAAAACCGTCACACCAACTGTCATTCTCTTTCATGACATTTAGGAAACTGATGTAACCTGAATATTGCGACGGTTACCAACCGTCGTGGAGTTTTATTTTGATTTTTTTTTCATTATTGGTTGCGACGGTAAATTGTGTCGGTTTGAACCGCAACAAATTTCAAATATTTAAATAAATAAAAATTCTACCCTCAATTTTTTTAGCATTTTTATAAAAAAAAAAAACAAGTGGGCTTCTTAACCAAACTTTAAAGCATAATTTATATTGTCATTTTTTATCTGTCATGGAAGAAGTAACTTTTTCACAATAACCATAGCTATGACACAATCAACATTGATTCAAGTAGCTCAAACTTATCTAAATAGTTGCACAAAACTAAGTATATTTCAAAACTAAGTTTATTTCTAAACAAATTAAGCAAATCTAAAAGAAACACTCCTCAAAGAGTACATTGCAGGAGAACCACTTTTAATTGCAGGAGAACCACTTTTAATCATAGGGAGAGAGTTTATCTTAAAAATGGTTAAGGAAGATGGAGAAAGACCAACCAAAACTGTTAAGGGAGATTAAGAAAGACCAACCATTCTCAGTTCCTCTGGAGTAATATAGCCATTCTTATCTAAGTCAAATTTCTCAAAAACAGCCTGTGATCGTTGCTGCCACTTATCAGAGTCATGTTCCTCCAATTGACGCACATGTAATGTAGCTGCTTCAAACTCGGTAAAATTTACTAGTCTATCTGTGTTGTTGTCTATTTGCCATCATAAAAGAAAGTGAGTTATTCTTTTTACATGGAAAAACAAAACATGTGAAGATGGACACGAGTGATGAGGGAAACAACATCTATTTTCATTAAATCTATATTTTAATAAAAGATGAGAAAATGATATCAGGAAACACCAAAGAAACTTTCAATTTTTCAAATTTTAAAAGTGGCCAACAAATCTGGATGGTGCCAGCAAAGGATCTTGAATACTAACCGCTAACAATATCTCTAATACCCGGGATTCTTTCAACTTCCATGGGACATCTTTAGCAAAAACATGCAAAAACTTCATTTTAGACCCAAGTAGGGAATACTATATTAAGAGGATAAATTAATCCTTTACAGAAGTGGTGTGTTTTGATTTATGAGTTACCTGTTTCATCTCTTCAAGACTAATAGCACCATTTTTGTCCACGTCTATTGCACCAAACTGATCTTTTAGATCAGAAAACTCACCTTCGTTGAGTGTTCTAGCCAATGCCTACAAGATAACCAAGTAGTCAGAAAATCAACATCAAACAAACTAAGTGCCTTCTAGGCTACAAAGACTTAAATTAATGAACCTTCTTACCCTCAATGCAAATTGTTTCAATCAACTATACTTTACAAATTGTTGCATGTTATTTAGGACAAATATAACAATCGGAATCTCGGATGCCTCTCCTTCTCTAACCCATGGGTATGCTGTAAATATCAGAATTTATCAATACAAGTCAACATTAGGGTATGGCTTTGTTTAAAAAATGATTTAAAAGGTAAATGAAAAATTTATACAATTTATGGCTGTGTTTAAGTCTCAGTTCTTTGTTAAAATGAAAAGAAGCAAAAACCATTTAGAATGATTGCCAAGTCCTAATGAGTCAAAATTTTATTAGAAAAAACAACAGCATTAATTATGCAAACCAAATGTAGCTGAATAATTAGAGAAATAATTGAGCTGAATATAAGGGCGTTTAGGCCCGTTTTAATTTTGAAAATAACTACCAAATCACTCTTTATCATCTCATTTTAGATAACCAGTTTTTCAATTTTAAATAATTGTTTTGACTGTTGTATACTAACGGCAACAGTTATGTGCAGTTAATTTTGCTAAGTTATTTTTTGTCAACTGTTTCCTTCCTTTTTTGCGTTATCCCTTGAATAATTCACATAGAATTTAAGCAAACATTCATTGAAAACAAAAAAAGTGTAATCATACATCATTAAAATACACATTGGCCTTAAGCGGGGGAAAGGTCAGAGACTTACTCAAGTCGTTAAAGATAATATATAGAAAATATTCAACATAAAAAAACAGGAAATTTAGAATGTAAGAAGAATTTAGTTACCTCCTTGAAGATACCATTCTCTGTCTTATCCCAAAATGGTCGTCTCCCACAAAGCAATACGAATGTAATCACACCAATACTCCATACATCCGATTCAAGGCCAGACTTCCGTTTTAACACTTCTGGTGCGACGTAGTAAGCACTTCCAACAATATTTGGAAACATCTTTCCCGAAGATTTAATTTCAAAGAGATAGAACAAGAAATCTCAAATAAGGATTGCAAGAATATGGGCATGAAAATGAAACAAATCAATCAAATGATTAACATAAATAGTTTTCCTCACCAGGGATCACGATACCAAGTGTGATAACGTATATTGTAGGTGGTTGTTTTATTTTTAACATTAATCGTCCCAATTCCTAGGCTGGGACAGTTTGGGTAACCGTTGTGGGCTTTGGAGTGAAACGGGCCCAACTTTCTTTTAAAATACTTAAGGCAGTTGTTTATAACTGTCGCAAATATGGAATAAGGACGGTTTTTACTCAAGTGTCGTAACACATGTCTCGCAAAATTGAAAATTTCTTGTAGTGTTCTTTCGTTGGTAGCGGTGGAGGAACTACACTTAGTTTTCGTCATTCTTTGGGTAAGCTACCTTCACTTGCTCTTCGTTTCGTTGGGTGTTTTCCTCGTCAGCCTCCACCTCAGTCTCTTTGCTCACCTCGACCATGTTAACTTCCAAACTGGTGCCATTAGTGATCTTTAACTTTTGCAATTTGATTCTAAGGCCCTCAGTAGCATCAGTTATGTTGGTTTCCTGATTTAAATCCTAAGTGGTGTAATACCTCAAAATTTACCTTCATGTGTTCTCAATAATTGGTCTATGCTTTACTCATTTCCATCCCATAGTATATCATAGATTGCATAGCATGGCATTCAGCATAGGGCATCGTATCAAGGTATCTTTGTTATCCCCCAAGAGGAGGATGTGTCTCAAGGCCAAAGCAAGAGAATGTACTCAATCTTGTGGTGTTCAGGTTCGTCAAAGTCCCTTACCAAGTTTGCACAATCATCAGAGGCATCAGTCATTTATTTTGTCAGCAGATGGGTTAATCATTTCAGAATCAAGGTCATAAAGCAAGGTTGATCTGATCTTGTTCCAGACAGGTTCTATATCATGTTTCAGGCATCATTCAAGGGTATTATCAGTGGCTAAGGATTAGATATGAAGCAGGACTCAAAACAAGTTGCATTGAGGCAATTTTCACCATTTTGCCTTGGTCCAATGTATTTGTATAAGTGTACAATCGATTGCACCCCTTCAGTTTTCACTTTTTTGCCTTTTCAAGGTGTCCAATCGATTTGCACTGCTGTGCAATCGATTGCACTGTGACAGATTTTCCTAAAACCTGCATTTTTCAGCACTATGCCAATTTCCAATGCACCACATTCACTTGGGATCAATGCTATATCAGTAGAAGGATCTAGAGAGCTGCATAATTTTGATTTCATTTCCATCCAATTTCCACTCTAATTCCACATTCCCTTTCCAAGTTATTTTTCATTTTCCAATTCCACTCACTCCAAACCTCACTTCCATTCCAAACCTAAGTCATATTTAAACCAATTTGATCCAAACCACACAAAAACTACACTTCATTTTTCTTATTTCTCTACACTTCTCATTTAGAATTCTCTCTCAATTCTCTCTCACTTTTTTCATTCTCCACCTTCATCTTCAACCTCTCACCAAAGCTCCATATTCATAGATTCACAAATTCTTCATTGGAATTTGTGAATTCTTGAGCTAAACCCCATCACATCCTCATTCTTGATTCAATTATGCAGTAGCAACTTATTTGGATCTAGGTTCAAGATTTTGGAATCACTTCTTGGAGAACTTTTGCTTATTTGTGGATTATTGCTTGGATCTTCAAGTGTTCTTGCTAAATCTTCATAGATCTCTGGATTTCTTACTTTGATTCATCAATTTTCGTGTGCAACAATCACCAAAGCAAATCTCAGCTTTGTAGGTTGGTTTTTCTTAGATCTATGCTTGATTTAGCTTAATTTCAACTTATACAATGTAGATCCATGGTTTTCAATGTGATTTGATCTGTTTGCTTGATTGGATTCATGATCTTGTTGTTTGATTGTTGAAGTGTGTGCTTGATTACTGATATTTGATGTGGATTTTCGTGTATGTTTGATTGCATGATCATTTGGATGTTTGAGTAAGTGATTGGTGCTTGAAAAGTGATTATGAGAAGTGATTTTTGCAGGTCTGAGACTGTTCAGTCGATTTGCATCCTAGTGCAATCGATTGCACCTGTGTTTTTTCACTAAGATTTGCTTTCTGTAACTGTGCAATCGATTTGCACCTGCAACTTTTGTGTTTTTGGCTTGTTTGGAAGCATGTATTGATACCTATTCCACCCCTAACCTTCATGGCTTTGTGTGATGCATATTTGTGGAATTTTCTAGGGTTGTTTAACCTCTAGTTGCTGGATACATGTGAATCTTTGATGCATGATTGTCCGATTGTTGATTTGTTTCAATTCTTGAAGCATGTTCTTGAAGCATATTAGTTCATGTGTGATTGATGATTTGTTGAACTTGTGTGATCTCTTAAAAATGAATGTGATGTGATACATGTGAGTATGATGTTGTGGAATGCATAAGTTGGATCATGTATGTTTGTTTTTACCTTGCTTGAACATTCGTTTTCCTTTGAAAATGGTTATGGTGTATGTTCAACTAGTCTTGATGGATGTTAATGTGAAGTTGTCTTGCATGTTTGGATTGGATGATCATGGTATGATTTAAATTCTGACTTTGCTCCATTCTCACTTCATTTTGTTCATGTCACCTTTGTATGAACACGGTTTTCCGACACGTGACTTTTGATTTCCAATGATGAATGTTCATGCTTGCGTTGTTGATTAATTCTTTTGATGATCACGTAATGAACACACTTTGAGCTTGTTAATTGCTAGTTGATGATGATGATTGTTGGATGATTATGTGCATGTTCATTTACTTTTGATTCCATGATGTGCATACTTGTTTCATGTGATCATGTGCTATATGTTGCATTCTTCCATGATGCTTGCAAGGTTATTCAACATGGTGTGTGGTTTGTTTATGATCATGATTAATTGAACGATGTATGTTGTTTGATTCACGTTTACTTTGCCTTGAGTGAATCGTATTTAAGTGTGGTGCATGCTGTCTTGTTTTCACATCTGAGTTTTGCTTAAAGTGCTGTCATATGTGCTGTCTATGTGTACATGTATGCTGTTTGACCTTTTACACCTGTTTTCATGCTGAATTGTATGCTGTAGAATGCTGATTGGTGTTTGTGCATGATTTCATTGCTGTTCCGAAGCAAATGTGCTGTTGTAGGTGCTGCCTTCTCTTTTTACTCATCTATTCCCTTTGAATCTCAAGACTTGATTAAGTCTTGGATTCTTTTCCCCTTAGAGCTACCCAGTCCAACTTAATTTTTGATTAAGCTTGGAGTAGGATTAGCATTAGGTTTTAGGTAGTCTTTTCTCCTAAACCTCACTAACCATAAGACATCCATGCATGATAACATTAGGACCCTTAGTCTCCCTTTAGAGTTTCCTTTGCATTTTCTCTCTTCTCATCTCAAAATAAAAGTAAAAAATACTTAATAAAGGTTAGCGTGTATTGCGTTCGAGCCTTAAATGTAGGAAATAAAGAACGAGGGGTCCCCCCTCCTCTTCTAGAGTGTTTAGTATACGTTCCATTTGGGTGCGACCATGCGACTCACTCGTTCCCGCATGATAGACTTTGGTGCAATACAAGTTACAACTAACTTAAAAAACACTTCTTGCTTAAAAAACTTCAAACAACAGTAACGGCTTTCCTTTGGGAATTCTTTTCTCATCTCACTCACTCTCGACGTACGAACGCGCTCCTACTCGTTCTCTCGCAAGATGGTAACGCTTAAGTCTCGATTCAGCGAGCTGCAACACCTGAGCTAGAACGTAATCTATTCTCTAAAAAACACAATCCACCCCTCATGAGGGGAACTACGTCGCTCTGATTCTCATGCTCCCGATGAGATACGTAGGCAGTGGGGTAGGGCCCATGCGAGCACTTCTTTTATTTTCCCTACATTTGTTTCTTGCTCTCTCTCTCCTTTCTTTTTCCTTTTTTCCCGTTCCTTCTCCTTTCCAGCAGCAGCGAAGCTCCAGTTGACGGCACCCTTTGATCGAGACAAGCAAGCGTGGATCCCATTGGGTACGATGGACGCGTGGGGGTGCTAATACCTTCCTCACGCGTAACCGACTCCCGAACCCGGTTCTCTTGGTCGCAAGACCATGCTCTTTCCTTCCTTCCTTCAGGTTTATGCGGTGTTTCCTTTCCCCCTCTTGGGATAAATACACATTGCTGGCGACTCTGTTTTCCGCACCACTCTCGCGTTTGTACCGTTGGATGCGAATCTTTCGGGAGCGACAGCTGGCGACTCTGCTGGGGATTAATGGTTGACCTCTTGCTGGTCCATCCCTTTTAGCGAGTCAATCCTAGCGCTTGTCTGTTTCTTTTCATTGGGTGTTCTTATGGTGCTTTGTTTTGTTGTATATTACTGTATTTGCTGTTTTATTTGTTTTACTGTATTTACAGTTTTTATTGCATTACATTACATTTTATTACTATCATACTGGATATTGCTGTGTTGTTCTGTTGCTGGATTTTCTGTTTGTAGGGTGGGTTGGATTCATGAGAGAAAAGCCCAATACCCAGGCTTGAGCATACACCTATGATTAGCGTGGAAAGTAGTGTGACTTGTTTGGCATTTGGCTAGATGAAGTATACATGAAAACTCCACATCCAGACGAGAGTTTTTTGGTAATATTCTATCCTGTCCATTTGGGGCAGACGATGGAATATAACCTAGAAAACTGTCGACTCTGGCGACCGTTTCTCGAGGACTCAGTTGCGGCACTCCTCCCGGGATGTGACAGTGGCAGACCACGTTCTGTGGCAAACCCATTGCACATTCTTGATCCGAGGACCCAATGCTGGGAATTTGCTATAGGACTTCCCTTTTGAAGTGAATCAGCGGACGACCTCTTTGATTGGCGATAGCATTGTATCCTTCGGGCTGAATGTGCTATTGCTTCTCAAACCTCTGAAGCTGAGGATCTTTCATTTTGGAGAATCAATTGAGGCCTCCTCGATTGATGATGATGCCAAACCAGAAATGGTGAACGTATCATCATTTCTCGACCTGAGAGCCCGGGATACTGAACATCCTAGTACCCACCTGTGAGATTGGGGGGTTGTTTACAGGTCTGCAGGTAACCTTGACCTTTAACCTACCCGGTATTCTGGTTTTCCTATCAGTGTGGACTCATCAGCCTGGTATTATGGTATTCTGACATTCTGACCGTCCCGACATTCTGATTAGGTCGGTACTTTGATTGTGCCGATATTCTGGTATTTCGGTATTCTGATTATTCTGGCACCTTGGCATTCTGGTATTTTGATTATGCCAATATGCTGGTTATTCTAGTATTCTGGTTATTCGGATATTTTGGTATTCCGGTATTCTCTTCAGAGCAGACCAGTGAACTTATCTATTCAGCAGAACAGCAGTATTGAGTATTGTGGCACCTTGATCCCATGTCTGTTGCATCTGCATCATCACCTTCGCATACATGTTCTTATACTTCCAAGGGACGTTAACTTTGAGACTTGCTGCTGAGCATTTCCATCCATTTCTTGTGATTTGTAAAACAAATTTGGATCAAAGCATAATGTTTCCTTGGAAATATTCGAACATGGCATTTTGCATTGCATTCTCACACTCATACGCATAACAGGTGTTCCGGAGCGGATTTCTCATTCTGACTTGGTACGATCTTCAGGACAGCCAGCTTGACCTACCACCACTACTCGGCCTGTGACAATCAGAGGATAGCCATGGAACAACTCCGTGCAAAAATGACCGAAATGAAGATTCAGATGGGGCAGTTTATGGGGAAGATGCAAGCTTTGTTTCAAGACCAGAAAGTGCTGAAGGAAGAGGTCAACCAGATGAAAATTTAGATGGGCTTGGACATGGAAATGTTGAATACGGTGATAAAAATGGAAAATAATCATGTGCTTTCTGCTACAGAAGCTCTTACTCCTCCCATATTTGTGAGGTTTGCTCTAGATCACAGATTGCCTCGTGAATCCCCTCCACCAACTGAAGTTTCAGAGATTTCTCCTCGGAAATCACTTCCTGCTCTCCAAGAGGATCCTAAGCCAGAGAGGCCTAAGAGGAAGTTTGATCCCATTCCAATGCGTATGCGCAGTTGCTTTCTTATCCGCTTGAGCTCAAACTAGTTGAACGTGTTAGTGGGGGACCCCTTTCAACAAAGATTCCTTTGGGACCTAATGCAAATGTCAGATGTGAGTTCCACTCTGGGGCACCTGGTCACCATGTTGAGAATTGTACCAGGTTCAAGCATAAAGTCCAGGAGATCATTGATGCAGGGGCAATCAAGTTTACGTCAGTTAGCACTGGTAAACAAAGTGATGTTACTCCTACTGTTGCAAAAGAATTGGGGACTCTTTCCTTTTCCAGAGGATCCACCTCATGCCATGTATCTCTTCCACAACCTAGTGCTTCAGAAGTTCTATGTCAGCAACCCTTGTTTGGGTCCAGTGTGGAAAAGAAAAAACAGGGGCAGGTTAGACACCCAAATCAGCATCAGCAGCAGAAGCAGCTCAGATCAAGAAGGCCCAAGAGGATATTTGACACTATTCCTATCCCTTATAGTCAGTTGTTTGCTCGTCTGCTCAAGAACTCTCTGATCCAGCTGAGGAATGCCGCGCCAGTGCCATACCCTATCCCTCCGGACTTTGACATGAACGCCACCTGTGAGTTCCACTCGGGAATGTTTGGGCACACAATTGATGATTGTAATGCATTCCAGCACAAGGTGCAAGACTTGATCGACTCAAAGGTCATCACGCCAGATGGCACCCTTTTGGGGTGAAGCTTCTTTATCAGAGTGAGCACTCGAGGCTGCAAGAGCATCATCAGAAGCAATAAGTCCAGACGGAGTCAAGTCTCCTCAACAATGGCAATCATCAGCTTCCTTTATTGCATTTTCATATGTAGCTTTCATTTGTTTGTTTAAACATTGCCTGCATGTAAGAACTCGTTTGTTTCTGAATAATCATAATGCAATACGTATGTTTTTCTTGAAGAGTTCCTTTACTCATTTTTAATGCTTATACACACTGCAATACCAACTTCTTGCTCAAACTCTTTGAGGGAGGATGACGAAATAAGAACGCAGATTTCTAATGGTACGCTTTTGGATAAAACCCTGTTAAGGATGTACAGGCATTGTTTCCAATTCACAAACACTAGAGAGATAAGGAGATAGACCTTTGTCAACCCCTTTGAGCCTAGTAGTAGGAGTTCTTTCTGAAAACGAAAAACCCTCAATTCTAACCCAGGGGCAGGGTAGGCGTTAGTTAGTTTGACAAAGTGTTCAACTTTCAGAAGGAGTGTACATCTGAGGATCCATTACCTTCCACTCCACTATCAAGACGTTAAGAGGTGTAGAACCACAATGGTAACTCCTCACCAACTGAAGAGTGAAACAATCACAACCCTTTCAAACAAGTCAGGAAAAACGGTGTCACACGACTTGTTCAAAAAAAAAGGAGAAAAAGAAAAAGCCTGCTAAGTCAAAAAACTTGAAAGCAAGTGACTTAGGCAAAAGTTAAGGCATCCCGCTGGACTTCAAAATTGAAAACTCAAAAGAGTCAGTCCAGGCAAAAATTAGGGAACAGAAAGCAAAAGAATGAAAAGTGAAAAACGAAAAAGATTACAAAGAAAAATCCTCAAGAACAAAGTCGTGTGACTATAGACACAAAAGACAAAAGGGGTGACTGTTGCTCCAAAACCTCATCAGGTCTCGAACCATCAATTGCATGGGTTCTTTTAAGATCATAAAACCTTTTGAGAGATGAGCGCTTGTGCCAAATTAGCTGAACATAGGACTGAAGAATATCATGAAGAGTGGGTGGGTACCAATAAACTTTGAGCCATAAATCCTTTTTTCTCAAAACCGTGAACCAGGCCACGTTACAACCCTTAAAAGTCCTAATTGAAACAGGGTTTAGTCTAAAGGCGTACTTCAACGAGACAGCGTTCCTGACTCCCATGAGTTGTGCTAATAAGATTTTTGTTGGTGTTGCATGTGCGTATTGCTTTCCTTTCAAAGATAAGTGTCTTAAGTCGGTTGTACGACATATGTTCAATAAGAACTTCAAGGACAACATGAGTGTTTCATTAGATTTGTCATTCTCATAATAAACATTTTCTGCTTGCATGTGTTTGACATCAAAGAAGCTTACACGATGAACATCAGCCGAGAAGCTTAAACTGGCCAAGTTGAGGTGCCTGAGACTCCAGAGGACATGTTGCTGAAAGATTATGTGGGAAAAAGGCGTTCCCAGCCATTTGTGTTGAGATGTAACCAATCTGGGACAATCACACCGGGAAATCTCTTCAAAATGTAGCCAAGCTGGGGCATTCAAGTTGAGAAGGTCTTTTCAGAGTACAATCAACCATGGGGCATTCAAGTTGAGAAGGTTTTTTCAGAGTACAATCAACCATGGGGCATTCATGTTGAGAAAACTTCTTCGAACTGGGGCAATTATGTCGAGATCCGATAAATCTCTCCACAAGCGTGTAAACTGGGGCAATCACATCGAGATTCAGCAAATCTCTCGAAGACTAGTCGGTTAGAGACAAATGTACTGCAAGGCTCGTACTGGGGCAGGTCACTTCAAGGGCGCGAAAAGTTTTTCCCTTCAGAACACAGTCAATCAATAGCACCTCCGCAAGGTTCAGAATATTGTGGCAGAATATTTCAGGTCATTACGAACCCTCTCGAGGTGGTTTACTTCGCGAATCATGAAGTATGGGACAGTTATGTCCAGCCGGATACATCTCTAAGAGTTAGAAGACCCTGGGGCATTGTTGAACGCCAGGTTTTCTGTAAAATCCTCTTAAGATGATTGCTTCAAGTAGACCCTGTGGTCTGGGGCAAGGTGGAGAGTTAAAGGAACTGTGTTTCGCTCTTGACAATCAGCACTGAGCTGTTCCCAGTGTGGGACTTTTGGAGTCTTTTCCCTCCAGCAAAGAGCCAGAGGGTATCTTTTTCCAGCAAGGTGTGGGAATTGTTATTCCTCTCCAGGCAGAGAGGACTTCTCAGCAGGAGAGTTATTCTTGGAGGTGGTCATCCCCAGCGTATTTACAAAACTTCATGATCCCCAGCAGCGTCGTCAAATGGGTAGTATCGTATTCGGTTAAATCGATTCTCCTATTCAGTACTTCCAACAGCTACAAGCTTTTCTGTGTTGATAACAGTTGTAAACTCCCCAGTAGAGTTACTTCACACGCCTTACAGTTGATGTTCAAGACTCAGTGAGTGTCCAGGAGTTTGGAGATGTCGAATCTCCTGTAAAATCCTCTTGGGACGTTTTCTCCAGATCAGACTTGTATCTTGGGGCAAAAACAAGTGGTTGACCATCTCAAGCATGGAGCATCACGAAATTCCCCGGCAGGAGTATTCCAGATCTATTGTCCCCAACAGAGTGGCCTCCCAACTACTGCATCCTAGCTCAAGTCTCGGCATTAGTTTAAGAGTTGGAAGATGTCGGATCTTCTGTAAAATCCTCTTAAGAAACATTCCCTGGCATGAGACACTTTGGAGTGATTCTCCCCAGCAGAGTTTGTTGTAAACCTTATTCCCCATTAGAGTTTGAAGAGGCGGGGTCTTCTATAAAATCCTCTCAAGGGACATCTCCCCAACAGAGTTTTTCGTAAGCTCATTAATCCCCAGCGGAGTTCTATGGTTATAGTTATTCCCCAAGCAGACTGGTTCAGATGATGCCCCCCAGCAAAGTTATCATTTCTTACAGTAGCCTTAACAGGTTTGTCAGGGCAGTGCCCAGATCAGGAGGTCAGGTCAATTTGACTTCCCCAGTACGTTTTGTGACCGCAAAGTCAATCCAGCTAGTTATCCCCAGCGGGGTTGTCTTTCCTTTCCTCAGCATTTATTTTGCTGAGTACCTCTTTGCATGTTGCATGTAGTACGCATAGCATCCTCTAAAATGCGTAGCATTCCATTTCGTATGGAGCATTACGGAAAAATTTAAACATGTGCATGTGAAGCATAGGCCAGTTTTGATAACTCGTGCGAGAGTCCAGAACTTTGCTCCTTACATCATTGACAAAGCCAGAAAGAATGCCTAGTTCATTCCCCGACAGACATTGCAAAATGATGCAAAGGGTTTCATCATTTTTCTCCCAACAGAGTCATATCTCTCAACTTGCAAGTTTCTTGGAACCATTCCCGATAGGATTCCTGCAGCCGTTCCTGACCGCTCCTTTTGAGTTTTAACCATGCCAGTTCCCGACAGGCCCCGTTACCCATTCCCGATAGGTAACCTTTGGTTATAAACTGCAGCCGTTCCCGACCGTTCCTTTGAGTTTTAACCATGCCAGTTCCCGACAGGCCCCGTTACCCATTCCCGATAGTAAGCCTTGGTTATAGACTGCAGCCGTTCCCGACCGCTCCCTTTGAGTTTTAACCATGCCAGTTCCCGACAGGCCCCGTTACCCATTCCCGATAGGTAAGCCTTGGTTATAAACTGTAGCCGTCCCCGACAGCTCCCTTTGGTTTGAACCTTGCTAGTTCCCGACAGGTACACTTGCCCATTCCCGATAGGCAAAACAGGTCCTAACTCACCAGTTCTCGACAGGTATTTCACCAGTTCCCGACAGGTATTTCACCAGTTCCCGACAGGTTTCCTATGGGGTCCAATGGTTCCAAGGTCTTCTTCACCAACTTTTCTTCCTTACCTTTACAGCATTTTCTCTAACCACAGTGCAAATTTTCTCGGTTATTTTTGTATTCAATCCCTATGTATCTTGAATTCCTGATAGTCGTTGCTTTCATCCATTCAGATTCACAGTTGATTAAATAGGGGAAGCTGTAATACCTTAAAATTTACCTTCATGTGTTCTCAATAATTGGCCTATGCTTTACTCATTTCCATCCCATAGTATATCATAGATTGCATAGCATGGCATTCAGCATAGGGCATGGTATCAAGGTATCTTTGTTATCCCCCAAGAGGAGGATGTGTCTCAAGGCCAAAGCAAGAGAATGTACTCAATCTTGTGGTGTTCAGGTTCATCAAAGTCCCTTACCAAGTTTGCACAATCATCAGAGGCATCAGTCATTTATTTTGTCAGCAGATGGGTTAATCATTTCAGAATCAAGGTCATAAAGCAGGGTTGATCTGATCTTGTTCCAGACAGGTTCTATATCATGTTTCAGGCATTATTCAAGGGTATTATCAGTGGCTAAGGATTAGATATGAAGCAGGACTCAAAATAAGTTGCATTGAGGCAATTTTCACCATTTTGCCT
This sequence comes from Lathyrus tuberosus, assembly GCA_022829125.1. Classification (NCBI taxonomy): domain Eukaryota; kingdom Viridiplantae; phylum Streptophyta; class Magnoliopsida; order Fabales; family Fabaceae; genus Lathyrus; species Lathyrus tuberosus. The sequence continues at coordinate 8,622,469 of JALAZF010000254.1, forward strand.
TGGTCCAATCGATTTGCATAAGTGTGCAATCGATTGCACCCCTTCAGTTTTCACTTTTTTTCCTTTTCAAGGGTGTCTAATCGATTTGCTCTGCTGTGCAATCGATTGCACTGTGACAGATTTGCCTAAAACCTGCATTTTTCAGCACTATGCCAATTTCCAATGCACCACATTCACTTGGGATCAATGCTATATCAGTAAAAGGATCTAGAGAGCTGCAGAATTTTGATTTCATTTCCATCCAATTTCCACTCTAATTCCACATTCCCTTTCCAAGTTATTTTTCATTTTCCAATTCCACTCACTCCAAACCTCACTTCCATTCCAAACCTAAGTCATATTTAAACCAATTTGATCCAAACCACACAAAAACTACACTTCATTTTTCTGATTTCTCTACACTTCTCATTCAGAATTCTCTCTCAATTCTCTCTCACTTTTTTCATTCTCCACCTTCATCTTCAACCTCTCACCAAAGCTCCATATTCATAGATTCACAAATTCACAAATTCTTCATTGGAATTTGTGAATTCTTGAGCTAAACCTCCATCACATCCTCATTCTTGATTTCAATTATGTAGTAGCAACTTATTTGGATCTAGGTTCAAGATTTCGGAATCACTTCTTGGAGAACTTTTTCCTATTTGTGGATTATTGCTTGGATCTTCAAGTGTTCTTGCTAAATCTTCATAGATCTCTGGATTTCTTACTTTGATTCATCAATTTTCGTGTGCAACAATCACCAAAGCAAATCTCAGCTTTGTAGGTTGGTTTTTCTTAGATCTATGCTTGATTTAGCTTAATTTCAACTTATACAATGTAGATCCATGGTTTTCAATGTGATTTGTTCTGTTTGCTTGATTGGATTCATGATCTTGTTGTTTGATTGTTGAAGTGTGTGCTTGATTACTGATATTTGATGTGGATTTTCGTGTATGTTTGATTACATGATCATTTGGATGTTTGAGTAAGTGATTGGTGCTTGAAAAGTGATTATGAGAAGTGATTTTTGCAGGTCTGAAACTGTTCAGTCGATTTGCATCCTAGTGCAATCGATTGCACCTGTGTTTTTTCACTAAGATTTGCCTTCTGTAACTGTGCAATCGATTTGCACCCTGCTGCAATCGATTTGCACCTGCAACTTTTGTGTTTTTGGCTTGTTTGGAAGCATGTATTGATACCTATTCCACCCCTAACCTTCATGGCTTTGTGTGATGCATATTTGTGGAATTTTCTAGGGTTGTTTAACCTCTAGTTGCTGGATACATGTGAATCTTTGATGCATGATTGTCCGATTGTTGATTTGTTTCAATTCTTGAAGAATATTAGTTTATGTGTGATTGATGATTTGTTGAACTTGTGTGATCTCTTAGAAATGAATGTGATGTGATACATGTGAGTATGATGTTGTGGAATGCATAAGTTGGATCATGTATGTTTGTTTTTACCTTGCTTGAACATTCGTTTTCCTTTGAAAATGGTTATGGTGTATGTTCAACTAGTCTTGATGGATGTTAATGTGAAGTTGTCTTGCATGTTTGGATTGGATGATCATGGTATGATTTAAATTCTGACTTTGCTCCATTCTCACTTCATTTTGTTCACGTCACCTTTGTATGAACACGGTTTTCCGACACGTGACTTTTGATTTCCAATGATGAATGTTCATGCTTGCGTTGTTGATTAATTCTTTTGATGATCACGTAATGAACACACTTTGAGCTTGTTAATTGCTAGTTGATGATGATGATTGTTGGATGATTATGTGCATGTTCATTTACTTTTGATTCCATGATGTGCATACTTGTTTCATGTGATCATGTGCTATATGTTGCATTCTTCCATGATGCTTGCAAGGTTATTCAACATGGTGTGTGGTTTGTTTATAATCATGATTAATTGAACGATGTATGTTGTTTGATGCACGTTTACTTTGCCTTGATTGAATCGTATTCAAGTGTGGTGCATGCTGTCTTGTTTTCACATCTGAGTTTTGCTTAAAGTGTTGTCATATGTGCTGTCTATGTGTACATGTATGCTGTTTGACATTTTACACCTGTTTTCATGCTGAATTGTATGCTGTAGAATGCTGATTGGTGTTTGTGCATGATTTCATTGTTGTTCCGAAGCAAATGTGATGTTGTAGGTGCTGCCTTCTCTTTTTACTCATCTCTTCCCTTTGAATCTCAAGCCTTGATTAAGTCTTGGATTCTTTTCCCCTTAGAGCTACCTAGTCCAACTTAATTTTTTATTAAGCTTGGAGTAGGATTAGCATTAGGTTTTAGGTAGTCTTTTCTCCTAAACCTCACTAACCATAAGACATCCATGCATGATAACATTAGGACCCTTAGTCTCCCTTTAGAGTTTCCTTTGCGTTTTCTCTCTTCTCATCTCAAAATAAAAGTAAAAAATACTTAATAAAGGTTAGCGTGTATTGCGTTCGAGCCTTAAATGTAGGAAATGAAGAACGAGGGGTCCCCCCTCCTCTTCTAGAGTATTTAGCATACGTTCCATTTGGGTGCGACCATGCGACTCACTCGTTCCCGCATGATAGACTTTGGTGCAATACAAGTTACAACTAACTTAAAAAACACTTCTTGCTTAAAAAACTTCAAACAACAGTAACGGCTTTCCTTCGGGAATTCTTTTCTCATCTCACTCACTCTCGACGTACGAATGCGCTCCTACTCGTTCTCTCGCAAGATGGTAACGCTTAAGTCTCGATTCAGCGAGCTGCAACACCTGAGCTAGAACGTAAGTCGTTCTCTAAAAAACACAATCCACCCCTCGTGAGGGGAACTACGTCGCTCTGATTCTCATGCTCCCGATGAGATACGTAGGCAGTGGGGTAGGGCCCATGCGAGCACTTCTTTTATTTTCCCTACATTTGTTTCTTGCTCTCTCTCTCCTTTCTATTTCCTTTTTTTCCGTTCCTTCTCCTTTCCAGCAGCAGCGAAGCTCCAGGTGACGGCACCCTTTGATCGAGACAAGCAAGCGTGGATCCCATCGGCTACGATGGACGCGTGGGGGTGCTAATACCTTCCTCACGCGTAACCGACTCCCGAACCCGGTTCTCTTGGTCGTGAGACCATGTCCTTTCCCTTCCCCTCAGGTTTATGCGGTGTTTCCTTTCCCTCTCTTGGGATAAATAGACATTGTTGGCGACTCTGTTTTCCATGCCACTCTCGCGTTTGTACCGTTGGATGCGAATCTTTCGGGAGCGACAAGTGGTTTAGATAATATTTGTATTCTTGTCACGACCTTCAGACACTTCGACCATGTTGACAATGGCAGGCTCAGTGTAATGGGCATCTGCCATATGTAGAGGGTCTAAATCTATCATCTTTGGCTAGTAAGTAAAAAATTTTGTCACATTTGGTAACGTCGAAAGTATATTTTTCTTAGGGAATTTGTCGTTCTTTTCTGGTTCGACAGGATTTTACCCTTTCGAAGGCGCAAAAACCTTGCATGAATAAGGTGGCCCTTGCTTTAATTCGGCCAGGTCGATTTCACTTTCATCGAAACTTAAAGGGTCACTATATGTTTCTTGATCATCTTCATCTAATTCAACATATGCTACCCTTTCTTTCCTATTATTCTTACTTGCTCTGGCTTTATCAGCCTTCAGGCGCTCTACCTGTCAAACTCTGTCAGCCAACTGGGCCATATCCCTCAAGTATTGGGTGTCTAATTTCTTCCTGATGGAATAATCTAAACCACCAAAGGCCATTTCGACTAACTCGTGCTCAGACACTTGTGTGAAACACCTTGCCTTTAGCAAATGGAATCTATTGAGATAATCATCTATTGGCTTAGTAAATTTGCGCTTAATACTAGCCAATTCCTTCAAACTAATCTTCGACTGCCCCATGAAAAATTATTCATGGAACAATATTTCTAGACGAGTCCAATCATAAATGAATTCGCTGGGAGCGTAGTGAACCATGTAAAGGCATTCATAGTGAGAGAACTGGAGAAGTATTTTATTCTCAAAATTTCATTATTCGCAATGTCCCCTGCCTCAATTAGATACTTTTCTACATGTTCGACGGTAGATTCACTAGTGTCTCCAAAAAATTTCGTGAGTTTAGGGACCTTTTATCCCCTAGGCAATTCGGTCTGCAAAATGTACCCAGACAACATGGAGATATAGTTTAGCCTATGGAGGCCAATGTTTACCCCATTTTGTATCATAATCCTTTCGACCATGGCAGCCAAGTTGTTATCTCCTGCCATATCATCATGTCAAACTCGATGTATGACTTCGTCTGCGTCTTGATTTCTGTTAAGCATTACCACCCTTGGTTCCCTCTCCCTTGGCACTGGCTATTCGACCCTGGGAGTTCGACTATAACTCCCTGATTTGCCACATCTTCAGGGGGTGCATTTCGCTAGGCTTGGTTAATTGTAGGATCCTCCTCAAGGATCGCTCCTTAGTTTTCTACCACACATTCCCTTCGAAGTTGTCGAGGTGCTTGCGGAACCCCAAAGAAGTCTGCAATTCGCGTCATCTACGTTGACATCTGTTGGTTTGTTTGGGTGGTGTTTTGAATCAAGGGGTTGAATATTGTGCCCATCTGTTTGGCAAGCATATGGACTATGTCATGGTTACTTTCGTCCATTTGCTGCCTTAAGACTGCTACAGAGTTTGTAGTAAAATTAGGAATTTGATAGGCAGAAAATCCCATCCTTGGGGGTTGGTTGATTCAAAGGCGAAAACGTGTTCACCAATGGGTCAGCAAATGTTTATGTTGCATTGTGCAAATTTGCCATCATCAAAGTTGGCTAGTTCGCGATCATTCAAAGACATTGTAAATCCATGCACATAAGGCCTGAATGTACCAGTTCCCACTAGGAGATAAAATTGGTCCACTGTGAGTGCTTGACGGTATGGTCGTTGTACTCACCGTGGATGGAATTTCTTCGGACACAAATGCTGCAGCCGTAGTCTCCCCTGTCAAAAGAGGGGGTTGTTCTCCATTGTTATTTGGAGGATTCTCCATCCTTCTTACGTATCTCCTTCTTGGTATTGCTTCGTTTTTAGTGGCTATTTTACCACTTCTTAATCTTATGCAACAAAGTTAGAGAAACCACAAATGAAGAACTTTTAAATATTTTCAGAAATTAAGCAAAAGCACTAGTCCCACTGGGCGTACCAAGTTGTTTACCGTCGAAATTGGTAAAAGAGTGCTAGTCTTCCAAATTCTATATTTTTGGTAACTCGCAGGATCGACTAGATTGATCCTAGGACATGTGCTTTTGTTTTCTTCAAGTTTTATCACTTATGAGCATTTCGACAATGTTCCTTTCGTTGAAAGTAATTTTAAAGTTTGTAAAGAAACGCAGAAATGTAAATAGCAATGTAAATATCTTCAACGTAAATTTACAATGAATGTAAATAACAAAATCGTAAATGATTTGATACAGAAAATGTAAAAATAGTGATCACACGTACATTGTACTCAGGGACTCGTTTCTCAATAACACATATACTTTGAGTAATATTTGAGTTTTTGTACAAAATGGAACACACGAATCCTACTCACTAAGATCCCTATTTATAATAAATCTAAAATAATAGTAACAAATGATCTCTTCTCTAGAAGATGATACGTTCTCGATTGCATGGACTTCGCTACTTACAACTTTCCATGTGTCTTCTCAAGAAACAGATAAGGATAAAAAACGGTTATTAGCATTATTTTGAATTACGTTCATGGAACGCAACTCCAAACGAACATCTTCGTCGAACTTTAGTCTCAACCCAAGAATATTTCTAAGTCCCAGACCAAAATCTCACTCTATGTAAAGGGTCTTTTTCGACTATGCCTTCACAAGCTTTTCGTCGAAATCAATATATTCTTTTCCAGAATATCTCCTTTAGCTCTACTAGCTTATTTCAAATGCTCCTGAGCATCGAAATTCCAACTAACAGTAGCACAATACTTTTATGCCATCCTTAGAGATCCTGAGTCTTGTCGAAAGAAGCTTTGGAATAAGGAAATCTTCCCATATCTCCCTTGATTTAGCTTCTTATTCACCAGTAGCATGGAACTTTCATGTAAACCATTCAGGCCCATGACTTCTATTCACAAAAGGAGCCATAGTAGGGGTGAAGCTATGATGTTTTGCAAACATCATGAAATATTCTATAAAAGCTTCATGGACTGTTCGATTTGCATCAACTGAAGTCATTCAAGCAAGTCAAATACCTTTGATATGCCTATTTTTGATGTCTTCATCAGCATCATCGGGTTTTCGACATTCAAGGAGGTTTCGAACATGGAATTCATCCAAAGTTGGAGCACCTGATAGGGTCTGGCTAGTAACTGATTATAATTAGGTTTAAGATTTTTTAGGGTTTCAATGGCTAGCCCTAAAGATTCATAAAGAGAACCTAATATCAATTAACTTAGACAGATGTTTCGTCCTTCGTGTAATTGGTTAGCCAAAGTTAAATATCTTTTGGCTACTTTCAAGGACTTATAGTAGAAAATTCATTTCGATAACCATAATGCTAAGAAAGCAATATGTTTTTCGTTGGATACTTCGCCAATGGTAGTATCGTGGTGGTCTTCGATGTATTTTCCAAAACTAGCACAATTGGTATTGAAGTTGATGGTATCCTCATCTCTCTCACTGGGGTCGAAACTATGTCCAGTTAGGCGAAGGCCTGTAATGGTTGCTACGTCAAAAAACAATATGTGTAACTATTCCACAAGGGAGTTGGAATGTATTGGTTCTACTTTCCCAGATATATAAAGCTGCAACAATCATATTTTGACAATAAAGATGACCAACCCTCAATAATTAGACTATGTAATAAATCCCTCTACCTTTCCAGGTTTTTCCCTTTTTGGTTTCGATCTTATTTAACCAAGAAATGTAATCCTAATACTTTTTTGGTGAAGGGGCTGAGCGAAAGAAACGGAGAATGGTAGTCATATATTTTAAATCTATGGGCTTTTTTATACTCATTATAGGTTTCGTACGTTGGTAGGTGGGAAAAACTCTCTCAGCATAACAACATCCACTAAAGAGTCACGCAATGGAACCATAGGCACATAGGTTTTACCAAAGATTGAGTAGGAAATCAATACTCGGGATTTGTAGATACAAAGATTTTCTTCTTGCATTGGGAACATACTCTAGATTTCAAGCATGAATGACAGATTGCAGTCTGGTAGAAAGAGGCAGAGAATCCTTGGATTCCTATGAGCTTTTGGCTTCAGAAGATATAGTCATTATTGTAGAAGATGAATTTTCACGCTTGGAAAAGAAAAGTTCAAAGAAAATTTGTGTGGAAAAACCAAAAAAAGAAGAAGTGTGGAAGACTTAGTTATAACGAGGAAGAAAAACTCTTCAGTTTTTCTTTTTTGACAAATGACACCTATTTCTATGACTCGTGCCATGCTGTTAGATGCGAAATTGAACAATTTTGTGTACACGGCCACACCATCCTATAAAAGTGGAGTCAATATTAAAGTTATGGGAAGTTGCACGTTTTTGAGGTGACGGTTGACAGAAATGTCATGATGTCAATGATGTCAGCCCATTGTGTGAAATAGCGTCAAGGAAAGTCAAAAACACCCTCAATCTTCTTTAAGTCGAAAGTAGAATTTTGAGGAAGTCGAAGTCTCAAATGTAGGATGGAGATTGGGACTTAGTATTTTCTGAAAAGAGATTTGGTCCAAGATTTCGAATGGATCATTGCTCAAGATTTCAACGTTAATTGTCAGCAAGACACGTCGAAAAACAATAGTTAGCGTGAAGAAATAATTTCAAAGCAAGTAACTACTTTCTAGTCTTATCCAAAGGGACACATGAGAGATGTTTCAAAGGCAAAAAAATGCAACAATTACATGTCAATTTCTAAAGAGAAGGACGTTACAAGCAGTTATTTTACATTAGTATAAATGAGAGTTCTAGTGTTAGGATTCGAGGTGTTGAATTTAATACAAAAATTCACAAACTCAAAGTACCTAAGTGCAACGAGAAATGAGTTATCTGAGCAAAATGTATGATTCTAAACACCATATCATTTAATGCAAAGTCTTTTGTTTTAACTTATTCTCTTTACAATCTTGATTTCGTTCCATTGTCATTTTTTGTTCACTTTACAATATCCTTTTACAAAGTTTTGTCACTTGATCATTATCAAATTCATTTACCTTTTCAACAATCTATTTTAATTTGCACCATTTTTACTTAAAGATTTCGACCACGTCAAAGTCATTTACATTCTTATACAAAACTCTGAAAGATTTTAAGCACTATGTTCTATGATTACCTAGTCGATCTTACAAGTAATCTTTTATAAGAGACTAACGCTTGTTTACTAAATTTCACATTAAACAAAAGCCGTTAGGATTTCATTACTTCTGTATTTCACCACTACTTATGTGACCCTCAATATTACTTTTGATTATAATAATATTTAGTATTTTCTCTATCTGGTGGATTCTAGAGTTCTATCTAACAGGTTTATCGCTTGCAAACTTGTATTTTTTTCTAGGTTTAGCATTTGCTAACCCGTAGTGTTTTTTACTGCGTCAGGTGGCATCATAGTAGGTTTCTCCTGTTTAATTTTGTAGCTTGATCAACCATGGGAGATAAAGCAGTGACCAGAGAAGATCTTGAGAGAATTATTGTGTACCTTTTGTTGATCTGATATAAAAACATTCTTTATTTCTTCACCAATGTCTTCAATAAGTAATTGTAAAAACTACTTCCAACTTTCCTTTGTTTCTGTCTCCACTACACCAAAAGCTAAAGGGTAGTACTGGTCATTTGGATCCCTAGCAACAACCACCAATAATTGCCCATTATACTTGGTTTTAAGGCGGCAACCATCTACTCCAATAAAAGGTTACATCCTTTAGTAAAACTTTTCTTACAACCATCAAAGCAAACGTAGAATTTCCAAACTTTTGATATCACTAATGCTTGTCATTGTCGCACTAAAAGACAAAACTACAATGTCTCAGTAAAAATGTGAACAAAATGTCAGAAGAACCGGTTGAAGCGACTTTTCTGCAACAATGCTAATGTTGAACGTTCAAAGAACCATGATTTTCGTGTTTCTAGAATGAAAAACGAAGAAGATGAAGGCAATTTCTAACTTTAGGGTTTCAAAAAGTCCTTTTTTTATTATTCATGTTTTAAATTTTAACTTGAGGTTAGGTTGGTTATTTACATGAACTAAATACCAACATGAATTAAAATTTAAATGGAAAATGGAACAAAGTCATTGGCACATTAACTTTTTTGATGACTCTGTTTAATGATAAGACAAAACAATGAAATCTTCAAAAGGCAGGAAGAAAATTCAAACTTTTTTTTTAAAGAGAATTTTTCAAAAATTACCCAACTGACAAGGAAAAAATAAGTGTTTAACATTTTTTTTTACAAATTGTTCCCTTGACTTCTACAATAGTTATTTTGTATTTATACAAAATTATAAGGGTTGAAAGATACATGAAATCAACTAATTAATTATAGACAAAATAGCATTTTTAGTCCTTTAGGTTATTTAATGCTACCACTTAAGTCCTTTAAGATTTTTTTGTAACGGTTGGGTCCTTAACGTTTTAAACAGTTTGCACCGTTACCCTTTTTTGGAATTTTCATTAAAAAAATGCATATATGGCAAAAACGAAGCTTAGGTGGCAGTTATGTGGCATTTTATTTTATTTTTTATGTATTTATTAATTCCACATGGATTTTAATTTAATTTTTAATTTTTTTAATTTTTGTTTATTTTTTTTTAATTTTTTTTTATTGCTTTTAATTTTTTTAAATTTTTTTTAATTTTTTTCAATTTTTATTTATTTGTACACCAGTTAAGACTAGAAGGACCTTATTGTTACATTTTAAAAATATATGGGACGTGAGTGTTACACAATTTTTTTTAATGCAAGTTACAAAATGTGATGACAATAAATGACTTTAGTGGTTGGAAAAGATTTTATTTTCCCTATAAAAACCAGTTTGGAGCAGCGAAAAATCCATCCCTCCTTGTACCATATTATTGTGCATATGGTAAATTTATTATTAATAGAGAATTTTATTTTATTGTAAATGAACCAACTCAATCTTCTGCTATAGAAATAAAAATAATATAGATATATTAAATGAAGAATCCAAAGTGTATTCTGTTCAGAGAATAGAAATAGTATAGATATATTAAATTGAGAATCCTAAGTTGATTCATTGTGCTCAGAATATTAATTAATATTATTGATCGTGAAGGCTGGATCAGATCCTGTAGAATCAGACCACCAAGTGCGTCAGGGATGTTGGTCGTATGGAGAGGACGGGGTGTACCTGCAAGGCACTCCGACGCTCAAGTGAGAAAGGGTCAGAGAAAAGGGGCAAGTACAAAGTATGAATTCTTAGGGCGAATATTCGATACCTGACCCTCTCAAGCGAGGGGGTTTATATAGAGCCCCCAGCGCGTGGCCAACGGTCCTATTTTCGGGACGAAATAACCGTTTTCCCCAAAGAATAGGTAACAACCCAAACTAGCCGTTATGTCGGGTAGGGTGCCCGAAACTAGCCGTTATGTCGGGCATATGCGTAATTCCGGGCACCTGCTCATGGCTGTTCAGGGAGCAGCGAAGCCGTGCGTGACGGGCAATGATTCCGGGGAGGAGCGTTGCGTTCCTTACCCGGTAGGAGGGGCAAAAAGATAACTTTTGCCCCTCTGTGGATTGGACTTAGGCAATGTGGGTCGTTCTGGAGCAGAGGCGGATTAGGCCAATTCTAGCCATTGGTCCAGTCCAGAACTGGAGCCCCCCAAGTCGTTGCTCCCGAGCATGGGAGTGATGACTTAAGGACTGCTCGTTGCTCCGGGGAGCTAGTATAAAGTCGTTGTTTGAGGATGAAGAGGGTTGTCTCAGAGTGCCCGTGAACCCAGGTGTTCGCGAGATTCTTGGTCGTGACCTTATTGCCCGGTATTCAGGGAGACTAATGGTCAGACAGAATTGGAAACGTTGGGACGCCACGTGTGCCTAGAGCTCCGTGTAGCAGTTAATAGGCAATGATGGCTAGTGGGTAGTCATGACGGCTTACGGGCGCGTGTTTGCACGTGCCCCTCTGTATAAAATGGGGAAGATTGTCCCATTTTGCACTTTTTCTTTCTGATTTCTCTTCGTCTCTTTTAAGCTCTTGCCCGTCACCGTCTCCAGTGCTTCCGACCACCGCGTCAAGCTTCGAGCAACCTCTTTCTTCTACTTAAATCAAGTAAGTTTTCTGATCTGTGACTTGTTTTACTCTTTTTCGTTGTTAGTGGTAGATTTGCATGCGGTTAGGGCTAGTTTAGAGGACGAAATGTGTGATTTTCCGGCGATTGTTGGTGGTGCACGGTGGTTGTGCCATTTTCACGCTTCCAACATGTCGTTGGACCTGTTAGTGAGTTTGGTGAGGAGGGCGGTTCACGGCGAGGTTGCATGTGTAACCACCTTGTTTGTTCATCTTCTAGTAGAGCGATGAGTTTTTCGGTAGAGTGTTCCCAGATTCCGGTGAAGTTTTGCGATTTTCGGCGAAGCTTCAAACAGAAACTGGGTGTGAGCGTGGGGAAGCTCCTCGTTCTGGGATGATAGTTTCGAGAATCTCCTCACGGGGAGGTTTCAGCTTTTCCTTTGACGTTAGGGCTTAGGCCGGGGACGTTGTCGTCAGCCCTTTGCGCGCCCTTTCACTTGACTTAGCAGTGGAAGGGTGAATTTGATTTACTATCGAGTTCACTTTCTTCTCTGCTTTTCAGGTGACCGTAATGGCGACGGGGCCAGAAAGAGAAATCGTTATAGAGACGTCTGAGGAAGAATCGGGCTACGAAGAAAGGAGCAGCTCGACGACCTCTAGCTCGGTGACTTCGAGTTCCTCTAGCACTGTCGGGGAGGAAAGAGAGTTGGACGTTATGGAGGAGGACGTCGAAGGTTCGCCGCGGAGGAGTGGGAGGTGGCCGAGCCTTCCAAGCACGTGTCTACGTTCGCAAAGTCCTTGGTGGACGTTTTTACGGAAGTGGGACCGGCGGGAGAGTGGAAGGTGCATTTCCCTACTTTGGACGAGCGGGTCTGCACGGACTACGTGGACCGCTTTACGATGTATGAGTACGCCTTCAAAGAGCTAGGACTGAGGCTGCCCTTCACTAACTTCCAGCGGTCAGTGTTTCAATCATCTGAAGTTGGCTCCTACACAGCTGCACCCTAACTCGTTGGCCTCATCCGGGATTTCGAGTTGGTGTGCGAGCATCTTTCTCTGGGGGCTACTCTCCCTCTGTTCTTTGCTGTTTTCCATCTCCAAAGGCAGTTGACGGGGAAGCAGTATGGCTGAGTTTCTTTGAAGCAGCCTCACAAGCTGTTCAAGCCGTTTTCAGAGTCAATCCGAACATTCAAGGAGTGGTACTACGTCATTGAGCCCGTGTCCGAGGTTACCAAGGACAACACATATGTCTGGGAGATCGAGGTCGACGAGGACAGAAACGAGCTACTTAACTAGGAGGGAAAGTACATTGGGAGGAGGCTCTACAGATTCCCCATCCACTAAGCACCCGATCATTTCGCCAGGAAACCCATCGATTACGTCTTTCAGTCGAGCGACCTGCGCGGGCAGGATGCCAAGTCTTACGAGGCGTTGGTGAATTGGGTCAACTCCTTCATTCTTGCTCAGTGCTGGATGAGCAAGGACAATCCTATCTTCGAGGAGGATGGAAGCCAGAGGGTCGAACGCTGATTTATCAATGTCGAGGCACTGCTGGAGTGCAAGACTCCCGAGGATGTCGGGAAATTTCTTAGTAGTCTTAGTTATTTAGATTTTGCTCATGCTATTTCTTTTCCTCGTATCTAATCATGTTCGTGTTTCGCTTGTGCAGGTGAGATGCCTCAGGCTCATGATCGGGTTGTAAGGAACGCTTTGGCGAGGAATAAAGTTGGAACGGCTCCTCCAAAATCTCGATTTGCTGGTGCCCGTGTTCCTCCCTCGGTGCAGTCTGCTGCGGGGACCTCTACTTCTCCAACTCCTAGTCCCCGGGGATCTCCCATGCCTTTGACCGGGCGGCCTAAGCTACAAAGGGTTTCTGAAGCCGTGGGCCTTACTCTGGTAACGGAGAAAGGGAAGTTCGAGCTTCCTCCCTGCATCCTTGATAGAAATTTTTTTGAAGGCAACTCTCTGGTCGTTCCCCAGGCGGAATCTCTTCACTTGGAAAGCATGGATCGCCCGAGCAAGAGGGCGCTGGTGGCCCAAGACGCTTCAGCCTTGGTCCGGATGCTTGAGATGGCGGCGGTCTATGCTGAAGGGGACTCTGCTACTGAGTCTGAACTTAACGCTGCCCGTGCTTCTGTGACATCCATAAAGGGGGAGGTCAAGAGTGCTGGTGAGGCCCGGAAGAAGGCGGAAGAGGAGGCGGCCAGGCTGAAGGAAGAGAACTCCAAGCTGGCAGTGGAGAAGAGTGTCGGCGAGGAGTTGATAGGGGAGCTGAGGGCGGCCAATGCCCCGGGTGCCGACGAGCCGGACGACGTGAAAAAGCTGAAGACTAGGTCCGAGTTGGTTGCTCGTCTACTGCTGGCCGAAGATGATGGAATTGTTGTTGTGGACGAGTCCTTCAAGAACGCCGTGGCTTAGCTGCGCGTGGTGAACCCTGGGCTTGCAATTTCTGCCAAGGGCACCCACTACCTGGTGCGCGTTGAGGATGGATGCATCGTCGTGCCCGACGGTCTCATCGTCGAAACCCCCGAGGACCAGCCTGCGGAGGACCAAGTACCAGAGTCTACCGAGCATGCTGACGAATCAGGACTTTGTTATTTTGATGTTGTTGTAATATGCTCGGCCTGCGTGCCGTGGAGTTATTGTAATTTACTTTCTTTGGGGGCATGTCCCCCGTTTTATGTAACAACATACAATCGTGGCCCTTGTAGCCACTATGTTAATTTATTATATTTCTGGCTTTGCATGACTTTACTTGTGTTTATTTTTGCTAAGTGTTGTATGCATGCTCGTTGTGAATGTATATCTGCCCGTGATAGGGGGTTTTTGACTTATGCGAATATTTTAGGGGGATTGCTCCTAATAGATATGTTCGACAGTGTGGGGAACTGGTCGAACAGCCGGGGAATATCCTGGCCGGGGAGCGGAGCTCAGGTCGTGTTTGAGGCCTGAGTTCGCGGCGTGAACGTCCCATCGCGAGCTGGGGTTCTGCCAATCATGGTACTTTGACGACGGCGATGCTCGGTCGAGGACCGCTGTCGAGCAGTTACTCGGCTCGTTCCTGAGCGGAGTTATGCTTTAATTGTATGCGACGCTTGTACCTGGACATGCATAGTGGTCGGTAGCTGACGTGCGTCGTTGCGACGGGTCAAACCAAGGATTTAGCTGTAGTATTGTTTTAGCTTTTCAGCATTCCAAGGTCGAGCAAGTTCTTCCCCAGTGAGATGTTCTAGGTAATAGGCCTCGTTTTCCGTTTTTACCCGGACGCGATAGGGTCCTTCCCAGTTGGCTGCCAGTTTTCCTTCGCGAGAGTCTTTGTGGTTTCTTCTTAGGACAAGGCTTCCCACGTCGAACTCTCGCCATATCACTTTGGCGTTGTGCCTGGTGGTAATTTTTTGCTACAACGAGGCTTCGCGGAGGTCTGCCCCGGTTCTGATTTCCTCGACGAGGTCGAGCTCTTCCCTTAAGGATTCGTCATTCATTTCCTCGTCTAGAGGCGACTCTGTCCGCCTAGAGGGCACGTGAACTTCGACGGCAATTACGGCCTCGGTCCTGTATGCTAGACGGAAAGGTGTTTCCTCGGTCGTTGAATAGGGAGTTGTGCGGTATGCCCAGAGCATGCTGTGTAGCTCCTCGGCCCACGTCTTCTTTGTTTCATCTAGCCTTCGCTTGAGGCCTCGAAGGATGACTCGGTTAGCTGCCTCGGCCTACCCGTTTGTTTGGGGGTGTTCGACGGATGCGAAGTGTTGCTTCGTGCCCAGTTAGGCGACGAAGTCTTGAAACTTCTTGTCCGTGAACTGTGTCCCATTGTCCGTTACTATCACTTGGGGAATACCGAAATGTGCAAGGATGTTTCATTTATAGAAACACAGGATGTTGAGGGCAGTTATTTTGGCTAGAGCTTCTGCTTCTATCCATTTTGTGAAATAGTCCACGCCCACTATGAGATATTTGTTCTGACTTGATCCCACTACGAAGGGTCCTAGGATGTCCAGGCCCCACCAGGCGAATGGCCACGGGGAGGACATAGACTTGAGCTCCTTAGGCGGAACCAGGTGCATGTCCCCGTACCATTGGCATTTGTCGCATTTCTTCACGTGTTCTTTCGCGTCGTTTTGCATGGTCGGCCAGTAGTATCCTGCTTGAAGAGACTTTCGAGCGAGGGACCTCCCTCCGAGATGTTGGGCGTTGATTCCCTCGTGGATTTCGCGCAGGATGTGTGCGACCATTTCCTCCTCGATGCATTTGAGTAGCGGAATGGAGAATCCCTGCCTATAAATTTTACCTTCGATCAAGACATACGAGCAGGCTCTTCGCCTGATCGTGCTGGCCTCCTTTGGGTCAGACGGGAGTTCGTCTTTGGCGAGATAGTTGTAGACTGGGGTCATCTAGCAGTTGTTGTCGCCGATCACTTGCACGTCGAGTGTCGGGGAGGCCTTCTCGATGTTGGGTCGAGGAAGTACTTCCTGTATGACAGATTTGTTTTCGCCTTTCTTCTTCGTGCTGGCTAATTTGGAGAGCACGTCTGCTCGTATGTTATGTTCGCGGGGAACGTGTTTCACTTCCACTGTTGTGAATTTCGCCATTTCCTTTTTTACCAGGGCCAAGTATTCGGTCAGGTTATCATTTTTGGCTTGGTATTCTCCCCGGACCTGGAGGGCCACGAGTTGTGAATCCATGCAAATGACGACTTCCTCTGCGCCTAGGTCCTCGGCAAGGCGTAGCCCAGCGAGGAAGGCTTCGTATTCAGCCTGGTTATTGGAGGTTGGGAAAGATAGTGTGAGTGATACCTCGACGATAATTCCTTCGTCGCTTTCCAGTATGATGCCCGCGCCGCTCCCCGCCGAGCTTGAGGCACCATTGACGAAGATGGTCCATTTGCGTGCTTCACTTGCGGGGGAGTCCGTGAACGTCATCTTCGCGAAGAAGTCGGCCAGAGCTTGAGCCTTGAAGGCTTTTCTGCCTTCGTATTGGATGTCAAATTCGGACAGTTCTAGTGACCATTTGAGCATTCGGACGGCCATATCTGGTCGTCCGAGCAGCTATTTTATGGGCTGATCTGTTCGAACCACGATCGTGTGGGCCAGGAAGTAGTGTCTTAGTCTTCTGGCTGCGTTGATGAGGGCCAGCGCCACCTTCTCTATCTGCTGATATCTTAATTCTGGTCCCTACAATGCTTTGCTCATGAAATAAATGGGCTTCTGCCCGTCAGGTGTCTCGCGGATGAGAGCAGCACTTACTGCTTCGGTTGCTACGGCCAGGTACAGGTACAACGTTTTGCCATTGTCTAGGCGAGAGAGGACCGCTGGTTCTGAGAGTGCTTGTTTCAGATGGAGAAGGGCCTTGTCGCACTCCTCGGTCCATTCGAACGCAGCCTATTTACGTAGGAGCTTGAAGAATAGTAGGGCGTGCTGGGCGGACTTGGCCATGAAACGAGATAGTGACGCGAGCATCCCATTGAGGGATTGGATGGACTTTTTGGACTTGGGTGTAGGGAACTCGGAGAATGCCCGGTATTTATCGGGATTGGCTTCGATTCCTCGTTCTGTTAAGTAGAAGCCGAGGAATTTGCCTGCTCGGACACCGAACGTGCACTTCTCTGGGTTGAAACACATTGTGTATTTCCTGGCCTGTTCGAAGACCTTTCGTAAATAGGCAGTATGATCGGTTTCCTCGTGGGATTTTACGATCATGTCGTCCATGTATACTTCGAGCATGTCGCCTATTTCTCCCCGAAATACTTTGTTCATCATTCGTTGGTATGTTGCTCCGGCGTTCTTCAAGCCGAAGGGCATTATGTTGTAGTAATAGTTGTCCGATTCGGTCATGAAGGCCGCATATTTTTTGTCGGACATTGCCATTGGGATTTGATCGTAGCCCGAGTAGGCGTCCATGAACGATAAAAGTTTAAAACCAGCGGAATTATCAACAATTTTATCAATATTGGGGAGGGGGTAGGCATCCTTCGGGCATGCCTTATTGAGATCGGTATAACCAATGCACATGCGCCATTTTCCATTAGATTTTTTAACCAATACAACGTTGGACAGCCAAGTGGTGTACTTGGCTTCCTAAATAAATTTGGCCTCGAGGAGGTCCTTTACATCGTTTTCAGCAGCCTCCGTTTTCTCCGGAGACTGCTTTCTCCTACGTTGTGCTACGGCCTTGATGGCCGGGTCAATTGTCAGCTGGTGACAGCGACGGATGGATCCAAGTCGGGCATTTCCGCGGCGCTCCATGCGAAGAGGTCTGCGTTCTCCTGGAGGCATGCTTTTAGCTGCTTCCTTGCCATGTCGGGCAGGTCAGCTCCGATCTTCACTCCCCGTTGGGGGTCTTCACCGAACAGAACTATCTCGAAGTTACCATCCAGGATTGGGCGCATCGGATGGGAGTTGCTGCTGGATGACGTTGACGGGCTGGCTGAAGCTGCTCGTTCTTCCTGCTGGTCCTCAGGGAAGCGACTGTCAAGGTCGATAGAGTCAACCTGGGGCAGAGGCTTAGCTTCCTCGGAGCTTCTTGGGAGTGCTGGCTTGCTTGACACCTTTGACTTGGGCGCAATGGTGTTGAGTTCCTTTGTAGCTACTTCGAAACACCGTCGGGCAGCTTCTATATCGCCGTGGAGTGTGGCGACCATCCCATTCGAAGTGTAGTACTTCATCTTCAGGTGGACGGTTGAGGGCACTGCTACCAACTCGGCCAGAGTTGGCCTTCTGAAAATGCATTGGTAAAGCGACGGGCAGTCGATTACCAGAAATTGCACCTTGGTGGATCTAGCCATTTCAGCTGATCCGAAGGTCATGATAAGCTCGACGTATCCCCACGGATTTGTCACAGATCCGTTGAATCCCTGCAAATCGGACCCTACGTAGGGAGTAAGGTGCGATTCGTCCAGCTGAAGTGTTAAAAACAGCTGGGAGTACATGATGTCGACCGAGCTTCCCTGGTCGACGAGTATTCTACGGACGTCAAAGTTCACCATCCGGACTCTGATGAGCAAAGGTATGCTTGAGTTCGGGGAGCCGCCGAGGAGTTCCTCCCAGTAGAAGAAGATGGGAACAGAGCCTTTCTGTGCCCGATCAAGCGTGGTCACTTTGCTGGAGCTGGTGTTGATCAGTTGTTAGAACTTCCGTTTCACGGAGCCCACAGTGACTTTGTTGAATCCCGCGCTAGAAATGACCATGGCGGAGGGAAAAGTCTCCCACGGCCTGTGGGCCGCGAAATAAGTAGGGGCGTTGAGCCCGTCTGGGACGTAGAAGTCCTCTGGTCGCCATATGGACATTACGACATGTACGTTGGCGTCATCCGAGGAGGGTGCCTCCTCCTCGACCTTCTTGGACTCCTGGGCGTCCTGCCGATGAGTGTCCCTTTTCTTTGCGAACTGTTTCAGGTGGCCGTCCCTGATCAGTATCTCAATGGCATCCTTCAGATGGATGCAGTCCTCCATAGTATGGCCGTGACTTTTGTGGACGCGGCAGTATTTTGACTTGTCCACGTTTGGTCTGTTCGGCAGCTGTTTGGGGAAGCGGACCCTGTAACGCCCCGATTTGTTTAATTCTATTTATTTATTTCATTTATTTGAATTTTGTGAAATGGGTGAATTTATGGTATTTTACCTGCTAATTGGTTAATTTCTCAGATAGATAAAATATTTGTATTAAATTATTATTTCTTTTCAACTTTTATTTCCCGAAATATATTTCATCGGTATGTTTATGTTTTATCGCGTTTTGAGAGCGTTTGCGAGATATTTGGGAGTAGGGATATTTTGGTCTTTTCGGGGGATAGATATTTTCATAAAAAGAAAGAAAAGAGAGAAATAGAAAGAAAAAGAAAAAGAAGAGAAATAAAAGAGAAGGGAAGAAAGAAGAGGAGAAAAAGAGGAAAAGAGGAAAATCAAAGATAAACCCCGTTTCAATCGCGATTAATCGGGTAAGGGTGAGAAGTTTCGATTATATCATGCTTGTATATGTATATGTATGTTTTGTTTGAATGTTTGGGTGAAAAATACATGTTTTCTATTTGGTTGAATTTGTGAGCAATTGATAGAAATTGATGTTTTCGCGGATAATTTGATGAAATGCATGCCTAAATGGGTTATAACATGTTATTTGGGTCATGGGGTGCAATAATATCATATGGGTTGAAGGTTTTGGTCATTTTTGGGTCCCAAACCCGTTTTAGAGAAATTCTGGTTCGTCCAGATTCGCCAGGCGAGTTGGTGGCGAGTCTGTTTCGCCAGGTATTCGCCAGGCGAATTTGTCTGGGACAGCAAAAACAGTATTTTCGTATTTTAGCCATAACTTTTGAACCGTAAGTCCGTTTTGGTCCCCGTTCGAAGCGTTGGAAAGCTAATAAAATATTCTTTCTATTAAAAATGGGCTGGAGGTCAGTAGATGATTTATTTAAGTTGTGGTTTTGAAAAAGTGTTGGTTTGTCAGATTTTTACCGTCGTATTGATGTGCAATTGATGTGTTATCATGTTATCTGTTTTTGGATATGTGACGTATAGCTTGTGTGCTATTATATGAGGTGAATATATTGATGAAATGTTGTGATTTGTGGATTATGATGAAATACACTGCTTATGTGAAATTCAATGTATGTTGTTTGGTGGTCTTTATGGTTTGAAATGCATTGTTTGAATTGTTTTGCAATGCATGAATGTGATGATGTTGAACCATGTGACAAGTTGTTGTAATTGTTGTGGTTGATGGTTTGTGGCCTAAGGGCACGTAAATGCAATGTGTTGTATTTGATGATATATGCATGATTATGGTTGCGTATATGTGTGCATTAGAATGTCATGAGTCATTGTACGCCAAGCATCATGATATGCATCTTGTGCGATCGTGTGCCCATGTGGGGTGTGAACGATCGGATCGTGTACCCATGTGGGGTGTGAGCGATCCATAAACGTCGTGTGCCCATGTGGGGTGTGAGCGACGAATTGGTTCCAGAGGGAATCCGCTATAACGTCGTGTGCCCGTGTGGGGTGTGAGCGTTGATTATAGACGATCGTGTGCCCATGTGGGGTGTGAGCGATCGGGTCGTGTGCCCGTGTGGGGTGTGAGCGATCCATAAACGTCGTGTGCCCGTGTGGGGTGTGAGCGACGGGGAACATCGTATGCCCGATGGGGAGTTACACTAAGTAACGAGCGATGGTTCCAGCAGAGTTCCTGAGTGAACTAGTGATGAGAAACATTGGAAGTCGGTACCCGCATGTCATTTGCATAGAGTCGTTGTGTCGGTCTCTGTGCATTTGCATAAATCATGGATGCATTATGTGTGGAAAATCATGATTTGATTGATGATGTGTGAGAATTGTGAATGAATGCATTATGTGTGGAAAATCACGATTTGATTGATTATGTGTGGAAATTATGCATTGATTTGTTATGTGTTGAGATTGTGATAGCATTGGTAATTTGATGTGCATACGTGATAAATGCATTGGTTGTGGATAATATGTTTTATGCGTAGACATATGTTATGTGATGTGTGACGTGTTTCTAAATGCTATGACTTGGTATGCCTTATGTGCAAACATGTGAGTATATTGGATACTTGATATATGCTATATTGTTGGATTAATAGATATATGTTAAGTATATGTGGTATGTTATATGTATTAGTGTGTGGTGTTTGTGGTGAGAATAGCTATGCATGTGAATTGTTATGTATTTGCATATTATTATGCAATCTTGATTTTAGTTGTTATTTCTCACCCTTCTGCTGTGGTTTATTGCTCTATGAGGCAATTGCAGATTAGTGTCTTGGAGGCTTTTGTGGAGATTAGTCCTCCGTCCTTTGTCGTCTGTCTGCTCTGATACGTAGCACGGGAGTTGGGGAACGATTATGTTATATATGTATATAATTGTTGAATATATTTTGTATTACTTTTGTATTTATATTTTGATGTTATAAAACCATTTATTTGCAAAACAAGTCAGTTATGGATCTTTTCGCTTTATTCCATAATTGAATTTTAATTTATATGGAAAAAGTTTCCCCTTTGAGGGTATTCTATTTTATGCTATGTATCAAATTTATGAGAAGGGATTGCGTATTCTTTCTTTAAATGTGGCATTCCTGTTCCTGTCGGAAAAATAAATTTTTAGTTACTCTGATTTTATTTATGTATTATTTATTCGCGATGGGAATTGGGGTGTTACAGACCCCGGCCTGTTTGAACTCCGAATTGGCACATTCGGTCATAATCTTCTCCTTGGAAACGGTCAGAGGAGTGTAGTCGTGGAAGCGCCCGGAGGGTCCCTTGCTGTCGCGGGAGTCCCTCGGACGGTCCTCGTTGTAACACCCCCTTTCTATACCCCCAAATAATCACATAATCATTTAGGCACATATTAAAAATTCCGTCAGAGTATAATTATAAACGTAGTATAAAAGAGGTATGTCGCATTATACATGAAATTAAAACATTCAACACCTGCTCAACAATTGATATGCAACAGTGGGGTAACTTTGCAACAGAGGATCTTAGTCCTTACACCCACATCTCAATATTTAGAATAAAAGCGGAAAATCTAAACATTGAATAACATCAAACATATATACATATATATATATATATATATATATCATCAAGAATTATCCACCAACATAATTCATGTTTACATAAACATTCATCAACAAGATACATGTACAAATGTATCACAAAAGAATCATATACATCCTAGCTACCCGGTGCTACATATCAGAGCCGACCGACCAAAAGAATGAAGACACGCTTCACAAAAAGACCACCAGCATACCTACTCTGCAGTGCCTCATAGAGCATCATAAAACAGCAGAAGGGTGAGAAATATTATCATAATAACAATGCATATAATTATGTATCTTAGCATAAAAATACACATATTCTACATTCTCACCACAATTCATCACAACTCACTCATATACATCCCAATGTGTATATATATATATATATAACCAAGCATATTCATCATGCATACTTTCACAATTCTTATCATTCCACATAAACATACATATTCATGTTTATTCATCAATGCACCATTATAAAGATGATAAATGCAAATCATAGAGACCGACTCACGACTCTATGCAAATGCAATGCGGTACCGACTCAATCATCTCAAGTTCACTCAGAAACTTATTGGAACCATCGCTCGTTACCAATGTAACTCCCCGTCGGACCTACGATGTTCACCCATTGCTCACACCTCACATAGGCACACAATGTTTATGGATTGCTCACACCTCACATAGGCACACAATCTGATTTCTCACACCTCACCTAGGCACACAATCTTTTGTAATCATCGCTCACACCTCACATAGGCACACGATGTTACAACGGATTCTCATTAGAATCACACAACACAAGAATGTACATCATTATGCTTCACATACAAAATGACTCAAGACATTCTTGAAATGCATACAAATTCACAATATATTCATGCATTCATCTCATATAATCACATACAATCTATATACATTCACATCAATGCACTATTGTATGATTCACATCCAAAACACACATTCAAAACGGTAAAAGTCGCTAAATAACACTATTCCTGATTTTCCGACATAATTAAATCGGCTAACAATTTCCAAGTCATCATAATAGGGAAGTACAGCTCAATAGCTTCACAACGATACCAAGAATGTAAAAATCGGATAAACGGAACTCAAGTTACGAAAGAAAACGAAAAACGACATTTTGAAAAGTTCCATTTTTACAATTGGCCTGACCATACGCGTATCACCATTCACATACGCGTACAACCCTGATTCCTCGCCATTCCCATACACGTATTGCCAGGACCCCTACGCGTATGGGCAGAAGTCATTTTCCCCCCAAAATTCACGTTTAAAAGTCCATACGCGTATGCCCAACACCATACGCGTATCACCAGATGGTCGGGAAAAGTCACATTCCATACGCGTAATGGCCAAAAATAAGCCAATGATACGCGTAACGCCTAGGCTCATACGCGTATGAACATGCCCCATACACGTACGGCCAGGGCAAATGCAGAAAAATTCTGCAGAACTTGGTTCTGCATTTTTCATCCAACCACACCCAAATTCATCATCTAAACTCAGAAAAATACCAATTTGATGTACAACAACATATATCAATCATGTATCAACAACAAGGAACACGAAAACATCATTTCCAACACTAATTAATCGAATTCTAACACTTTCTACACAAATGGGTTTATACAAAAACTCATAAAAATCAACAACAATAACCACACAATCATACATAATGATATACATTGATGAGATAATAAGATTTCACACCCTTACCCGGATTCCAAGCTTGCTAGATGATTGTTCTTGATGGTTTTCTAGGTTTTTCCAAGTTTTCTTCTCTTTTCTCTTCTTCCTCTTTATTTCTCTCCTTTTTCTCTCTATTTCTCTTTTCTTTCTCTTTCTCTCCTATTTCCTCTTCTTATTTCTTTTTCTCATTTTCTTTTCTTATTTTCTACTCAAATTCAATTAATTCATTTTCTCACACAATTCTACACTTAATCACTTTTCTACCAATTTTACTAAATTTCTAACTTATCATTAATTGAGAAATGTCCAAAATACCCTCCATTCTAATTTCCCCGAAAACTCTCAAAAACGGTAAAATATCATAACATGTCAAGATAGCATATTAACACACCAATTTCACAAATAAAATAATTTATCACTCAATTTAAATAAAAGACTCAACAAAATGGGAGTAATCGGAATCGGGGCGTTACAACTCTCCCCAACTTTAGAAATTTTTGTCTTCGAAAATATTACCTGATTCAAACAACTCCGGATACGACTCTCGCATCCTACTCTCTAGTTCCCAAGTCATATTGCCTTCTGCTGCGCCTCCCCACGCTACTTTCACAAGCGCAATATCCTTGCCTCTTAGCTTCTTAACTTCACGATCCAAAATCCTAATCGGTAAAGCTTCAACCGTAAGGTTATCTCTCACTTCAACCTCGTCCATAGGAATAACATGTGACGGATCTGGAACATACTTTCGAAGTTGCGAAACATGGAATACATCATGCAAATTCGAAAGATTCGGAGGCAACGCCACACGGTAAGCCACAGCACCAACTCGTGCAGAAATCTGATACGGACCAATAAAACGAGAAGTCAACTTCTTCGACTTCAAAGCATGACCCACACCTGTAACCGACGTAACTCTCAAAAACACATGGTCGCCTTCTTGAAACTCAAGATCTTTCCTTCTCTTGTCATGATAGCTCTTTTGTCTACTTTGAGAAGCTTTCATCTTCTCACGAATAAACTTCACTTTCTCCGTCGTTTGTTGTACCATCTCCGGTCCAACTATCGTCCTCTTACCGGTTTCATGCCAACACAAAGGTGTTCGACATCTCCGACCATACAAAGCCTCAAATGGTGCCATACTTATACTTGAATGAAAACTATTATTGTAGGTGAACTCAATCAACGCCAAATAACTATCCTAAGCACCACCTTGCTCGAGCACACAAGCACGCAATAAATCCTCCAACGATTGAATTGTCCTCTCGGTTTGACCATCCGTTTGCGGATGATAAGCCGAACTCAATCTTAGCTTAGTACCCAAAGCCTTTTGTAAACTCTCCCAAAACCTCGATGTGAATCTAGGATCTCTATCCGATACAATACTCTTAGGAACTCCATGTAACTTCACAATCACAAGAACATAAATCTCGTCTAACTTCTCCAAAGGATAACTAATATCAATTGGAATGAAGTGAGCAGATTTAGTAAGCCTATCAACGATTACCCAAATAGCATTATGACCTCTTTGCGTATTCGGCAATCCCGTAACAAAGTCCATCGATATATTATCCCATTTCCACTCTGGAATGTCCAACGGTTGCATCAATCCACTAGGATTTTGATGTTCCACCTTAGACTTTTGACAATTTAAGCACGCATACACAAATTGAGCCACATCCCTCTTTAATCCGGACCACCAAAAGATTTTCTTCAAATCTTGATACATTTTATTCGCTCCCGGATGAATACTTAAGTTACTTCGGTGTCCTTCTTCCAATATCATCTTTTTCAACTCCGCATCATCGGGAATACAAATACGACCACGGAATCTCAAAACTCCAAAATTATCAACCTTGAAATCCTCATTCTCATTCATCATCAAATCAACGAACTTCAAATCCAACTTTTTCTTTTCATATACGGTTGCAAGAAAATCATTCGTAACATGTAGCATACCAAGTCTCACACTTCTTGGCGTCATTTCACAAACCAAACTCAAGTCTCTAAAATTCTCCAAAAGTTCCCATTCTCTCATCATCAATGCGGACATATGTAACGACTTCCGACTCAAGGCATCGGCCACCACGTTTGCCTTACCCGGATGGTAATTCAAACCAAATCATAATCCTTCAAAAGCTCTAACCACCTTCTTTGTCTCATGTTCAATTCTTTTTGATCAAATAAATATTTCAAGCTCTTGTGATCACTAAAAACTTCAAATCTTGCACCATAAAGATAGTGCCTCCAAATTTTCAAAACAAACACCACGGCCGCTAACTCCAAATCATGTGTAGGATAATTCTTTTCATGTACTCTCAATTGTCTTGAAGCATAAGCCACAACATTTCCATCTTGCATCAAAACACCACCTAGACCAATCAATAAAGCATCACAATACACAACAAATGGTTCCGTCGGATTTGGCAAAATCAAGATCGGAGTCATTGTCAACCTTCTTTTTAGCTCATTGAAACTCTCTTCACAATGAACATCCCAAATGAAAGCCTTTCCTTTACAAGTCAATTGCGTTAACGGAAGTGCCAACTTCGAAAATCCCTTAATAAACCTCCGATAATAACCCGCCAAGCCTAAAAAGCTTCGAATCTCCGTAACCGATCTAGGAGCCTCCATTGCATCACCGCATCAATCTTGGATGGATCAACGCTAATACCACTACCGGAAATAACATGTCCAAGAAAACTTACTTCCGACAACCAAAATTCACATTTCGACAACTTAGCATACAATTGTTTCTCTTTCAAAATTTGTAACACAATCCTCAAATGCTCTTCATGCTCCTCTTGAGACTTAGAGTAAATCAAAATATCGTCTACGAACACAACCACAAAACGATCTAACTGTTCATGAAAAATACGATTCATGTATTCCATAAACACACCCGGTGCATTAGAAACCCCGAATGGCATCACGGAATATTCGTAATGGCCATACCGTGTCCTAAAGGCCGTCTTTTGAATATCCTCTTCTTTCACCCGAATCTGGTGATATCCCGATCTCAAATCAATCTTGGTAAAAACACGCGCATCAACCAATTGGTCCATCAAATCATCGATCCTTGGAAGCGGATACTTGTTCTTAATTGTCACCTTATTCAATTGTCGATAATCAATGCATAACCGCATACTCCCATCCTTCTTCTTTACTAACAATACCAGAGCACCCCAAGGAGAAACACTTGGCCTTACAAATCTCTTGTCCAACAAGTCATTCAATTGCTTCTTCAATTCTACCAACTCCGATGCCGACATACGATACGGTGCCATCGAAACCGGTCTAGTACCCGGAACTAGATCAATAGAAAACTCAACTTCCCTTTCCGGCGGTACATCCGTAATATCCCCCGGAAACACTTCTGGAAAATCACACACCACTGGGAACACATCGAGCTCAACTTTACTCTCCATCGACAATGATGCAAACAAACCGAACAATTGAGCTTCATCCGCTAAAAGTTTCTTCAACTCTTTAGTGGACAGGAAACTCTCATCTTCATCATCTTCCAAAGAAGGAAACCTCACTAACTTGTGATAGAAATCTATATGAACTCGATTAAATTGCAACCAGTTCATACCCAAGATTACGCCCAATCCTTCCAACGGCAAACACACTAAATCCATAATGAAGTCTTTACCATACATGGTCATAGGACAACTTACACACACCAAAGACGTAGTTACCGACCCTGAAGCAAGAGTCTCAATAACCATCTCACCACCCCAAGAAGTCATAAACAAATTCAAACGCTTAGCGCACTCATGTGAAATGAATGAATGAGTCGCTCCCGTATCAATAATAGCAACTAAAGGCGTACTATTAATAAAGCATGTACCTTTAATCAAACGGTCTGCACTAGTAGTGTCTGTCCCCGCTAATACAAACACCTTTCCGCCCGCTTGAGCTTGTTTCGACTTAGTACACTTAGTACTAATGTGACCCACTTCTCCACAATTATAGCACTTCACTATATTCCTTCTACAATCGGTAGTAGCATGCCCAAGGCCTCCACAGTTAGAACATTTCACCACGGTCTTCCCACACTCAAATGATTTATGACCCATTTCACCACACTTGTAACACTTAACGGAACCGGAACCTCCTTCTCCAGATCTCTTCTCAAAGTTTCCCCTATGCTTGCCCTTATCAACGGGTGTCACATAAGGTCCACTTCTAGCTTGTTGCTTTCCCTTCCTCTCATTTAAACTTTTGTAATGTGTAGAACGAGCCTTGCTATCTTCCTCGAAGATTCTACAACATTCCGTCAAATCCGTAAACCTTCTTATCCTTTGATATCCCACAGCTAGTTTAATCTCGGGATGCAAACCATTCTCATACTTAATACACTTTGAGAACTCAGCAGTAATTGCAGCATAGTGAGGATGGAATTGAACCAACTCCACAAACTTAGCAGTATAGTCCACCACGGACATACCACCTTGTTTCAGTTCAAGGAACTCCATCTCCTTCTTCCCTTTCACACTTTCAGGGTAATACTTCCTCAAGAACTCGGTATGAAATAAATCCCAAGTTATCTCTTCATCATCCACCTCAAGAACTTGACGCATACCGACCCACCAATCGTCGGCTTCTTCCTTCAGCATGTGAGACCCAAGCCTTACCTTATTCTCCTCCGCACAGCCCATGACTTTGAATATCCTTTCAATCTCTTTCAAACAAATTTGAGCTCCATCGGGATCAAATCTTCCTTTGAAGACCGGTGGTTGATTCTTCCTGAACTCGTCATTAGCATTCACGTTCGGCGCACCTTGCACCGCCCTAGCCATTGCTTCCAAAGCAGCAGCCATCGCATTGTCGTTTCTACCAGCCATATTCTGATCATTCCCAAAAATGACAACAAGGTTAAACAACAGTTCAACCATCACAACAACAAGACAGACACAACTGACTCAACACTGGCTCTGATACCACTTAATGTAACACCCCCTTTCTATACCCCCAAATAATCACATAATCATTTAGGCACATATTAAAAATTCCGTCAGAGTATAATTATAAACGTAGTATAAAAGAGGTATGTCGCATTATACATGAAATTAAAACATTCAACACCTGCTCAACAATTGATATGCAACAGTGGGGTAACTTTGCAACAGAGGATCTTAGTCCTTACACCCACATCTCAATATTTAGAATAAAAGCGGAAAATCTAAACATTGAATAACATCAAACATATATACATATATATATATATATATATCATCAAGAATTATCCACCAACATAATTCATGTTTACATAAACATTCATCAACAAGATACATGTACAAATGTATCACAAAAGAATCATATACATCTTAGCTACCCGGTGCTACATATCAGAGCCGACCGACCAAAATAATGAAGACACGCTTCACAAAAAGACCACCAGCATACCTACTCTGCAATGCCTCATAGAGCATCATAAAACAGCAGAAGGGTGAGAAATATTATCATAATAACAATGCATATAATTATGTATCTTAGCATAAAAATACGCATATTCTACATTCTCACCACAATTCATCACAACTCACTCATATACATCCCAATGTATATATATATATACATATATATATATATATATAACCAAGCATATTCATCATGCATACTTTCACAATTCTTATCATTCCACATAAACATACATATTCATGTTTATTCATCAATGCACCATTATAAAGATGATAAATGCAAATCATAGAGACCGACTCACGACTCTATGCAAATGCAATGCGGTACCGCCTCAATCATCTCAAGTTCACTCAGGAACTTATTGGAACCATCGCTCGTTACCAATGTAACTCCCCGTCGGGCCTACGATGTTCACCCATTGCTCACAACTCACATAGGCACACAATGTTTATGGATTGCTCACACCTCACATAGGCACACAATCCGATTGCTCACACCTCACCTAGGCACACAATCGTTTGTAATCATCGCTCACACCTCACATAGGCACACGATGTTACAACGGATTCTCATTAGAATCACACAACACAAGAATGTACATCATTATGCTTCACATACAAAATGACTCAAGACATTCTTGAAATGCATACATATTCACAATATATTCATGCATTCATCTCATACAATCACATACAATCTATATACATTCACATCAATGCACTATTGTATGATTCACATCCAAAACACACATTCAAAACGGTAAAAGTCGCTAAATAACACTATTCCTAATTATTTGACATAATTAAATCAGCTAACAATTTCCAAGTCATCATAATAAGGAAGTACAGCTTAATAGCTTCACAACGATACCAAGAATGTAAAAATCGGATAAACGGAACTCAAGTTACGAAAGAAAACGAAAAACGACATTTTGAAAAGTTCCATTTTTACAATTGGCTTGACCATACGCGTATCACCATTCTCATACGCGTACAGCCCTGATTCCTCGCCATTCCCATACGCGTATTGCCAGGACCCCTACGCGTATGGGCAGAAGTCATTTTTCCCCCAAAATTCACGTTTAAAAGTCCATACGCGTATGCCCAACACCATACGCGTATCACCAGATGGCCGGAAAAAGTCACATTCCATACGCGTAATGGCCCAAAACAAGCCAATGATACGTGTAACGCCTAGGCTCATATGCGTATGAACATGCCCCATACGCGTATGGCCAGGGCAAATGCAGAAAAATTCTGCAGAACTTAGTTCTGCGTTTTTCATCCAACCACACCCAAATTCATCATCTAAACTCAGAAAAATACCAATTTGATGTACAACAACATATATCAATCATGTATCAACAACAAGGAACACGAAAACATCATTTCCAACACTAATTAATCGAATTCTAACACTTTCTACACAAATGGGTTTATACAAAAACTCATAAAAATCAACAACAACAACCACACAATCATACATAATGATATACATTGATGAGATAATAAGATTTCACACCCTTACCCGGATTCCAAGCTTGCTAGATGATTGTTCTTGATGGTTTTCTAGGTTTTTCCAAGTTTTCTTCTCTTTTCTCTTTTTCCTCTTTCTTTCTCTCCTTTTTCTCTCTATTTCTCTTTTCTTTCTCTTTCTCTCCTATTTCCTCTTCTTATTTCTTTTTCTCATTTTCTTTTCTTATTTTCTACTCAAATTCAATTAATTCATTTTCTCACACAATTCTACACTTAATCACTTTTCTACCAATTTTACTAAATTTCTAACTTATCATTAATTGAGAAATGTCCAAAATACACTCCATTCTAATTTCCCCGAAAACTCTCAAAAACGGTAAAATATCATAACATGTCAACATAGCATATTAACACACCAATTTCACAAATAAAATAATTTATCACTCAATTTAAATAAAAGACTCAACAAAATGGGAGTAATCGGAATCAGGGCGTTACACTCGTGCCTCCGTTCACCCCGACGAGATGTCGAGGCTTCATCTCCTTTAGAGGTCCGAGCGTTCTCCTGGCGGCGTGATGCTCGGACGTTGCAGGCCGCAATCTTCTCCTCGTACTAGATGTGAGATTGGGCTTTGAGGAGTAGAGCGTCTAAGTTCCTCGGTGGTGCGAGGCCAATGGCTTTAGCAAAGTCGGAGTCTGGGAGGACGAGCAGGAACTTCTTCATTTTATCCGTCGTCGGGACCTACACTGCTTCCTTATTGAACCTCTCGATGTATACTCGGAGAGGTTCGTCTTTCCTCTGGATTATGGCTCCGGGGAAAGCCTCAGTTTTGGGGTGGCGGCGAGATGCTGTGAAGTGCCGCGAGAACATCCTGCCGAGCTGTTTCCACGAGGTAATGGACTCCTCGGGTAGTTGCTTATACCAGGTCATTGCTCCTTTTTGGAGCGTGGTCGGGAACAGTCTGTATTTGATGGCGCCCCGTACGCCGCGGTAGTCTAATAGCGCATCGATATTCTCGATGTGCTCGTCTGGGTCAGTGGTCCCGTCGTACGTGCCAAGAGACGGGGGTTTCTCCAAGCCTTTTGGGAGACGGGTAGCCAGGATCTCCTGGGACAACGGGCCGTGAGGCTCTTCGTCACTGCTCGAACTGGTGTATGATGGTGACCAGACGAGATACTCGCGTCGGTGGCTCCTTCGCGGAGAAGGTGAGCGGTTTCTTCGAGGAGAAGGTGAGCGGTTCCTTTGAGGAGAAGGTGAGCGGTTCCTTCGAGGAGAAGGTGAACGGTTCCTTCGAGGAGAAGGTGAGCGTGCCCGTCCTTTGGACTTGATTGGAGGAGATTCCTCGTTCCTTCGAGTCCTTTTGTGGTCATGAGCGTGCTGGTCACGCGGGGAGATCTGGTCGCGCTTTCGGGTCATGCGAGGATCAGGCTCTTGGCGCAGTCTTCGGTCTATTTCTCTCCGTGGATGCGGGCTTCTTGATCGTCGCTGGTTCCTCCGCGTAGGAGGGGATCTTGGACGGCAAGACTCTTCCAGTGCCCTGATCCTTTCGTTTTGCAGCAGGATCAGGGTGTTAGTTTTTTTTAGCGCCTCCAGAAGAGCTGCCACGGCCGGGTCGGCGTTGGACGGAACAGGAACGGACTGGAGGTCAAGAGAAGGTTGATCGTTGTTGCGATCAGTAGGGGTAGGGGAAGGAGAAGCAGTGGCTCCATCCCTAAAGAAATGGGCATCTCGGAGAAGAGATGGTTGGCCGTCAACGTCAAATTTGTTGACGGGGAGGATGATGGTTTGGAGAGCATCTTGGGTGCGATCTTGGGAGGCCATGATCGTGATGATGTTCGAGAATTATTTTGATCTTCGATTAACGAAAGAAGGGGAGAACAAAGATTCCCACAGATGGCGCCACTGATCGTGAAGGCTGGATCAGATCCTGTAGAATCAGGCCGCCAAGTGCGTCAGGGATGCTGGTCGTATGGAGAGGAGGGGGTGTACCTGCAAGGCACTCTGACGCTCAAGTGAGAAAGGGTCAGAGAAAAGGGGCAAGTACAAAGTATGAATTCTTAGGGCGAATATTCGATACCTGACCCTCTCAAGCGAGAGGGTTTATATAGAGCCCCCAGCGCGTGGCCAACGGTCCTATTTTCGGGGTGAAATAACTGTTTTCCCCAAAGAATAGGTAACGACCCAAACAAGCCGTTATGTCGGACAGGGTGCCCAAAACTAGCCGTTATGTCGGGCATAGACGTAATTTCGGGCACCTGCTCATGGCTGTTCGGGGAGCAGCAAAGCCGTGCGTGACGGGCAATGATTCCGGGGAGGAGCATTGCGTTCCTTGCCCGGTAGGAGGGGAAGAAAGGTAACTTTTGCCCCTCTGTGGATTGGACTTAGGCAATGTTGGCCGTTCTGGAGCAGAGGCGGATTGGGCCAATTCTAGCCATTGGTCCAGTCCAGAACAATTATAATACTAGTGAGATACTGTTACCATGTTTCTGAACAAAAACTACCTCAATGCAATGTTATGTTGGAAAAGTAGGATTATGCCAAAAAGAACTTCCAAAATGCAAAATTTTAATGTGAGATGATGATGAGTGATGAGTGTTATAAAGTTAAAACTACCCCACTAATGGTGAATTCAAAGAGGATAGTAACATTTACTAAAATACAAAGCAATTATGAATCGTTGATTTACTTTTTTAGGAAAAGGTTAAAAATATTCATAGCTTTCATTCATGTAATGTAACATAATTTTCAATGGAAAGTTATTCCTAGTTATGAAGTTTGAAATTATGTTGGTTTATGGAACAAGTACTGTATATCCTTTTATGGGGCAAAATATATACTACTACTAGGAACAAACAAATAGTGAGATGATGCGTCAATTTATCAATGCTAGGATTATCTAGTGAGTTGTTGAATCTTTTCCAACCACAGAAGTCATTTATTGTCATCAATTTTGTAACTTGCATTAAAAAAAATAGTGTAACACTCACGTCCCATATGTTTTTAAAATATAACAATCAGGTCCTTCCAGTCTTAACTGATGTACAAATAAATAAAAATTTCAAAAAAATTAAAAAAAAAAAATTTAAATTTAAAAAAAATTTAAAAAAAAAATTTAAAAAAATTAAAAAAATTAAAAAATTAATTTAAAATCCACGTGGAATTAATAAATAAATAAATAATAAAATAAAATGTCACATAACTGCCACCTAAGCTTCTTTTTTGCCAAATATGCATTTTTTTAATGGCAATTCCAAAAAAGGATAACGGTGCAAACTTTTTAAAACATTAAGGATCCAACCGTTACAAAAAAATCTTAAAGAACTTAAATGGTAGCATTAAATAACTTAAAGGACTAAAAATGCTATTTTGCCTTAATTATATTTATTTATTACAATGATGCAGTTTAATATAAAACACTGTTTGGAAATAATATCATGAATATTTGAAGTTTTCCAACTTATATTATATTAAATATTAGATAATTTTGAAGAGTTGTGATTACTCTGTTGAAAAACTCATAAAAAGATAATATAATTGAAATTTCTTCATTGCATACATAGTTTAGTGTTGCATGACTAGATGCATATCAAACATAATATTTACTTAAAAATATATATTAGTAATAATTATAGTTGATTACTGTTGAGAACTTTTATAAATATTGAAACTAAAAGAAAGAATTGAACAATTGGACTGAAATGACTCAGTTTTATTAACTGCAGCATTGGCTTAAATAGCCATTGAATACACGATTGAAAACAATAACTGGAACTAATTAACTATGCTAAAATAAAGGCTGATAATGTTAAGTGGTTCCTAAAATTAAGGAAAACTGAATACAAGTAAAGTAAAGACTAAGTCTGTCCTATAAAATAGGACTTTTATTCTAACTAAAAATTAAGCAGTAATTCTTTCATTATCTCCCTTAAACTAAATGTTGTACAACAATTAGTTTATGTCAGGAATTTCGCATACTCCAAGCATCTTTCTAAGCTTCTGAAAAACTTCAAGCTTCAATGGTTTGGTCATTATGTCTGCAACTTGATCTTCACTCCCACAATGAACTAGTTCAATTTTGCCCTCTTTAGAAAGATTCCTTAAGAAATGAAATATCACATCAATATGTTTGCTGCGACCATGCATAACAGGATTCTTAGACAGCTTAATGGTTGAACTATTGTCGCACATTACAGTTATACCATTTCCATGAGAATGTCCCAGCACCTCTAAAATTCTCTTCATCCAGATTCCTTGACAAACACATGTTGCAGCAGCTACAAACTCAGCTTCTGTTGTCGACAAAGTCACAATAGGCTGTTTTTTCGAACACCATGAAACAGCCCCTGAGCTCATTAGAAACACATAACCAGATGTACTCTTCTTATCATCCACATCTCCGGCATAGTCGCTATCTGTAAACGCCAACAGCTCACCATCTCCTCCTTTCTTATAATGAAGTCCATAATTCACAGTCCCTTTTAAATATCGAAGTGCTCTCTTAGCTAATTGTAGATGAATCTGCATTGGTTTGGCCATATATCTACTTATGAGACAAGTAACAAACATGATGTCAGGTCTTGTGGCAGTGAGGTACATTAAGCTTCCCACCAATTGCATGTAGTATGTTTCATCAATAGTTTTACCATCTCCATCTTTACTTACTTTAAATCTTGGAACTATTGGACTGCTTATTGCATTGTTTTCCATCATGCCAAACATATGCAAAACTTCTAAAGCATATTTCCTTTGACATATATATACCATCAAACTTTTGTAACACCTCTATTCCAAGAAAAAACCTCATCTTACCCAAGTCTGACATATCAAACTCTCTTAACATAGAGTTTTTGAATTCAGACATCATAACTTCACAATTTCCAGTAAAAATTAAATCGTCAAAATAAACACTTAGAATTATAACTTTTCCTTCTTTGCTTCTTGTAACACCCCCAATCTATACCCCCAGGAAATTAAAGTGATAACAATTAATCAGAGTATAATTAAAACATTCACGGAATAGACGGGAGCGTCACATCAAAATGAAGAAAAATACATGAAATACAACAACCTGCTCATAAAGATATGCAATAATCAGGTAGCACATAATAGAGGAACTCAGTTCCTAGCACCCACAATTCAGATACAGAATAAAAGCGGAAAATATGCAACTGAAATCTCATATATATATATATATATATATATATATATATATATATATATATATATATATATATATATATATATATATATCATAAAAGTTTGTCTGTCATATACAGAAACTTACATGTACAATCCAAAAAGAACATATACATATACACAAACGATCTCCCCGACTACCCGGTGCTACATATCAGAGCCGACCGACAAAAGAATGAAGACATAATCTTCACAAAAAGACCTCCAGCATCTAATTTGCAATGCCTCATAGAGCATTCAAAACAGCAGAAGGGTGAGAAACACAATCATAATATAATTGCATACAATTATATAATAACACAAAATACACATGTAAAACGTTCTCACCACACTTTACACCATAATTCAAACACAAGACCACACAATGCATATCTCATATATCCATCACCAAAGCATATCAATCATGCTCAATGCATTTATCACCAACATATATATATTTCAACTCATCAATTCCATTCACAATTCCACACATAATCAATCCATTCATGATTTATGCAAATGCACAGAGACCGACACAACGACTCTATGAAATGCAATGCTGTACCATTCCATCCATTATCTCATCATTAGTTCACTCAGGAACTATTAGAATCATCGCTTGTTACTTAGTGTAACTCCCCGTCGGGCAAACGATGTTCCCCGTCGCTCACACGTCTTTGTATAAGGCACACGACGTTTATGGATCGCTCACACCTCTTTGTATAAGGCACACGACCCTCTCTGGTTATACGCGTATTGCCTTGTGCCATACGTGTACTGCCCAGCTCGCTCGCCCATCCATACGCGTATTGGCCAAAGTGATACGCGTATGAGCAGAGACCAATTCTCCCCAAAAATTCTACTAAAAACCCCATACGCGTAATGCCTCACTTATTACGCGTAATGCCATGCCAAGTACGCGTACCATTACGCAAATCAGCAGAGGGCCGTGCAAAATGGACTTCATACGCGTATTGCCCTCCTTTCCCCCTAGCCATACACGTATTGCCCAAACCAATACGCGTATTGCCCAACTTGTTACGCGTATGGGCAGAGAAAACCCAGAATTTTCCTGCAGAATTTCTGCTGCGAAAATCATCTAATTTCTCTCCCAAATCTCATCTAAACACCAGCAAATTACCAATTGAATGCACAACAACATTTATCTAACATGTCTCAGCAATTATGAACATTAAAACATGATTTCAGACACAAATTGTATCAATTTTCAACAATCTCAACATGTTAATGGTTTTTGTTCTATATTCAAGTTCAACCAAATATCAAACAAATACATACATACATAATCATACACAAGTATAGGATAATTGAGTTTCGCACCCTTACCCGATTAATCGTGTTTTCAAAAGTCGGTTGAATTGTTTTCCTTCCTCTCCAAGTTTTTCCTCTTTTCTCCTTTTCTTTCTCTTTTCCTTCTTTCTCTTTTCCTTCTTTCTCTTTTCCTTCCTTTCTATTTTCTCTCTTTTTTTCTCTTTAAGTAAAATGACCAAAATACCCTTACACTCAAATATCTCTTGGCATGGCATTACGAGATATTTGAGTATAGGAATGAAATGTTATTTTGGTACGCGTACTTGGCATGGCATTACGCGTAATAAGTGAGGCATTACGCGTATGGGGTTTTTAGTAGAATTTTTGGGGAGAATTGGTCTCTGCTCATACGCGTATCACTTTGGCCAATACGCGTATGGATGGGCGAGCGAGCTGGGCAGTACACGTATGGCACAAGGCAATACGCGTATAACCAGAGAGGGTCGTGTGCCTTATACAAAGAGGTGTGAGCGATCCATAAATGTCGTGTGCCTTATACAAAGACGTGTGAGCGACGGGGAACATCGTTTGCCCGACGGGGAGTTACACTAAGTAACAAGCGATGATTCCAATAGTTCCTGAGTGAACTAATGATGAGATAATGGATGGAATGGTACAGCATTGCATTGCATAGAGTCGTTGTGTCAGTCTCTGTGCATTTGCATAAATCATGAATGGATTGATTATGTGTGGAATTGTGAATGGAATTGATGAGTTGAAATATATATATGTTGGTGATAAATGCATTGAGCATGATTGATATGCTTTGGTGATGGATATATGAGATATGCATTGTGTGGTCTTGTGTTTGAATTATGGTGTAAAGTGTGGTGAGAATGTTTTACATGTGTATTTTGTGTTATTATATAATTGTATGCAATTATATTATGATTGTGTTTCTCACCCTTCTGCTGTTTTGAATGCTCTATGAGGCATTGCAAATTAGATGCTGGAGGTCTTTTTGTGAAGATTATGTCTTCATTCTTTTGTCGGTCGGCTCTGATATCTCGCAAACGACCAAAATACGCGTAATGCCATGCCAAGTAAAATGACCAAAATACCCTTACACTCAAATATCTCGCAAACGCTCCCAAAACGCGATAAAACATAACAACAATGAAAAGTAATATATTACCAAATAAAAGTCAAGAATAAAATAATATAATAACAAAAATAATTAAATCGACTCGATTAAATAAATATAACAAAAACCGGGGCGTTACACTTCTCTTTGTGAGTAATGTCTGCTCACTATCACACCTCTAAAATCCTTCACCAATGAAATGTGCTTCTATTCGTCTAAACCAAGCTCATGGTGCTTGTTTTAATCCATACAAAGATTTGTATAATTTGTAAACAAGATGCTCACTGCCCTCTTTTTCATATCCTCTTGGCTGTTCCACATAAACATCTTCACTCAGTTCACCATGGAGGAAAGCCGATTTGACATCCAGCTGGAAAATCTGCCAATTCTTATATGCCGCTAGAGCAACAATCATTCTCACTGTATCCATCCTTGCCACTGGTGCATAAACTTCTGTGTAGTCCATTCCATGCTTTTGAGAATACCCTTTAGCAACCAAACGAGCCTTGTACTTGTCAATTTTTCCATGTTCATTGTATTTGGTTTTGTAAACCCATTTACTCCAATTATTTTGGCCCTAATAGGTGGTTCAATGAGTGTCCATGTAATATTCTTTTCAATGGATTGGATTTCATTATCCATGGCCAATTTCCAATTTTTACTCTTCACGGCTTCCTCAAAACTTACTGGATCAGTTGACACCATTAAAGCCAAGTGGACTTCATCGTCGGACAAACCTTCGCCACTAACATAATCGTTCATCCATGCAGGAGGTCGCCTCACTCTCTCTTCACCATCACTATAATCATCCCCCATTTCTCCAACTCCCTCGTCACGGGTTTCACCAATCTCCCTGTCAATATTTTCTTCATTCTCATTTTCACTTACCATTTCTTCCCATTCTAAATCTAGTACTGCTTGTTTTTCATTCCAATTCCATTTCTTATCCTCCTCAAAGATAACATCTCTACTCACGGCAACCTTTTTAGCAACTGGATCAAACAACTTATATCCTTTTGATTCTTCACTAACTCCTAACAAGACACATGTAATACTTCTACTGTCAAGTTTAGTCCTCCTTGATTCTGGAACATAAGCGTGTGCTATGCACCCAAATACCCGAAAGTGATCAACCGAGGGTTTTACTCCACTCCAAGCCTCCTCTGGTGTTACATCCTTGACTGCAAAAGTAGGACACTTGTTTAGAACATAAACAGTCCAATTCACAGCCTTCGGCCAGAAGGTTTTTGGAATGTTTTTATCAGATAGCATAGAACGAACCATGTTCATAACATTTCTGTTTTTCCTCTCTGCGACGCCGTTTTGTTGCAGAGTATAAGCAGTGGTTAATTGCCTCTTAATTCCACTTTGTTTGCAAAAAACATTGAATTCCTTTGAATTAAATTCACCTCATCTATCAGTGCGTAGACACTTAATAGACATCTCAACTTTCTTCTCAACCATGATTTTAAAGAATTTGAAAGAATTTAAAGCCTCATACTTTTCTACCAGGAAATACACCCATGCTTTTCTACCATAATCATCAATGAATAATAGGATGTACCTTTTGTTGCTGTTAGATATGGGACTGATAGGACCACAAATGTCTGAATGAATGAGTTCTAACTTCTGCGTTGCCCTCCAATTACTCTTCTTTGGAATAGAGTCACGATGTTGCTTTCCGTTGATGCAATCAGTGCATGTCACAGTGGAGATGGAGAGTTGAGGAAGTCCACGAACCATGTTCTTGTACAACAAAGTTTTCAAGCCTTTGTAACTTAGATGTCCATACCTTCGATGCCAGAGATGCGACAATTCTTGAGCTTTAGTGTGAAAGCACTGATCAGATTGTGCTTGTGAAGAGGATTGAGTTTGGGGCAGCAAGATAAACATTTTATTGGCACTCATGTTGGTTTGAATAATCAAACCCTTCTCTGGATGAAATATCTTGCAACTTCCTCCCTTGATCAAAATTGCCAAATCCTTTTCTTGCAACTGCCCTATACTTAAGAGATTATTTTTCAATTCTGGAATATAGTATACTTCAGTAACAACAAGAATCATTCCATTTAGCAGCAATTTCACACTTCCTTTTCCCATCACATCCATCTTAGTGTTGTTTCCCAATTTTACAGAATGCCAAAAATTTTCATCAAGTTCGTTGAACATAGTTCGATCACCGCACATATGATTAGAACATCCTGAATCAAGGAACCATGCATCTTGTCTTTTAGCTTCAAACAAATCTACATAAGACATCAAAAGCATTTCTGCTTCTTCATCAAATTCTGCATAATTAGCTTCATTGTTGCGAGGACATTCATAACGAAAATGTCCAAGTCGATGACATTGGTAACACTCTATGGTTGCCTTGTTGAAATTTGTTCGACCTCTACCTCTGCCCCTTCCTCTGTAACCAACTCGACCACGACCTCTTCCTGCTTCATATGTAACTTTCAAGGCTTGTTCTTCGCCACTGCATCTTTAAAACTTCTGTTCATGCACTATTAATGAGCTTTGTAACTCATCGATAGAAAGATCATCGATGTCCTTTGACTCTTCAATAGAACAAACTATATAGTTAAACTTCTCAGTTAAAGAGCGTAAAATCTTTTCAACCACTTTAACGTCTGACATATCCTCCCCGTAAATTCGCATTTTATTGGCCACTGTCATGACCCTAGAGAAATATTCTGTTACACCTTCACTAGATCTCATCTCAAGAGTTTCAAATTCTCTGCGGAGCGCTTGAAGACAATACCTTTTGACCCTTGCATTTCCTTCAAACTTTTTCTTCATAGCATCCCATATATCTTTAGAAGTATCTTTCTTAAGGATGGTGTCGAGCACAGTTCGATCAATCGCCTGAAAGAGATAGTTTTTTGTTTTGAGATCCTTCAACTTCATCTCATCGTTCTTCTTTCGTTGTGCTTCTGTCGGTACCACTCCACTTGCTGACTCAACATAGCCAGACTCGATTAGCTCCCAATATTACTTTGATCTGAGGAAATTTTCCATGAGCATACTCCAATGATCATAATGACCATCAAACCGCGGGATTGCCGGTTGCACAAAGCTCCCTTCTGTAGTCATTTTTCTTTTGCTGCTGCAAGAATATCAAAGACTGATGCTTTGACAGATCAGGCCCAGTGGGGGCTCTGATGCCAAATTGTTGAGAACTTTTATAAATATTGAAACTAAAAGAAAAAACTGAACAATTGGACTGAAATAACTCAGATTTTTTAACTGCAGTATTGGCTTAAATAGCCATTGAATACACGATTGAAAACAATAACGGGAAGTAATTAACTATGCTAAAATAAAGGTTGATAATGCTAAATGGTTCCTAAAATTAAAGAAAACTGAGTACAAGTAAAGACTAAGTCTCTCCTATAAAATAGGACTTTTATTCTAACTAAAAATTAAGTAGTTACTCTTTCAATTACAATCATGAAAGGAAAGCTCTTGCACACACGTACATTTTTTTTTTATCTAAATAAAACACAACAATAATACATGAAGAATCCATTCAGCAACTCATTTTCTTTATATACTAGCAGAAATTTTTGTAAGGGTCGCGTGCTTGAAGATCCAATGCTCTCTTCCTTCTTGAGGAGCAATGCTCTTCATAAAATCCTTACTCATATACAACATGTATAGAACTTGAAGCTTCTTTAAGTGTTGAATGCTATTTGGTACCGTCTTGAGATGGCTGATATAGGTTACACGAAGCTTTTCCAGAGAAGGCAACGCACCTTCGTCAATAAGGATGTTATCCAAGGCCCTCAATCTAAAAAGAGTTAGTTCCTTCAAATTCTTAAACGAGCCATCTTCAAAATGTATGATTTGGTCTATATAAGAATCGCTACCCAGATAGAGCGACAACAAGTTTGGCATAGTTTTGAATAATTTAAATTCATCGGCCTTTAGCTCTGACTCAGAGAGTTTCAGCATAACAAGATTTTGATGCTTTGGGATCCATTCTGGCAACTTCCATAATTTTCCGGTGAGGGTAAGATATCGAAGCAAAGGTGGTGGTGAATTCAAATGCAGATCATTAGTGATTGTTCTCTGATGGTGTCCGTGAATGGCTAGTTCCTTTAATTGTTGCATCTTGTTGATCGAAGAAGACAGAGCACTGATATATTTATTCGTAACACCAGACACAGTCAACTCCTTTAGTTGCTTTAGCTTTCCTAGCTCTTGGATTAGCTCTACTACTCTATTATCATCTTCGAGTTCACCTTCATATAAATAAACATTTCCTAGAGTTTGTAGAGATGTCATATCTCCGATACCATCCTTCAGTCCAATCAAAGACATGTTGTCGCCTAGAAAATGACGTAGCTTTGTAAGTTTGCAAATCTCCTTTGGCATAGTATACCTGCTTACTTGCTTTAAATCTAAGGTTTCTATATTTTGGAGCTTGCCAAATATGGAATTGTAAGATTCAGAATTGAGTGGAGAAATGTGTTTGACACTGATATACTTCAACTGGATCAAACTTTCCCAATCTTTTGAAACATCAAGCAATCCATCATCATGCTCAATAGCAAGCACCTTCAACACCCTGTACTTTGAAGGGATTCTTTTTACACGGGATTGGGGTAATGTTTTGGATCTGAAAACAAACAGTGATTGAACTTTTGAGCTTTCAATACTTTCCACCAAATTATCAGAATCGGATGCTATAGATAGGCGTCGAACTATTGCAGATGAAGATGACTGGCCATCCCCACTAATATTCTTACAAAAGCTTAAATCCTGACATTTTTCAAGGATCATTGCATGCACTAGATCATGGACACGACAACTTTCTGCTCTTCCATCAATACTCATTGAAACTACCTGCACCAAGCTTCTACGGATCAACTCTATTAAATATCCTTCTGCAACTTCTTCTAAAGTGTATACCGTATCCTCTTTCACAAACCCTTCAGCAATCCATTGTCTAATCAGCATTTTTGCGTTAACTATGTAGTCTTCAGGGTACATTCCAAAGTATAACAAACATGGCTTAAGATTGTAAGGCAAATCATGGTAACTTAGAGCTAAAATCCGATTTATCCTAGAATCTCTATTAAACTCTGAATTCACATGTTCAATAAACCTATCCCATTCAAATTTATTTCTATCTTTCTGAGACAAAAGTCCACCAATGACTACAATCGCCAGTGGTAATCCTTTGCATTTTTCAATAAGTTTTGAAGATGCATGAATAAGATTTTCAGGACAACGTCCGTCCAAATCATGGAATGCCTTCTTATTGAACAATTCTAAAGATTCCTCATCATTTAAACTTTTCAGCTCAAGCACTTTAACAAAAGAAAATCTCTTACAAGCATTTGCAACATTAATTTTCCTTGTTGTTATTAATATCTTAGAACCATTCATTTTATCAATCATTGCAGATTCAATATAATCCCAAAAATCAGTGTTCCATACATCATCAAACACAACAACATACCTTTTTTTCCGCAAGTAGCGTCTCATTTCAAGAACTAATGATTTTTTATTCATCTGATGAATACTTTGAGGATTGATTCCCTGTTGTTTGTAAAACTGGCACAAAATGTCCTTCAACAAATTTTCTATAATGTATGATTGAGACACTGTGATCCATGCATGACAGTCAAAGTGCTTAACGACCTCGGTGTTGTCAAAAATTCTTTTGGCAAGAGTGGTTTTACCCTGTCCTCCCATTCCAACAATGGAGACGACTGTGAGCTCTTCTCTTCCCTTTACCAACCAATCAATCAGTATGCCCCTTGGCTCCTCAAAGCCTACAACATCAGTTTCCTCCATGTAAAACGGAGCCTCCCGAAGGTTCTGCAATAATGTGCCATTTGGATTTTCAGAAGAACTGCTTGATCCTATCTCCCAAGAAGAATGGATTGGGAAGCCGTGATCTTTTTCAAATGTATCTTTTATTACAGCAATTCGGGATTTGATGTTCTGAATCTTGTAGGCTATGTCGAGACGGAGAGTCTTAGTCTTGACATAGTTAGCACCATAGTTAGCAAGAGCAGCACATCCAGGATCCGGAAGTTGTTGCTCCTCACGGATCAAGTATTCATCAATGACATCTTGTATGTGAAAAGATGCTTCTATCAGCTGCTTGATCGTTGCTCTCATTTTGAGACTTGTGTTGTCTTGTAGTGAATCAGCCATTCTATCTGCTTTGTTGATGAAGTCTTCAATGCGTTCAAGTTCATCTTTCATTTCTGCAATTTCTTTAGGGACACCCCTAATGATGTTGACTGCCTCCTTTAATAATGGAAGCAAATGATCACGGGCTAGTGGAAGTAAGTGTTCACTAGCACAGGAGAGCGCAGCGTCACACATTTTGTTGTATGTATGTTTGATTTAACTATGCTAATATTGTGAGAGAAATGAGTGATGATGAAATTAGGTATTGGTGCTTGAAAATTTATATAGCACAAAGTCCAGTTGTGCGAGAGGAATACATTGACTTTGAGTTTCCCTCTTGGTCATTGTTTAACAATGAGATATGTCATTTTTCATTTTTAAATTTTGTCGTACAAGAGCACTCAAGCCGTTAATT
Organism: Lathyrus tuberosus; assembly: GCA_022829125.1. Lineage (NCBI taxonomy): Eukaryota > Viridiplantae > Streptophyta > Magnoliopsida > Fabales > Fabaceae > Lathyrus > Lathyrus tuberosus. The sequence goes on from JALAZF010000254.1 coordinate 8,666,997, forward strand.
TATGTGATCTGTTATTGTTATTTAACTATCTATAAGAGAAATCAAACAATGCATGTCAGTCTTAACCATACAGCTCATTAAACAATGCATGTCAGTCTTAGCCATACAGCTCATTAAACAATGCATGTCAATGTTAGTTAGACAACTACCAATATATATTTTTTATTTAGGGATGTTATACAGCTCATTAAACAATGCATGTCGGTCTTAGCTATACAACTACCAACATATTTTTTATTCAAGCATGTTGGTATTCCTATGGGATAATATAGTTTTGAATGTGCAAATGGATTTATAATAGTTTGTTGTGGAACTTAGCCGCCATCTTTGAAGCATTCCCACAATTTTTTTTATTGCTTTGTATTTATATGTTTGTCATATTCTTCTTTTATTGACTTTACCTTATTTATTTTACTTAGGTAAACTGTCTCAATGATTACTTCTTTGATGATAGAGGGTTGGATAGTAGGATTAATAGGGGAAGATTAGGGAGTTGGTGATTTTAAAAAAAAAAACTCGACTTTTTTGCCTATATTGTGAATGAGCCGAGCCTATTATATTGTGAATGAGCTAGCTTTCTCTTAGTGGGTAATAGTGGATGAATTGTCTCAATTTGTATAAAGGGGTTGCAAATTGAGGTGGTTTTGTTGGAATTTAGTTGAATCTAGTTTGGGAGAAATTTATATATGTCAATGTTTTGTTGTGAATATGTATGCTAAGTGTGATCTACAAAGAAAGAAGATCCAAGGTAAAAATATTGTAATGTCTAAAGTGAGATTTAAAAGAGGTATTTGATGCACAATGCAGGATTTTAACTCCATCCGAAATCCCGGAGAGAGAAAATGGAATAACATAAGGGTTAATGGCTTCAAGTAGAGATAAAAAAGGCTTTAATCGATTTATAGATAGGATGAAGTAGGTTGATATATCAATTAGGGGTGTATAATGACATAATCCATTATTTAATCTGTTCAAATTTAAAGTTGGATTTTTTGTCCAACTCACAATTTCATTATCAAAATCGACTCGAACCGGCTCGTTCATTTTTGAGTTGGATTGGATTGAGTTCGTGGGTTGTATTTCAAATAAAAAATATATTTTTAATGATATTTTTGTAAATTAAAAAAATATATAACACAACTCCATACAACTATATTAATTTATAACACTCAAATTCAATGAAACACATCATATAATAGCTAATAAAAATTATTAACATGACATAACACTTAGTAATAGTATAAAGTTCAATAAGACACGTTATAATCATAAAAAACATAAGTTGAAAATGATACAAAAGAAAATAAAAAACAATATTTAATATTAGAATTACATAAATTCATCGGTCTAATAGTATTATTGGTGTAGAATAAAACATTTTGAAAAAATTATGATTATTAGTACCCCTCTGCAATGTAGGTGAGTTTCGTTTTATCATGTGTAATATTTTTTCTCCTCTGTAATATTTTTTCTCCCCTGTAATATTTTTTTATTTGTTTTACCCCCCTAAGCGTATAATTTAAACACTGAATCTGGGGGTAAACAAAAAAAAATATTACAGAGGTAACTTTGACGCTTAGGGGGCAAAAGACATAGAATTTTAACATTTCAATGGGGGATTCAAAAAAAAAAATTTACCAAGGGATAAACCGAATTTCGTCTACATTGCAAGGGGGTGTTGTATATTTAACCATTTATATTTTTATTTAAAATAATAATAAAAATAATAAGAAATTACTAAAGCTGCATCAATGGGTTGAGTCAACGGGTCTGTGAGTTTTAAAATTCAAACCTGATACCTGAACCAAAACTATACGAATTGTTATGGGTTGGGTGGGGTATACCCGTAAATGAATGGATTCAGGTAATTTATGGGTTGATTCGGTTTGGATCAGCATGTTTGTGGGTCGACCCGCACCCATGAACACCTCTAATGTCAATATGCTTTCACTCTAAGAGTAGTATAATGAGCCAATTATATAGGATTCGATTGGCTTTTTTTTTAAACGGATAATAATTTAAAGTTCAACACAAGTCAAAGTATTAATACTTTGATGTGCGAGAAAAAAAAAACAATGACAACAATATAAATTCCTTCAATGTAATAAAAATATAATAGGCGAGAATAGAAATAAAATTGTTTATCCAGTTCAAATATAATAGGCGAGAATAGAATTAAAATTGTTTATCCAGTTCGAACAAATCGATCTACGTTAGAGAGGAGAGAACAACTTTCTGATTTACTATCAGTACTACGTAAAACCCCTTTAACATCGGTTGAAAAGTATATATAATAACGCGGATCAAGGCGTTGTTATGTAGAGTGTTGTGTAAATGCGCTACTTATAATCACAGCCCTGGGACCATTGTGGTATTCTGGAAAGCGCGTGTTATATCACAACGGTTATGCTTAACAACCGTTGTGATAGATAACGTAATTGATTAATTAGATGACGGTTAACCTAGACAACCATCGTGGAAAGTACACATAGTTTATTATATAAAAATGTATATTGCTTGGTTTACCATGCACCTTGATCACGAAGGCTGGATCAGATCTTGTAGAATCGGACCGCCAAGTGCGTCAGGGATGCTAGTCGTATGGAGATGCGGGGGGTGTACCTGCAAGGTACTCCGACGCTCAAGTAAGAAAGGGTTAGAGTAAAGGAGCAAGTACAAAGTGTGAATTCTTAGGGTGAATATTGGATATCTGACCCTCTCAAGCGAGAGGGTTTATATAGAGCCCCCAGCGCGTGGCCAACGGTCCTATTTTCGGGGCGAAATAACCGTTTTCACGAAGAATAGGTAACTGCCCAAACTAGCCGTTATGTCGGACAGGGTGTCCGAAACTAGCCGTTATGTCGGGCATAAGCATAGCTTCGGGCAACTCCCTTTAGATGTTCGGGGAGTGAGGAAGCCGTGCGTGACGGGCAGCGAATCTGGGGAGGAACATGTGTTCCATGACCGGTTAGAGGGACAGAAAGGTAATTTTTTCCCCTTGGTGGATTGGACTTAGGCAATTTGGGCCGCTCTGGAGCAGAAGCGGATTGGGCCAATTCAAGCCATTGGTCCAGTCCAGAACAGGAGCCCCCCAATTCGTTGCTCCCGCGCATGGGAGTGATGACTTAAGGACTGCTCGTTGCTCCAGGGAGCCAGTATGGAGTCGTCGTTTGAAGACGAGGAGGATTATCTCAAAGTGCTCGTGACCCCAGATGTTCGTGAGATTCGTGGTCGTGACCTAGTTGCCCGGTGTTTGGGGAGACTAATGGTCAGACAAAATTGGAAACGTTGGGTTGCCACGTGTGCCTCGAGCTCCGTGTAGCAGTTAATAGGCAATGATGGCTAGTGGGTAGTCATTATGGCCTACGAGCGCGTGTTTGCACGTGCCCCTTTGTATAAAAGGGGGAAAATCGTTCCACTTGAAACTTTTCAGTCTGATTTCTCTTCGCTTCCTTCAGTACTCTTTCCCTTAACCTCCTTTCGCCTACTCCGACCGCCGCATCAAGCTTCGAGCAGCTTCTTTCTTCTACTTAAATCAAGTAAGTTTTCCGATCCTTTGCCTGTTCTGCTTCTGTTTGTTGTTAGTGGTAGATTGCATGTGGTTAGGGCTAGTTTTAGAGGACAAAATAGGTGGATTTCCGGTGACTCTTGGTGGTGGATGGTGGTCGTGCCATTTTTCCACTTCTGACATGTCTCCGGACGTGTCAATATGCTCCGGTTAGGAGGGCAGTTGACGGCGTCGTCGCGATGGTGATGCTTGCGTAACCGTCGTCATTTTTCATCTTCAGAGCGAATGATGAGTTTTCTGGCAGAACACCCCCAGATTTCGGTGAAGCTTTGTGATTTCCGGCGGAGCTTCAAACGGAAACTAGGTATGAGTGCGGGGAAGCTCCTCTCTAGGGGATGATATGTTTCTAGCATCTCCTCGCGGGGAGGTTCCAGCTTTTCCTTTGATGTTAGGGCTTAGGTCGGGGACGTTGTCCTTAGCCCTTTGCGCGCCCTTTCACTTAACTTAGTAGTGGAAGAGTGGATTTGATTTGCTGTCGAATTCACATTCTTCTCTGTTTTTCAGGTGAATGTAATGGCGACGGGGCCAGATAGATAAGTTATTATAGATACATCTGAGGAAGAGACGGGCTCCGAAGATAATAGCAGCTCGACGGCCTCTAGTTCGGCGACTTCGAGTTCTTCCAGAAATGTCAGGGAGGAGGAAGAGTTGGACGTCATGGAGGAGGACGTCGAAGGGTTCTCCGAGGAGGAGTGGGAGGTGGCCGAACCTTCCGAGCATGTGTCCACGTTTGCAAAGTCCTTGGTGGACGTTTTCACGGAGGTAGGACCGGAGGGGGAGTGAAAGGTGCATTTCCCTTCCGAAGACGATCGTGTCTGTACGCACTTCGGGGACCGTTTTACCATGTATGAATACGCTTTCAAGGAGCTGGGTTTGAGGCTGTCGTTCACTGATTTTCAGCAGTCAGTGTTCGCGCATTTAAAATTGGCCCCCACGCAATTGTATCCCAACTTGCTGGCCTTCATCCGGGCATTCGAGTTGGTATGCGAGCATCTCTCTATAGGGGTTACTCTTCCTTTGTTCTTCACTGTCTTCCATCTTCAGAGGCAGCTATCGGGGAGAAAGTATGGTTGGGTCTCTTTAAAGCAGCCTCGCAAGTTGTTCAAGCCGTTTTCGGAGTCTATCCGGACATTTAAGGAACGGTATTACGTCGTTGAGCCTGTGTCCGAGGCTGCCCAGGACAGTACGTATGTCTGGGAGATCAAAGTTGACGAGGACGGGAAAGAGTTGCACGACGAGGCGGGGAGGTTTATTGGGCGGAGACTCTACAAGTTTCCCCTCCATTGGGCACCAGATCATTTTGCCAAGGAGCCCAGTGACTATGCCTTTCAACCGAGCGACCTACGCGGGCAGGACGCTGCGGCGTACGAGGTGCTGGTGAAGCGGGTTAACTCCTTTCGGCTAGCTGAGTGCTAGACGAGCAAGGGCAGTCCGATCTTCAAGGAGGATGGGAGCCAGAGGGTTAAGCGTCGATTCGTCAATGTTAAGGCGCTGCTGGAGTGCAAGACTCCCGTGGATGCCGAGAAATTGCTTGGTAGTCTTAGTTATTTAGGTTTTGTTTGCGCTATTCCTTTTCCCCGTATCTAACATGTTCGTGTTTTGTTTGTGTAGGTGAGATGTCTCAGGCTCATGATCGGGTTGTGAGAAATGCTCTGACGAGGAACAAAGCTGGAACGGCTCCTCCGAAATCTCGGTTCGCTGGTACTCGTGCTCCTCCTCCGACACAGTCTGCTGCGGGGACCTCCACTTCTCCTACTCCTGCCCCCCGGGGATCTCCCCTATCTTTGACCCGGCGACCCAAGCGGGCAAGGTTGACTGACGCTGTGGACCTTACCCGGGTGCTGGAGAAAGGGAAGTTCGAGCTTCCTCCCTGTATCCTTTATATGAGGTTTTTTGGAGGCAACTCTTTGGTCGTTCCCGGGCGGAATCTCTTTGCTTGGAAGGTATAGATCGCCCAAGCAAGAGGGCATTGGTGGCTCAAGACGCCTCTGCCTTGGTCAGGATGCTGGAGATGGCGGTTGTTTACGCTGAAGGGGACTCTGCAACTGAGTCTGAACTCAATGCTGCCCGGGCTTCTGTGGTATCCCTCAAGGAAGAAGTCAAGAGTGCCGGCGAGGCTCGGAAGAAGGCTGAAGAGGAGGCGGCCAGGCTGAAGGAGGAGAACTCCACGCTGTCGGCGAAAAAGAAAGTTGACGAGGAGCTGATCAGGGAGCTGAGGGCGGTCAATGCCCCGAGTGTCGACGAGCCAGACGATGTGAAAGAATTGAAGACTAGGTCTGAGCTGGTTGCTCGCATGCTGCTGGCCGAAGATGATGGTATCGCCGTCGCGGACGAGTCCTTCAAGAACGTTGTAGCTCAGCTGCGTGTGGTGAACCCCGGGCTTGAAATTTCTGTCGAGGGTACTCACTACCTGGCGCATGTTTAGGATGGCCGTATTGTCATGCCCGACGGTCTCCTTGAAGGTACCCTCGAGGATCAGCCCGCAGAGGACCAGGGACCTAAGCCAGAGCCAGCCGAACACGCAGACGAGTGAGGATCTTGTATTTTTGATGTTGTTGTAATCTTTCTGGCCTGTGTGCCGTGGAATTGTTTGTAATTTATTTTTGGGGGGTGTGGCCCCCGTTTGATGTAACTAAGTACAATCGTGGCCCTTGTGGCCACTTATTATGTTAATTATCATATGTTTGATTATGTTACTTGTATGAATTTACTTGCTTTTATTTTTTGCTAAGTATTGTATTCATGTTCGTTGTAAATGTATATCTGCCCGTGATTGGGAGTATTTGACTTGCACAAATTTTGGGGGGATTGCTCGTTGCAGATGTGTTCGACAGTGAGGGGAACTGGTCGAACGGTCGGGGGATATCCTGGCCGGGGAGCGGAGCTCAGGTCGCATTTGAGGCCTGAGTTCGTGGCGTGAACGTCCCATCGCGAGCTGGAGTTTTGCCAATCATGGTACTTTGACGACGGCGATGCTCGATCGAGGACCGCTGTCGAACAGTTACCCGGCTTGTTACTGAGCGGGGTTCTGCTTTAATTGTATGCGACGCTTGTACCTAGACGCGCATAGTGGTCGGGAGCTGATGTTTGTCGTTGCGACGGGTCGAACCGAGAATTTAGCTATAGTATTGTTTTACCTTTTCAGCGTTCCATGGTCGAGCAAGTTCTTCCCTAGTGAGATGTTCTAGGTAGTAGGCCCCATTTTCTGTTTTTGCTCGGACGCTATAGGGTCCTTCCCAGTTGGCTGCTAGTTTGCCTTCACGAGAGTCTTTGTGGTTTCTTCATAGAACAAGGCTTCCCATGTCGAACTCTCGCCATATCACCTTGGCATTGTGCCTGATGGTAATTTTTTGTTTTAGTGAGGCTTCACGGAGGGCAGCCCCGGTTCGGATTTCCTCGACAAGGTCGAGTTCTTCTCTCAATGATTCGTCATTCATTTCCTTGTCCAGGGGCGACTCTGTCCGCCTGGAGGGCACGTGAACCTCGACGGGAATTACAGCCTCGGTCCCGTATGCTAGATGGAAAGGTGTTTCCCCGGTCGTTGAATGTAGAGTTATGCGGTATGCCCACACTACGCTATGCAGTTCTCGACACATGCCTTCTTTGTTTCATCTAGCCTTCGCTTGAGGCCTCGAAGGATGACTCGGTTGGCTGCCTCAGCCTGCCCGTTCATTTGAGGGTGCTCTATGGATGCGAAGTGCTGCTTCGTGCCCAGTTGGGTGACGAATTCTTGGAACTTCCTATCCGTTAATTGCGTCCCGTTGTCTGTTACTATCGCTAGGGGAATACCGAAACATGCAAGGATGTTTCGTTTATAGAAACGCAAGATGTTGAGGGTAGTTATTTTGGCTAGAGCTTCTGTTTCTATCCATTTTGTGAAATAGTCTACGCCCACTATGAGGTATTTGTTCTGACTTGATCCTACCACGAAGGGTCCTAGGATGTCTAGGCCCCACCAGGCGAATGGCCACGGGGAGGACATAGCTTTGAGCTCATTAGACGGAGCTAGGTGCATGTCCCCGTGCCGTTGCCATTTATCGCATTTCTTCACGTGATCTTTCGCGTCGTTTTGCATGGTCGGCCAGTAGTATCCTGCTCGGAGGGCCTTTCGGGCAAGTGACCTTCCGCCGAGATGTTGGGTGTTGATTCCTTCGTGGATCTCACGCAGGATGTGTGCGACCATCTCCTCCTCGACACATTTGAGCAGCGGAATGGAGAATCCCCGCTTGTAGAGTTTATCTTCGACCAAGACATAAGAGCAGGCTCTCCGCTTGACTATGCTGGCCTCCTTTGGGTCGGACATGAGTTCGTCTTTGGCGAGATAGTTGTAGACTGGGTTCATCCAGCAGTTGTTGTCGCCGATCACCTGTACGTCGAGTGTCGGGGAGGCCTTCTCGATGCTAGGTTGAGGAAGTACTTCCTGTATGACGGATTTGTTTCTGTCTTTCTTTTTCGTGCTGGTTAGTTTGGATAGCACGTCTGCTCGCACGTTATGTTCGCGAGGAACGTGTTTCACTTCCACTGTTGTGAACTTCGCCATTTCCTTCTTTACCAGGGCCAAGTATTCGGTAAGGTTGTCGTTTTTGGCTTGGTATTCTCCCCGGACCTGGAGGGCCACGAGTTGTGAATCTGTGCAAATGACGACTTCCTCTGCGCCCAGGTCCTCGGCGAGGCATAGCCCAGCGAGGAAGGTGTCATACCCCAAATTTTGACCACTAAGATTTCCCATCATTGTGCAAATCATCAGCACAATATGGATGTACCTTTGTACCTCATTATTCTCCCCAAAGGTGGGTGAGCATTCACTACAAACAGGATTTAGGGTTTCAAGCCCTCGCAGAGCTCTTAGACAAAGGATCAATCAAGGAATGACATGATCTTCAACTTGTCTAGCCTCTCAAATATCCACAATGGATCGAGAGGACTCCCACTTCAAGGATTAAGCACAAGGTTGCTCCCTTCTAGGTGGATCAAGCCTCAGGATCGCCAGTGTCACCAAATTAGGGTTTGGTCGACTAGGGCCTCCAGATGGAAATTTTCCTCTAGGCATGAGCCAATGCTTCAAAGCATAACCTAAAATGCTCCATGGAACATCATAAACCCCATCATCAAGTCAATTTAGCCTCGGGGGATGCATACATAAAAAATCAGGAATTAGGGTTTCTTGACCTAATTCACCCCTAAGTTGACTTTTGGGACAAATCATGAGCCAAGACCTCAAGACATGATTTGAGGGTCTCCAACATACCACGTTGATCCATTTTCAACAATGGATTGACCCAAGAAGCTTGAGCAACAAGTTTCAATTTCATCTGAACCACAGTTAGGGTTTCGCGAGAAAAGTCAACTGTAGCTTTGACTTTTGACCAAGACATGCTCCCAAGCCGTGGGACACGATTAAATACACCCTATAACACCCATGGAACATGTCCATCAATTTTGATTTAGGTCAAGGACATGATTTCCTAAAGGATCGCACAGTTTGGAATTCATCTGATAAAAAGTCAATTGTGCACAAAAGTTAAACTTTGACTTTTTGAGATTTTTCATAAAAATGGTTTTTTAACCCTAAAATGATGTTAATGTGTGATTGGAATCATCATTCATCAAGAAAAATCAAAGAAAGTGGGATAACTTGTAAAAGGGGTAACCATAAAAACTTAGAAATTTTTCTAAGTTATGACAAAAAGTGGCAAGGGTACCAACTTTGGAGGATCATAACTCCTAAACCACAAAGCCATTTTCCCCCATCCAAAGCTTGATTTGTAGCCCTCATGGCCCTCTACAAAAGTGTCAACTACACTTCATCCCAATTCATCATGGATTTTGAGTTATGCTTGGATCAAAATGGCTAAAAACTTAAAATTGACATTTTTCAGCACTTAGCCAAAATCTGCCTTGTAATTTCAGCACAATGTCCCAACTTCAAGGCTGTTTTTCTCCATGATCCAAGTTGAACCAGGTCTAGGGCCAAACATCAAAGTTGAAGTACGTCATCTAAGCTTTCCGAAAAGTCCTAGAACGTCCATGTAGCATACTCGAGCAAGGAGTTATGGATCTTACAAAAGGCCTTGCTGAAGCTGAATTTTTCAGGGGCAGATTTGCACATTTTGTGTGCCACACGAATTTTCAAGCCTTGTCATCATTTTGGACACATCTAAGGATCAAATCTAAGTGGGATGATCTGATCCGTGAACCTCCCAAGTCCAAGGAACAAAGAAAAGCATGCCAAAGCCTAGAAATCCCTAAAAGAGGGACAAAACTCCAATTTTGGTTTGGAGCATTTAATGGATGCTTAGAGGTGGCATGTACTGAGCCATTCTCATCTGAAATCAGTCAAGACTTATCCAAGACCAAGGGAACCAGCAGCCTGTGCTCTAACCTCTAGTCAATGGCTAGAGGAGACTTGGATTTTCATTGGCCAACATGGAACAAACACCTGCTGCAGTTGTCATTCACTGTGGATCCCAAAACAAACTTGCTCCACTATAAATAGAGCTCATTTGTGTTCAGTTTGAGTACACCAAAGCCATCAAACAGATGTTTTCCTCAAATTCTCTCTTTCACTCCAAAATGCCTTCTTTAGTAAGGAAATTCTGAGTTTTTGAGCTAGAGAGCAATTCCACTCAAACTAATCACACACACACCTCATATATATAATATGTAAGCTGTGCAAACCATCAAAAGTGACCTGTAATCACAACATCACAAAGTCACCTCTCAAAACCTCAAAATGGCACTTTTTTGCATTTTTCAAGCCATGTCTTGATTCAGTCACTTTCCAAGCCAGATAAAACCTCAAACACACTCTAAATATCATTCTTGAACTGTCCCAAATGGTGCCACACATCTGGAACACCATTTGAGAGAGTTGGCATTTTGGCCGTTTTTGACCATTTCGCGAGAAAGTGCACAAACTTGCTCCAGAGGTTTCCAGCCGATTCCAACCATCCTAAAAGCTTATAAGAGGTCATTTGAGGTTGTCCAAAGCATCAAATCATTTCTGGAACAAAGCACTTGGTAGGTTGCCCAAAATCTCCAAAAAAGAGGTAAAATCCACAACTTGAATTCTTTGAATCATGCTTTCCTTTGTTGTCCACATACATGCATCATATTAAACAATTCTTGAGGCAAAAATGTAGTCCTTAATGTGTATGTTGTGATCCTCCCACTGTTTGCATTTTGACATGTTTTTATGTGGAATTTTGGTTGTTTTAAAATCATGTACAGTTCTGTTTTTTTTTCATTGGTGTGTTCTATACATTAAGTTTTAGTTTGTATGAGTAACACCATTGGATTCCTTGCAAAAAATCGGTCAAGATAGGTTTTTACGGATTTCAATTTCGATGAAAATTGAGAGAGTTACGCACGTTGGAAATTTGACGCGAAACGACGTCGAATTAACGATAGCGGTTCTGGTTTTTTCGCTTTGTATGTTCTGTACAGTGAGTTTCCGAGTGCGTGAATAATACCATTGGATTCCTTGTGAAAAATCGGTCAATATAGGTTTTTACGGATTTCAATTCCGATGAAAATTGAGAGAGTTACGTGTGTCGGAAATTTTACGTGAAACGGCGTCGAAAACAACGTGCAGTTTTGTTTTTTTAATTTCTGCATTTTGTGTGTTGAGTTTCCGTGTGCATGAGTAATACCATTGGATTCCTTGCAAAAAATCGGTCAAGATAGACTCTTGCGGATCTTGATTCGGTTAAAAATCGAGAGAGTTACGCGCGTCGGAAGTTTGGCGCGGAACGACGTTTTCACAACGTAGCAGCTCTGGTTTTTTTATCGCTGTGTTTTGTACGTTGAGTTTCGGCGTGCATGTGTGATACCATTGGATTCCTTGCGAAAAATAGGTCAGGATAGGCTCTTGCGGATCTTGATTCGGTTAACAATCGAGAGAGTTACGCGTATTGGAAATTCGACGCGGAACGATGTTTTCAATCGATAGCAGTTTTGGTTTTTTAATTTCTGCATTTTGTGTGTTAATTTTCCGTGCGTGTGATTAATACCATTGGATTCCTTGCGAAAAACCGGTCAGGATAGGCTCTTGCGGGTCTTGATTCGGTTAAAAATCGAGAGAGTTACGCGTGTTGGAAATTCGACGCGGAACGATGTTTTCAAAACGATAGCAGTTTTGGTTTTAATTTCTGCGTTTTATACGTCGATTTTCCGTGTGTGTGAGTAATACCATCGGATTTCTTGCGAAAAATCGGTCAAGATAGGTATTTTCGGATTTTGATTTCGATAAAAATTGAGAGAGTTATGAGTGTTTGAAATTTGATAAAACCGTGTTAAAAATTAAAGTTTCGGTACTCGTTTTTACCCCAAAAGAAATGTCGGAGATGATATTTTGATATCTTTCCTCTTTTTCTTACTTTTTATTTTCAAAACTCAACCAATTTTTTTCACATAGCAAAAAATCATCATTTTCCAATTCAAACCCCATAATATTTTAATCCACAAAAAATCACAAATAAAAATATTATTTTTAATATATTTAAAAATAGTGTTTTATATTGTTTTAAATGCTTTTAAAATAATTTCTTTTTTTTCTTGATTTTTAATACCAAAATGATTTTAAATATTTATGTTGATAAAATATTTTTTTTAATAAACTTTAATCATTATTTAATGATTTTATTTGATATTTTTATCATTTTTTTACTTAATTTTTCTTGAAAAAATGCCTAAAAAATGAAATTGGGGTTTTCTTTGATTTTCACCCTAACAAATCTTTTTTAAACTCTTTGGGCCTCTATTAGAGTGTAAGACCCAATCCCTTTTAACCAAAACAATTTTGGGCCTCACTTATTGTATAAGTCCCTCTGTGTTAAAAGAAAACTTCGGCGCGATCGCTATTTTCAAACGAAAATCAACTGGGCTTCTATTTGAGCTGTAAGTCCCATTTCTTTTCATTTTTAAACACTTGCGCCTCTATTAGAGTGTAAGACCCAACCTTTTTTTTAACGAAACAATTTTGGGCCTCAGCTATTGTATAAGTCCCGATACGTTAAAAATCTTGGCGCGATCGCCATTTTCAAACTGAAAATATTTTGGGCCTCTCCCTGAGTTGTAAGCCCCATCTTTTGTACAAAAATATACTTTGGGCCTCTAATAGAGTGTAAGACCCAACCCCTCTTTTTTATATTTTCTCATTTTTCATATTGTTTTTTTAATGATTTGGATAATTAATAACTCCTTCAATTTTGATTATTTTTTATTGGTTCTTTTTCTGAAAAATCACAAAAATAGTAAAATATTTTATTCTACATAAAAATCAAATTTATATTATTTATTTAATATAGTTGGTATTTTTTTGAATAAATTCATTTTTAATTGTTTTTAAGCATTTTAAAAGTGAATATTCATCTTGAAAATAAAGACTATGGGCCTCCCCTCATGTTGTAAGCCCCATTTCTTTTCTTTAAACTCTTTGGGCCTCTAATAGAGTGTAAGACCCAATCCCTTTGTAAATACCAAAATTTTGGGCCTCAGTCGCTTGTATAAGTCCCACGGTGTTTACAAAACCTCGGCGCGACCGTCGCCCTTTTCAAAATTAACCATTGGGTCTACCCTCGAGTAGTAAGACCCATTTCTTTTCTTAAAACTCACTTGGGCCTCTAATAGAGTGTAAGACCCATCCCTTTGCACATAAAACCTTTCTTGGGCCTCAGTCACTTGTATAAGTCCCTGTGTACAAATTCAACAGTGCGCTCACTAATAAAACCCTGGGCCTCTCCTTGAGCTGTAAGCCCCAAATATTTCTTTTTCAAAGCACTTTCTCCTTTGATTTTGAATATACTGTTGTTTGCAATCTTTCTTTGTTGAACAACTAACCAAACAACATGGAAGCTCTACAACCGAGTAAGTGTTTACCCGCTTTCATTTACCGCTTTCATATGTATATAACTGTATTGTGGGGTTGTTTCACTGTAAGTCTCCTTTCACAAACTCATATATATATATATATATATATATATAACTGTATTGTGGGGCTGTTTCACTGTAAGTCTTCTTTCATAAACTCATATCAACTGTGTAATAATAGTATAGATATTTAGAGTTTCCCCGGCAACTACGTCTAGAACTTGGTGACGTCGTTTCGTTTATTCGTAGAAATAGACAACTAGATCCCCAATAGGATCACCAGATACAGTCTTCTCTTCGGCTGTCCTCATTAGGAATCGTCAAGAAACTCTAGTCCCAGAGATGAATATATTCTTTGTGAATGGCATCTTTGAGTTTCTTCCAAATTCTCGAACTTTCCTGACTTGATCTATTCCTTGTGAATAGCTTGCCTTGAATTTCTCGGGGTTTGGGGACCCACGGGCTTCTTAAAAGCATCGGCCTCCTCTTGGGCATCGTACAAGGACCCACGGGCTTCTTAAAAGGAACCCCGCCTCCTCTTGGGCTTAGTACAAGGACCCTGCGGCTTCTTAGAAGTATTCACAGCCTCCTCTTAGGCTTCGTATAAGGATCTCTTCCTCCGGGAATGATAGCCTCCTCTTGGGCTTCGTACAAGGACCCGTCGGCTTCTTAAAAGTTTTCAGCCTCCTCTTGGGCTTCGTACAAATTATCCCGACGACCTCCTAGAGGTATAGGAACAGAACCTAGTCATCCTCATAGAACAGTCCTTTCATAGAGTCTACTACTGTTTCTCAAAGCATAGTACAAAAGATAAAACTCTAGACACGGACAGTCTAACTTCCTTGAGTCTCAAAGACATTCTCTAGTGACCCCTTCGTTAAATAGGAAGGAAACCCGCAGACTCGGACAGTCTCAGTACCCTTTGGATTTCCCGTTTCCTCAAAGAGAAGGAAATATCCCTGATCCTCAAATCAAATCCCTGAGTACAGTGTTACTCATATAAGAACTGATTTTCTCTTTTCAAGTCAGTATACTGGACCTGTCACTTAACTGAAACAGTTACCATAGCCTCCTCTTGGGCTTTGTTCAATGATTCTTCCCAGCGAAGCAAATGTTTAGCCTCCATCTCGGGCTTCGTACGAGATACAAAAACACTCTCTTGTTGAGTATAAAAGATTCTCCTGTTGAGTCAACCCTTTTAGCCTCTCTCTCGGGCTTCGTACGAGACACATAAAAACTCCCTCTTGTTGGGCCAATAGCCTCCTCTTAGGCTTTGTATAAGAAAACCACTGGTTGATCCAATCAACCTTTTAGCATTAAATTTGTGCCTCGTTCACAGTATACAAACATCAACAACTCATTTCCCCTTCATCTAATCGCTGTAAGCGACAAGCCTCTGGATCATCTACATCCATGCCACTGTCCCTCTTTTAGCATGAGAAATTCCTAAGGAAAGATAACATTGCTCTACACTGAGTTAAAGTCTTCTCCTTCAGGTTAAAATCCCATTTAAAGGAAATTATGGCATTGCTAGGATCCACGTATCCCGGTTAAAGTAATTCTCCTTTATAACTAGTCACCCAACAGTTGGGACAGAAAAACCCTTCTTTAGAGATGACAAATTCTCTCTAAAGCCGAGGTCTTTCAGCTTCACGTCTTGGGCTTTGAACAAGACACAAATAGACTTTTCAGCTTCACATCTTGGGCTTTGATCAAGATACAAATCACCTTTCGCTTCACGTCTTGGGCTTTGAACAAGACACCAAAAACACCCATTTCCTCCCATAGACTAGGAGGAACTACGAACGCTCTGATTTCCCTGTTTCGGTAAACGGGAATACGTAGGCATATGATCGAAAGAAAAGATCTTAGCGAGCGCAATCAACAAAAAACCAAAATCCCATACTCTCACATTCAAAAGCATCAGTCCTAACATCCTAATCCTTGTTCCCCGCCAGAAACCTTATGCCCAGATAAAAAGAAAGAAACCGTATTGGCGAAAATACAAATAACCAGTACAAAGGCCCCCCACATTGATAGCATTCGTAACCTAACAGACCGCTGTTTAAACTCAGTATGCAAGTAGGGTTAATTGGAGACATCTATTTCCCTTCCTTATTCAGCTCACAATAGGATAAAAAATGAATCGACCTGTAGTCAAAGCTCAAACCGCAGAGAGCGACCAGCGCTTAAGAACCGCGTCCAAAATCGCTCGCTACAGAAGGCTTCGTATTCAGCCTGGTTATTGGAGGTTGGGAACGATAGTGTGAGTGATACCTCGACGATAATTCCTTCTTCGCTCTCTAGTATGATGCCCGCGCCGCTTCCTGCCGAGCTTGAGGCACCGTCGACGAAGATGGTCCATTTGCGCGCTTCGCTTGCGGGGGAGTCTGCGAATGTCATTTCCGCGACGAAGTCGGCCAGAGCTTGGGCCTTGAGGGATTTTCTGGCTTCGTATTGGATGTCAAATTAGGACAGTTTTAGCGACCACTTGAGCATTCGGCCGGCCATATCTGGTCGTCCGAGCAGCTGCTTTATGGGTGATCTGTTCGAACCACGATCGTGTGAGCCAGGAAGTAGTGTCTTAATCTTCTAGTTGCGTTAATGAGGGTCAGCGCCACCTTCTCTATCTGTTGGTATCTTAACTCTGGTCCTTGCAGCGCTTTGCTAGTGAAGTATATGGGTTTCTGCCCGTCAGGGGTCTCGCGGATGAGAGCGGCACTCACTGCTTTGGTTGCTACGGCCAGGTATAGGTACAACGTTTCGCCATTGTCCGGGCGAGAGAGGACCGGTGGCTCTGAGAGTGCTCGTTTTAGATGGAGAAGGGCCTTGTCGCATTCCTCGGTCCATTCGAATGTTGCCTCTTTGTGGAGGAGTTTGAAGAATGGTAGGGCGTGCTGGGCGGACTTGGCCACGAAACGAGATAGTGACGTGAGCATCCCGTTGAGGGACTAGATGGATTTTTTTGGACTCGGGCGTAGGAAACTCGGAGAATGCTCGGCATTTGTCGGGATTGGCTTCGATTCCTCGTTCCGTTAAGTAGAAGCCGAGGAATTTTCCTGCTCGGACACCGAACGTGCACTTCTCCGGATTAAAACGCATTTTGTATTTCCTGACCTGTTCGAAGACCTTTCTCAAATGGGCAGTATGATCAGTTTCCTCGTGGGATTTTACGATCATGTCGTCCATGTAGACTTCGAGCATGTCACATATTTCTCCCCGAAACACTTTGTTCATCATTCGTTGGTACATTGCTCCGACGTTCTTCAGGCCGAAGGACATTACGTTGTAGTAATAGCTGCCCGATTTGGTCATGAAGGCCGTATATTTTTTGTCGGACATTGCCATTGGGATTTGATTGTAGCCCGAGTAGGCGTCCATGAACGATAAAAGTTTAAAACCAGCAGAATTATCAACAAGTTTATCAATATTGGGGAGGGGGTAGGCATCCTTCGGGCATGCCTTATTGAGATCGGTGTAATCAATGCACATGCGCCATTTTCCATTAGATTTTTTGACTAATACAACGTTGGATAGCCAAGTGGTGTACTTGGCTTCCGAAATAAATTTGGCCTCGAGTAGGTCCTTTACAGCTTTTTCAGCAGCCTTCGTTTTCTCCGGAGACTGCTTTCTCCTACGTTGTGATATGGCCTTAATGGCCGGGTCAATTGTCAGCTGGTGTCAGGCGGTGGACGGATCCAAACCGGGCATTTCCACGGTGCTCCACACGAAGAGGTCGGCATTTTCTTGGAGGCATTCTTTGAGCTGATTCCTCGCGATGTCAGGAAGGTCTGCTCCGATCTTCACTCCCTGTTGGGGGTCTTTGCCGAACAGAACTATCTCGAAGTTGCCATCCAGAATTGGGCGCATCGGATGGGAGCTGGTGCTGGATGACGTGGACGGGCTGGCTGAAGTTGCTCGTTCCTCCTGTAGGTCCTCGGGGAAGCGACTGTCGAGGTCGATAGAGTCTACCTAGGGCAGAGGCTTGGCCTCCTCGAAGCTGCTTGGCAGTGCTGGCTTGTTCGACACCTTTGGCTTGGACGCAATGGCGTTGAGTCCCTTTGTAGCTGCTTCGAAACACCGTCGTGCAGCTTCGATGTCGCCGTGCAGGGTGGCGACCATATCTTTCGAAGTGTAGTTCTTCATCTTCAGGTGGACTGTTGAGGGCACTGCTACCAACTGGCTAGAGTTGGCCTTCCGAAAATGCATTGGTAAAGTGACGGGCAGTCGATTACCAGAAATTGCACCTTGATGGATCTGGCCGTCTCAGCTGATCCGAAGGTTACGATCAGTTCTACGTATCCCCACGGCTTAGTCCCAGACCCGTTGAATCCCTGTAAATCGAACCCTACGTAGGGGTAAGGTGCGATTCGTCTAGCTGAAGTGTTGAAAACAGCTGGGAGTACATGATGTCGACCGAGCTGCCTTGGTCGACGAGTATTCTGCGAACGTCGAAGTTCGCCATCCGGGCTCTGACGAGTAAGGGTATGCTTGAGTTCGGGGAGCCGCCGAGGAGTTCCTCCTGGTAGAAGGAGATGGAGACGGAGCCCTTTTGGGCCTGATCAAGCGTGGTCACTTTGTTGGAGCTTGTGTTGATCAGGTGGTCGAACTTCCGTTTCACGGAGCCCACAGTGACTTTGTTGAATCCCCCACCAGAAATGACCATGGTGGAGGGAAAAGTCTCCCACGGGCTGTGGGCCGCGAAATAAGCAGGGGCGTTGAGCCCGTCCGGGACGTAGAAGTCCTCTGGTCGCGATATGGACATTGCGACCTGTATGTTGGCGTCTTCCGAGGAGGGTAACTCCTCCTCCTCAATCTTCTTGGACTCCTGGGCGTCTTGCCGAGGAGTGTCTTTCTTCTTGGTGAACTGTTTCAGGTGCCCATCCCTGATCAGTATCTCAATGGCATCCTTCAGATGGATGCAGTCTTCTATTGTATGGCCGTGACTTTTGTGGAAGGGGCAGTATTTTGATTTGTCCACGTTTGGTCTGTTCAGAAGTTGTTTGGGGAAGCGGACCCCCACCTGCTTGAACTCTGAATTGGCACATTCGGACAAGATCTTTTCCTTGGAAACGGTTAGGGGAGTGTAGTCATGGAACCGCCAGGAGGGCCCTTTGCTGTCACGGGAGTCACGAGGACGGTCCTCGCGCCTCTGTTCGCCTGGACGAGATGTCGAAGCTTCTTCTCCTCTGGATGACCGAGCATTCTCCTGATGGCGTGATGCTCGGACATTGTTGGCTGTAACCTTTTCTTCATACTGAATATGTTTTTGGGCTTTAAGGAGGAGGGCGTCAATGTTCCTCGGTGGTGCGAGGCCAATGGCTTTAGAAAACTCGGAGCCTCGGCGGAGCCCTTGCTCGAGCAAGAACTTCTTCATTTCGTCTGTTGTAGGGACTTGTACAGCTTTCTTGTTGAACCTCTCGATATATGCGCGGAGAGGTTCGTCTTTTCCTTGGATTATGGCTCCAAGAGAGGCCTCAGTTTTGGGGTGGCGGCGAGATGATGTGAAGTGCCGCGAGAACATCCTGCCCAGCTGTCTCCACGAGGTAATGGACTCCTTGGGCAGTTGCTTATACCATGTCATCGCTCCCTTCCGGAGTATGGTCAGGAATAGTCTGCATTTGATGGCGCCCCGTACGCCGCGGTAGTCTAACAGCGCATCGATGTTCTCGATGTGCTCGTCGGGGTCAGTGGTCCCGTCATACGTACCAAGTGACGGGGGTTTCTCCAAGCCTTTTGGGAGACGGGTAGTCAAGATCTCCTGGGACAACGGGCCGCGAGGCTCATCGTCGCTGTTGGAACTGGTGTATGATGGGGACCGAACGGGATGCTCGCGGCGGCGGTTCCTTCGCGGGGAAGGTGAGCGGTTCCTTCGAGGAGAAGGTGAGCGGTTCCTTCAAGGAGAAGGTGAGCGGTCCCGTCCTTTCGACTTGATCGGTGGAGATTGTTCATTCCTCTGAGTCCTCTTGTGGTCGTGAGCGTGCTGGTCACGCGGGGAGATCTGGTCGCGCTTACGGGCCGCATGAGGATTGGGCTCTTGGCGCAGTCTTCAGTTGATTTCTCTCCAAGGCTGCGGGCTTCTTGATCGTCACTGGTTCCTACGCTTAGGAGGGGATCTTGGATGGTGGGACTCTTCTAATGCCCCGATCCTCTCGTTCGGCTACAGGATCAGGGTGTTGGTTTTGTTGATCGCCTCCAGGAGGGCTGCCACGGCCGGGTCGGCGTTGGGCGGAATAGGAACAGGTTGGACGTCAAGTGAAGGTTGATCGTTGATGTGATCAGCAGCGGCAAGGGAAAGAGAAACAGTGGCTCCGTCCCATAGAAAACAGGCATCTCGGAGGAGAGATGACTGGCTGTCAACGTCAGATTTGTTGACAGGGAGGATGGTGGTTTGGAGAGCATCCTTGGTGCGATCTTGGGAGGCCATGATCGTGATGATGTTTGAGAATTGTTTTGATCTTCGATTTCTAAGGAAAGAAAGATGGGGAGAACAGAGTTTCCCACAGACGGCGCCACTGATCGCGAAGGCTGGATCAGATCCTGTAGAATCGGGCCGCCAATGCGTCAGGGATGCTGGTCGTATGGAAAGGAGGGGGTGTACCTGTAAGGTGTAGCACCTCAAAATTTGCCCTCTCTTTTTCTAACCTTTTTCTGGCTTATGTTTCTTTCTCATTTTGCATCTTTAGGTCATAACTCATAGTCATATCATTGCATTGGTCTTCTAAGACGTGGGATCATGGTTCTCCCGGGGTTTCTCATTTTCAGAGGAGGCATCAAAAGTATTGAGTCAGGATTTCATTGGTGTGAATCAGGGTTTGGATCCTTCTTAATATCTCAAGAGAATTGGTTCCAGGTTAAGTGCTCATTCAGTTATGATCAGGTGGAAGTTTGACTTCATCTTGATCAAATCATCAGGAGTTTTGCTTCAAGTGCAAGATATCCGTGTTATTGGTTTATTTCTCAGGAAGTGCGCATCAAGGGTCAGTTTGTTATGCGCTGGAGGTCAAGTTATTAAGCATTGGTTCATGTGGGGTTGATTTAAAAGTCAGGATCTGTGGATTTATTTTCCCAGAGATTTATTCAGACAGATTCATGTGAGGATTCACTTGATCAAAGATTCAGAGGATGTGTGATTTAGGCGTTTTGTCTCAGTGGTAATTGTGTGCCTTTAATCGGGTGTTGGGAAAGTCGAGAGTTGGTGTAATGTGATTATCCTTTCTTTAGAACCATTTCTCTTTGTCCACGTACAAATCCATAACCCATACCAATTCATATATTTAAACCAATTTCTAAACCCATTTTCTTTTCAATGATCCAAATATTCCAAATTCATTTTCAGTCCACATAAATTCTACCATAAACCCATTATTTATTTCCATTTTTTCAAATCCATTTTATCCAATATATCCATCCATTATCCATTTTCATTTCTCTTTATCCATTTCATATCCCTATCCTAAAATCCAATTTACATCTTTTTCTATTATCCATTTTTTGGGTTTAAATAACCACTTTTTTCTTTTTAATCCAATATCCATTTCTCAATATCCAAATCAATTAACCAATATCCATTTTTTTAGATGATAGCTAATTTCATTATCCTTTCCCCAAATAACCTTTTCTTAATTCATTTTACTGTCAAAACATATCCCACAATCCACAATGTTACTATAAACCGTCACACACATCACCCGCCATTGCCTTGTTTTCGCAACACACACAACAACGTGATTCACAAAACCGTACCGTGCACCTACCCACCACCCTGCCACAAAAACGGCAACCGTACTACACAAGCCAACCCACGCCAGACCATCACTGCAGAATGCGTGATCACTCACAACAAAAATGGCACCAACAAACCTCAGAAAAAAGGCACGTACCGCAACACACATAAAGCAAAAACCATTTTTTCATGCATTTTTTGACCTTCACAACTCCAAAAAACTCTCTGCTTCCTCCTTCAACTTTCAACAACTCAGCCTTCAAACTCCTTCAATTCCTTTTTCAAACCTCACCTTCTCAATCAAAACAACGCAGAAAACCATTCACCACCATCTTCATACTAATCTTCTTCCACTATTTTCGATCCAAACCTTCGATTCACCCTTCAAGTCTCTCAAACCCTCCTTCTCAATACCTTTTCTTTCAACCACCGAACCTATCATCATCATCTGCAACCACCCATCAACAACAACAACATCGCAGTTCCTCTTCTACCATTGAACCCTTTGTCCACCTTTAAACCCTTATCAAGTTTCAACGCAATAACCCAACTCAGAATCACAACACCAACCTTGAGTCCAGATCAGAATAGAATAAGGAGATGAAGAAGAGATCGAAGGAAGGTGAATCGGAACTGATTTGAACAAACCTGAACATGAAGCTCTCATTGACTCTCACCCTCTTTGATTGTTTTCTCCATCCGATACACCTTCGATCTCCCTTCGTCCGACCTTCTACAACAAACTTCCGCCGCGGCTTGAGAGCGAAACGAGAGTTTTGCAAAGGAGAAGAAAGCGAACCAGATCGAAGTGAACAAGAAAAAGCCGCGATCAAGATAACACGAGAGAGAGCGATACGACATCATTTGATTTGCCACCGGAAGTACATCGCAAGGGAAACCGCGAGAGAGATTCAGAGAGCAAAAAGGTGCGAGCTTGTGAGAAGAAATAAGGCGATGAGAACGGTGCAGAGAAAAAGAATTGAGAAACAGGAAGAGTTTGTGTAGATTGTTAGGTCAATGTAAGATGGATCGTTGGGCCATGATACTCTGGGTCACTATGCAGTTGGACCGAGTTGTGTTTTGGAGTACTGTTCATGTCTAATTAGTTTAATTATTTTCATAACATTGTGATTATTGCTTTATAACTTTGTGTTTTTTTTTCCTCATCTCGATTTTTTATTATTAGTTTGGTTTGATTACTTAAAACTTTTGTTATTTATTTTGGTTAGTCTTGATTTAGATTTTTGATTAAATTTTATTTTTAATTCTTGTAGAATTTTCAATTAATTTTCTTGTTAAGTTCTTGGTGATTAACTTTGATTATCATTCTTGATGATTCTTAAATTTTGTTAATGAGATTGGTGCTTTGATATTTGAGATATTTGTGCTTGCTCGATCTTGTTGATGTTTGAAATTGCATATGGATTCTCATTGGTTGCTAAACTCTCCTTGTGCATAAGTTGATTGAATGTAGGAAATGATGCTGATGTATACACCGCTGTTCTTTACATGCATGCTGTTAAATGCTGCTATTCTGTCATGTTGGATATTACATCTGTTCTGTCCTGGAAAAAGAAGTTGTTAAATGTTGTTCTTGGTGGTTGCTGGAATACACTGTTGTGCTGTGTTGAAGCGCTGTTGTTGATGCTGTTTTTATGCTTGACTACTGGACTTGCTTACTTGATGGAAGTGCCTAATAGCTTAGAAGTTTGAGCTTGTTGTGAGCTTTGAAGAGGCAACGGACCTTCTCCGTTTGGTACCCCTAAAATCTTAATTTTATTTTTCATGCCTCATTCTAGGATTGTATCCGTGTTAGAAGCATATTGAATACATCTGAAGCCCTACCTCGAAGTAGGCTCTGTTTGCGCATCATGTTTAGTACTTATGTGCTTTGTATCTTTTCTGTGTCAACTTGTTGATAATTGAATACTTGTACATATTTGAGTTTTCTTTCTCATTTTATATCTTATTCTTTCTTCTCCTCCTCTTTCACTCTTTCTCATCCCATGAATCTCAAGACTTGTTTAAGTCTTGGATTCCTTTCCCTTTAGAGCTACCTAGTCCAACTTAATTTCCGATTAAGCTTGGAGTAGGATTAGCATTAGGTTAGGTAGTCTTTTCTCCTAAACCTCACTAACCATAGGACATCCATGCATGACAACATTAGGACTCTTAGTTTCCCCTTAGAGTTTCCTTGTGTCTCCTCTCTTCTCATCTCATAACTTCATCAAAACACGTAATAAAGGTTAACGTGTATTGCGCTTGAGCCTTCTATGTGGGAAGTGGGGAACGAGGGGCTTCCTCTCGTTCTTCTAGGATACCTAGTGTACGTCCTGTTGGGGGCGATGCGGGAAAGTATTCGTTCCTGTATTTAAGACTTTGGTGCAATGCAAGTTACAAGCTAACTAAAAAACACTTCTGTCTAAAAAACTTCAACAAACAACAACGTCTTTCCTTCGGGAATTCTTTTCTCATCTCACTCACTCTCAACGTACGAACGTGCTCCTACTCGTTCTCTCGCAAGACGGTAACGCCTAAATCTCGATTCAGCGAGCTGCAACACCTGAGCTAGAACGTAAGCCGTTCCCTAAAAACACAATCCACCCCTAGTGAGGGGAACTATGTCGCTCTGATTCTCACGTGCGAGTGAGATACGTAGGCAGGAGATCGTGCGAGATCTCTCCGAGCACTTTTCTTTCACAACCTTTTCTTTATCACCTCTTTGTTCCTTCCGACCTCGTTTGGTCGAGCTACGTTTGCTCTGATTCCTCTCTCTCGTTCGATTGAGGATACGTAAGCACGAGATGCGATATCTCAACGAGCAACCTTCCCCCCCTTAGTTCGTGTCCGAACTACGTTGACTCTGACTTTCCCATTGCACGAGGGAATACGTAGGCATAGGACGAGCGATGTCCTATCGAGTCACTTCTTTTCTTCTTTTTCTTTTCCTCTTCGTTTCTCCGTTCTCTCCGTTCTCGTTTCTTCTTCGGTCCAGTAGCAGTGGAGTTCCAGTTGATGACACCCTTTGATGCAGACAACAAGCGTGGATCCCATCGAGTACGATGGACGTGTTGGGTGCTAACACCTTCCCTTCGCATAACCGACTCCCGTACCCGTTCTCTTGGTCGCGAGACCATGCTCTTTCCCTTCTTCCAGGTTTACGCAGTGTTTCCTTTCCCTCTCTTGGGATAAATACACTTTGTTGGCGACTCTGTGTCTTTTGCGCCACTCTCGCGTTTGTACCGTTGGATGCGAATCTTTCGGGAGCGACAGCTGGCGACTCTGCTGGGGACTCTGGTTGACCTGCGCTGGTCCTTCCCCTTTAGCGAGTCGATCCTAGCGCTTGTCTGTTTATTTTCTCTGGGTGTTTGTTTTTTATGGTGCTTTGCTTTGTTGTATATTACTGTATTTACTATCTTATTTACTTTACTGTACTTATAGCTCTTTATTGCATTACATTGCATTTCATTTATTACTGTCATACTGGATATTGCTGTGTTGTTCTGCTGCTGGTTTTTCTGTTTGTAGGGTGGGCTGGATTCATGAGAGAGAAGCCCAATACCAAGGCTTGAGCATACACCTATGTTTAGCGTGGAAAGTAGTGTGACTTGTTTGGCATTTGGCCAGATGAAGTATACATGAAAACTCCATATCCAGACGAGGTTTTCTTGGTAATATTTTGTCCTGTCCATTTGGGGCAGATGATGGAATATATCTGGAAAACTGTCGACTCTGGCGACGGTTTCCCGAGGACTCAGTTGCGGCACTCCTCCCGAGATGTGACAGTGGCAGCCCATATTCTGTGGCAAACCCATTGCACATTCTCGATCCGAGGACCCAATGCTGGGAACTTACTATAGGATTTCCATTTTGTAGTGAATCAGCGGACGACCTCTTTGATTGGCGATAACATTGTATCCTCCGGGCTGAATGTGCTATTGCTTCTCAAACCTCTGAAGCTGAGGATCTTTTGTTTTGGAGAATCGGTTTAGGCCTCCTCTTTTGATGATGATGCCAAACCAGAAATGGTGAACGTATCATCATTTCTCGACCTGAGAGCCCGGGATACTGAACATCCTAGTACCCACACGTGAGAAGGGCGGGTTGTTTACAGGTTTGCAGGTAACCGTGACCTTCAACCTACCTGGTATTCTGGTTTTCCTATCAGTGTGGACTTATTAGCCTGGTATTCTGGTTATTCGGATATTCTGGTATTCCGGTATTCTCTTCAGAGCATACCTTTGAACTTATTCAGTCAGCAGCTCAACAGTTATTTAGAATTTGTGGATACCTTGATGCCGTGTCCGTTGCATATGCATCATCATTCTTGCATACATGTTCTTGTATTTCCAAGGATATCATTGTTGAGGCTCACTATTGAGCATTTCCATTTATCCCTTGTGGTTCTTTTGAAAAATCTTGAATTAAAATAGAATGATTCCTTGGAAATATTTGAGCATGGCATTTGCATTGCATTAGCATATTCATGTGCATAGCAGGTGCTCAGGATTGGATTTCTCAGTCTAACTTGATATTACTTTCAGAGTTGACAGTTTGACTTGCCACCACCACTCAGCCAGTGATAATCAGAGGATAGCCATGGAACAACTCCGTGCAGAAATGACCGAAATGAAGGTTCAGACGGGCCATTCATGGGGAAGATGCAAACTTTGGTTCAAGACTAGGAAGTGCTGAAAGAAAAGGTCAACCAACTGAAGGCTCAGATGAATCTGGTTATGGAGGTCGTGAGAGATTTGCTAAGCAAATCCGATACTCCCATGCCTGAAGCTGCGGTTGGAATTGTCTCTCCTCAATTGTTTAAGGGATCCCTCCCAAAAAGCGAGCAGATTGTCAGTGTGACCGTCCCGGCTGTATCTCAACAGCCACAGAATCGTGTTCCACGCCAGCAGCTATTTACGCCTAAATAGAATAGCCATTTTGAGGCTCCACCAGGGCCATATTCTCAGCTATTCCAACATCTCTTTCAGTTGCAACTGGTACAGAAAAGGACTTTGGCTCCTCTCTCTGGTACTCCCCCACCGGGTTATGATGCAAGAGTTCATTGTGAATTCCACTCTGGTGCGCCGGGGCATAATGTGGAAAATTGTAAGACCTTTCAGCATGCCGTACAGGATTTGGTCGATTCGAGGGAAATTGAATTCACGCTGGGCGGTGTAAGCATACAAGGTGGTCCTACACTAGCCGTTGAAAAAAGAAGTGGATATCTCTGTTACCTCTCCTGAGGCTGATTCAAGTCAGGGGCATTTCTTGCAATCTTTGAACTTGGAATCCCCGCATTCGCAACTACTGCCTACTCCTCGATTAAGTCTGAGAGGGAAAGCGCCTGAGCCAGAGGAACACGTGAATCAAAGTCAATAGCAGAATAGTTCCAAAGGGGGTCGACGGAAGCCGAGAAGCATACAGTTTTCTATGCTACCAAGGCTGTATGGTCAGATATTGCCAGAGTTGGTTAAAAGAGGTTTGATTGTGCCAAGGAAATCAGATCCGATCATTCCTCCATATCCGCCAGGGTTTAATGCCAATGCTCGATGTGGGTACCATGCTGGGGCATAGGGGCACTTAACTGAGGATTGTAAGGCGCTCCCGCACGAAGTGCAAAAGCTGATTGATGCAGGGGTCATTACTTTCAATGCTGATGGTATGTATTTCAACTGGAGCCTCCCAAGTGGGCACTTGGGACTACAAGGATATTGTCGGAAGCGATCAGTCCAGACGGAGTCAAGTCTCCTCAACAATGGCAATCCTTGGATTCTTTATTGCATTTTCATATGTAGCTTTCTTTTTTTTGTTTAAACATTGTCTGCATGTAAAAACTTGTTTGTGTTTGAATGTTGATTTTAATACAATGATGTGTTGTCCCTGAAGTATCCTACTTTTATGCACTCATGTCATATTTATATGCACTGCGATACCAACCTTTCTTGTCTAGAACTCTTGAGGGAGGATAACGAGATAAGAACGCAGATTTCTAATGGTACGCATTTGGATAAAACCCTGTTAAGGATGTACAGGCATTGTTTCCAATTCACAAACACTGGAGAGATAAGGAGATAGACCTTTGTCAACCCCTTTGAGCCTAGTAGTAGGAGTTCTTTCTGAAAACGGAAAAAACCCTCAATTTTAACCCAGGGGCAGGGTAGGCGTCAGTTAGTTTGACCAAGTGTTCAAATTTCAGAAGGAGTGCACATCTGAGGATCCATTACCTTCCATGCCACCATCAAAAGGTCAAGAGGTGTAGAACCATAATGGTTATCCACCGACAATCATATAGTGAGGCAGTCACAGCCCTTTCAGGCAAGTAAGACAAACGGTGTCACACGACTTGTTCCCAAAAAAAGAAAAAAGAAGAGCCCGCTAAGTCAAAACTTGAGAACAAATGACTTAGGCAAAAGTTAGGGCATCCCGCTGGACTTCAAAATCGAAAAAATCTCAAAAGAGTCAGTCCAGGCAAAATCAGGGAAATAAAAAAAAAGGCGAAAAACAAAAAGAGAGGATCCAAAGAAAAATCCTCAGATAAGAACAAGTCGTGTGACCAGACACAAAAGACAAAAGGGGTGTCTGTTGCTCCAAAACCTCATCAGGTCTCGAACCATCAATTGCATGGGTTCTTTAAGGATCATAAAACCTTTTGAGAGGTGAGCGCTTGTGTCAGATTAACTGAACATAGGACTGAAGAACATCACGAAGAGTGGGTGGGCACCAGTAAACTTTGAGCCTTAAATCCTTTTTTCTCAAAACCGTGAACCAGGCCACATTACAACCCTTAAAAAGTCCTAATTGAAGCGGGGTTAGTCCGAAGGCGTACTTCAGCGAGATAGCGTTCCTGACTCCTATGAGTTATGCTAGTAATATTTTTGTTGGTATTGTATGTGCGTATTGTTTCCCTTCAAAAATCAATGTCGCATCCTAGCTAGTGATTCGTTCACGAGGCTTGGCGACGCATTTTCAATAAAACTTCAGGTTAACACGAGTGTTGCATTAGAATTGTCATTCTCACAATAAACATTTTGTGCTTGCATGTGTTTGACATCGAAGGAGCTTACACAATGAAAATCAGTCGAGAAGCTCGATCACGCCAAGTTGAGTTGGTGAAGACTCCGAAGGACAGTCACGTCAAGGGGTATGTGGCCAAGAGACTGTGCACATCCTAGAGGTTTCTGATAAATGGTGATAAGAAGCAGCCAAACAGGGGCAATCAGGTCGATTTGACAAATCTCTGTAAGATCAGTCAGGGGCAAAGTTTCTTCAAGACTCGGGGCACCTCTTCAAAGTTCAGAATACTGGAGCAAAGTATTTCAGGTCATTACAAATCCTTTCGAGGTAGGTTACTTCATGGGTCATGAAGTCTGGGGCAGTTATGTCGAGATGCGATGCATCTCTAAGAGTTTGAAGACCCGGGGCATGTTGAGCGCCCGGTCTTCTATAAAATCCTCTTGAGATGGTTTCTTCGATTAAACCTGGCGGTCTGGGGCAAGTGGAGAGTTCAAAGAGCCGCTTATGGCCATAGAGACAGGTCAGGCTGGGTAACAAGTTTGTTTTCCCCAGCAGCATTACTCTCCCCAGCACTGAAAGTTCATCATCCTCAGCAGAACTAATTTCCCCCAGCAGACAGTTTAAAGTGGATTGCTCCGAGGTGGGTATGGTTGTGTCTCTAGCAGGAGGTGTGTTAGATGTCTTTGAAAAAAAAAACTTTATTTTCCCCACAGATCCTGGTAATCACTTTCCTCAGGAGGTCAAGAAATGAAGCTTCATCAGCAGCGGCATGCTCTAATCCCCAGCAAGGTAGCAGGGTTTCTCCCTAGTAGAGCTACTCCCCTCAACATCGAAACTTCATTCTCCTCAGCAGGTTATTGTTTTCCCAGCCAGAGTGTCAAGAATTATCTTCCTCAGCAGAGTGTAGAAGATTAATTCCCCAGCTAAAGTTGTGATAGATTCATCACTTTCTCAGCAAACAATCAGAAGTTGATGTCGTTGCATCCCTAGCAGGAGACTTATGGAATATCTTCTTTGGACAAAGATGTTACTTTCCCCTCAGGGTCTGAGCACTCATTCTCCTCAGCTAATCAAGAAGCATTTTTCTCACCAACAACAGTATGAGTTAATCCTCAGCAGGTGAGTAAGCTTAACGGTATCCCCTAGCAGAGTTGATGTTGTCAATCACCATTCCCCAAGCAGATTTGCTGGTATTGGTTGATATTCCCCAGCGGGGTAAAGGTAAGAGCATCTCCCAAGCAGGTTCGAAATTATTGACCTGTCTCCCCAAGCAGAGTTTGATGGTGATCCTCTCAATGGTTTGTTCAACAGCAGTTGATATCCCCAGCAGGTCTTAAGTCCAATTGTTATTGGCATTCTTTCAGATCCCGGTAGAAGTCAGTTGGTATTTCTCAGCGGAGAGAATCTCTCCTTGGGTTCCATCTTCAATATTCATTCATAGCTATCCCCAGCATAGTGGGTATTCTCTAGGAGCTTTAATCTCCAGCAGAGTTTATGATTATTGTTTTCCTCAGCAGAGTGAAGTCTTTCTCAGCAGGGTCTCTTATTTCAGAGGACAATTTATTTTGTCATCCCCGGTGGAGTTTCCTTGGTCTTCAGCATTTATTTTGCTGGGACACCTCCTTTGCATTGTATAAGCATTTTTGCATGGCATCCTCCCAAACGCGTAGCATTTCCATTTCGTATGGAGCATTACGGAAAAATTCAAACATATGCATATGAAGCATAAGCCAAGTCTGATATCCTTTACCGGTTTCTTTCCCTAGCAGAAAGTAACGTGATCCAGGAGATGTTGTTTAACATTACACCGCAACCAGTGGATTCGTCCTTCTTGTTGGTCATTCCTTACACTTCCCCGCAGAGTTGCCTGTTTAGATTTCTCATATCCCCAGCTGAGTCATCTTTGTAGATCTGTTGATTCTATTTATTTCGGGTTCGAAAGTCCATCTTTTCGAGTTCGCCTTCGGCCGTCCTCTTTATCCCAACTATTGGTTGGTATGATTTCTTTTGGTTATCCCAACTATTGGTTGGTACCCCTCTTTTATCCCAACTATTGGTTGGTATCTTTTCTTGGTTATCCCAACTATTGGTTGGTACCCCTCTTTTATCCCAACTATTGGTTGGTATCTTTTCCTGGTTATCCCAACTATTAGTTGGTACCCCTCTTTTATCCCAACTATTGGTTGGTATCTTTTCTTGGTTATCCCAACTATTGGTTGGTATCCTTCTTTTATCCCAACTATTGGTTGGTATCTCTTCTTTTATCCCAACTATTGGTTGGTACCTTTCTTTTATCCCAACTATTGGTTGGTATCTTTTCTTGGCTATCCCAACTATTGGTTGGTACCCTTCTTTTATCCCAACTATTGGTTGGTATCTTTTCTTTTATCCCAACTATTGGTTGGTATCCTTCTTTTATCCCAACTATTGGTTGGTATTGTTTCTTTTGGTTATCCCAACTATTGGTTGATACCCCTCTTTTATCCCAACTATTGGTTGGTATCTTTTCTTGGTTATCCCAACTATTGGTTGGTACCCTTCTTTTATCCCAACTATTGGTTGGTATTGTTTCTTTTGGTTATCCCAACTATTGGTTGGTACCCTTCTTTTATCCCAACTATTGGTTGGTATCTTTTCTTGGTTATCCCAACTATTGGTTGGTACCCTTCTTTTATCCCAACTATTGGTTGGTATGTCTTCTTTTGGTGATCCCACCTATTGGTTGGTACCCTTCTTTTATCCCAACTATTGGTTAGTATGTCTCTTTTCTTGGCTATCCCAACTATTGGTTGGTACCCCTCTTTTATCCCAACTATTGGTTGGTATTGTTTCTTGGTTATCCCAACTATTGGTTGGTACCCCTCTTTTATCCCAACTATTGGTTGGTATCTTTTCTTGGCTATCCCAACTATTGGTTGGTATCTACCGTGTCTGAGTCCACTTTCGATTGGCGAACACTTACCTTTGATCCCCACAGGTTGCAAATTTCCAGGTTCTTTTGGTATTCAATCTCCCTGTATCCCGATTGTCTGAAAGTCGTTGCTTCCATACCCTCGGATCCAAGAAGTTTGAATAGGGGCAGCTGTAGCACCTCAAAATTTGCCCTCTCTTTTTCTAACCTTTTTCTGGCTTATGTTTCTTTCTCATTTTGCATCTTTAGGTCATAACTCATAGTCATATCATTGCATTGGTCTTCTAAGACGTGGGATCATGGTTCTCCCGGGGTTTCTCATTTTCAGAGGAGGCATCAAAAGTATTGAGTCAGGATTTCATTGGTGTGAATCAGGGTTTGGATCCTTCTTAATATCTCAAGAGAATTGGTTCCAGGTTAAGTGCTCATTCAGTTATGATCAGGTGGAAGTTTGACTTCATCTTGATCAAATCATCAGGAGTTTTGCTTCAAATGCAAGTTATCCGTGTTATTGGTTTATTTCTCAGGAAGTGCGCATCAAGGGTCAGTTTGTTATGCGCTGGAAGTCAAGTTATTAAGCATTGGTTCAAGTGGGGTTGATTTAAAAGTCAGGATCTGTGGATTTATTTTCCCAGAGATTTATTCAGACAGATTCATGTGAGGATTCACTTGATCAAAGATTCAGAGGATGTGTGATTTAGGCGTTTTGTCTCAGTGGTAATTGTGTGCCTTTAATCGGGTGTTGGGAAAGTCGAGAGTTGGTGTAATGTGATTATCCTTTCTTTAGAACCATTTCTCTTTGTCCACGTACAAATCCATAACCCATACCAATTCATATATTTAAACCAATTTCTAAACCCATTTTCTTTTCAATTATCCAAATATTCCAAATTCATTTTCAGTCCACATAAATTCTACCATAAACCCATTATTTATTTCCATTTTTTCAAATCCATTTTATCCAATATATCCATCCATTATCCATTTTCATTTCTCTTTATCCATTTCATATCCCTATCCTAAAATCCAATTTACATCTTTTTCTATTATCCATTTTTTGGGTTTAAATAACCACTTTTTTTCTTTTTAATCCAATATCCATTTCTCAATATCCAAATCAATTAACCAATATCCATTTTTTTAGATGATAGCTAATTTCATTATCCTTTCCCCAAATAACCTTTTCTTAATTCATTTTACTGTCAAAACATATCCCACAATCCACAATGTTACTATAAACCGTCACACACATCACCCGCCATTGCCTTGTTTTCGCAACACACACAACAACGTGATTCACAAAACCGTACCGTGCACCTACCCACCACCCTGCCACAAAAACGGCAACCGTACTACACAAGCCAACCCACGCCAGACCATCACTGCAGAATGCGTGATCACTCACAACAAAAACGGCACCAACAAACCTCAGAAAAAAGGCACGTACCGCAACACACATAAAGCAAAAACCATTTTTTCACGCATTTTTTGACCTTCACAACTCCAAAAAACTCTCTGCTTCCTCCTTCAACTTTCAACAACTCAGCCTTCAAACTCCTTCAATTCCTTTTTCAAACCTCACCTTCTCAATCAAAACAACGCAGAAAACCATTCACCACCATCTTCCTACTAATCTTCTTCCACTATTTTCGATCCAAACCTTCGATTCACCCTTCAAGTCTCTCAAACCCTCCTTCTCAATACCTTTTCTTTCAACCACCGAACCTATCATCATCATCTGCAACCACCCATCAACAACAACAACATCGCAGGTCCTCTTCTACCATTGAACCCTTTGTCCACCTTTAAACCCTTATCAAGTTTCAACGCAACAACCCAACTCAGAATCACAACACCAACCTTGAGTCCAGATCAGAATAGAATAAGGAGATGAAGAAGAGATCGAAGAAAGGTGAATCGGAACTGATCTGAACAAACCTGAACATGAAGCTCTCATTGACTCTCACCCTCTTTGATTGTTTTCTCCATCCGATACACCTTCGATCTCCCTTCGTCCGACCTTCTACAACAAACTTCCGCCGCGGCTTGAGAACGAAACGAGAGTTTTGCAAAGGAGAAGAAAGCGAACCAGATCGAAGTGAACAAGAAAAAGCCGTGATCGAGATAACACGAGAGAGAGCGATACGACATCATTTGATTTGCCACCAGAAGTACATCGCAAGGGAAACGCGAGAGAGATTCAGAGAGCAAAAAGGTGCGAGCTTGTGAGAAGAAATAAGGCGATGAGAACGGTGCAGAGAAAAAGAATTGAGAAACAGGAAGAGTTTGTGTAGATTGTTAGGTCAATGTAAGATGGATCGTTGGGCCATGATACTCTGGGTCACTATGCAGTTGGACCGAGTTGTGTTTTGGAGTACTGTTCATGTCTAATTAGTTTAATTATTTTCATAACATTGTGATTATTGCTTTATAACTTTGTGTTTTTTTTTTTCCTCATCTCGATTTTTTATTATTAGTTTGGTTTGATTACTTAAAACTTTTGTTATTTATTTTGGTTAGTCTTGATTTAGATTTTTGATTAAATTTTATTTTTTATTCTTGTAGAATTTTCAATTAATTTTCTTGTTAAGTTCTTGGTGATTAACTTTGATTATCATTCTTGATGATTCTTAAATTGTGTTAATGAGATTGGTGCTTTGATATTTGAGATATTTGTGCTTGCTCGATCTTGTTGATGTTTGAAATTGCATATGGATTCTCATTGGTTGCTAAACTCTCCTTGTGCATAAGTTGATTGAATGTAGGAAATGATGCTGATGTATACACCGCTGTTCTTTACATGCATGCTGTTAAATACTGCTATTCTGTCATGTTGGATATTACATCTGTTCTGTCCTGGAAAAAGAAGTTGTTAAATGTTGTTCTTGGTGGTTGCTGGAATACACTGTTGTGCTGTGTTGAAGCGCTGTTGTTGATGCTGTTTTTATGCTTGACTACTGGACTTGCTTACTTGATGGAAGTGCCTAATAGCTTAGAAGTTTGAGCTTGTTGTGAGCTTTGAAGAGGCAACGGACCTTCTCCGTTAGGTACCCCTAAAATATTAATTTTATTTTTCATGCCTCATTCTAGGATTGTATCCGTGTTAGAAGCATATTGAATACATCTGAAGCCCTACCTCGAAGTAGGCTCTGTTTGCGCATCATGTTTAGTACTTATGTGCTTTGTATCTTTTCTGTGTCAACTTGTTGATAATTGAATACTTGTACATATTTGAGTTTTCTTTATCATTTTATATCTTATTCTTTCTTCTCCTCCTCTTTCACTCTTTCTCATCCCATGAATCTCAAGACTTGTTTAAGTCTTGGATTCCTTTCCCTTTAGAGCTACCTAGTCCAACTTAATTTCCGATTAAGCTTGGAGTAGGATTAGCATTAGGTTAGGTAGTCTTTTCTCCTAAACCTCACTAACCATAGGACATCCATGCATGACAACATTAGGACTCTTAGTTTCCCCTTAGAGTTTCCTTGTGTCTCCTCTCTTCTCATCTCATAACTTCATCAAAACACGTAATAAAGGTTAACGTGTATTGCGCTTGAGCCTTCTATGTGGGAAGTGGGGAACGAGGGGCTTCCTCTCGTTCTTTTAGGATACCTAGTGTACGTCCTGTTGGGGGCGATGCGGGAAAGTATTCGTTCTTGTATTTAAGACTTTGGTGCAATGCAAGTTACAAGCTAACTAAAAAACACTTCTGTCTAAAAAACTTCAACAAACAACAACGTCTTTCCTTCGGGAATTCTTTTCTCATCTCACTCACTCTCAACGTACGAACGTGCTCCTACTCGTTCTCTCGCAAGACGGTAACACCTAAATCTCGATTCAGCGAGCTGCAACACCTGAGCTAGAACGTAAGTCGTTCCCTAAAAACACAATCCACCCCTAGTGAGGGGAACTACGTCGCTCTGATTCTCACGTGCGAGTGAGATACGTAGGCAGGAGGTCGTGCGAGATCTCTCCGAGCACTTTTCTTTCACAACCTTTTCTTTATCACCTCTTTGTTCCTTCCGACCTCGTTTGGTCGAGCTACGTTTGCTCTGATTCCTCTCTCTCGTTCGATTGAGGATACGTAGGCACGAGATGTGATATCTCGACGAGCAACCTTCCCCCCCTTAGTTCGTGTCCGAACTACGTTGACTCTGACTTTCCCATTGCCCGAGGGAATACGTAGGCATAGGACGAGCGATGTCCTATCGAGTCACTTCTTTTCTTCTTTTTCTTTTCCTCTTCGTTTCTCCGTTCTCTCCGTTCTCGTTTCTTCTTCGGTCCAGTAGCAGTGGAGTTCCAGTTGATGACACCCTTTGATGCAGACAACAAGCGTGGATCCCATCGAGTACGATGGACGTGTTGGGTGCTAACACCTTCCCTTCGTGTAACCGACTCCCGTACCCGTTCTCTTGGTCGCGAGACCATGCTCTTTCCCTTCTTCCAGGTTTATGCAGTGTTTCCTTTCCCTCTCTTGGGATAAATACACTTTGCTGGCGATTCTGTGTCTTTTGCGCCACTCTCGCGTTTGTACCGTTGGATGCGAATCTTTCGGGAGCGACATAAGGTACTCCGACGCTCAAGTAAGAAAGGGTCAGAGAAAAGGAGCAAGTACAAAGTGTGAATTCTTAGGGTGAATATTGGATACCTGGCCCTCTCAAGCGAGAGGGTTTATATAGAGCCCCCAGCGCGTGGCCAACTGTCCTATTTTAGGGGCGAAATAACCGTTTTCCCGAAGAATAGGTAACTGCCCAATCTAGCTGTTATGTCGGGCAGGGTGTCTGAAACTAGCTGTTATGTCGGGCATAAGCATAGCTTCGGGCAACTGCCCTTAGCAGTTCGGGGAGTGAGGAAGCCGTGCGTGACGGGCAGCGAATTCGGGGAGGAACGATGTGTTCCATGACCGGTTGGAGGGGCAGAAAGGTAATTTTTGTCCCTTGGTGGATTGGACTTAGGCAATTTGGGCCGCTCTGGAGCAGAAACGGATTGGGCCAATTCAAGTCATTGGTCCAGTCCAGAACACACCTATTTATAGAAATACAACCATTCAAATTGGCAAAGAAATATATAATCTGAAAATTAAACTATTCTTGAAAACCAACTTTAACACATCAATTTTTTTTCGAATTGAATCTGTCTCATTCAGCACATTTTATGTTCTTTAACACATAATATACGATTCAATGGTCTGATTCTTTCAATTCATCGATATCTTTTATTATAGTTTACCTCATCATCGTCGCTTATCAACGTTATTGTAAATTATATCGATGAATTGAAGCAAACAGAGCACTAAATCATATATTATGTGTTAAGGAACATAAAATGTGCTTAATGAAACAGATGCGATTCGAAAAATATTGATTGATATAGGTTGGTTTTCAAATACATCTTAATTTTCAGAATATAAGTTTCTATGTCAATATAAATGATTGCATTTTCATTAAAAGGTAAGTGAAACAAACAATATACATAGTATATAATAAACTAAACTTGTCAACCTGTATATGAAATTAAAGAACAAAACATTGCTAAGTCACAAGAAGCCTCTATCTTGTGAACTAGCAATGTTTTGTTCTTGTTTTGAGAACATTTGTCAATAACAACAACATACAGCAAAACAACATGAAGCACAATAAAAAAACATACATTATTTAAGCAATAAAACCCTAAGTGGGACTGTAACAAATCAAGATACATTGAGTCAATAACGTACCTCTTTTTGAAATTAATCGTGGAACTGTAACATATCAAGATATATCAAGTTCATCTAGTTTGTGAAGCCATGAAGAAGAAATATAAGGTGGATGAAGTTTATACAATAATTTCATACTTCTTATATTTTTCTTCATGGCAACAAAAACCATATGAAACTTCACCATAGTATACGCTTGCTACCACCATCATCACCATGTATCTACAAGGAAACACAACAAAAATCAAACTTAACCCTAAAACATCAATAACATAATGTTTTCCACAGCATCCTAAAACCAAACCCTAAAACAATAATCCTAGAAAGATGAGAGCAGGAGAACATACCATCTTCGCCGCCGTAGGAGTTTGCGCCGGACGTTGCTCTTGTCAGATATCCTTTAAGCTTCTTTTCTCCATTCTCTTGTAAAAGTATTAGTTAAGATTCATGAGAGGAGCGGGTTGTGTTAGGGTTTTCTTTATAGAGAAACGACAGTTATGAAGTGGGTCACAGATAGTTTCGTTTATATATTAAATACTATCTCTTTTCGTTTCGGTTTAAAACTACAACCGTAATTATATTTTATATTTTAAAATAATAGCAAACTATATCACGACGGTTATTCATAATAACCGTAGTGATATCTCTTATTTAAAAATAAATAAAAATGAAAGGAGTGTCTTAACCTTAAATGAAAAACATTTTTGCCACAGCTGAGGTTCGAACCAATGAAAGATTAATTCTATCATATTGTTATACTTACAACCGTTATTGTACCCTATAAATTTTTAATTAAAAAATATAATATAAAGCTAGCGCATAAGTTTAGAGATATCACCACGGTTTTTGGAAGAACAGTGGTGACTTGGACGTTGTTGTTTGCGCGTTTTGTAGTAGTGTATATTTTAAAAAATTTATAAGAGATTGCAATACATTTAAAAAAAATAGTATTTTGAGTTCCCAAACTAAATCATATTTTCTAGCAAAGTGTTTCCTAAGAGCATCCACACTCATCAACCGCACTTTGGTTCTTTAAATGGGACCCACACAATTTTTTATATTATATTACACTTTTATATTTTCTAAACAACTCAACTACATTTTCCAAATATCCATACAATTCATCAAAAACTCTAAAATGGGTCCCACCAAATCTTATAATATATCCAACATTTATATTATATTAGTGGTAATAAATAGTAATATCAATTAAATATTATTAAAAGAGAACAATTAATTCTTTGTTACCGTTGGCTGGCTGGAAAGAGTTTTTGCTAGGAGAACGGCTTCACATGTGAAATACCCATTACACTCTGACAAAATTGCATTGAATATTGTGTAGGAATTGCATTTTGAAACCGATAATCATGCTCTAATCTCTCTAACTCTCAATATAAGAATCATTTAAATCCAAGATATTTAAAGTGTTTTTCAAATCTCTCTTATAACCTCAAAAGCTGCTAATTTCGTAGAATATAATGCTAGGAACTTCCACCTTTTCCTTCTCATTATGATTTCTACCTTATTCACCACCTATTAATAACAAATAAGAGAAATTCATATTTATATCGACTAAGACCGTAACAAACCCAAAATACGGCTCATTTTGAGACTTGTGTTGTCTTGTTGTGAATCAGCCATTCAATCTGCTTTGTTTATGAAGTCTTTAATGCGTTCAAGTTCATCTTTCATTTCTGCAATTTCTTTAGGGACACCCCTAATGATGTTGGCTGCCTCCTTTAATAATGGAAGCAAATGATCACGGGCTAGTGGAAGTAAGTGTTCACGAGCACAGGAGAGCGCAGCGTCACACATTTTGTTGTATGTATGTTTGATTTAAATTTGCTAATATTGTGAGAGAAATTAGTGATGATGAAATTAGGTATTTGTGCTTGAAGATTTATATAGCACAAAGTCCAGTTGTGCGAGAGGAATACATTGACTTTGAGTTTCCCTCTTGGCCATTGTTTAACAATGAGATATGTCATTTTTCATTTTTAAATTTTGACGTACAAGAGCACTCAAGCCGTTAATTTATGTGAACTGTTATTGTTATTTAACTATCTATAAGAGAAATAAAAAAATGCATGTCAGTCTTAGCCATGCAGCTCATTAAACAATGCAGGTCAGTCTTAGCCATACAGCTCATTAAACAAGACTTTTTTTTACTGTACTGCCCTTTTTTCAAATGTTATATATCATAATACCCTACTCTAAAAAAAAAATTCCAACATACCTCATAATCTGAGGGTGCTCGCCATTTGAAAGTAAGAGCAGATGAAGAAAACAAAAGGTAGTAGGTGCTCGCCATCTCAAGTGGCGAGCATGTGAAGGAGATTTTTTTTTTGTTTTTTAATTATTTAATAGTTTATATGTTTTAATAAAATTATTTAATTAGTTTTAATAATATAAATTAATTAAATATGAATATAATAATAAAAAAAATATTATTTTTTTCAGAAAATTAATATTTTTAAAAAATGTTTTAAAAATGAGTAATGTGAAGGCAATTATTAATTTTTCAATAGTTTATATGTATTAAAAAAAATTATTTAATTAATTAATTATTATATAAATTAATTAAATAATAATATAATAATTAAAAAAATATTATTTAAAAATGAGTGATACTCGTCGAATGAGTTGGCGAGCAGAAATGTAAAATTTTTCTATAAATAAACGTCGTTGTGTATCAACATTAATCATTCCAGGGAGGTATTTGCGTATTAAAAAATGTCGGTCAAAGCTCTTGTGTTTTATGGGCAAGAAAAAAAATGAGTGTTTACCTAGATCCATTGTGGAACTTCAGAACCGTGGTTGCAGCAATTAACACAGGATTTCGCCAGTTAGGTGGCAGTCGCATGAAGGTGAGAAAAATGGAGTATCGTTGTCCGTATATAACGCTGACTGATGCAAGCCCGGAGGGTACGTACATGTATTACATGGATCGTATAGAAAATGATGAAGATGTACAATGTATGTTTTCAGCACATAGTGGAGAAGTTAATAGAGGAGTCGAAGATCCACTTGTGTTGATTGTTGTTGTGGATTAGCTTGTATGTTTGGTTGTTGAGTTCGTAATCTTCTAATGTTGTTGTTGATTAGTTGAATTATTTAAATCAAGCATTGTGTTGTTGTTTTATGAACAAGTCCTAGTGTGTAATTGTTTGAAAACGTTGTCTTGAAATATAAATTTGTGCTGGATTACAGAGAAAGCAAGTTCAAGCTACATATATACTTTACTAATTTAGAAACTTGGATAACAAATAATATTATCTAGTCGGTCGGTTTGACGGGCCGGCAAAATTAGGACATTTTCGACGCATATGTCCTATTTCTCTGCAAATCCCACACCTTCTCTTTTCCTTTTCAACGTCGTCCATTTCGGTTCTAATCCTACTAATGGTTGGACGTCCCTTCTTATTTCTTCTCATGGAATCGTCGTGGCAAAGTGTAAATCCTTCATATTTTGGCCAGTTGTCTTCGTGGGGTAGTCCCAAGAAGCTCTCCTGGTAGACTTTGAATACGTTGAGAACTGTGAAAACTTCTAGGATGTAAATGGAGTAGTCTTGACATATACTAGAACATGCTACGATAACGTGGGAGCAAGGTAAGTGAAACACCTGAAATTTCCCACAGTCACACCATCGATTCTTTAGGTCAACGCCGAAAGTACCTGTGGGACGACCATCGTTATGATTTATTTTTTCCTGCACCATAAAACAAAATCTTTCACGATCAAATTGAATGACATTATGTGTGTTAGCCTTGGCTACCTCATCAGCCATTCCCTTGTTGCAACCATCTGTGAAAACTTTTCCAGTAGCCAGCATTTTGGTCCACTTGTGGCCTCTTTTACCAAAGAGGGAACCCATGCGATAGTAAGTAGATTGGACCAATGCAGTGATTGGAAGGTTTCGAGTTACCTTTAGGACAGAGTTCATAGCTTCTGCCAAGTTAGATGTCATATGCCCCCAACGGCGCCCTCCGTCATATGCTCTTGCCCACTTCTCCCTAGGTATGTTGTTTATCTAACACGAGGCCTCAATGTTTGTTGCCCGGATTTCCCCGCGATAGTAGTTAAATGTAGCCTCCGTCAATGCATAACCTGTAATAGAAATGTTATGAAGAAAATAGTAAAAGAACGAAAACATAGTAAAGCTAACTGAAATGTAATTTGTTACCCATATTAACAAATTGTTTCCGCAATGCTTTATCCTTAATCTCGTGCATGAAGTTTTGAGCAACGTATCTAATACAGTAGACATGTGTAGAAGGTGGATCTTGCCATCCGTTTTTGGGATTGCTATATGCACTCTTTATTGATTCATGTCTATCTGAGATTAGACACAAATTAGGCTGTGGTGTCACGTGTAACCTCAGGTTCTTTAGAAAAAAGCTCCAGGCTTCCTTTGTTTCACCTTTCACCAAAGCGAAAGCTACTGGGAAAACGTTTGCATTCCCATCCTGTGCCACTGCCATCAAAAGAGTTCCTTTATACTTGCCATATAGCCATGTTCCGTCAATTTGCAAAATGGGCTTACAGTAGGGGATGCCTCGTATACACGGTCGAAATGCCCAAAACAGACGATGGAAGATTCGTTTGCCAGATATTTGTGTACCATCATTAGAAATTGCAGGTAGGGTTTGCAACTCGATAATGGTTCCAGGAAGATAGGTTTTCATTACCAGTATCCACTGTGGCAAGTCGTTGTAAGATGTTTCCCAA
Source organism: Lathyrus tuberosus (assembly GCA_022829125.1). Classification (NCBI taxonomy): domain Eukaryota; kingdom Viridiplantae; phylum Streptophyta; class Magnoliopsida; order Fabales; family Fabaceae; genus Lathyrus; species Lathyrus tuberosus. The sequence continues at coordinate 8,708,510 of JALAZF010000254.1, forward strand.
CTACCATACAGTGACTCTATGGCCTTACACTTTGCGATCCATGCTTTCCTGTAAGATATTATGTACCTGTATTTTTCAAGGATATGGGCAATGATCACATTCACCTTAAGTGAAGTGTCACGGTTGACAAGCTCTCTAATGCTGTGGTTGATCATTTGTGAGCTGAGCTTCCTATGGTCTTGAGCCATAGACGTGGTAGTGCATGTGTGAGGCCCAGACAACTTACCAATCGTCCATTTGGAGTTCCTTTTTCGTATGGAAGCTCTGCATTTGAAATTGCAGTCTTGTTTTTTACATTTAATGACATATCGTGTGTTGTCAGATTGGTAAACCCAATAGTCAACATTGTGTCTAATATGCCAGTGTTGCAGTGCGAGAATGCAAGCTTCCTTGTTTTCAAAATCCATACCAATCTCTATTTCGTCTGCTATATGGTTTGGTATGACACATCCAAACACAGAGATTGGTTCAACATCTTCCATACAGATATTCTGCATATGTGCTGGTGGATTGTACAAACTTATAGGTTCGGCATAAATTGCCTGGGTAGGATCGACAATCATATCCTCACCCTCCTCGTCGTCGCTATTACCAAAAAGATCTTGTATCCTTACCTCCTGAAGATCATCGTCTCTTGGTTCCCCAACCTATTCATTTGGTATGAAAGGTTCGTTGTTTTGTGTTAGTTCGTCGTCAGATGTTTGGCTCATGCCATATTGGTGTGTGTGCGTCTCTTGAGTCGAAAATGTTTCGGCATTGTCAAGCAGACGGACGTATAGCTCAATTGTGGGTAATTGACCGATCATCATGTGGCACTTGAACATTGATTTCACGTCTTCGTCGTTCTTGATCGTCTCCATTACGTAGAAATAACAATGAAAAAGGCCCAAAAGGCTCATTGGCGCGAATTCAACAAGGAAGAGGTTAACGAATGGAAACACAGGAGATATTTTATTTTGCAGGGAGTTTCGGTAGTTGGTGAACGCAAGCCAAGCCCTTATGTACACATCGCACCAGACCAATTTTTGAACGACCCTCGTGCGCAAGCTTCGTCTTCAACACGACCAACTGCCGCTACAATGACTCAGGATGCACCATCAGTGTACACATCCCAATTTGGGGGACATGCATCTTCCTCCGCTCAGCACACATACCAACGCACACAAACCACCGAACAACACACGTTCTACTCACCCAACGACCAAACTCCCTACACTCAAATACCTCAACAAAACTACCAATACAACTACAGCCAACAATATCAACACCTAACCACCCTTACAGTTCACACCGGTACCACCGCCAAATTTCGACCAATCAAACCCCCAATTTCCACAACACACATTCAACACCTCATTCTCTCAACCAACCTCCACCTCCACGCCTGACGATGTCTACATCCCAACCCTCCAAAGTATCCAACCCAGTACCTACACCCAACCACCACAACCACCACATTCATTCCAACATTTTCTGCTGACGGAGGAATAATTAATGCAAATGCCTGACTTAAACATTGATGACATTCTTGGGGTGCAAGTAACAACACAAACGGGTCCCCCTTCACAGCGACCAGAGCCTTCAACGACACATCACGGTGAAGACATGTCTTCCGATTCTTCTCAATCACCTCCAGAGAATGCAAATGAACTTATGGGTAGGGGACATCGACATAAACGGGGAACTAGGTGTGGGACAGGCGGCCATTATTGATGTAACGTTTCTTAGTCTTGAATAGAAAATTTATTGTTTTATTGTATGTATTTTATTAATGTATTATGTTATTGCATTTTATTTTAATATTGTATAAAAAAATTTAATTAATTATTTTAATATTATTCTTTTAATATATAATATTTTAAATCATTAATTCAATAACATATAGTATTTTAAATCATTAAAATTATAATATAAACTATTAAATAATTAAAAAACGAAAAAAAAAATCTCATTCACATGCTCGCCACTTGAGATGGCGAGCACCTACTGCCTTTTTTTTTTCTTCATCTGCTCTTACTTTCAAATGGCGAGCACCCTCAGATCATCCGGTATGTTGGAATTTTTTTTCAGAGTAGGCTATTATAGTATATAACATTTGAAAAAGGGGCAGTACAGTAAAAAAGTCCATTAAACAATGCATGTCAATGTTAGTTAGACAACTACCAACATATTTTTTATTCAAGCATGTTGGTATTCCTATGGGATAATATAGTTTTGAATGTGCAAATGGATTTATAATAGTTTGTTGTGGAACTTAGCCGCCATCGTTGAAGCATTCCCACAATTTTTTTTATTGCTTTGTATTTATATGTTTGTCATATTTTTCTTTTATTGACTTTACCTTATTTATTTTATTTAGGTAAACTGTCTCAATGATTACTTCTTTAATGATAGAGGGTTGGATAGTAGGATTAATAGGGGAAGATTAGGGAGTTGGTGATTTAAAGAAGAAAAAAAAACTCGATTTTTTTTGCCTATATTGTGAGCTAGCTTTCTCTTAGTGGGTAATAGTGGATAAATTGTCTCAATTTATAATAAAGGGGTTGCAAACCTTTCTTTTTTCTTTTATTAAGGTGGTTTTGTTGGAATTTAGTTTAATCTAGTTTAGGAGAAATTAATATATGTCAATGTTTTGCTGTGAATATTGTTAGGGGAGATTTTTTCACTAGGGAGCATTGATCATTGTGGAACCTCATTTGATTTGGAGTAACACCTTTGTGAGAGACACACCACATATCCACCCAAAACCCTAAGGTGATAGGTGGGTGGGTTCTCTCACTTATAAATGCTCAAATCTCCACAATTCTAACCAATGTGGGACTATTACCCACACTACTCTACTCACACTTGTAACATCCTTAACACTCCCCCTCAAGTGTGAGTTCACAATGCTCCCCCTCAAGTGGAAGCTCTTCTTCCACACACTTGTATCACCGTTATACAAGTAAGTCGGTCCCTTTCTCGAACCAGGCTCTGATACCATATGTTAGGGGAGATTTTTTCACTAGGGAGCATTGATCATTGTGGAACCTCATTTGATTTGGAGCAACACCTTTGTGAGAGACACACCACATATCCACCCAAAACCCTAAGGTGATAGGTGGGTGGGTTCTCTCACTTATAAATGCTCAAATCTCCACAATTCTAACCAATGTGGGACTATTACCCACACTACTCTACTCACACTTGTAACATCCTTAACAAATATGTATGCTAAGTGTGATCTACAAAGAAAGAAGATCCAAGGTAAAAATATTGTAATGTCTAAAGTGAGATTCAAAAGAGGTATTTGATGCACAATGCAGGATTTTAACTCCATTTGAAATTCCGGAGAGAGAAAATGGAATAACATAAGGGTTAGTGGCTTCAAATAGAGATAAAAGAGGCTTTAATTGATTTATAGAAAGAATGAAGTAGATTGATATGTCAATTAGGGGTGTATACGAGTTGGATTGATCGGATTTGACCTAATCTATTACTTAATCTGTTCAAATTTTAATGTTGGGTTTTTGTCCAACTCACAATTTCATTATCAAAACCGACTCGAACCGATCCGTTCATTTATGCGTTGGGTTAGGTTGAGTTCTTGGGTTGTATTTTAAATAAAAAATATTTTTTTATGATTTATTTGTAAATTTAAAAAAATGTAACACAACTTCATACAACCATACTAATTTATAACATTCAAATTCGATGAAACACATCATATAATATCTAATAAAAATCATCAACACGACATAACACTTGATAATAGTATAAAATTCAAAAAGACACGTTATTTCCATAAAATACATAAGTTGAAAATTATACAAAAGAAAATAAGAAACATTATTTAATCTTATAATTACATAAATTCATCGATCTAATAGTATTATTGGTGGAGAATAAATTTTTTTAAAAAAATTATGATTATTAGTACCCCTAAGCGTACAATTTGAACACTGAATCTAGGGGGTAAACCAAAAAAATATTATAGGGGTAACTTTAACGCTTAGGAGGCAAAAGACATAGAATTTTAACATTTCAAGGGGGATTCAAGAAAAAATTACCGAAGGATAAACTGAATTTTGCCTACATTACAGGGGGTGTTGTATATTTAACCCTTTATATTTTTATTTAAAATAATAAGAAATTATTAAAGCTGCATCAATGGGTTGAGTCAACGGGTCCGTGGGTTGCAAAACTCAAACCCGATACCTGAACCAAAACTATACGAATTGTTATGGGTTGGGTTGAGTATATCCGTAAATGAATGGATTCAGGTAATTTATGCGTTGATTCGGTTTAGATCAACGTGTTTATGGGTCGACCCGCACCCATGAACACCCCTAACGTCAATATGGTTTCACTCTAAGAGTAGTATAATGAGCAAATTATATGGGATTTGATTGGCTTTTTTTTTAAACAGATAATAATTTAAAGTTCAACACACGTCAAAGTATTAATACTTTGATGTGCGGGAAAAAAACAATGACAATAAAATAAATTCCTTCAATGTAATAAAAATATAATAGGAGAGAACAGAAATAAAATTGTTTATCCAGTTCAAATATAATAGGCGGGAACACAAATAAAATTGTTTATCCAGTTCGATCAAATCGATATACGTTAGAGAGAATAGAACAACTTTTTGATTTACTATACTTTAAAATTGTTATAAGAGATTGCAGTACGTTAAAAAAATAGTATTTTGAGTTCTCAAACTAAATCGTATTTCCTAGTGTTTCCTAATCTCTCTAACTCTCAATATAAGAATCATTTAAATCCAAGATGTTTAAAGTGTTTCTCAAATCTCTCTTATAACCCCAAAAGGCTGCTAATTTCGTAGAATATAATGCTAGGAACTTCTACCTTTTCCTTCTAGTTAGGATTTCTACCTTATGCACCACCTATTAATAACAAATAAGAGAAAGTCATATTTATATCGACCAAGACCGTAACAAACCCAAAATACGGCCCATTAATGAAAGATCTACTAAAAAAATTGAAAAGTTAGAGGCCCGCCTGAAGTGACTCTGCCACCAGACCTCTAACCATGCACCGTCGTAGTTGGTCAGCCGACCTTTGACGCCGGTAGACCGGAATCAATTGCACTACTATATCCCAACTGCCACATCTAACTAACCCCTCCGTGTTGCCGATACCATCTTGCCAGAAAAAATTTACAGTACCGAAAATTCATTTTTTTCTCTCATTCCTCACTAGAGGTTTTAAAGCATATCACAACAATTCTTCATGTTGACATTAAATCAATTGTGGTGTCAATTTTTTTGGACATGTGACTTCACACACAAGAGGGAGGTGAATTGTGTGTTTTAGAAAATTTTGGATTTGAAAAATTTTAGGATTACAATCAGATCTTAAAAAAAATTTAGAGAAGTTTTGATTTTATCAGCGGAAAATAAAATGAGGGAATATAACAAGTTAAGTGAAGAGAGAAGACACCGGAAATTATAGAGGTTCAGTGAAATAAGTAAAAAGACCTACTTCTTTCCCCGAGAATTATTTTAAGAGTATCTAATAAACTTAAGAGTTTTTAATAGGTTAAAATCTCGAACCCCCTTATACAAGGAAAAATGTAGTTTATAGCTAACTTATGTCATACCCTAAATTCTTCCCCAAAGATTTTCATTTATTAATTGCATCTAGTTCATATGCATCAACATATCATGGCCACTTCATTTGATCATTATTTATTCTCATATGCATTCATCAGTCAAAATCCAAAAAATACACACATAAAAATCAAAAGGAGAGATAGTCAAACATTTTGACTTACTCATCTGGTCATTACATATTTATATCATGCGTTTAGCTCCAAACATTTCATTACCTCATTTATGTCTTTATCTCATTATATATTTACATTGACTCAAGATTTATGGCATTAGTTTGAAGTTATGAGCTAATTTTAAATAGTTGAAGTTCATCACCCCAAGTTTTATTCACCACTTCATTCATTCACATACATTCCTCATATCATGACTTCATTTCTTTCCGATTACATTCATCACATTTTATTACATGCCCTAGTGTTTTAATGCATGCATTCAATCCATATCCATTTATGCATTATTTCAAGAAGATTAAGTAATTTCAATGTAGTTTAAATTTACAAGAGTACTTAAATTTCATTAATTTCAAGTGTTCATTATTACTGAATTGGAAATATATTACAAGTATTGATACAAAGGTCATGCCCATAACCTATTCGAATTACAATTTGTACAAGAGGTTTACAAGCACCAAAATTACAATGAATCCAAGTACATTGTAACAAATTTTTCACTTGTACAAGTTTCTAAACCTAAGGTCATGTTCCATTTAGTTTTCCCAAACCTTCAAGCTCCTTCCAAGAAAGTAAACAAGGCCTAATCCAAAATCAATAACAAAAGAGTTTCATTAGAAATAATGTGAATGTAGCCCAATACACAAGCTCACATTTTACAGCCTCATGTTTCGAAAAAAAATAATGAAAAAATCAAGTAATTTGAAAAAAAAAAAAATTGGCATTTCGTGGGGGATATTTTGAGATACCAGAATCAACAACAGTAAATACAAAAATACAGCTTAAATTGTAATGAAAAATACTTCCAATTTCTGCACATGATCACACGAAACTCCCTCATTCTCCACTCTATCAAATCCCGCAAAAATCAGGGATTCCTTAAAATCCTTTCACACACACACACACACACCACTCTAATAGATTTTTTTTCATCTAACTCAACATTCACGCGAGTTTTACCATTCCCTATCAAATAGATTTGCCTCACTCACTCTAAAAATTCCTCACACACTAACAATTGAAAACCCTAAAATGCGGCCTTTATAATTGATTTTATTCTCTACAATAAAACACTAAGACTTCCTGAACAGCAGAAAAAACACATACAGAAAAAAATTTTCCAAGAACTTCCATCAATTCGTAGCTTTCCGAACCCTCAGTAAAGCTCACCCTCATAATTTCTAAGAGCTTCACATTGAAGTTCTAAGAAGTTGAGCTCAACCACTCTTTCATCATTAACAACAAACTCAAAAGCAACAGGAGGAAGGAGAAGAAAAAGAAGTTAGGAAAGAAATAATAAAGAGAACAAGAAAAGGACTTAAACAACCAGAAAAAGAAAGAAAGTGAGCTTACTTGTAAAAAGTCATTGTCACCGGAGCCTCAATGGAGAAAGCAACTTCTCTGATCTGGTAATATTTTTTACCTTTTGTGCATTTTTCCTTGTGCATAATATTATGAAGTGTGCTTTGACTAATTCCCCTCCGTTAATTATTGTTGATGGTGTTTGATTTGGAACAAAATTCAGATATAGGGTTGTTAGGTTTCATGAGGATGAGGGTCAATTTATCCTGATTTGTGTGGTGTTTGATGTTTTTGTTGGTGAATTCGTGTTTAGATGTTGATTTTGGATAGGGTTTCTTTTGAAATTTTTAGGTTTCGGAGGATATTCCTGGATTTCTGGGTTTGAACATGAAGAACAATCATGTGTTATTCATGTTTGTTCTTCACTATTTATGTTTTGATCTAAATTTTCTTTTCTAATTTGTGGTTTTGTTGTTTGTGTTGAGAGGGCGTTGAGAGGAAAAGTGAGAAAGAGCATGTGAAATGAGGGGGTCAGCTTGAGACCCCTCTAATATACTCTCTATCTTCCATTTCCCACGTGGATGCTAAGTGTCACCTCTGGTGACTGCTGGATGAGACCATTTCCTTGTGACTTTTGGGACCCTGTACAGGGAGCCCCATTTTAGTTATCATGCACTTTTAGGCATCCACCCTTTATATCTTTTAAACCCTATAGTAGGTTGATCAGACATCGGCAATTGAAGTCAATCTGTTTGACTTTGCGCCTTAGGCCTTCTTGCTCCCTAGGCCTTGCCCTTTTACTTTTTACCATGCTTATATTTCTCTGCACCCCAAGGTAGTGAGAGGGAGGAGACTTAGGTCCTTTGCTTGCAGGCCCAACTTTTTTATTTATTATTTTTTTTTTACTCTTTTTTTTTTGGAAAATTAATACTTTATTAACCAAAAAACAATCAAAACCAAGCGACCACAAAGGGTCCAGCTGACAGGGCACAAACCTAACAAACAGACTAAGGCATCATAACCTTACAAATATGTTTCCTAAGCTTGGGTTGGAACCAGCATCTATAAGTGATGTTGTCTTTGATTCTCCCCTCAATGTTGAACTCATTCCTATCTTTTTTGAAGTAGCTATCATTTCTCATGATCCAAAGCTCATGGATGGTTTCCGCCAGAGCACAATTGAGGATCTTGACCTTACTATTCTTCGACTTGTTTTTCTCAATAATCCATTGGAGCTCCTGCATCCATCCTTCAGGCCTGTGATTAATCATCAGCCACTGCAGAATTCTTTCCCATATAGACTTCAATTTTGAACATTGGAAGAAGAGGTGATCAATGGACTCTTTTCCATCACATATGCTGCAATTATCTTCCTGAAGCATACCAAATCTAACCAATATGTCTTTGGTGGCTAGCTTTCTATGGCAAGCTATCCAAATAGTAAATAAGGCACAGGGTCTAGCAGCATTCTTGTAGAAAATACTCCTCCAGCTGACATCATGAACATTTATAACCAATCCTGCATAAAGCTTTCTAGTATACCATTTGTTACCCTGCAGCATAATATTCAAACCAATATTGTTAAAGACATTATCTCTGAGATTCAGGATAGATTTCAAAATCCATGATGAGCTCTTTTTCACTATCATTTGTATAATGTTTTGATCCTTCACGTAATAGCAGTGGATCCATTTTATCCACAAGTTATCAGCCTTACTATGGAGGTTCTACAACAACTTCAGCAGACAAGCACTATTCCAAAGCTCAATATTAATCATGTTGAGCCCTCCTTTTCTAGTGGGTGAACAAACCTTGTTCCAAGCAATGGGAGACTTTCTAGTGATATTATCTATACCATACCAAAGAAAGGATCTACATAAGCTGTTAATCTTCCTAATGACAGCTTTGGGAAGAGGGAGGCATTGGAGCCAAAAATTTGTTACAACAAACAGAACACTTTTAATGAGTTGAGTTCTATCAGCATAAGACAACATATTAGCACTCCAATTGTTGATTCTATGCATAATCTTGTCAAGAAGATGCAAATAGTGGATGACATTAAGCTTTCTACTAGTTAAGGGTATGCCCAAATATCTGAAAAGCAAGCTACTCAAGATCAACATTGCCGAAATAAACTTTGCACTTACTAGGGTTCACCCTTAAGCCAGTTGCCTTGGAGAAATTGTCAAAGATCTTCATAAGTAATTCGACAGATTTCTTGTCACCCCTTGAAAAGAGAAGAAGATCGTCTGCAAAACTAAGGTTAACAATGCCCAACTTTTCACATTTGGAATGGAAATTAAAGTCTGGTATATTATTAAGCTTATGACATAACTTATTCAAGTACTCCATGATGATGATAAAAAGCAAAGGAGAGAGGGGATCTCCTTGCCTAATCCCTCTTTTAGCTTCCACAATTTTTGTGTGCACTCCATTGACTTGGTATTTATAGGAGACAGATCTCATTGTGATCATAACCCATCTTATGAATCTATTAGGAAAATTCAGCTCTCTCAAGATGCCTTCCAAATCTCCCTACTCCACTGTATCATAGGCCTTTTGGAGGTCCATTTGAATCATACACTTAGGAGCACCATTATTAGCACTATAACCTCTAATTAACTCAAAGGCTAGCAATATGTGGTCATGGATCTTTTCCCCAGAGACAAAGGCAGCTTGGCTGCTGTGAATAATATAACCAAGAATGTTTCCAAGCCTTTTAGCCATAATTCTAGATATAATCTTGTAAATGACAGTACAACAGGACATTTACCTATAGTCTTTGATCATTTCAACAGAACTAGTTTTGGGAATAAGGGTAACAAGGGTACATTTGACTGCCTTATAGAGTTTCTCTTTTTTAAAAAAAATCTCTAACAGCCTTAATGAGATCCTCCTTTATTATGTTCCAAGTGCTTTTGAAAAATTTAGCACTATAACCATCTATCCCAGGAGCAGAAATATCTTTAATACCTTTGAGACTAGCATATATTTCCTCTTCTGTTATAGGCTTTGTCAAGGACTCCCTTTGATCACTATCCAATTGAGGACCATTCCTCATGGCCACAACATCAATGCCCAAGAGAGTACTTTGAGTAGTGCCAATAAGCTTGTTATAGAAATTGATAATCTCCTCTTCAGTCTCATCTTGCTGACAAATGGTAGTTCCAACTTTAGTCTTCAAACTGGTGAGCTGGGTCTCGTTCTTTTTAGACTTAAGGGTGGCATAGAAGAATGCATTGTTGTCATCCCCCAATATAAGCCAATCCACCTTAGACTTCTGCTTCAGGATATTTTCTTCAATGTCTCCCAGTCTGATAACCTCTTTAGTATAGTTTTTAACCTTCTCTATCAATTGCATATTCAGCCTATCTTCCACTAGCTTGGATTGAGCAGTCTCCAAATTTTCTCTAGCTTTAACCAGTTGTTGATTAATGCCTTTAAAAGACTTACTCATCTCTCTGATGGCAGGCTCTAAATCCTTTGTAATTTTTTCCACATGACATACATAGGGCTACCCTCCATTGACTTATTCCAACTCTGCATCACAATTTCCTGAAACTTCAGATTAGTTGTCACAATATTTTGGAACTCTTTTTTATTATTTAGTTTAGTTTTATTTTGTTTATTTGATTTATTTACTTATTTATTATTATTTGCTAATAAATTAATTGTGTAAAAATATTGAAATCAATCTTTCATCAAAAAATAAAATGCTTGATCAACATCAAGTCGATTTTCAAAAATATTTCTCCAACCTTCTTCCAACTTCACAGCAATTTCATCGTCAATTCCAAAACTTTTCCATCAATTCAAAACATTCAAAATGCTTGATCAACATCAAGTAGATTTTCAAAATTCATTTCACAACGCGAATTAAAATGCTTGATCAACATCTATTGTCTTTTTCAAAATAAAATCAAAGTCATCTAACTTAATTACTTTAAACATTTTTTATAAAAATGGATGAAAAATGACTAGTTAGGTGTATGACCCTCTTTTCCCCGAGTACTTGGACGTTTGTTATATAGCTTATCTTTCAAGTTCTTGTCATCTTTAAAAGAATCTAATTCGCTTCAAATATATTTTTCACAGTAAAATGGATGAAAAATGACTAGTTAGGCGTATGCACCTCTTTTCCTCGAGTACTTGGACGCCTGCTGTATAACTTGCCTTCTAAGTACTTGTCATATTTAAAGGACTCTAATTCATAATCAAATAATTTTCGTAAATAATTTTGATGGAAAAGGATTAGTTAGACGTGTGCCCTTATTTTCCTCAACTATTTGGGTACCTACTGATAGCTCGCGCTTCAAGTACTCGTCATCCACTCCAAAAACAATTTAACCGATCAAACTTATATTTTACCTTAGCGCGATGTTAAAACCTTTTCATAAATGAAAGATATTTCGTCCATTCCTAGACGATGCAAACAATGCTTTGTTTCTATTACGCGTAAGAAGTAAGAATGTTTTCCACTAGAATGTGATAAGAACATAAATATATGAGATTCCATATTATGTTATCCATTCTGACGCAATACCAATGTTCACTTCTCCATGTTTTAGGTAGCAAGCAATGTTTTCCGCTCGAATGCGACTGAGTACCTTTCGCTAAAATCGACCAAACAACAAACATTTTCTACCCTGAACTATGTAGCCTTGAGTTCTCCATCGCATCTGGGGATACGAAGGAACAAGATTCAATGTCTTGTTAGGCACACTAATAAAAATATATTTTTAATCATTTTCTCTTTCCAAACTTTTAATAATTAGAAGAAAGAAACAAAACCTAACACTCATATTCGCAAATCTAACTAAATGGTTTCCGTTAAGTACAACGGATGTGAGGGGTGCTAATATATTCCCCTCACATATCCGACTCCCAAACCCAAATTTGGTTTAGACGGCCATTTACTTTTTCTTTAAGGGTTTTATTGATATTTTCCCTTTCCTTTTGGATTAAAAAAACTTCAGTGGTGACTCTGTTACTATTTTGGGCGTGCGAGTGCACATGGTATTTTTTGCGTCACGATAACTTCCAAATAAGACGTAAACCATAGAGTGAAGCGGCGAGTCTTCCTTCTAAATGGTGGATCAAAGTGGTTAGTCTCCTTTCCACAAGAATCTTATAGCGGTTAGTTTTCAAGCTTCTAATCATACCTTGGGAGGTTTTAACACCGGGATGAGCTCTAGAATCTAAACCTTCTTTTATACCAGACTAGCCAATAACGTGTGAGATTGTACCATTGGGTTGATCTCGAATTGAAACAAGCTTTTATTAGCATTCTAAGCTTTAAACTAATCTTGGTTTTACCACGGTCTAACCAAGAACCTATGAGACTTTACCACTGGATAATCTTGAACTTAAACAAGAGACTTGATTACACAAATCCAAAACCTAAGCTTTTTACGCGTTTGGCTTCAAACCCAAACAAACAATCACTAATTAGATAAAATGTTTAACCAAGGTTAAAATAAAAATTCCTTGGTGAACATACAAAACTACCCTTCCATAATTAAACTTTCCTCACTCACAAAAGAACATTCTCGAAAAGCACTTCGGCGAAATTTTTAGTTTGAGAAAGCAAAGAAGAATATATATATATATATATATATATATATATATATATATATATATATATATATATATATATATATATATAGAGAGAGAGAGAGAGAGAGAGAGAGAGAGAGAGGTGAAAAGTGAAAACCACATTTTCTGAATGATTTGAAATGAGGGAAGAGACTTCTATTTATAGCCTAGAGGTTGGCACAAAAAGGGAAACATTTTTAAGGCTTTTTATGAATTGGTAATCGATTGGCAACATATACCAATCGATCAATTGCCTCAAAATTAATCGATTTCCAAATTAAAAATGGAAAGAAAATATATTTATTCATTACACCTTGTTATACCCCAAATGTTACCCTTAGATTCATTGATCTTTCGCATAACATCTTAGGTCAACCATTCGTGCATATCTAACGACTATATCTAGATTTTGTCTGTTTGTTTCATTTGTGAGGACATATGCTGCTGCAGAAGGTGCAATGTCTTGAGGGTTGCGTTGTGTGTGTGTTTGTGGAAGTTCTCTGGTCTTTGCAAGGTGTGTGTTGGATTCCTGTGAGAATGGGCCCTTATCCTCCTTTTTGGTCCCTAAGCCACTACAAAGCCTTCTTCCCTTAGATTTATTTGAAGCCCCCACAGAATGCTAGGACTTCTTACGCATTGATATGGAATTGGTCCCTAGAGGCTAGTCACTAGTTGTGTGGTAGTTTATATTTCAAGTTGGTATCTTTCCCCCCTCTATAAGCTCCTCAAGGTTTAAGATATGTTTGCTCTATGTTCTTAAATAATGATTCATCAAGGGAAGTTCAATTGGGAAAGAAGTAGAAGTTTGGATTCTAAGATGCAAATTCAAGACCTTTGATTCATCACAAGTTTACAAGACCAAGTTTGAAGTTCCTACATCATTCTTGTATTTCTAATTCACATATGGTTTCAGTGTGAAGCTCATTGCTTCAAGGAGAATTTTATATTCTTGAAGCTGACAAGTATTCTTCAAGCAATTATGAAGATCAATGGGAGTTTGAAAGGTTCAAGATGTTTTGATCATTTGTGGAAAGTTTGAGTAGTCCTTGCAAATTCTTAAAGTTTTGCTCGTTAATATTGATGTTAAAGAGGTGGAATGTTATAATCGGTTGGTTGGGAAATTTTAGCCCATAACATCGCATCAAGTTTTTACAAAGGAAGGAAAAATTTAATTGGAAATAAAATTGTGACTGTATCAAGGGTTGAACGGGAGCAAGTGCATTTGTATGTTCTGAACAATGACAATGAGGTTGAGTCGTATGTTGAAATTCACAAGGATTTTCTCTGAGGTTTAAATCCAAATAGAAATGAAAATTGGATAGTACGAGAGCACAATCGAAGTTTCATACCATGGTTTAAGGATCATATGTATTCAAAGTTTTATGTAGATCCCGCTTCAATAACACAAAGGTTGAGATGTTTAGCATATGGTCCAAGTTTGCATATGTTTTCTTATAGCGCATACACAATTAATGGATACACATTTTATAGCAAAGAACAAGATGATAAAAGTACAATCCAAAATAGTGGTGTCACCATGGTAGCTGAATCAATGCACATTTCAAGTGTGAAGGACTTAAACCCCAAATATGCAAATATGTCATATTTTGGGGTTATCGAGCGCATTTGGGTTTTTGATTATGAGAAGTTTCAGATTCCTATCTTTGGTTGCAAGTAGGTTAAAAATAGTAGTGACATACGAATGGATAAGTCAGAATTTTTGCAAGTGGATCTTAATAGGGTGGGGTACAAAGATGAGCCTTTTATTCTGGCCTCTCAAGCTAAACAAGTGTTTTATGTCACTGATCCAACAAGTACGAAATGGTCTATAGTTATTTTGTATTTATACAAAAATTATAAGGGTTGAAAGATACATGAAATCAATGATGCTGTGTAATATAAAACACTATTTGGAAATAATTTGAATATTTGAAGAAGTTTTCCAACTTATATTATATTAAATATTAGATAATTTTGAAGAGTTGTGATTACTCTGTTGAAAAACTCTTAAAAAGATAATATAACTGAAATTTCTTCATTGCATCATAGTTTAGTGTTGCATGACTAGATACATATCAAACATAATATTTACTTAAAAATATATATTAATAATTATAGTTAATTACAATCATGAAAGGAAAACTCTTGCACACGCGTACATTTTTTTTATCTAAATAAAACACAATAATAATACATGAAGAATCCATTCAGCAACTCATTTTCTTTATATACTAGCAGAAATTTTTGTAAGGGTCGCGTGCTTTAAGACCCAATGCTCTTTTCCTTCTCGAGGAGCAATGCTCTTCATAAATTCCTTACTCATATACTCCATGTGTAGAACTTGAAGCTTCTTTAAGTGCTGAATTAGGCATCGGTGTTATGAATTCATACATCAAGTAATCCATCGATTTTATTTAATTAATTGATCAATTTATTTACTCATTTCAATGAATATTCGAATGTTGATTATGTTTTTATTTCAGGTTCTTGTATGAAAAATTGATGCTCCCGCGTCAATTGACAGATAGATTCTCTTTCTTGTCTCCCAGCTGTGTCAACACAAATATTATCGATCAAACTGCAAATGCGGTCAAAGATCAGTTAGTAGATGCATTTATGCCCAACAAAGATACAGAGAAGTTGTATCTTTTACTATATAATACTGGCCATGGGTTATATTTTCATTCTAACTTCCTTTATTATAATCTTACGCTTTTTTACATTGTGTATAACATTTCCATCTAAACTTTTGTTTTATTTTATAGTGGACACTGGTTGTTGCTTGCGATTAATCCGATAAAAGAAATAGTCTATTATCTGCATTCGCTAGATGGTGATCAAACAAAATACCTGGAGATGAACAAGATGATTGATATGTAAGTGATGCAATTGTTCTAAATATTCGCGTGTGTATTTATTTATTTATGTGAAATTGTTATAAATATTCGTTTACATTATGATAAAGCCATACAAATATTCCGATCACAACGACAAGCTCGAGTACCAAAGAGCAAAGCAAACAACATTACATGGATAAGAGTCCAGGTATATTTTCACATTTGTTATTATAATAGTGATACTACTTGATAACATAAGTTAAACTATATATCCTAATACATATGCATACTTTTTTTCCATGTGTAGTGTCCTCGGCAGCGTAATGGTATAGATTATGGTTATTTTGTATTGAGATTCAGGAAAGAAATTATTCATTTGGAACAAATAGAGATTCCAATCATGGTATGGATTTATAAGTTATGATTTATTTTAAGACTTATTATCGGATATTTCATCTAATTAATTACTTTTAACTAAATCATGCATATTATGTTATATTATGTAGTACTTTGATGAATTCAAGTGTGCCACCTACACGAAAGATAAATTGGAAGAAATAAAGGAGGAATCGTGTCAATACATGGTTGAAATGAGAATTATATGAGGTATATTATTGTTTTCTTTTTTTTTTTGTGTTAAGTTTATGGAAGGTGTTGTATAGTTTTGGAAATTGTTGAATAGTTTTGGAAATTGATGTATAGGTGATAGAAATGGTGTATAAGGTTTAGAATTGGTGCATCTTTAGAATGTTTGGTGTAATTAGTTTTGGAAGTTGTTATTAGAATTTTGGATGTCTACTTGGATGTATGAGGTTTGTATTGAGTTATATATATAAGGGTTAATAGCCATTTTGCCCCCTGCCATATAGCCGTTGTTCGAAAAACCCCCCTGTAAAAAAAACTCGCAAAAAAAACCCTAACATTTGAAGATTCTCTCAATTTTGACCTTCATCACATCCAGTCACCAAAAACCTGCCATTTTGACCCCTGCCATTTTGGCACCGTTTTTATTTTGACCCCTGCCATTTTGGCACCGTTTTTATTTTGACCCCTCCCATTTTGGCAGCGTTTTTATTTTGACCCCTGGCATTTTGGCATCGTTTTTATTTTACCCCTGCCACATCAGCTTTTTTGGTGACTGGATGTGATGAAGGTCAAAATTGAGAGAATCTTCAAATGTTAGGGTTTTTTTTTGCAAGTTCTTTTTTGCAGGGGGGTTTTTCGAGCAGCGCCTATATGGCAGGGGGCAAAATGACTATTAACCCTATATATAATGGTTATTTTGGTGTATGAGGTTTGTGTTGAAATATATATAATGGTTATTACAGTTTATGTGTTGAATTATAATGGTATACAAGGCATATGTGTTGAATTATAATGGTATACAAGGCCTATGTGTTGAATTATCATGGTATACAAGGCCTATGTGTTGAAATAAAGGCTTGTGTTGAATTATACAGGTTTATTATACAGGTTTGTGTTAAAAAAGAGGACTTATGGAAAAAATACACAGTAGACAGCGCTTTAGCAAAAAAAACTCTCCAAAAAAATTGATTTTAAAAAAAAAATGCTTTTAAAAAAGCGCTTTTAGAAAAGACAGCGCTTTTTAAAAAAACGCTGCCTAAAGGGGGTCCTAATGTATACATAAGACGGCGCTGCTAAAGGAGGCCCTACGAAAGCGCTTTTCCTTGAAAAAGCGCTGCCTAAAGGGGGTCCTACGAAAGTGCTGCTAAAGAGGGTCCTACGAAAGCGCTTTTCTTTGGAAAAGTGCTGCTAAAGGGGGTCCTAGAAAGCGCTTTAAAAAGCGCTGCTAAAGGGGGGTCCTAAAGGGGACCTAAGACAGCGCTTTTCAAAGCAAAAAAAGCGTTACCTTTACATACAGCAGCGCCACCTTTGGCAGCGCTTTTAAGCGCTGTTAAAGGCCAAAAAAAGCGCTGCTAAAGGTCTTTTTGGCATAGTGATCTGAATCTTTAACAAGGAACAAGAAAGAAGGAGGAAATAGAGAAGGAAAGCCAAGAAGCATATGAGTGTTTTACACTTCTATTTGGATGGAGGAATAACAAGATCAACAATAAGCAACACAATCGAGTATGTAAAAATTATGTTATATGTTGTAAATTGTACAAAGCCTTAAGATTTCTTAAACATTGAATATCTTAGAAATCTTAAGTGCTTAAGGGCTTTGTGATGGTGATTACCCTGTACCTCTGATTTTATATCAAGTACACCTTGTTCTCTATTCTTCTAAATAAATTGTCTAGTAGTTTAGATAAAGTCTCTTGCTATGTGTTTGAGCATCAAAGTCTCTTGCTGAGAAGCTTGAGCCAAGTAAGTCTCTGCTATGTGCTAGAGCATTGAAAGTCTTTATCAGTCGTTTATTAAGCAAGGAAGTCTTGGACAGTGAGTCTGAGCTGAAGTCTAGTACTTGAGGGTATGAGCAGAAGTCTTGGGTTTGTGGAACCTGAGCAAGGAAGTCTTGGACTGCGGTCTAAGCAAGAAGTTTTGAGCTTGAGGGGTTTAAACAGAAAGTCTTGGGTTCGTGGAACCTAAGCATGAAGTCTTGAGCCTAAGGGACTTAAGCAGGAAGTCTTGGATTCGTGGAATATGAGCAGGAAGTCTTGGACCTGAGGGGTTTAAGGAGGGTGTCTCGGGATGAGGTTCTGAGCAAGAAAATTCTTATGCTTAAGTGCATAAGCGGTTGTAATCATGTTTTGATTATAGTGAAAAATCTCTTATGTTGCAAGGGGACTGGACTACTCTCAGTTTGGGAGGAACCAAGATAATTTTATTTGTTTTTTATCTTTTATTTGCTTTTGTTAACATTCCGCTACAACGTATTAATCAAGATCCGAACATCAGTTTAGATTCTGAACACTAAACAGAGACAAAGTTAAGAAACGAAAAACACAATTCAACCCCCCCCCCTTCTTATGTATTTTTCTCACCTTCATTGACTAATTCTTAAACATCATCATTGTTATCATCATTATTTTAATCAATGATGAAGATTATTATGATGACAACGATGAAGATGACTTAATTTCTCAACACATTTGATGTTTTGCAATATATATTAATAGAGAACGAACCATTGTTTTGAAGAATTTGGGGCAATAAACCAAGTTCAACGTGTTAAAGAGCGATATAAATGAATGACAAGATGGATGCAATTCGAAAATCATGTTTGATCTAAGTTGCATTTCAAATATAACTTAATTTTCATATTATTATTTTCTAAATCACTTTAAATGAATGCATGTTCACTGAAGGGAGTGAAACAAACAATCTACATACATTATAATAAACTCAACAACAACATATACATCAACAAAATGGCAACAACACACCATTTATTTAAAATATTCGTGGAATGATCTGAAGTTGATCTACATATTGTTGCCATGAAGAAAAAGTACAAGGCAGACAAAGCTTCCAAAATTGATTCATACTTCTTGTACTGTTTCTCCATAGCAAAGCAAAGCATTTATGAACCACACCCATAATATGAGTTAACATGTTTTGAAAACATAAACTTGGATTAATATTATAGCATAACAAGCAACAACAATCATCAGAACATTGTTAACCAAATTAGGAAGTAAATCATGCCACAACAAAAAGCGGCATGTTAACATAAATAAGCAGTACACTGTAAAATAACAAGCAACAACAACCACAACATAACTAGCGTTAACATTGAAACATAACAAACAACGATTTTGTTCACTTAACAATATCCTTTTAGAAAGTTTTGTCACTTAACCATTGCTGAATTCATTTACCTTTTCAGCAATTTATTTTAATTTGCACCATTTTACTTAAAGATTTCTACCACGTCGAAGTCCTTTACATTCTTATACAAAACTTAGAAAGATTTTAAACACTATGTTCTAGGATTACCTAGTCGATCCTACAAGTAATCTTTTATAAGAGACTAGCGTCTGTTTACTAAATTTCACAATAAACAAAAGCCCATTAGGAATTCTTTACTTCTGTATTTAAATACTACTAGCGTGACCGTCCAGAGTTCTATCTGACAGGTTTGTCTCTTTCAAACTTCTATTTCTAACTGACATATTGCATCATAGCAGGTTTTTGCTATTTATTTTTGTATCTTGATCAACCATGGGAGATCAAGCAGTAACCAGAGCAGATCTTGAGAGAATTACAGTGTACCTTTTGTTGATCTGAGATAAAAACATTCTTTATTTCTTCACCAATGTCTTCAATAAGTTATTGTAGGAACAACTTCCAACTTTCCTTTGTTTCTGTCTCTACTACACCACAAGCCAAAGGGTAGTGTAGCGAGCGATTTTTGACGTGGTTCTTAAGCACTGTCGCTCTTTGGGGGGAACTACAGGTCGATTCATTTTTTATCCTATTGTGAGCTGATTAAGGAAGGGAAATAGATGTCTCCAATTAACCCTGCTTGCATACCGAGTTTAAACAGCGATCTGTTAGGTTACAGATGCTATATGGAAATGGGGCCTCTTTGTTCTTACTTTGTTTAGAATGAAACGTCGGGACTATTCATGGGGAATTTGGTTAGGATATTGCGCTAGATTGATTGATGTATGGGATTTTGGGTTTTTGATTAGTGTGCTCGCTAAGATTTTTCTTTCAATCTTATGCCTACGTATTCCCATTTACCAAAACAGGGAAATCAGAGTGATCGTAGTTCCTCATATTCTATGGGAGGAAATGGTGTTTTGGTGTCTTGTTTAAAGCCCAAGACGTGAAGCTAAAAGTTGTTTGTATCTTGTTCGAAGCCCAAGATGTGAAGCTGAAGGGTCTATTTGTATCTTGTTTAAGGCCCAAGATATGAAGCTAAAGGGTTTTGACTTTAGAGAGAATTTGTCACCTCTAAAGGGGTCTGTTTGTCACAATTGTGGCGTGACTGATTATAAAGGAGAATTACTTTAACTGGGATATGTGAATCCAACAATGCCATAATTTCCTTTATAGGGGTTTTTTACCTGAAGGAGAAGACTTTAACTCAATTTAGAGCAATGCCATCTTTCCTTAGGAATTTTTCATGCTAAAAGAGGGACAGTGGCGTGGATGTAAATAATCCAGAGGCTTGCCACTTACAGCAATTAGATGGGGAAAAGGAGTTGTTGATGTTTGTATGTTGTGACCAAAGCATGATGTGATGCTAAAAGGTTGATTGTCTCAACCGGGGTTTCCTTATACAAAGCCTAAGAGGAGGCTAAAAGGCTGAATTTTTCGGGGGAAATGTTCTTTCTGTCTTGTACAAAGCCCAAGATTGAGGCTAAAAGGGTTTGACTCAACAAGAGAGTCTTTTGTGTGTCTTGTACGAAGCCCAAGACGGAGGCGAAAGATGTTTGACTCTACAGGAGAGTCTTTTATACTCAACAAGAGAGTGATTTGGTATCTCGTACGAAGCCCGAGATGGAGGCTAAAAGTTGGTGACTCAATAAGAGAGTCTTTTATACTCAACAAGAGAGTGTTTTTGTATCTCGTACGAAGCCCGAGATGGAGGCTGAAGGTGATTGTGACCCAACAAGAGGATCTTTTATACTCAATAAGAGAGTGTTTTTTGTATCTCGTACCAAGCCCGAGATGGAGGCTGAAAGTGATTTGACTCAACAAGAGAGTCTTTTATACTCAACAAGAGAGTGTTTTTTGTATCTCGTACGAAGCCTGAGATGGAGGCTGGAAGTTTGGTGACTCAACAAGAGAGTCTTTTTGTATCTCGTACGAAGCCCGAGATGGAGGCTGAAGGGGACTGTTTCAGTTTAGTGACAGGTCCAGTAGGTTGGTTAAAAGAGAAAATCAGTTCTTATATGAGTAATGTTGTACTCATGGATTGGATCTGAGGATCGGGATTATTTTCCTGTTCTTTAAGGAAACGGGGAATCCACAGGGTTTTGAGACTGTCCGAGTCTACAGGTGTTCTTCCCATTTTGGAAAGGGGCTTGAGAATGTCTTTAAGACTCAAGGGTCTTAGACTGTCCAAGTCTAGAGTTTTATCTTTTATGCTATGTCTTAAGAGAAATTGAGAGATCGTACATTTGTGGTAGAAAGATCTAGACTCTTTGAAAGACTGTTCTATTGAGATGACTAATTTCTGTTCCTATACCTCTAGGAGGTCGTCGGAACAATTTGTACGAAGCCCAAGAGGAGGCTGGAAACTTTTAAGAAGCCGAGGGACAATTTGTACGAAGCCCAAGAGGATGCTATCTTCCTGGAGGAAGAATCATTATACGAAGCCTAAGAGGAGGCTGTGAAAACTTCTAAGAAGCCGATGGGTCCTTGTACAATGCCCATGAGGAGGCGGGGATGCTTTTAAGAAGCCTGTGGGTCCCCAAACCACGAGAAGTTCAAGACATGCTACTCACAGAGAATAGATCAAGCCAGGAAAGTTCGAGGATTTGGAAGAAACTCAAGAGATGCCATTCACGGAGAAAAGATCATCTCTGGGGAGTTAGAGTTTCTTTGACAATTTCTAAAGGTGACAGTCTGAGAAAAGGTTCACCGAGAATACTGCCTTTCTCTGTTCCATATTGTTTAACCCCAAGAGGAGGGAAGGCTGTGTCTGGTAATCCTATGGGGATCTAGTTTTGACCATATTTAAGAGTGACTAACAGGGCTAGTGCAAGACGTAGTTGTCGAGGAAAACTCTAAATAACTATACTAGTATTACACAGTTGATATGAGTTTATGAAAGAAGACTAACCATGCGCAGCTTCCCATAATACAGTTATATATACGATTTTGTGAAAGGAGACTTACAGTGAAACAACCCCACAATACAGTTATATACATATGAAAGCGGTAAATGAAAACGGATAAACACTTACTCGGTTGTAGAGCTTCCATGCTGTTTTGTTAGTTGCCCAACAAAGAAAGCTTTGATAACAATAATATATTACAAAATCAAAGGAGAAAGTGCTTTGAAAAGAAAATTGGGGCTTATAGCTCAAGGAGAGGCCCAAGGTTTTATCAGTGATCGCACTGTTGTTTTGTACAGGGACTTATACAAGTGACTGAGGCCCAAGAAAGAATTTCTGTACAAAGGGATGGGTCTTACACTCTCTCAAGAGGCCCAAAGATTTATTTTTTAAAGAATGGGGCTTATAACACGAGGGTAGGCCCAGGGTTATTTGTTTGAAAGCGACGATCGCGCCGAAGTTTTTGAAAATACACAGAGGGACTTATACAATAAGTGAGGCCCACAATGGGTTTGTATTTACAAAGGATTAGGTCTTACACTCTATTAGAGGCCCAAATTGATTTTGAATGGGTCTTATAGCTCGAGGAGAGGCCCAGATAATTTGTTTTACACGGGCGATAACCGCGCTGAACTTTTTGAAATACAACGGGACTTATACAATAAGTGAGGTCCAAAATGGTTTTGTATTTGCAAAGGATTGGGTCTTACACTCTATTAGAGGCCCAAATTGATTTGAAAAAGTTTGATGAGGGTTGAATTAATCAAAAACCCTAATTTGTTTTCAAAATATATTTTAATTGAATAAAAAATTCAATTAAAATGATCAAAATTGTTTAACATGTGGAAAACAATTTGTGATCTTGGATTAAAGTTTCAAAAATCAAGTTTTGACCTACAAAATAATTAGAAATCATTAAAATTTGCAAAATCAAGAAGGAAAAAATATTTTAAATGTCAAAAATAATTAAAATATTAATTCATTGCAAAAATATCAATTATATGAAATAAATAATATTTTTGGGATTTTTTGGTAAAATAAAATATTTTAACATTTTTGTGAATTATTGAAAAAATAATTAACTCAAAATCATTAAAACTCAGAGAGAAATTAATTTTTGAATCAATTAAATAAAATCACAAAATTCAAATATTCAAATATTTGAAAAAGGGCGCCAAGAACATGGCAAGAACACGCGCCCTTCCTCTGTTTCTGCAGATTTGCGTTTTCTATCCAATCTCCTTGAATACTTGATTATATCATGCAATCTACATATCAATCTACTCGTTTCAACCTCACGATCATGTCTATGGTCTTTAATTTCATTTATTTTAAACATGGAATAAGAAATCAAAGAGAAACCTCAAGAACCCTAAATTTTGCATGAAGGTTCAGAAATTCCACTCATGATTCAAACAAAGCAATTGATTAAGGGAAAACACTCTATGCATGATTATGAACATATGGCCAAATTCTTGTGCAGCAAAAAATGCATGGATCATAGAGTTAGAAGAGCTCATGCTTACCTCTTGCAGCTGGTGATCGTGTTTTGTGTTAGAGGTGTTACAGCTAGGTTCCAATGATGTGGATAGCTTCCCTAGGTGTCATGGAGTGTGTCTGGATGCTTGGAGTGGATTGAAATGATCTAGAACTTAAGATGGTACCCCAACTGCAAATCTGTCAAGAACTTGAGCAATTGGCTAGTGATTTTGTGATTTTGGTGTTCTAGATGTTATGTGAGTGTTTGGATCACTTCTATATGATGTATATGAGGTGTGTGTGTGTGTGATTGGTTTGGTTGGAATAGCTCTCAAACTCAAAACTCGATAGTGACTTGCTTTGGAAGGCAAATTTGGAGTGTAAGAAGAGATTTTGAGGAAAGCATCTGTTTGATAGCTTTGGTGTACTCAAACTGAGCACAAATGAGCTCTATTTATAGTAGAGCAAGTTTGTTATGGCTGCAATAGTGAATGGCAACCACAGCAGAGGTTTGGCCAATGTTGAGCAATGAGAATCCAAGTCCCCTCTAGCCATTGACTAGAGGTTAAAGCACAGAGATGTGCTTCCCTAGTTGTTGGATCATTCTTGACTAAATTCAGTTGCAAATGTGTCAGTCCATGCCACCTCTAAGCATCTACTAAATGCTCCAATCCAAAATTGGAGTCTTGTCCCTCTTTTAGGAATTTCTAGGTTTGGCATGCTACTTCTTGTTCCAAAGACTTTAGAGGCATGGATCAGTGTCGGTTCCCTTTAGATTTGATCCTCAGATGTGTCCAAAGTGATGACAAGGCTTGGAATTATCAGATTTTGCTAAATCGAGCAAAAGTTTAAAATTCTGCCTTGCCTTGGCAGTTTTCAGCAAGGCACATTGCCCTTGTCATATCTCATGGCTCAAGTGGAATTTAATGGAGTTCTTGGCCATTTTGGAAAGCCCTCATATGATACAATAACTGTTTGATCATAATTACTTTTGATACCTTTTGGATCTAAGTAAAAAATCCCCCTACATTTGGAAAAAAAGTAAGGCAGATTCTGACTTAGTGAAAATTTCACTAAGTGTTGGAAAAAAGTGACATTTTCACTTTTCTTGATTTTGATCATTCCATAACTTGAAATCCATGAGGATTTGGAATGAGTTCAGTTTGAAGCTTTTGTAGAGGGTAATGAGAGCTACAAATCTAGCTTTGGATGGGGAAAAACGGCCTTGTGGTTTAGGAGTTATGATCCTCCAAAGTTGGTACCCTAGCCACTTTGTTCCATAACTTAGAAAATTTTCTAAATTTTTATGGTTACCACTTTTACAAGTTACCCAAATTTTCTTGATTTTTCTTGATGAATGATGATTCCAATCACACATTAACATCATTTTAGGGTTAAAAAACCATTTTTGTGAAAAATCTCAAAAAATCAAAGTTTGACTTTTGTGCACAGTTGACTTTTTGTTAGATGAATTCCAAACTGTGCGATCCTCTATGAAATCAAGTCCTTGACCTAAATCAAACTTTATGGATTGATTTCATAGGTGTTATAGGGTGCATTGAATCATGTCCCAAGGTTTGGGAGCATGTCTTGGTCAAAAGTCAAAGCTACAGTTGACTTTTCCCCGCGAAACCCTAATTATGGTGCAGATGAAATTGAAACTTGTTGATCAAGCTTCTTGGATCAATCCATTGTTTCAAATGGATCAATATAGTATGTTAGGGACCCTTAAACCTTCTCTTGAGGTCTTGGCTCATGATTTGTCCCCAAAAGTCAACTTAGGGGTAGGTCAAGAAACCCTAATTCTTGATTTTTGATGAGTGCATCCCCTGAGGTTAAATTGACTTGATGATTGGGTCCATGATGTTCCATGGAGTATATTAGGTTATGCTTTGAAGCACTGGCTCGTACCCAGAGGAAAATTCCCATCTGGAGGCCCTGGTTGACCAAAACCCTAATTTGGTGACACTGGCGATCTTGAGGCTTGATCCACCTAGAAGGGAGCAGCCTTGTGCTTAATCCTTGAAGTGGGAGTTCTCTTGATCCATTATAGTTGTTTAAGAGGCTAGACAAGTTGAAGATCATGTCATTCCTTGATTGATCATTTGTCTAAGAATTCTTAGAGGGCTTGAAACCCTAATCCTTTGTTGTAGTAAATGCTCACCCATTCTTGGGGAGACTGATGAGGCATAATGATTCACCCATATTGTGATGATGATTTGCACAATGATGGGAATCTTAGTGGTCAAAATTTGGGGTATGACAGATGCCCCTATTTAATCTTCTTGGACCCGAAGGTGTGAATGGCAAAGGTGTTCGGGCATTCAGGGTGCAAGAGGATTAAATATCGGAATACCCAAAATTTTGATGGTGGTTATGAACAGCAGCTTGCGCATTCATCTTCTTTTGCTAAGCAATGATGCTTAGAAAAGGTAAAACTCCCCGTCGATTCTGGTTTCCTACCAAGGAGCTGGTCTCCGTTTTTTGAAATAAACTTCCCCTCGATCCTGGTTCCCTACCAAGGAACTGGTCTTAGTTTCTGATATAAACTTCCCCTCGATCCTGGTTTCCTACCATGGAACTGGTCTTAGTTTTTGATATAAACTTCCCCTCGATCCTGGATTCCTACCAAGGAACTGGTCTTAGTTTATGATATAAACTTCCCCTCCATCCTAGTTTCCTACCAAGGAACTGGTCTTAGTTTCTGATATAAACTTCCCCTCGATCCTGGTTTCCTACCATGGAACTGGTCTTAGTTTCTTTTGTCAATAAACTTTATTGACAAGGGATGATATGCGTAGCGGTTTTTCCTCAAACTTCTCGCTTAATTTTCCTGAAGAGACCCCATTTGACGGAAAAAGTTTTGATGTCAGACTTGCTGGGGACCCCATCTGTCTGAGCTGTAGAGGTGTTCAAACTTCTCTGTTGGAGATGTCATTTGTTGACTCTACTATAGAAAGCAGGTCTCTTGAGAGACTGTTATCGCTTGGGGATATTACATCATACTTTTCCTCAAGATCCTCTCGGAGAAATGACATATGATGTGATCCAATTTTGAGGTACCGATGACTTCATTAACATTGTCTTTCTAGAGAGAGAAACCAATGTGCTGCTGAGAGTCCTTAGTCGCGTAGCTTTCTCTGGGGATTTTCCTTAATCCGGGAAAGCGACGACATCATCTTCAATGGTGAAGAGTGACGCTTGTCGAACGTTTTCTCTGGTCTTTCAGAGGTTCAAGTTATCAAAGTGGTCAAGGGCCAATTCTAATCTAGCAATAAACTGGAGTAGAGGTTGCTTAGATGGTTCGTTTCCTGACGCAGAAAGAACTGACAACTCGATTGAGATGACTTTTATCACTAGGGAATAAGACCGACTATAGTGATAGTGATGCAATATGAATGCGAATGTAAATCAATTAATGCATGATGTATGTATGTATATGCTAACAAAACTGACGCGGCATACAGACTAATAGATGAACATGACTGGATACTCGACCACGATGGGAGACGAAAAATATCACTGGTTCACGATAGCAATTCTGTCTTGCTTAGGAGAGGTAGTCCACGCGGGGAACAACCGTTGATCGGGCTTAGGAGGTAAGAACTCTGTCGGGGGTTTCAGATGAAACATGGTCTCTGACACAGTCGATCCTTCAATCAGGTGTACTGGTTTAGAAAGAGTACTTTGATTCTGCACTTTGAGGCTCGAACATCTTTGGAGACACAATTGATGTTCTTTCGATGTTCAACAGTCAAAAGAAATTGCCATCTTTATTTTAAAAGCAGAAAAATTTTATCAAGTAAATTCATTTTGTTTCATTTCAAGAATCATTGATCACATTAAAAACGTCGTTCTATAAATCTAAAACAAATAAGAATTGCAAACAAAAGCACTATGGCTCAAATTTTATTGATAGGATGGAGATCAGCCAAACGCGTGATTCCATAGAGTAATTACAAAGTTAGAAAATGGTAATTTACAGGGAAAAGGGCTACGTTGAAACATAACGACCGCTATCCTTCTACCAACTTTGAATTCGGGACATCCTGAGCTTCTGTCGAAGATGACCTTGACTGGAGTTTTTCTGATGGACGACGTAACTGTTGCTGAGGGACTTGCCTCTGTGTTGAACGTAGTTACTTGCCGTTAATCCCTAATTTTTTCCTGGATTGTACTTTTGAGATTTCCAATCCACCGGGATGATCTTTGATCATGTCTCTAATTTTTTCCTAGACTGCCCTTTCGGGTTTTCAATCCACCGAGACGTTTCTCTTTTTTTTTTAGTTTAGGCGAAGTATTTCTTGACTACGTCAACATTTGTGGGGTAGGCAAACTCCTCTCCGTCCATGGTTGCAAGTCTCAAGGCACCACCTGAGAAAGCTTTCTTGACCACATAGGGGCCGTCATAATTCGGAGTCCATTTGCCCCGAGAGTCAGTGAGAAATGATTGTATTTTCTTGAGCACGAGATATCCTTTTCTGAAGACGCGAGGTCGGACCTTTTTGTCGAAGGCTTTCTTCATTCTCTGCTGATACAGCTGACCATGGTATAGTGTCGTTATTCATTTTTCTTCTATTAGATTTAGTTCGTCGTGTCGACTTTGACACCATTCAGCCTCTGTTAGCTTAGCTTCCATCAATACCCAGATTGATGGGATCTCTACTTCTATGGGGAGCACTGCCTCTATGCCATATACTAGAGAGAAAGGGGTTGCCCCTGTTGAAGTGCAGACAGATGTACAATAACCGTGAAGAGCAAAGGGTAGCATCCCATGCCAGTCTTTGTAGGTTACAACCATTTTTTGAACGATCTTCTTGATGTTCTTGTTAGCCACTTCTACCGCTCCGTACATCTTAGATCGGTAGGGAAATGAGTTATGGTGTTCGATCTTGAACTCTACGCACAACTCTTTTATCATCTTATTGTTCAAGTTGGATCCATTATCCGTAATGATCTGGCTCAGAACACCATAACGACAGATGAGATTATTTTTGATAAATCGGACCACCACTTGTCGGGTTACATTGGCGTATCACGCTGCTTCGACCTACTTGGTAAAGTAATCAATGGCTACCAGGATGAACCGATGTCCGTTTGAAGCTTTGGGTTCGATCATGCCAATCATATCGATTCCCCATATGGAAAAAGGCCATGGGGAAGAGAGAACTTTGAGATGTGTTGGCGGTACATGAATTTTGTAGGAGTATATCTGACACTTGTGACACCTCCTCATGTACTGGTAACAATCGGATTCCATGGTCAACCAGTAGTACCCTGTTCTTAGAATTTTTCTCGCCATTGTGTGTCCGCTGGCATGAGTGCCAAAGGATCCTTCATGAATTTCTTTCATTAGCATGTCCGCTTTTGTTCTATCGACGCATCGGAGCAAGACCATGTCGAAATTTCTTTTGTAAAGTGTGTCACCTCTCAGGAAGAAGTTTCCAGCCAATCTTCTGAGAGTCTTCATATCTTTTTTGGATGCCCTAGGTGGGTACTCCTGTTTCTGAAGGAAGCACTTGATATCGTGGTACCAAGGTTTGTCGTCTATGACTGCTTCAATCATGAAGATGTAAGCGGGCCGTTCAAGGCGCATTATGTCGATCTTAGGTATGTCGTTCCATCGACCTACACTAATCATGGAAGAAAGGGTGCCTAATGCATCATCCATTTGATTCTCTTCACGATGGATATGATGAAACTCGATTCTGTTGATGAAGGGTAACAACCTTCTCGCGTAGTCTTTGTAAGGAATCAATCCTGATTAGTATGTGTTCCAATCTCCTTTGATCTGATTGATAACCAGGGCTGAATTGCCGTATACGTCCAAGTTCTTGATCCTTAAATCAATCGCTTCCTCGAGACCCATAATACAAGCTTCGTATTCGGCCTCGTTGTTTGTACACTTGAACGTAAGTCTGGCGGTGAAAGTAATATGGGTACCCTGAGGAGTAACAATGATTGCCCCAATTTCGTTTCTGTAATGATTGACAGCTCCGTCAAAGATAAGTCCCCATTGGGAACCTGGTTTTGGCCCTTCACTGGGTAGTGGTTCATCGCAGTCTTTCATCTTCAAATACATGATGTCTTCGTCTGGGAAGTCAAACCAGACTAATTCTTGATCGTCAATCGATTGATGAGCCAAATGATCGGCTAAAATACTTCCCTTAACGGCTTTCTGGTTATGGTATTCGATGTCGTATTCTGATAACAACATCTGCCAACGGGCAATCCTTCCCGTGAGAGCAGGTTTTTCAAACACATACTTGATTGGATCCATTTTAGAGATTAACCAAGTAGTGTGACGAATCATGTATTGGCGCAGACGTTTGGCTGCCCAAGCCAAAGCGCAGCAAGTTTTCTCGAGCATAGTGTACCGAGTCTCGCATTCGGTGAATTTCTTGCTCAGATAGTAAATGGAAAACTCTTTCCATTTGGTTTCGTCTTGCTGGCCAAGTACACATCCCATTGAGTTCTCCAGGACTGTTAAGTATATGATCAGTGGTCTTCCTTCCATTAGAGGTGATAGAATCAGTGGGTTCAACTGACATTCCTTGATACTGTCGAAGGCAGTTTGGCAGTCTGCTGTCCAAACGCAGTCCTGGTTCTTTTTTAGTAATTTGAAAATCGGCGCACATGTTGCGGTCATAAGGAATATGAATCTGGAGATGTAGTTCAAACGTCCCAGGAATCCTATGACTTGTTTTTCAGTTTTCGGAGAAGGCATCTCTTGAATGGCCTTGACTTTGTCAGGATTAACCTCAATTCCCTTCTGGCTGACGATGAACCTTAATAGTTTCCCTGAACGGACACCAAAGGTGCACTTGTTGGGATTCAAGCGGAGTTTATACTTTCTCAACCGCTCGAATAGCCTTGACAGGTGGGTCACATGCTCCTTCTCTGTTCTAGATTTGGCAATCATGTCATCGACATACACCTCGATTTCTTTGTGTATCATGTCATGAAACAGAGTAGTCATGGCCCTTTGATAGGTTGCCCCGGCGTTCTTCAAGCCGAACGGCATTACCTTGTAACAAAAGGTACCCCATAGGGTGATGAAGTAGGTTTTCTCCATGTCTTTCGGCGCCATTTTTATCTGGTTATAGCCCGAGAATCCATCCATGAAGGAGAAAACTTTGAACTTTGATGTACTGCCAACCAGCGTGTCAATGTGTGGTAAAGGAAAGTCGCCCATTAGACTAGCCTTGTTTAGATCTCTGTAATCTACACACATTCTGAAATTTCCGTCCTTTTTCGAAACGGGTACGATGTTGGCTAACCATTGAGGATATTATGAGGTGGCGAGGAAACCCGCATCTATCTATTTATGTACCTCCTCTTTGATTTTGATAGCCATGTCTGGGTGAGTCCTTCTCAACCTTTGTTTTACTGGCGGACATTCTAACCTCAATGGTAGATGATGTTCCACGATGTTGGTATCCAACCCTGGCATGTCCTGATAGGACCAAGCGAATACATCGAGAAACTCTTTGAGAAGCTTTATCAAATTCCCTTTGGCAGTTGGATTGGGGCACTGCTCAGTGGACCTTTCCTCAATCCTGATTTCTTTTCTCTCTTTTTCCGAACCCAAGTTTAACATTTCCAACGGTTCTTTGTGAGGTTCAATGGACCTTTCCTCCTGTCTGAGTAGTCGAGAGATCTCTTATGGAATTTTGTCCTTATTTTCTTCTTCAACCTCAAATACCGGGAATTCAAAGTTGGGAGAAGGAATCAGATCGTAAGTCTCAATGGGGTATAAAACAAGCAATCTGCACGACGTTATGATTTGTTTAGAAGAGATTGAGAGAATGCAAGAGTGTGTTCAGTTTTTTTTTTCACCGCTTATTTTTATTATTTGTTTTGTTTTTTAGGATTACCATTTTCTAAGAAAAGAAAAAAGAGAAAACAGCAATTAATGCGGAAATTACTGAACGACGTTATTTTATTTATGAACAAGTCGAAACTTGAAACTACAGCCCTATAAAACAAAACTCAGTCGCTTTGGGGGAATCGAAGAGGGAGATTTACAGAAAGTGAGCCCTATCAAAACATCTGTTTCACCTAGGCAGGGTGAAAGGTTAAAGTAAAGATGGTAATTACTTTGACTTATGCACAATCCTCGGAATATCAACTGCGACCCATTAGCCGCGAACTCCTCGGTGAATCACAAACTCTGGCACCTTCCTTGATTTGTCTTCAGAAATGACACTGATTTCTGGTGGAGTAGGATCATTGGAATCTGTCTCCCAGGCAGAGTTGTCGTAGGAGGATTCCTCAGTTGTATTTTGCGTCGTATTTGTACTCTCAGGTAAATCTCCCCATCCAGTCGGTTGGATGTCTTCGAGCCTGATACGAGAGCTTTCGGGAGCGGTGTACTTGACCAAGTAGTCGAATTTTCCACTCGGTTGTCCCAAGGTGTCCCACACTTCTTTGGAATTGGAGGAATCATCTCTTTCAATGACGTTGACCTTGGGAAAAGCGTATTTGATGAATTATAGTCCTGCAAATATTGCGAATTCATCGTCGTGCTGGATATTTTCAGAATGCCCTGAGTGTTGATCCCATGACATGGTGGGGACGCAGGTATTCTTTTCAATGATGCTCAACTGATTTTCATGGTTCGGCTGATTCTCTTGCCCCAAGTCTCCTGGGTAAGGCTGCCACATTGGCAGGCCATCCATCGGGCCATAATAGTCGTGGTCAAAGTTGTCCTTCATCAGAGGGTCCTCCTCTAATGAGTTTGGTGGAGCACGACATCCTTCTAGATCACAATCTCCGTATATCATTTCGACGTCTGATCTTGGTATAAATCTCGGACTTTGTGCAGGAAAGCAGAAGGGAGTCTGCGTTTCGTCCTTAGATGTATAACTATCCTCATTAAGATAGGATTTCCATTCTTCCTCTGTATCGGAGAAATCACCTTCGTTGATGGTATGCACTTCTTGAGTCACTAGGTAAAGGAAACCCCCACTGCGGAAGAAGTCCTGAATGGGATGAAAACTTTCATCGTTAGCAGCTGTCTGGGTACAGGTCGCAGAAAAACCAAGACCCTTCTTTGTTTTATTGTCGGTAGGAATGACAAGCTGCCCCCATCCTGTTGTATTGGCATTCTCGACTGCTTTGATAGCATCTTTGTACGAGGAAATCGAAGTTCCCTCTTCGGATTGATTGTCATTATGTAGCAAAAGTGCTTGGAACTGGGTTCTGACTACCCCCTCTGGTTCTACACAAGTGGATGATGATAAGTTACTTACGAGCAAGGCCTGCTCCCTACAAACTGTGACGAGTTGGTAGTTCTTGACGAACTTTAGCTTTTGGTGGAGGGTTGAAGTGACCGTCCCAGCCTGATGTATCCAAGGTCTTCCTAATAAACAACTGTATGTTGCCCGGATGTCCATGACCTAGAAAGTGACTTGGAAAGTGTGAGGGCCAATAGTTATGGGAAGGTCGACTTCGCCGATAACCGTTTTTCTGGATCCGTCAAATGCTTTGACGACGACTTCGCTGGTTCTCATCGGAGGGCCTTTGAATGATAATTGCATCAAAGTGGACTTCGGCATAACATTCAGGGCTGACCCTGTGTCTACCAGTACGCTGGCTAAAGCATCGTGTTGGCAGCTAACTGTAATGTTGAGCGCCATGTTATGACGGCGACCCTCTTCAGGTAATTCCTCATCGCTAAATCCTAAGTTATTGCAGGAAGTGATGTTAGAGATAATGCTATCGAACTGTCTGATTGTTACATCTTGTTCCACAAAGGCTTGCTCTAAGACTTTCTGTAGAGCCTCCCTGTGCGCTTCTGAACTAAGTAACAGTGATATACCGAGATCTTTGAAGGAGTATGTAACAGTTGATCAACAATGTTGTATTCACTCTTCTAGATAAGCTTCAGCATCTCATCATTGTTTTTTGAAAGGTCGGGATCACTAGATTGACCGACTGGTGGATTGGGAACTTCTGTCTGAGGTTCCTTTTCTTTGTTGGGCTCTCCAACTCCTCTGTTGAAGATTTGACCGCTCCGTGTTACTCGACTGATGTCTACAATATTCACGACGGAGGGTAATGAAATTTCCTTTCCATTCTCAATTGTTGTTGTACCGTATTTATAAGGGATAGCCTTAGTTGATTCATACGGTAGTGGTCCCGGTAGATAGATGACTATGGGAAACTTTTGATTTTTCTGACCATCATAAGTGATTTCGATCCGATCCTGGTTGGGAACTCTCAACTCGTCAAGTAGAGGGATGCTGGTACAAACATCCCCAGTCCTCTAAGGATCAAAGATTACGACAACGTCCTCGACTTGATCAACGAAATAGTTGACTGATCCTAAACTTGACCATGGTTAAATCTCTTTGCGGTCCAACTGACTTTGAAGGGTTGCTCGCACGAAGTAGCATCCTTGATTATTCACTGAGCAAACTTTACACCGCTCATAGTTGTGTGGTGGCACCTGGCCACGTCCGCTTTGAATACAGTGTAACCTTACGAGGTCTGTTTCTATTGATCAGACATCCCGACTTTGATATCCAGTAGGATTCCCGTTAGTGATACTAATTTGCTGGGTGTCTTCATCCATATAGATTGGAAGCCACTAGTGGTTCAACAAGTGCTGAAGTGTTTCCTGGACAAGGGCACAACCTTGGTCGTTTTCGTAACCCACTTTGCAGCCCTGATAATCGTGTGATACCAGGAACCCGAGTCGGACCTACTTAGCGTGTAACTCCACCAAGTGGTATTCATTAAGCGAACGTTAAAGATCTGAATGATACTGATTTGATAATGATTCCTATCATGGTAGTCTTGAATCCATCCAAGATCCATCTGACGCTGGAGGGCCTCCTGTATGAAAGAGCATCCCTGATTGTTTGTTGAGCAGATCGGACAGGCCTTGTAATCATGCCATGGCAGATCGTAGTGTTGACTTTGCCTTGAGTGCATCGCAACTAAGTTGACATTCATTGCTAGAATATTGTGATTCTAAATAATGTTGGAATTCGTATAAGTCATGTTGACCTCCCGAACTCGGTGCTCTTGGATCCTACCAAGATTCATTTGTTCCTGTAGAGCTGATTGCACCACAGAACATCCTCGATTTCTTTTAGAGCAGATATCACACTGGTGATAATTATGAGGTGGCACATGGCCATATCTACTCTGTCTACAATGCATCTTAACCAAGTTGGTTCTTAACAAGAGTACATCATGAATTTGATAGATGTTGTTATGCTCTTCTTCTATCAAATTAACTACAGCTTTCTCGTGTTGAGGCAGCGGGTTCGTAAGAACATTCGGTTTCGTATCTTTGAAAGATAAGACCCTGCTCCTAACAAGCTTTTGCACATCGGATTTGAAATTGAGACAGTTCTCTATATTATGCCCCGGTCCTCCTTGATGGTAAGGGCAAGTCTGATCCACCTTAAACCAAAAAGGCAGATTTTACGATACTGCAAGAGGAGCCTTAATCTGCACATGCCCCTTAGCTAGTAGTAACGAAAATAGTTCTGCGTATGATACGGGTATAGGATCAAATCCTGGTGGCCGCGTTGTACGATTGTTGTTGTATGGAGGACGAGCCTGCTGAAGAGGTTGTTGTGTCCTTTGCTGAAATTGCTGCGAAAGTGGTTGGCTTTGAGCAACCTGAGGTTGATACGTAGAAACAGGCGCAGGATTGATAGCAGGAGTTACCGCTACTACGGGTTGATACCGTCGCCTTTGCTTTCTGAGAGAGATATTCCCAATATCTTGCTCTTTTTCCTTATGGAGAGCACTACCGTATCATTTTGTACTACTTGATGATCCAGCGTCCTTAACTAAACGTCCTTCTCGGACTGCTTCCTCGAGACGTACCCCCATACCGACCATTTCGGTGAAATTACTGGGCGCATTAGCAACCATTCTGTCGTATTAAAACGAGCTCAAGGTCTTTAAGAAAAACTTTCTCATCTCTTTTTCCTCAAGAGGTGGACAAATTTGAGCGGCTATTTCACGTCATCTCTGAGCGTACTCTTTAAAAGTTTCTTTGTCCTTTTGCGACATTGATCTAAGTTGATCTCTGTCTGGCGCCATGTCTAGATTATATTTATATTGTTGGATGAAGGCGGTGCCAAGATCTCTGAAAGTGCTGATCGTAGCGCAGTTTAAACCCATGTACCATTTTAAGGCGGCACCAGTTAAGCTATCCTGAAAGTAGTGAATCAGTATACCCTGATTCTCCGTCTGAGCTGACATTCGTCGAGCGTACATCACCAGATGTCTTTGAGGGCAAGAGTTACCCTTGTACTTTTCAAAATCGGGCACTTGGAATTTGTGTAGGACTTTCACATTAGGGACCAAGCAGAGATCTGCGGCGTCCTTTCCTAATAAATCCTGACCGCGAATAGCTTGCAGTTCTTTCTGCATTTCCAAGAACTATTCCTGGAATTCATCCATTCTGTCAAACATGGTTTCCTTCCTACCAGAAGGTATCTGTGGAATCTGTCCTTCCGGGACAGTGTGCACCACAGGGGATGGTACCGTTACTACGACAACAAATCTTGGCGCCTCTCGAAGTTTGTAACCTTCAGGAGTTGTTGGTATGCCCCTGGCATCTTCGCTTTCCCGAAGTTTGTAACCTTCAGCCCAACGGCTTCTGCTGAAGTTTCCGGATCTCCAGTGATCGACGGAATATATCCTTCCGGGATATAGTTAGGTGGCATGCCCCAAGGACGATCTTTCGGCATTCTGTACCTAGGATCAAACTTCTTCACTATGGGCATTGAGGTGATCTCTGAGATCATAGTTCTTTGTAGCTGAGCTTCTGCCATGGCTTGCATGTCGTTACGAAGCTTTCTCAGATCCTCTTTCAGAGTGTCAATCTCTTCCCTCAACTCTCTGTTCTCTTCCTCAAGATCATCCATCTTTTTCTGACGACTGGCCCAAGTATTGAACGAATGAGACAGTTTGACTCTAGAACCGAGACACAAACATGAGATTCGTAGGTAAGAAGAATACGTGACGTGAGAATGATGAATGCAATGATTATATTAATTGTTTTTTAGTTTAATCAAAATAAACTTCGACAGTTAGATTGCAAATATCAAACAGTGGGGAAACCCCGTTTTATTGAATTCAAAGATTGCGAAAATGAAAATACAGTAAATTACAAAGTGCGGAAACAGAAACCTAAGCTAATGGGTCCCGAGTCCTCTCTGAGGAGAACTCGGGTGCTGATCCTAGTACTTTCCTTTTCTTTGACCGGGGCTCTTGGGCCGTTGTCGGGTTGTCATTCCCTTTCCAAGTGAAAGGAGCGAGCAAATTCCTTTGGTCATCCTGATTTTCTACAACATGTTGCTCCAAAATCTCGATCAGAGCATCCTTATCCTTCAATAGTTGCTGTATCTTGTTACACTCCACATTGAGAGTACGGTACTTGTTCTTCCAAGACCTCCTCTCCTGCTGAACTTTGTTGAGAGTAACCCGAAGTTTTTCTGTATCACACTTAAAGTGCATGACAGATTCCCTTGAAGGAAGAACTCTGTGATGAGGATAAGGCATCTTTAGCTTGAGAGCTCTAGTTTGTACCCAGTGGAGATAAGGCTTCACCGAGACACAGTCAGGTTTTCCCAGAGACTTTCGTCCTTTCTTATGAACATGTTTCCAAGCGTGCACTATTTACATCTTTAGTGCCCTGTCGTTCTCTCCTTCTTTGAAGAAAAGACCTTCCAGATGAGCATTATGCGGGACATGCCTCATCGGGTATCCAAATTGACGACGAACCAATATTGGGTGGTAATTGATTCCTCCTTTAGTTCCTATGAGGGGTACGTTGGGGAAGTTTCCACAACGGTCAATGATCCTGATCCCGTCATAAATCCTATTGCACCAATCTATATCAGAGTTGGTAAGGGACATGATTTTCTGCTACCAACGTAAGGCACTTTTACGATCCCAAAAAGCAGCCGATTTAGGCAAATGGGAGATAAACCATTTGTATAGCAGGGGCACACAACACTTGATCTCTCCTCCGCTGTATAAATTCCCTAGGTGTAAACAATGATACACATCTGCAAGCAAAGTTGGTACGGCGTTTCCAATGAGAAAAACCTTAATGGTGTTGATATATCTACAAAGTTATCGATGTTGGGAAACAAAAATAACCCGTAGGTGAGTAAAACAAAGATGCTTTCAAAAGCAATCCTGTTCCCTATACTAGCAAAGATAGAGCCTTCTTTACCAGAAACTTGGCTGGTAAACCTGGGATTCCACCCTTAGTGGTCACGTGAGTCTTGACTTCCGACTCATCCAAATAAATTGCCTTTGCAATGGTCTGGTCCTTTGGAATTTCTTCCAGTCCAGAAAATGGAGCTCGATCAATGATATGTAAATCAGTCAGATGAGAATAATCTTCCAGCGTTGGTGCGAGCTGGTAATCCGGGAATGTGAAACAGTGATAAACCAGATCGTAAAACTGAATGAGTGCTTCCAGTATTCCCTCAATCACATAGACCCTTAACAGAGGTAGCAAACCTCCGTACTTGGCTCTGAAAGCGTCAGGGTTAGTGATCATCCTTGTTAATCCTCTCAAATCCTCTAGTTTTGGAATATTGAAGGTATACTTATGAGTTTTCCGTCTACCGAAATCCATAAGCGCAATCTTTTTCTCTGACATTTGCAATCATTGTCTTAGTTTAATTTGCAAAAGAGAGACTAGAGGAGAAAATTTTTCTTTGTTTAATGTTTTTTAAAATGAATGCATGAATGCAGCACACAAAAACATAGAAAAAACATGGGGTCAAAGGGTCGGTGTTATGAAGTCAAGGCTCTACCCCCCCCCCCCCCATAGGTTTATACTAGTATTTTTGTACCTGTCTCTCAAAATCATTAATTCTTGTCGAGATCACATCAGCGGGCCGGGAACCGTGCTAGTTGATGTAATTCGAAGAATCTCAGAAGAGGGTAGTCTCGCGTAACAGATATTTCCGATAGCTTCCACACTACTAGAAGAGGTTTTCCTAGGTGTATACTCAATCTTTCCACATGCGGCATCACACACATTCCCATTAGCAGAAAAATAAACACAGATATCAATTAGAAAAAGCAGTATATATATATTTGTCCAAATGTCCTAACAATAAATGGCTTCCCGGTAGAGTCGTCATTCTGTGGTACCTTCCCAACTTAAAGGTTTTGACCTAAGATCCTAGTGAAGTCAACAAAAAGTCTTATCCCCGGTGAAGTCCCTAGTGAAATCATCATTCTTCGGTTTCTCCCTTTGAGAAGTTAAATGGGCCCCACGGTGGGCGCCACTTTTCTGTGGCGACCACCGCCATGAAAATGACTTGTCCAAGATTTTCACCTAGAACTGTAAGAGAGAACGAGAAAGGCCCCACGGTGGGTGCCGCTTTTCTGTAGCGAGCGATTTTTGATGTGGTTCTTAAGCACTGTCGCTCTTTGGGGGGAACTATAGGTTGATTCATTTTTTATCCTATTATGAGCTGATTAAGGAAGGGAAATAGATGTCTCTAATTAACCCTGCTTGCATACCGAGTTTAAACAGCGGCCTGTTAGGTTACAGATGCTATATGGAAATGGGGCCTCTTTCTTCTTACTTTGTTTAGAATGAAACGTCAGGACTATTCATGGGGAATTTGGTTAGGATACTGCACTAGATTGATTGATGTATGGGATATTGGGTTTTTGATTAGTGTGCTCGCTAAGATTTTTCTTTCAATCTTATGCCTACGTATTCCTGTTTACCGAAACAGGGAAATCAGAGCGATCGTAGTTCCTCCTATTCTATGGGAGGAAATGGTGTTTTGGTGTCTTGTTCAAAGCCCAAAACGTGAAGCTAAAAGTTGTTTGTATCTTGTTCGAAGCCCAAGATGTGAAGCTGAAGGGTCTATTTGTATCTTGTTTAAAGCCCAAGATATGAAGCTAAAGGGTTTTGACTTTAGAGAGAATTTGTCACCTCTAAAGGGGTCTGTTTGTCACAACTGTGGCGTGACTGATTATAAAGGAGAATTACTTTAACTGGGATATGTGAATCCAGCAATGCCATAATTTCCTTTATAGGGGTTTTTTACCTGAAGGAGAAGACTTTAACTCAATTTAGAGCAATGCCATCTTTCCTTAGGAATTTCTCATGCTAAAAGAGGGACAGTGGCATGGATGTAAATAATCCAGAGGCTTGCCGCTTACAGCATTTAGATGGGGAAAATGAGTTTTTGATGTTTGTATGTTGTGACTAAAGCATAATTTGATGCTAAAAGGTTGATTGTCTCAACCGGGCTTTCCTTATACAAAGCCTAAGAGGAGGCTAAAAGGCTAACTTTTCCGGGGAAAATGTTCTTTCTGTCTTGTACAAAGCCCAAGATTGAGGCTAAAAGGGTTTGACTTAACAAGAAAGTCTTTTTGTGTTTCTTGTACGAAGCCCAAGACGGAGGCGAAAGATGTTTGACTCTACAGGAGAGTCTTTTATACTCAACAAGAGAGTGATTTGGTATCACGTACGAAGCCCGAGATGGAAGCTAAAAGTTGGTGACTCAATAAGAGAGTCTTTTATACTCAACAAGAGAGTGTTTTGTATCTCATACGAAGCCCGAGATGGAGGCTGAAGGGGTGATTCAGCAAGAGAATCTTTTATACTCAACAAGAGAGTGTTTTTGTATCTCGTACGAAGCCCGAGATGGAGGTTGAAGGTGATTGTGACCCAACAAGAGGATCTTTTATACTCAACAAGAGAGTGTTTTTTGTATCTCGTACGAAGCCCGAGATGGAGGCTGAAAGTGATTTGACTCAATAAGAGAGTCTTTTATACTCAACAAGAGAGTGTTTTTTGTATCTCGTACGAAGCCCAAGATGGAGGCTGAAAGTTTGGTGACTCAACAAGAGAGTCTTTTTGTATCTCGTACGAAGCCCGAGATGGAGGCTGAAGGGGACTGTTTCAGTTGAGTGACAGGTCCAGTAGGTTGGTTACAAGAGAAAATCAGTTCTTATATGAGTAATTTTGTACTCATGGATTGGATCTGAGGATCGACATTATTTTCCTGTTCTTTAAGGAAACGGGGAACCCTCAGGGTTTTGAGAATGTCCGAGTCTACAGGTGTTCTTCCCAATTTGGAAAAGGGCTTGAGAATGTCTTTAAGACTCAAGGGTCTTAGACTATCCAAGTCTAGAGTTTTATCTTTTGTGCTATGTCTTAAGATAAATTGAGAGACTGTACATTTGCAGTAGAAAGATCTAGACTCTTTGAAAGACTATTCTATTGAGATGACAAATTTATGTTCCTATACCTCTAGGAGGTCGTCGGGACAATTTGTACGAAGCCCAAGAGGAGGCTGGAAACTTTTAAGAAGCCGAGGGATAATTTGTACGAAGCCCAAGAGGAGGCTATCTTCCCGGAGGAAGAATCATTATATGAAGCCTAAGAGGAGGCTGTGAAAACTTCTAAGAAGCCGATGGGTCCTTGTACAATGCCCAAGAGGAGGCGGGGATGCTTTTAGGAAGCCTGTGGGTCCCCAAATCACGAGAAGTTCAAGACATGTTGTTCACAGAGAATAGATCAAGCCAGGAAAGTTCGAGGATTTGGAAGAAACTCAAGAGATGCCATTCACGGAGAAAAGATCATCTCTGGGAAGTTAGAGTTTCTTTGACGATTTCTAAAGGAGACAGTCTGAGAAAAGG
The DNA here is from genome assembly GCA_022829125.1 of Lathyrus tuberosus. Lineage (NCBI taxonomy): Eukaryota > Viridiplantae > Streptophyta > Magnoliopsida > Fabales > Fabaceae > Lathyrus > Lathyrus tuberosus. The sequence goes on from JALAZF010000254.1 coordinate 8,749,870, forward strand.
TTCACCGAAAATACTGCCTTTCTCTGTTCAATATTGTTTAACCCCAAGAGGAGGGAAGACTGTGTCTGGTAATCCTATGGGGATCTAGTTTTGACCATATTTAAGAGTGACCAATAGGGCTAGTGCAAGACGTAATTGCTGGGGAAAACTCTAAATAACTATAATAGTATTACACAGTTGATATGAGTTTATGAAAGAAGACTAACCATGCGCAGCTTCCCATAATACAGTTATATATACGAGTTTGTGAAAGGAGACTTAGAGTGAAATAGCCCCACAATACAGTTATATACATATGAAAGTGGTAAATGAAAGCGGATAAACACTTACTCGATTTTAGAGCTTCCATGCTGTTTTGTTAGTTGCCCAACAAAGAAAGCTTTGATAACAATATTATATTACAAAATCAAAGGAGAAAGTGCTTTGAAAATAAAATTGGGGCTTACAGCTCAAGGAGAGGCCCAAGGTTTTATCAGTGATTGCACTGTTGTTTTGTACAGGGACTTATACAAGTGACTGAGGCCCAAAAAAGATTTTATGTACAAAGGGATGGGTCTTACACTCTCTCAAGTGGCCCAAAGATTTATTTTTTAAAGAATAGGGCTTATAACACGAGGGTAGGCCCATGGTTATTTGTTTGAAAGCGACGATCGCGCCGAAGTTTTTGAAAATACACAGAGGGACTTATACAATAAGTGAGGCCCGCAATGGGTTTGTGTTTACAAAGGATTGAGTCTTACACTCTATTAGAGGCCCAAATTGATTTTGAATGGGTCTTATAGCTCGAAGAGAGGCCCAGATGATTTGTTTTACACGGGCGATAACCGCGCCGAACTTTTTGAAATACAACGGGACTTGTACAATAAGTGAGGCCCAAAATGGTTTTGTATTTGCAAAGGATTGGGTCTTACACTCTATTAGAGACCTAAATTGATTTGAAAAAGTTTGATGAGGGTTGAATTAATCAAAAACCCTAATTTGTTTTCAAAATGTATTTTAATTGAATAAAAAATTCAATTAAAATGATCAAAATTGTTTAACATGTGGAAAACAAATTGTGATCTGGGATTAATGTTTCAAAAATCAAGTTTTGACCTACAAAATAATTAGAAATCATTAAAATTTGCAAAATCAAGAAGGAAAAAATATTTTAAATGTCAAAAATAATTAAAATATTAATTCTTTGCAAAAATATCAATTATATGAAATAAATAATATTTTTGGGATTTTTTGGTAAAATAAAATATTTTAACATTTTTGTGAATTATTGAAAAAAGAATCAACTCAAAATCATTAAAACTCAGAGAGAAATTAATTTTTGAATCAATTAAATAAAATCACAAAATTCAAATATTCAAATATTTGAAAAAGGGCGCCAAGAACATGGCAAGAACACGCGTCCTTCCTCTGTTTCTGCAGATTTGCGTTTTCTATCCAATCTCACTGAATACTTGATTATATCATGCAATCTACATATCAATCTACTCGTTTCTACCTCACGATCATGTCTATGGTCTTTAATTTCATTTATTTTAAACATGGAATAAGAAATCAAAGAGAAACCTCAAGAACCCTAAATTTTGCATGAAGGTTCAGAAATTGCACACACGATTCAAACAAAGCAATTGATTGAGGGAAAACACTCTATGCATGATTATGAACATATGGCCAAATTATTGTGCAGCAAAAAATGCATGGATCATAGAGTTAGAAAGCTCATGCTTACCTCTTGCAGCTGGTGATCGTGTTTTGTGTTAGAGGTGTTACAGCTAGGTTCCAATGATGTGCATAGCTTCCCTAGGTGCCATGGAGTGTGTCTGGATGCTTGGAGTGGATTGAAATGATCTGGAACTTGAGATGGTACCCCAATTGCAAATCTGTCAAGAACTTAAGCAATTGGCTAGTGATTTTGTGATTTTGGTGTTCCAGATGTTATGTGAGTGTTTGGATCACTTCTATATGATGCATATGAGGTGTGTGTGTGTGATTGGTTTGGTTGGAATAACTCTCAAACTCAAAACCCGATAGTGACTTGCTTGGGAAGGCAAATTTGGAGTGAAAGAAGAGATTTTGAGGAAAGCATCTGTTTAATGGCTTTGGTGTACTCAAACTGAACACAAATGAGCTCTATTTATAGTAGAGCAAGTTTGTTTTGGCTGCAATAGTGAATGGCAACCACAACAGAGGCTTGGCCAATGTTGAGCAATGAGAATCCAAGGCTCCTCTAGCCATTGACTAGAGGTTAGAGCACAGAGCTGTGGTTCCCTAGTTGTTGGATCATTCTTGACTAAATTCAGTTGCAAATGTGTCAGTTCATGCCACCTCTAAGCATCTATTAAATGCTCCAATCCAAAATTGGAGTATTGTCCCTCTTTTAGGAATTTTTAGGTTTGACATGCTACTTCTTGTTCCAAAGACTTTGGAGGCTTGGATCAGTGTTGGTTCCCTTTAGATTTGATCCTCAGATGTGTCCAAAGTGATGACAAGGCTTGGAATTATCTGATTTTGCCAAATTGAGCAAAAGTGTAAAATTCTGCCTAGCCTTGGCAGTTTTCAGCAAGGTACATTGCCCTTGTCATATCTCATGGCTCAAGTGGAATTTGATGGAGTTCTTGGCCATTTTGGAAATCCATCATATGATACAATAACTATTTGATCATAATTGGTTTTGATACCTTTTGGATCCAAGTGAAAAATCCCTCAACATTTGGAAAAAAGTAAGGGAGATTCTGACTTAGTGAAAATTTCACTAAGTGTTGGAAAAAAGTGACATTTTCACTTTTCTTGATTTTGATCATTCCATAACTTGAAATCCATGAGGATTTGGAATGAGTTCAGTTTGAAGCTTTTGTAGAGGATAATGAGAGCTACAAATCCAGCTTTGGATGGGGAAAAATGGCCTTGTGGTTTAGGAGTTATGATCCTCCAAAGTCGGTACCCTAGCCACTTTGTTCCATAACTTAGAAAATTTTCTAAGTTTTTATGGTTACCCCTTTTACAAGTTACCCAACTTTTCTTGATTTTTCTTGATGAATGATGATTCCAATCACACATTCACATCATTTTAGGGTTAAAAAACCATTTTTGTGAAAAATCTCAAAAAGTCAAAGTTTGACTTTTGTGCACAGTTGACTTTTTGTCAAATGAATTCCAAACTGTGTGATCCTCTATGAAATCAAGTCCTTGACCTAAATTAAACTTGATGGATTGATTTCATAGGTGTTATAGGGTGTATTGAATCATGTCCCAAGGTTTGGGAGCATGTCTTGGTCAAAAGTCAAAGCTACAGTTGGCTTTTCCCCGCGAAACCCTAATTGTGGTGCAGATGAAATTGAAACTTGTTGATCAAGCTTCTTGGATCAATCCTTTGTTGAAAATGGATAAATATAGTATGTTAGGGACCCTCAAACCTTCTCTTGAGGTCTTGGCTCATGATTTGTCCCCAAAAGTCAACTTAGGGGTGAATTAGGTCAAGAAACCCTAATTCCTGATTTTTTATGAGTGCATCCCCTGAGGTTAAATTGACTTGATGATTGGGTCCATGATGTTCCATGGAGTATATTAGGTTATGCTTTGAATCATTGGCTCATGCCCAGAGGAAAATTCCCATCTGGAGGCCCTGGTCGACCAAAACCCTAATTTGGTGACACTGGCGATCTTGAGGCTTGATCCACCTAGAAGGGAGCAGTCTTGTGCTTAATCCTTGAAGTGGGAGTTCTCTTGATCCATTGTAGTTGTTTAAGAGGCTAGACAAGTTGAAGATCATGTCATTACTTGATTGATCCTTTGTCTAAGAATTCTGAGAGGGCTTGAAACCCTAATCCTTTGTTGTAGTAAATGCTCACCCATTCTTGGGGAGACTGATGAGGCATAATGATTCACCCATATTGTGATGATGATTTGCACAATGATGAGAATCTTAGTGGTCAAAATTTGGGGTATGACAGGTAGTACTGGTCATTTAGATCCCTAGCAACAACCGCCAATAATTGCCCACCATACTTGGTTTTAAGGCGACATCCATCTACTCCAATAAAAGGTCTACATCCTTTAGTAAAAACTTTCATACAAGCAAAAATAAAATTTCCCAAATATTGATATCGCCAATGCTTGTCGTTGTCGAACTAGAAGACGAAACTACAATGTGTTAGCAAAAATGTGAACGAAATGTCAAAAGAACCGGTTGAAGCGACTTTACTTCAACAATGCTAATGTTGAACGTTCAAAGAACCATGATTTTCATGTTTCTAGGGTGAAAAATGAAGAAGATGAAGGTAATTTCCAACTTTAGGATTTCAGAAAGTCCTTTTTTGATTATTCATGTTTTAAATTTTAATTTGGGGGTATGTTGGTCATTTACATGAACTACATATCAACATGGATTAAAATTTAAATGGAAAATGGAACAAAGTTATTGACACATCAGATGTTTTGATGACTGTATTTAAGGATAAAACAAAGGTGAATTCTTATCTACCTACTTCAAAAAGTTGGGTAGAGTTATCCATAGAGTAAATTAGGCTACATTACATTGGAAATCTACAAAATTTAAATCATTAAATAAATAATTAAGTATAATAAAATGATATGGCATTAGTGGATTGGTTGAAGGTAGATTACCCAACTTTTTGTGATGGGTAACGAAGTTATGAAATCTTCAAAAGGTAGGAAAGAAATCCAAACTTTTTTAAAGAGAATTTTTCAAAAATAAACCAACTGACAAGGAAAAAATAAGTGTTAACATTTTTTTTATAAATTGTTCCCTTTACTTCTGCGATAGTTATTTTGTAGTTATACAAAAATTATAAGGGTTGAAAGATACATGAAATCAATGATGCTGTGTAATATAAAACACTGTTTGGAAATAATATCATGAATATTTGAAGAAGTTTTCCAACTTATATTATATAAAATATTAGATAATTTTGAAGAGCTGTGATTACTCTGTTGAAAAACTCTTAAAAAGATAATATAACTGAAATTTCTTCATTGCATCATAGTTTAGTGTTGCGTGACTAGATACATATCAAACATAATATTTATTTTAAAATATATATTAATAATTATAGTTGATTACAATCATGAAAGGAAAACTCTTGCACACACGTACATTTTTTTTTATCTAAATAAAACACAACAATAATACATGAAGAATCCATTCAGCAACTCATTTTCTTTATATATCAGCAGAAATTTTAGTAAGGGTCGCTTGCTTGAAGACCCAATGCTCTTTTCCTTCCTGAGGAGCAATGCTCTTCATAAATTCCTCACTCATATACTCCATGTGTAGAACTTGAAGCTTCTTTAAGTGTTGAATGCTATTTGGTACCGTCTTGAGATGGCTGATATAGGTTACACGAAGCTTTTTCAGAGAAGGCAACGCACCTTCGTCAATAAGGATGTTATCCAAGGCCCTCAATCTAAAAAGAGTTAGTTCCTTCAAATTCTTAAACGAGCCATCTTCAAAATGTATGAGTTGGTCTATATAAGAATTGCTACCCAGATAGAGGGACAACAAGTTTGGCATAGTTTGAAATAATTTAAATGCATCGGCCTTTAGCTCTGACTCAGAGAGTTTCAGCATAACAAGATTTTGATGCTTTGGGATCCATTCTGGCAACTTCCATAATTTTCCGGTGAGGGTAAGATATCGAAGCAAAGGTGGTGGTGAATTCAAATGCAGATCACTAATGATTGGTCTCGGCTCTTTTCCGCGAATATCTAGTTCCTTCAGTTGTTGCATCTTGTTGATTGAAGAAGACAGAGCACTCATATATTTATCCGTAACACCAGACACAATCAACTCCTTTAGTTGCTTTAGCTTTCCTAGCTCTTGGATTAGCTCTACTACTCTATTATCATCTTCGAGTTCACCTTCATATAAATAAACATTTCCTAGAGTTTGTAGAGATGTCATATCTCCGATACCATCCTTCAATCCAATCAAAGACATGTTGTCGCCTAGAAAATGACGTAGCTTTGTAAGTTTGCAAATCTTCTTTGGCATAGTATACCTTCTTACTTGCTTTAAATCTAAGGTTTCTAGATTTTGGAGCTTGCCAAATATGGAATTGTAAGATTCATAATTGAATGGAGAAATGTGTTTGACACTGATATACTTCAACTGGATCAAACTTTCCCAATCTTTTGAAACTTCAACCAATCCATCATGTTCAGTAGCAAGCACCTTCAACACCCTGTAATTTGAAGGGATTCTTTTTACATGGGATTGGGCTAATGTTTCGGATCTGAAAACAAACAGTGATTGAACTTTTGAGCTTTCAATACTTTCCACCAAATTATCAGAACTGGATGCTATTGATAGGCGTCGAACTATTGCAGATGAAGATGACTGGCCATACCCACTGATTTTCTTACAAAAACTCAAGTCCTCGCATTTTTCAAGGATCATTACGTGCACTAGATCATGAACACGACAACTTTCTGCTCTTCCATCAATACTCATTGAAACTACCTGCACCAAGCTTCTACGGATCAACTCTATCAAATATCCTTCTGCAACTTCTTCTAAAGTGTATACCGTATCCTCTTTCACAAACCCTTCAGCAATCCATTGTCTAATCAGCATTTTTGCGTTAACTATGTAGTCTTCAGGGTACATTCCAAAGTATAACAAACATGGCTTAAGATTGTAAGGCAAATCATGGTAACTTAGAGCTAAAATCCGATTTATCGTAGAATCTCTATTAAACTCTGAATTCACATGTGCAATAAACCTATCCCATTCAAATTTATTTCTATCTTTCTGAGACAAAAGTCCACCAATGACTACAATCGCCAGTGGTAATCCTTTGCATTTTTCAATAAGTTTTGAAGATGCATGAATAAGATTTTCAGGACAACGTCCGTCCAAATCATGGAATGCCTTCTTATTGAACAATACTAAAGATTCCTCATCATTTAAACTTTTCAGCTTTAGCACTTCAATAAAAGAAGATCTCTTACAAGCATTTGCAACATCCACATTCCTTGTTGTGATTAATACCTTAGAGCCATTTTTTTTATCAATCATAAAAAATTCAATATCATCCCAAAAATTAGTGTTCCATACATCATCAAACATAACAACATACCTTTTTCTCAGCAAGTAGTCTCTCAATTTATCAACTAATGATTTTCGATCCATTTGATGAATACTTTGAGGATTGATTCCCTCTTGTTTGTAAAACTGGCACAAAATGTCCTTCGACAAATTTTCTATATTGTATGATTGAGACACTGTGATCCATGCATGACAGTCAAAGTGATTAACGACCTCGGTGTTGTCAAAAACTCTTTTGGCAAGAGTGGTTTTACCCTGTCCTCCCATTCCAACAAGGGAGACGACTGTGCGCTCTGCTCTTCCCTTTACCAACCAATCAATCAGTATGCCTCTTGGCTCCTCAAAGCCTACAACATCAGTTTCCTCCATGTAAAACGGAGCCTCCCGAAGGTTCTGCAAAAATGTGCCATTTGGATTTTCAGAAGAACTGCTTGATCCTATTTCCCAAGAAGAATGGATTGGGAAGCCGTGATCTTTTTCAAATGTATCTTTTATTACAGCAATTCGGGATTTGATGTTCTGAATCTTGTAGGCTATGTCGAGACGGAAAATCTTAGTCTTGACATAGTTAGCACCATAGTTAGCAAGAGCAGCACATCCAGGATCCGGAAGTTGTTGCTCCTCACGGATCAAGTATTCATCAATGACATCTTGTATGTGAAAAGATGCTTCTATCAGCTGCTTGATCGTTGCTCTCATTTTGAGACTTGTGTTGTCTTGTAGTGAATCAGCCATTCTATCTGCTTTGTTGATGAAGTCTTCAATGCGTTCAAGTTCATCTTTCATTTCTGCGATTTCTTTAGGGACACCCCTAATGATGTTGACTGCCTCCTTTAATAATGGAAGCAAATGATCACGGGCTAGTGGAAGTAAGTGTTCACTAGCACAGGAGAGCGCAGCGTCACACATTTTGTTGTATGTATGTTTGATTTAACTATGCTAATATTGTGAGAGAAATGAGTGATGATGAAATTAGGTATTGGTGCTTGAAAATTTATATAGCACAAAGTCCAGTTGTGCGAGAGGAATACATTGACTTTGAGTTTCCCTCTTGGTCATTGTTTAACAATGAGATATGTCATTTTTCATTTTTAAATTTTGTCGTACAAGAGCACTCAAGCCGTTAATTTATGTGATCTGTTATTGTTATTTAACTATCTATAAGAGAAATCAAGTCTTAACCATACAGCTCATTAAACAATGCATGTCAGTCTTAGCCATACAGCTCATTAAACAATGCATGTCAATGTTAGTTAGACAACTACCAACATATATTTTTTATTCAAGCATGTTATACTGCTCATTAAACAATGCATGTCGGTCTTAGCTATACAACTACCAACATATTTTTTATTCAAGCATGTTGGTATTCCTATGGGATAATATAGTTTTGAATGTGCAAATGGATTTATAATAGTTTGTTGTGGAACTTAGCCGCCATCTTTGAAGCATTCCCACAATTTTTTTTATTGCTTTGTATTTATATGTTTGTCATATTCTTCTTTTATTGACTTTACCTTATTTATTTTACTTAGGTAAACAGTCTCAATGATTACTTCTTTGATGACAGAGGGTTGGATAGTAGGATTAATAGGGGAAGATTAGGGAGTTGGTGATTTTAAAAAAAAAAACTCGACTTTTTTGCCTATATTGTGAATGAGCCGAGCCTATTATATTGTGAATGAGCTAGCTTTCTCTTAGTGGGTAATAGTGGATGAATTGTCTCAATTTGTATAAAGGGGTTGCAAATTGAGGTGGTTTTGTTGGAATTTAGTTGAATCTAGTTTGGGAGAAATTTATATATGTCAATGTTTTGTTGTGAATATGTATGTTAAGTGTGATCTACAAAGAAAGAAGATCCAAGGTAAAAATATTGTAATGTCTAAAGTGAGATTCAAAAGAGGTATTTGATGCACAATGCAGGATTTTAACTCCATCCGAAATCCCGGAGAGAGAAAATGGAATAACATAAGGGTTAGTGGCTTCAAGTAGAGATAAAAAAAAAAAGGCTTTAATCGATTTATAGATAGAATGAAGTAGGTTGATATATCAATTAGGGGTGTATACGAGTTGGATTGATAGGGTTTGACCTAATCCATTATTCAATCTGTTCAAATTTAAAGTTGGATTTTTTGTCCAACTCATAATTTCATTATAAAAATCGACTCGAACCGGCCCGTTCATTTATGAGTTGGATTGGATTGAGTTCGTGGGTTGTATTTCTAATAAAAAATATTTTTTTAATGATATTTTTGTAAATTAAAAAAAAAATATAACACAACTCCATACAACTATACTAATTTATAACACTCAAATTCAATGAAACATATCATATAATATCTAATAAAAATTATTAACACGACATAACACTTAATAATAGTATAAAGTTCAATAAGACACGTTATAATCATAAAATACATAAGTTGAAAATGATACAAAAGAAAATAAAAAACAATATTTAATATTAGAATTACATAAATTCATCGGTCTAATAGTATTATTGGTGTAGAATAAAACATTTTGAAAAAATTATGATTATTAGTACCCCTCTGCAATGTAGGTGAGTTTCGTTTTATCCTCTGTAATATTTTTTCTCCCCTGTAATATTTTTTTATTTGTTTTACCCCCCTAAGCGTATAATTTAAACACTGAATCTGGGGGTAAACAAAAAAAAATATTACAAGGTAACTTTGACGCTTAGGGGGCAAAAGACATAGAATTTTAACATTTCAACGGGGGATTCAAAAAAAAAATTTACCAAGGGATAAACCGAATTTCGTCTACATTGCAAAGGGGTGCTGTATATTTAACCATTTATATTTTTATTTAAAATAATAATAAAAATAATAAAAAATTACTAAAGCTGCATCAATGAGTTGAGTCAACGGGTCTGTGAGTTTCAAAATTCAAACCCGATACCTGAACCAAAACTATACGAATTGTTATGGGTTGGGTGGGGTATACCCGTAAATGAATGGATTCAGGTAATTTATGGGTTGATTCGGTTTGGATCAGCGTGTTTGTGGGTCGACCCGCACCTATGAACACCTCTAATGTCAATATGCTTTCACTCTAAGAGTAGTATAATGAGCCAATTATATAGGATTCGATTGGCTTTTTTTTAAACGGATAATAATTTAAAGTTCAACACAACTCAAAGTATTAATACTTTGATGTGCGAGAAAAAAAAACAATGACAACAATATAAATTCCTTCAATGTAATAAAAATATAATAGGCGAGAATAGAAATAAAATTGTTTATCCAGTTCAAATATAATAGGCGAGAATATAATTAAAATTGTTTATCCAGTTCGAACAAATCGATCTACGTTAGACGGGAGAGAACAACTTTCTGATTTACTATCAGTACTACGTAAAACCCCTTTAACAACGGTTGAAAAGTATATATAATAACGTGGATCAAGGCGTTGTTATGTAGAGTGTTGTGTAAATGCGCTACTTATAATCACAGCTCTGGGACCGTTGTGGTATTCTGGAAAGCGCGTGTTATATCACAACGGTTATGCTTAAAAACCGTTGTGATAGATAACGTAATTAATTAATTAGATGACGGTTAACCTAGACAACCATCGTGGAATGTACACATAGTTTATTATATAAAAATGTATATTGCTTGGTTTACCATGCACCTTGATCGCGAAGGCTGGATCAGATCCTGTAGAATCGGGCCGCCAAGTGCGTCAGGGATGCTGGCTGCCAAGTGCTCAAGTAAGAAAGGGTCAGAGAAAAGGAGCAAGTACAAAGTGTGAATTCTTAGGGTGAATATTAGATACCTGACCCTCTCAAGCGAGAGGGTTTATATAGAGCCCCCAGCGCGTGGCCAACGGTCCTATTTTCGGGGCAAAATAACCGTTTTCACGAAGAATAGGTAACTGCCCAAACTAGCCGTTATGTCGGACAGGGTGTCCGAAACTAGCCGTTATGTCGGGCATAAGCATAGCTTCGGGCAACTGCCCTTAGATGTTCAGGGAGTGAGGAAGCCGTGCGTGACGGACAGCGAATCTGGGGAGGAACGATGTGTTCCATGACCGGTAGGAGGGGCAGAAAGGTAATTTTTGCCCCTTGGTGGATTGGACTTAGGCAATTTGGGCTGCTCTGGAGCAGAAGCGGATTGGGCCAATTCAAGCCATTGGTCCAGTCCAGAACAGGAGCCCCCCAAGTCGTTGCTCCCGAGCATGGGAGTGATGACTTAAGGACTGCTCGCTGCTCCGGGGAGCCAGTATGGAGTCGTCGTTTGAAGACGAGGAGGATTGTCTCAAAGTGCTCATGACCCCAGATGTTCGTGAGATTCGTGGTCGTGACCTTGTTGCCCGGTGTTTGGGGAGACTAATGGTTAGACAAAATTGGAAACGTTGGGTTGCCACGTGTGCCTCGAGCTCCGTGTAGCAGTTAATAGGCAATGATGGCTAGTGGGTAGTCATTATGGCCTACGAGCGCGTGTTTGCACGCGCCCCTTTGTATAAAAGGGGGAAAATCGTTCCATTTGGAACTTTTCAGTCTGATTTCTCTTCGCTTCCTTCAGTACTCTTACCCGTAACCGCCTTTCGCCTACTCCGACCACCGCGTCAAGCTTCGAGCAGCTTCTTTCTTCTACTTAAATCAAGTAAGTTTTCCGATCCTTTGCCTGTTCTGCTTCTGTTTGCTGTTAGTGGTAGATTGCATGTGGTTAGGGCTAGTCTTAGAGGACAAAATAGGTGGATTTCCGGTGACTCTTGGTGGTGGACGGTGGTCGTGCCATTTTTCCACTTCTGACATGTCGCCGGACGTGTCAGTATGCTCCGGTTAGGAGGGCGGTTGACGGCGTCGTCGCAATGGCGATGCTTGCGTAACCGTCGTGATTTTTCATCTTCTGAGCGAATGATGAGTTTTCCGGCAGAACACCCCCAGATTCCGGTGAAGCTTTGTGATTTTCGGCGGAGCTTCAAACGGAAACAGTGTATGAGTGCGGGGAAGCGCCTCGCTAGGGGATGATATGTTTCGAGCATCTCCTCGCGGGGAGGTTCCGGCTTTTCCTTTGATGTTAGGGCTTAGGCCGGGGACATTGTCCTTAGCCCTTTGCGCGCCCTTTCACTTAACTTAGTAGTGGAAGGGTGGATTTGATTTGCTGTCGAATTCACATTCTTCTCTGCTTTTCAGGTGATTGTAAAGGCGACGGGGCCAGATAGAGAAGTTATTATAGATACATCCGAGGAAGAGACGGGCTCCGAAGATAATAGCAGCTCAACGGCCTTTAGTTCGGCGACTTCGAGTTCTTCCAGAAATGCCGGGGAGGAGGAAGAGTTGGACGTCATGGAGGAGGACGTCGACGGGTTCTCCGCGGAGGAGTGGGAGGTGGCCGAACCTTCCGAGCATGTGTCCACGTTCGCAAAGTCCTTGGTGGACATTTTCACGGAGGTAGGACCGGAGGGGGAGTGGAAGGTGCATTTCCTTTTCGAAGACGATCGTGTCTGTACGCACTTCGGGGACCGTTTTACCATGTATGAATACGCTTTCAAGGAGCTGGGTTTGAGGCTGTCGTTCAGTGATTTTCAATAGTCAGTGTTCGCGCATTTAAAATTGGCCCCCACGCAATTGCATCCCAACTCGCTGGCCTTCATCCGGGCGTTCGAGTTGGTATGCGAGCATCTCGCTATAGGGGCTACTCTTCCTTTGTTCTTCACTATCTTCCATCTTCAGAGGCAGCTATCGGGGAGGAAGTATGGCTGGGTCTCTTTAAAGCAGCCTCACAAGCTGTTCAAGCCGTTTTCAGAGTCTATCCGGACATTCAAGGAACGGTATTACGTCGTTGAGCCCGTGTCCGAGGCTGCCCAGGACAGTACGTATGTCTGGGAGATCAAAGTTGACGAGGACGGGAACGAGCTGCACGACGAGGCGAGGAGGTTTATTGGGCGGAGACTCTACAAGTTTCCCCTCCATTGGGCACCAGATCATTTTGCCAAGGAGCCCAGTGACTATTTCTTTCAACCGAGCGACCTACGCGGGCAGGACGCCGCGACGTAAGAGGTGCTGGTGAAGTGGGTTAACTCCTTCCGGCTAGCTGAGTGCTGGACGAGCAAGGGCTGTCTGATCTTCGAGGAGGATGGGAGCCAGAGGGTTGAGCTTCGATTCGTCAATATTAAGGCGCTGCTGGAGTGCAAGACTCCCGTGGATGCCGAGAAATTGCTTGGTAGTCTTAGTTATTTAGGTTTGGTTTGCACTATTCCTTTTCCTCGTATCTAACATGTTCGTGTTTTGTTTGTGCAGGTGAGATGTCTCAGGCTCATGATCGGGTTGTGAGGAATGCTCTGGCGAGGAATAAAGCTGGAACGGCTCCTCCGAAATCTCGGTTCGCTGGTACTCGTGCTCCTCCTCCGGCGCAGTCTGCTGCGGGGACCTCCACTTCTCCTACTCCTACCCCCCGGGGATCTCCCCTATCTTTGACCGGGCGACCCAAGCGGGCAAGGTTGACTGACACTGTGGACCTTACCTGGGTGCCAGAGAAATGGAAGTTCGAGCTTCCTCCCTGTATCCTTGATAGGAGGTTTTTTGAAGGCAACTCTTTGGTCGTTCCCCGGGCGGAATCTCTTCGCTTGGAAGGTATGGATCTCCCGAGCAAGAGGGCGCTGGTGGCTCAAGACGCCTCTGCCTTGGTCAGGATGCTGGAGATGGCGGTTGTTTACGCTGAAGGGGACTCTGCAACTGAGTCCGAACTCAATGTTGCCCGGGCTTCTGTGGCATCCCTCAAGGAAGAAGTCAAGAGTGCCGGCGAGGCTCGGAAGAAGGCTGAAGGAGGAGAACTCCACGCTGTCGGCGGAAAAGAAAGTTGCCGAGGAGCTGATCAGGGAGCTGAGGGCGGTCAATGCCCCGGTGTCGACGAGCCGGACGATGTGAAAGAATTGAAGACTAGGTCTGAGCTGGTTGCTCGCATGCTGCTGGACGAAGATGATGGTATCGCTGTCGCGGACGAGTCCTTCAAGAACGCTGTAGCTCAGCTGCGGGTGGTGAACCCCGAGCTTGAAATTTCTGTCGAGGGTACTCACTACCTGGCGCATGTTGAGGATGGCCGTATTGTCATGCCCGACGGTCTCCTTGAAGGTACCCTCGAGGATCAGCCCGCAGAGGACCAGGGACCTCAGCCAGAGCCAGCCGAACACGCGAACGAGTAAGGATCTTGTATTTTTGATGTTGTTGTAATCTGTCCGGCCTGCGTGCTGTGGAATTGTTTGTAATTTATTTTTGGGGGGGTGTGACCCCCGTTTGATGTAACTAAGTACAATCGTGGCCCTTGTGGCCACTTATTATGTTAATTATCATATGTTTGATTATGTTACTTGTATGAATTTACTTGCTTTTATTTTTTGCTTAGTATTGTATTCATGTTCATTGTAAATGTATATCTGCCCATGATTGGGAGTATTTGACTTGCGCAAATTTTTGGGGGATTGCTCGTTGCAGATGTGTTCGACAGTGAGGGGAACTGGTCGAACGGCCGGGGGATATCCTGGCCGGGGAGCAGAGGTCAGGTCACGTTTGAGGCCTGAGTTCGCGGTGTGAACGTCCCATCGCGAGCTGGGGTTCTGCCAATCATGGTACTTTGACGACGGCGATGCTCGATCGAGGACCGCTGTCGAACAGTTACCCGGCTTGTTACTGAGCGGGGTTCTGCTTTAATCGTATGCGATGCTTGTACCTAGACGCGCATAGTGGTCGGTAGCTGACGTTTGTCGTTGCGACGGGTCGAACCGAGAATTTAGCTGTAGTATTGTTTTACCTTTTCAGCGTTCCATGGTCGAGCAAGTTCTTCCCCAGTGAGATGTTCTAGGTAGTAGGCCCCATTTTCCGTTTTTGCTCGGACGCGATAGGGTCCTTCCCAGTTGGATGCTAGTTTGCCTTCGCGAGAGTCTTTGTGGTTTCTTCTTAGAACAAGGCTTCCCACGTCGAACTCTCGCCGTATCACCTTGGCATTGTGCCTGATGGTAATTTTTTGTTTTAGTGAGGCTTCACGGAGGGCATCCCTGGTTCGAATTTCCTCGACAAGGTCGAGTTCTTCTCTCAATGATTCGCCGTTCATTTCTTCTTCCAGGGGCGACTCTGTCTGCCTGGAGGGCACGTGAACTTCGACGGGAATTACAGCCTCGCTCCCGTATGCTAGACGGAAAGGTGTTTCCCCGGTCGTTGAATGTGGAGTTGTGCGGTATGCTCAGAGTATGCTGTGTAGTTCCTCGACACATGCCTTCTTTGTTTCGTCTAGCCTTTGCTTGAGGCCTCGAAGGATGACTCGGTTGGCTGCCTCAACCTGCCCTTTCGTTTGAGGGTGCTCTACGGATGCGAAGTGCTGCTTCGTGCCCAGTTGGGCGACGAATTCTTGGAACTTCCTGTCCGTGAATTGTGTCCCGTTGTTCGTTACTATCACTTGGGGAATACCGAAACGCGCAAGGATATTTCGTTTGTAGAAATGCAAGATGTTGAGGGCAGTTATTTTGGCTAGAGCTTCTGCTTCTATCCATTTTGTGAAATAGTCTACGCCCACTATGAGGTATTTGTTCTGACTTGATCCTACCACGAAGGGTACTAGGATGTCTAGGCCCCACCAGGCGAATGGCTACGGGGAGGACATAGCTTTGAGCTCGTTAGGCGGAGCTAGGTGCATGTACCCGTGCCGTTGGCATTTATCACATTTCTTCACGTGTTTTTTCACGTCGTTTTGCATGGTCGGCCAGTAGTACCCTGCTCGGAGGGCCTTTCGGGCAAGTGACCTTCCGCCGAGATGTTGGGCGTTGATTCCTTTGTGGATCTCGCGCAGGATGTGTGCGACCATATCCTCCTCGACACATTTGAGCAGCGGAATGGAGAATCCCCGCCTATAGAGTTTATCTTCGACCAAGACATAAGAGCAGGCTCTCCGCCTGACTATGCTGGCCTCCTTTGGGTCAGACAAGAGTTCGTCTTTGGCGAGATAGTTGTAGACTGGGGTCATCCAGCAGTTGTTGTCGCCGATCACCTGTACGTCGAGTTTCGGGGAGGCCTTCTCGATGCTAGGTTGAGGAAGTAATTCCTGTATGATGGATTTGTTTCTTCCTTTCTTTTTCGTGCTGGCTAGTTTGGATAGCACGTATGCTCGCACGTTATGTTCGCGGGGAACGTGTTTCACTTCCACTATTGTGAACTTCGCCATTTCCTTCTTTACCAGAGCCAAGTATTCGGTCAGGTTGTCGTTTTTGGCTTGGTATTCTCCCCGGACCTGGAGGGCCACGAGTTGTGAATCTGTGCAAATGACGACTTCCTCTGCGCCCAGGTCCTCGGCGAAGGCTTCGTATTCAGCCTGGTTATTGGAGGTTGGGAATGACAGTGTGAGTGATACCTCGACGATAATTCCTTCGTCGCTCTCCAGTATGATACCTGCGCCGCTTCCTGCCGAGCTTGAGGCACCGTCGACGAAGATGGTCCATTTGCGCGCTTCGCTCGCGGGGGAGTCTGCGAATGTCATTTCCGCGAAGAAGTCGGCCAAAGCTTGGGCCTTGAGGGCTTTTCTGCCTTCGTATTGGATGTCAAATTTGGAAATTTCTAACGACCACTTGAGCATTCGGCCGGCCATATCTGGTCGTCCGAGCAGCTGCTTTATGGGCTGATCTGTTCGAACCACGATCGTGTGAGCCAGGAAGTAGTGTCTTAATCTTCTAGCTGCGTTGATGAGGGTCAGCGCCACCTTCTCTATCTGTTGGTATCTTAACTCTGGTCCTTGCAGCGCTTTGCTAGTGAATTATATGGATTTTTGCCCGTCAGGGGTCTCGCAGATGAGAGCGGCACTCACTGCTTTGGTTGCTACGGCCAGGTATAGGTACAACGTTTCGCCATTGTCCGGGCGAGAGAGGACCGCTGGCTCTGAGAGTGCTCGTTTTAGATGGAGAAGGGCCTTGTCACATTCCTCGGTCCATTCGAATGCTGCCTCTTTGCGGAGGAGTTTGAAGAATGGTAGGGCGTGCTGGGCGGACTTTGCCACGAAACGAGATAGTGACGCGAGCATCCCGTTGAGGGACTGGATGAATTTTTTTGGACTTGGGCATAGGAAACTCGAAGAATACCTGACATTTGTCGGGATTGGCTTCGATTGCTCGTTCCGTTAAGTAGAACCCGAGGAATTTTCCTGCTCGGACACCGAACGTGCACTTCTCCGGATTAAAATGCATTTTTTATTTCCTGGCCTGTTCGAAGACCTTTCTCAAATGGGCAGTATGATCGGTTTCCTCATGGGATTTTACGATCATATCGTCCATGTAGACTTCGAGCATGTCGCCTATTTCTCCCCGAAACACTTTGTTCATCATTCGTTGGTACATTGCTCCGGCGTTCTTCAGGCCGAAGGGCATTACGTTGTAGTAATAGTTGCCCGATTCGGTCATGAAGGCCGTATATTTTTTGTCGGACATTGCCATTGGGATTTGATTGTAGCCCGAGTAGGCATCCATGAATGATAAAAGTTTAAAACCAGCAGAATTATTAACAAGTTTATCAATATTGGGGAGGGGGTAGGCATCCTTCGGGCATGCCTTATTGAGATCGGTGTAATCAATGCACATGCGCCATTTTCTATTAGATTTTTTGACTAATACAACGTTGGACAGCCAAGTGGTGTACTTGGCTTCCAAAATAAATTTGGCCTCGAGTAGGTCCTTTACAGCTTTTTCAGCAGCCTCCGTTTTCTCCGGAGACTACTTTCTCCTACGTTGTGCTACGACCTTAATGGCCGGGTCAATTGTCAGCTGGTGAAAGGCGGTGGACGGATCCAAACCGGGCATTTACGCGGCCCTCCACGCGAAGAGGTCGGCATTTTCTCTGAGGCATTCTTTGAGCTGATTCCTCGCGATGTCAGGAAGGTCTGCTCCGATCTTCACTCCCCGTTAGGGGTCTTTTCCGAACAGAACTATCTCGAAGTTGCCATCCGGGATTGGGCACATCGGATGGGAGCTGCTGCTAGATGACGTGGACGGGCCGGCTGAAGCTGCTTGTTCCTCCTGTAGGTCCTCGGGGAAGCGACTGTCGAGGTCGATAGAGTCGACCTCGGGCAGAGGCTTGGCCTCCTTGGAGCTGCTTGGCAGTGCTGGCTTGTTCGACACCTTTGGCTTGGGCGCAATGGCGTTGAGTCTCTTTGTAGCTGCTTTGAAACACCGTCGTGCAGCTTCGATGTCACCGTGCAGGGTGGCGACCATCCCTTTCGAAGTGTAGTACTTCATCTTCAGGTGGACTGTTGAGGGCACTGCTACCAACTCGGCCAGAGTTGACCTTCCGAAAATGCATTGGTAAAGCCACGGGCAGTCGATTACCAAAAATTGCACCTTGATGGATCTGGCCGTCTCAGCTGATCCGAAGGTTACGATCAGTTCGACGTATCCCCACGGCTTAGTCACAGACCCGTTGAATCCCTATAAATCGGGCCCTACGTAGGGCGTAAGGTGCGATTCGTCCAAGTTAAGTGTTGAAAACAGCTGGGAGTACATGATGTCGACCGAGCTGCCTTGGTCGACGAGTATTCTGCGAACGTCGAAGTTCGCCATCCGGGCTCTGACGAGCAAGGGTATGCTTGAGTTCGGGGAGCCACCAAGGAGTTCCTCCCGGTAGAAGGAGATGGGGACGGAGCCCTTTTGGGCCTGATCAAGCGTGGTCACTTTGTTGGAGCTTGTGTTGATCAGGTGGTCGAACTTCCGTTTCACAGAGCCCACAGTGACTTTGTTGAATCCCCCGCCAGAAATGACCATGGCGGAGGGAAAAGTCTCCCACGGGCTGTGGGCCGCGAAATAAGTAGGGGCGTTGAGCCCGTCCGGGACGTAGAAGTCCTCTGGTCGCGATATGGACATTGCGACCTGTATGTTGGCTTCTTCCAAGGAGGGTATCTCCTCCTCAATCTTCTTGGACTCCTGGGCGTCTTGCCGAGGAGTGTCTTTCTTCTTGGCGAACTGTTTTAGGTGCCCATCCTTGATCAGTATCTCAATGGCATCCTTCAGATGGATGCAGTCTTCTATAGTATGGTCATGACTTTTGTGGAAAGGGCAATATTTTGGTTTGTCCACGTTTGGTCTGTTCGGAAGTTATTTGGGGAAGCGGACCCCCACCTGCTTGAACTCCGAATTGGCACATTCGGACAAGATCTTTTCCCTAGAAACGGTCAGGGGAGTGTAGTCATGGAACCGCCCGGAGGGCCCTTTGCTGTCACGGGAGTCACGAGGATGGTCCTCGCGCCTCCGTTCGCCCCAACGAGATGTCGAAGCTTCTTCTCCTCTGGATGACCGAGCATTCTCCTGATGGCGTGATGCTCGGACATTGTTGGCCGCAACCTTTTCTGCATACTGAATATGTTTTTGGGCTTTGAAGAGGAGGGCGTCAATGTTCCTCGGTGGTGCGAGGCCAATGGCTTTAGAAAACTCAGAGCCTCGGCGGAGCCCTTGCTCGAGTAGGAACTTCTTCATTTCGTCCGTTGTAGGGACTTGTACAGCTTCCTTGTTAAACCTCTCGATATATGCGCGGAGAGGTTCGTCTTTTCCTTGGATTATGGCTCCAAGAGAGGCCTCAATTTTGGGGTGGCGGTGAGATGATGTGAAGTGTCGCTAGAACATCCTGCCCAGCTATCTCCTCGACGTAATGGACTCCTCGGGCAGTTGCTTATACCATGTCATCGCTCTCTTCCGGAGCATGGTCAGGAACAGTCTGCATTTGATGGCGCCCCGTACGCTGCGGTAGTCTAACAGCGCATCGATGTTCTCGATGTGCTCGTCGGGGTCAGTGGTCCCGTCATACATGCCAAGTGACGGGGGTTTCTCCAAGACTTTTGGGAGACGGGTAGTCAAGATCTCCTGGGATAATGGGCCGCGAGGCTCGTCATCGCTGCTAGAACTGGTGTATGATGGGGACCGAACGGGATGCTCACGGCGGCGATTCCTTCGCGGGGAAGGTGAGCGGTTCCTTCGAGGAGAAGGTGAGTGGTCCTGTACTTTAGACTTGATCGGTGAAGATTGATCGTTCCTCTAAGTCCTCTTGTGGTCGTGAGCGTGCTGGTCACGCGGGGAGATCTGGTCGCGCTTCCGGGCCGCGTGAGGATCAGGCTTTTGGCGCAGTCTTCAGTCGATTTCTCTCCGGGGCTGCGGGCTTCTTGATCGTCGCTGGTTCCTCCGCTTAGGAGGGGATCTTGGACGGCGGGACTCTTCTAATGCCCCAATCCTCTCGTTCTGCTGCAGGATCAGGGTGTTGGTTTTGTTGATCGCCTCCAGGAGGGTTGCCACGGCCGGGTCGGCGTTGGGCGGAAAAGGAACGGGTTGGACGTCAAGTGAAGGTTGATCGTTGATGTGATCAGCAGGGGTAGGGGAAGGAGAAGCAGTGGCTCCGTCCCGTAGAAAACGGGCATCTCGGAGGAGAGATGACTGGCCGACAACGTCAGATTTGTTGACAGGGAGGATGGTGGTTTGTAGAGCATCCTTGGTGCGATCTTGGGAGGCCATGATCGTGATGATGTTTGAGAATTGTTTTGATCTTCGGTTTCTGAGGAAATAAAGATGGGGAGAACAAAGTTTCCCACAGACGGCGCCACTAATCGCGAAGGCTGGATCAGATCCTGTAGAATCGGGCCGCCAGGTGCATCAGGGATGCTGGTCGTATGGAGAGGAGGGGGTGTACCTGTAAGGTACTCTGACGCTCAAGTAAGAAAGGGTCAGAGAAAAGGAGCAAGTACAAAGTGTGAATTCTTAGGGTGAATATTAGATACCTGACCCTCTCAAGCGAGAGGGTTTATATATAGCCCCCAGCGCATGGCCAACTGTCCTATTTTCGGGGCGAAATAACCGTTTTCCCGAAGAATAGGTAACTGCCCAAAGTAGCGTTTTGTCGGGCAGGGTGTCCGAAACTAGCCGTTATGTTGGGCATAAGCATAGCTTCGGGAAACTGCCCTTAGCTGTTCGGGGAGTGAGGAAGCCGTGCATGACGGGCAGCGAATCCGGGGAGGAACGATGTGTTCCATGACCGGTTAGAGGGGCAGAAAGGTAATTTTTGTCCCTTGGTGGATTGGACTTAGGCAATTTGGGCCACTCTGGAGCAGAAGCGGATTAGGCCAATTCAAGCCATTGGTCCAGCCCAGAACACACCTATTTACAGAAATACAACCATTCAAATTGGCAAAAATATATATAATCTGAAAATTAAACTATTCTTGAAAACCAACTTTAACACATCAATTTTTTTCGAATTGAATCTGTCTCATTCAGCACATTTTATGCTTTTTAACACATAATATACGATTCAATGGTCTGATTCTTTCAATTCATCGATATCTTTTATTATAGTTTACCTCATCATCGTCGCTTATCAACGCTATTGTAAATTATATCGATGAATTGAAGCAAACAGAGCACTAAACCATATATTATGTGTTAAGGAACATAAAATGTGCTGAATGAAACAGATGCGATTCGAAAAATATTGATTGATATAGGTTGGTTTTCAAATACATCTTAATTTTCAGAATATAAGTTTCTATGTCAATATAAATGATTGCATTTTCATTAAAAGGTAAGTGAAACAAACAATATACATAGTATATAATAAACTAAACTTGTCAACCTGTATATGAAATTAAAGAACAAAACATTGCTAAGTCACAAGAAGCCTCTATCTTGTGAACTAGCAATGTTTTGTTCTTGTTTTGAGAACATTTGTCAATAACAACAACATACAGCAAAACAACATGAAGAACAATAAAAAAACATACATTATTTAAGCAATAAAACCCTAAGTGGGACTGTAACAAATCAAGATACATTGAGTCAATAACGTACCCCTTTTTGAAATTAATCGTGGAACTGTAACATATCAAGATATATCAAGTTCATCTAGTTTGTGAAGCCATGAAGAAGAAATATAAGGTGGATGAAGTTTATACAATAATTTCATACTTCTTATATTTTTCTTCATGGCAACAAAAACCATATGAAACTTCACCATAGTATACGCTTGCTACCACCATACGCTTGCTACCACCATCATCACCATGTATCTACAAGGAAACACAACAAAAATCAAACTTAACCCTAAAACATCAATAACATAATGTTTTCCACAGCATCCTAAAACCAAACCCTAAAACAATAATCCTATAAAGATGAGAGCAGGAGAGCATACCATGTTCGCCGCCGTTGGAGTTTGCGCCGGACGTTGCTCTTGTCAGATATCCTTTAAGCTTCTTTTCTCCATTCTCTTGTAAAAGTATTGGTTAAGATTCATGAGAGGAGCGGGTTGTGTTAGGGTTTTCTTTATAGAGAAACAGCAGTTATGAAGTGGGTCACAGATAGTTCCGTTTATATATTAAAAACTATCTCTTTTCGTTTCGGTTTAAAACTACAACCGTAATTATATTTTATATTTTAAAATAATAGCAAACTATATCACGACGGTTATTCATAATAACCGTAGTGATATCTCTTATTTAAAAATAAATAAAAATGAAAGGAACGTCTTAACCTTAAATGAAAAACATTTTTGCCACAGCTGAGGTTCGAACCAATGAAAGATTAATTCTATCATTTTGGTTATACTTACAACCGTTATTATAAATTTTTAATTAAAAAATATAATATAAAGCTAGCGCATGAGTTTAGAGATATCACCACGGTTTTTGGAAAAACCGTGGTGACTTGGACGTTGTTTGCGCGTTTTGTAGTAGTGTATACTTTAAAAAATTTATAAGAGATTGCAATACGTTTAAAAAAATAGTATTTTGAGTTCCCAAACTAAATCATATTTTCTAGCAAAGTGTTTCCTAATCTCTCTAACTCTCAATATAAGAATCATTTAAATCCAAGATATTTAAAGTGTTTCTCAAATCTCTCCTATAACCTCAAAAGGCTGCTAATTTCGTAGAATATAATGCTAGGAACTTCCACCTTTTCCTTCTCATTATGATTTCTACCTTATTCACCACCTATTAATAACAAATAAGATAAAGTCATATTTATATCGACTAAGACCGTAACAAACCCAAAATACGGCTCATTTTGAGACTTGTGTTGTCTTGTTGTGAATCAGCCATTCTATCTGCTTTGTTTATGAAGTCTTTAATGCGTTCAAGTTCATCTTTCATTTCTGCAATTTCTTTAGGGACACCCCTAATGATGTTGGCTGCCTCCTTTAATAATGGAAGCAAATGATCACGGGCTAGTGGAAGTAAGTGTTCACGAGCACAGGAGAGCGCAGCGTCACACATTTTGTTGTATGTATGTTTGATTTAAATTTGCTAATATTGTGAGAGAAATGAGTGATGATGAAATTAGGTATTGGTGCTTGAAGATTTATATAGCACAAAGTCCAGTTGTGCGAGAGGAATACATTGACTTTGAGTTTCCCTCTTGGCCATTGTTTAACAATGAGATATGTCATTTTTCATTTTTAAATTTTGTCGTACAAGAGCACTCAAGCCGTTAATTTATGTGATCTGTTATTGTTATTTAACTATCTATAAGAGAAATCAAACAATGCATGTCAGTCTTAGCCATACAGCTCGTTAAACAATGCATGTCAGTCTTAGCCATACAGCTCATTAAACAATGCATGTCAATGTTAGTTAGACAACTACCAACATATTTTTTATTCAAGCATGTTGGTATTCCTATGGGATAATATAGTTTTGAAAGTGCAAATGGATTTATAATAGTTTGTTGTGGAACTTAGCCACCATCTTTGAAGCATTCCCACAATTTTTTTTATTGCTTTGTATTTATATGTTTGTCATATTCTTCTTTTATTGACTTTACCTTACTTATTTTATTTAGGTAAACTGTCTCAATGATTACTTCTTTAATGATAGAGGGTTGGATAGTGGGATTAATAGGGGAAGATTAGGGAGTTGGTGATTTAAAGAAGAAAAAAAAACTCGATTTTTTTTGCCTATATTGTGAGCTAGCTTTCTCTTAGTGGGTAATAGTGGATGAATTGTCTCAATTTGTAATAAAGGGGTTGCAAACCTTTCTTTTTTCTTTTATTGAGGTGGTTTTGTTGGAATTTAGTTGAATCTAGTTTGGGAGAAATTAATATATGTCAATGTTTTGCTGTGAATATGTATGCTAAGTGTGATCTACAAAGAAAGAAGATCCAAGGTAAAAATATTGTAATGTCTAAAGTGAGATTCAAAAGAGGTATTTGATGCACAATGCAGGATTTTAACTCCATCTGAAATTCCGGAGAGAGAAAATGGAATAACATAAGGGTTAGTGGCTTCAAATAGAGATAAAAGAGGCTTTAATCGATTTATAGAAAGAATGAAGTAGATTGCTATGTCAACTAGGGGTGTATACGAGTTGGATTGATCGGGTTTGACCTAATCTATTACTTAATCTGTTCAAATTTTAATGTTGGGATTTTTGTCCAACTCACAATTTCATTATCCAAACCGACTCGAACCAATCCGTTCATTTATGCGTTGGGTTAGGTTGAGTTCGTGGGTTGTATTTTAAATAAAAAATATTTTTTTATGATTTATTTGTAAATTTAAAAAAATGTAACACAACTTCATACAACCATACTAATTTATAACATTCAAATTCGATGAAACACATCATATAATATCTAATAAAAATCATCAACACGACATAACACTTGATAATAGTATAAAATTCAAAAAGACACGTTATTTTCATAAAATACATAAGTTGAAAATTATTCAAAAGAAAATAAGAAATATTTTTTAATCTTATAATTACATAAATTCATCGATCTAATAGTATTATTGGTGGAGAATAAAATTTTTTGAAAAAATTATGATTATTAGTACCCCTAAGCGTAC
This sequence comes from Lathyrus tuberosus, assembly GCA_022829125.1. Classification (NCBI taxonomy): domain Eukaryota; kingdom Viridiplantae; phylum Streptophyta; class Magnoliopsida; order Fabales; family Fabaceae; genus Lathyrus; species Lathyrus tuberosus. The sequence continues at coordinate 8,774,749 of JALAZF010000254.1, forward strand.
AATTTGAACACTGAATCTGGGAGGTAAACCAAAAAAATATTATAGGGGTAACTTTAACGCTTAGGAGGCCAAAGACATAGAATTTTAACATTTCAAGGGGGATTCAAAAAAAAATTACCGGAGGATAAACCGAATTTCGCCTACATTACAGAGGGTGTTGTATATTTAACCCTTTATATTTTTATTTAAAATAATAAAAATAATAAGAAATTATTAAAGCTGCATCAATGGGTTGAGTCAACGGGTCCGTGGGTTGCAAAACTCAAACCCGATACCTGAACCAAAACTATACGAATTGTTATGGGTTGGGTTGAGTATATCCGTAAATGAATGGATTTAGGTAATTTATGGATTGATTCGGTTTAGATCAACGTGTTTATGGGTCGACCCGCACCCATGAACACCCCTAATGTCAATATGGTTTCACTCTAAGAGTAGTATAATGAGCAAATTATATGGGATTTGATTGGCTTTTTTTTAAACAGATAACAATTTAAAGTTCAACGCACGTCAAAGTATTAATACTTTGATGTGCGGGAAAAAAAACAATGACAATAAAATAAATTCCTTTAATGTAATAAAAATATAATAGGAGAGAACAGAAATAAAATTGTTTATCCAGTTCAAATATAATAGGCGCGAACACAAATAAAATTGTTTATCCAGTTTGATCAAATCGATCTACGTTAGAGAGAATAGAACAACTTTCTGATTTACTATACTTTAAAATTGTTATAAGAGATTGCAGTACGTTAAAAACATAGAATTTTGAGTTCTCAAACTAAATCATATTTCCTAGTGTTTCCTAATCTCTCTAACTCTCAATATAAGAATCATTTAAATCCAAGATGTTTAAAGTGTTTCTCAAATCTCTCTTATAACCCCAAAAGGCTGCTAATTTCGTAGAATATAAAGCTAGGAACTTCTACCTTTTCCTTCTCATTAGGATTTCTACCTTATGCACCACCTATTAATAACAAATAAGAGAAAGTCATATTTATATCGACCAAGACCGTAACAAACCCAAAATACGGCCCATTAATGAAAGATCTACTAAAAAATTTGAAAAGTTAGAGGCCCGCCTGAAGTGCCTCTGCCACCAGACCTCTAACCATGCACCGTCGTAGTTGGTCGGCCGACCTTTGACGCCGGTAGACCGGAATCAATTGCACTACTATATCCCAACTGCCACATCCAACTAACCCCTCCGTGTTGCCGATACCATCTTGCCAAAAAAAATTTGCAGTACCGAAAATTCGTTTTTTTCTCTCATTCCGCACTAGAGGTTTTAAAGCATATCACAACAATTCTTCATGTTGACATTAAATCAATTGTGATGTCAATTTTTTTGGACATGTGACTTCACACACAAGAGGGAGGTGAATTGTGTGTTTTAGAAAATTTTGGATTTGAAAAAATTTTAGGATTACGATCAGATCTTAAAAAAAATTTAGAGAAGTTTTGATTTTATCAGCGGAAAATAAAATGAGGGAATATAAAAAGTTACGTGAAGAGAGAAGACACCGGAAATTATAGAGGTTCAGTGAAATAAGTAAAAAGACCTACTTCTTTCCCCGAGAATTATTTTAAGAGTATCTAATAAACTTAAGAGTTTTTAATAGGTTAAAATCTTGAACCCCCTTATACAAGGAAAAATGTAGTTTATAGCTAACTTATGTCATACTCTAAATTCTTCCCCAAATATTTTCATTTATTAATTGCATCTAGTTCATATGCATCAACAAATCATGGCCACTTCATTTGATCATTATTTATTCTCATATGCATTCATCAGTCAAAATCCAAAAAATACACACATAAAAATCAAAAGGAGAGATAGTCAAACATTTTGACTTACTCATCTGGTCATTTACATATTTATATCATGCGTTTAGCTCCAAACATTTCATTACCTCATTTATGTCTTTATCTCATTATATATTTACATTGACTTAAGATTTATGGCATTAGTTTGAAGTTATGAGCTAATTTTAAATAGTTGAAGTTCATCACCCCAAGTTTTATTCACCACTTCATTCTTTCACATACATTCCTCATATCATGACTTCATTTCTTTCCAATTACATTCATCACATTTTATTACATGCCCTAGTGTTTTAATGCATGCATTCAATCCATATCCATTTATGCATTATTTCAAGAAGATTAAGTAATTTCAATGTAGTTTAAATTTACAAGAGTACTTAAATTTCATTAATTTCAAGTGTTCATTGTTACTGAATTGGAAATATATTACAAGTATTGATACAAAGGTCATGCCCATAACCTATTCGAATTACAATTTGTACAAGAGGTTTACAAGCACCAAAATTACAATGAATCCAAGTACATTGCAACAAATTTTTCACTTGTACAAGTTTCTAAACCTAAGGTCCTGTTCCATTTAGTTTTCTCAAACCTTCAAGCTCCTTCCAAGCAAGTAAACAAGGCCTAATCCAAAATCAATAACAGAAGAGTTTCATTAGAAATAATGTGAATGTAGCCCAATACACAAGCTCACATTTTAAAGCCTCATGTTTCGAAAAAATAATGAAAAAATCAAGTAATTTGAACCAAACAAAATTGGCATTTCGTGGGGGATATTTTGAGATACCAGAATCAACAACAATAAATACAAAAATACAGCTTAAATTGCAATGAAAAATACTTCCAATTTCTGCACATGATCACACGAAACTCCCTCATTCTCCACTCTATCAAATCCCGTAAAAATCAGGGATTCCTTAAAATCCTTTCACACACACACACACACACACACACACCACTCTAACATATTTTTTTTCATCTAACTCAACATTCACGCGAGTTTTACCATTCCCTATCAAATAGATTTTCCTCACACACTCTAAAAATTCCTCACACACTAACAATTGAAAACCCTAAAATGCGGCCTTTATAATTGATTTTATTCTCTACAGTAAAACACTAAGACTTCCTGAACAGCAGAAAAAACACATACAGAAAAAAAATTTCCAAGAACTTCCATCAATTCGTAGCTTTCCGAACCCTCAATAAAGCTCACCCTCATAATTTCTAAGAGCTTCACATTGAAGTTCTTAGAAGTTGAGCTCAACCACTCTTTCATCATTAACAACAAACTCAAAAGCAACAGGAGGAAGGAGAAGGAAAACAAGTTAGGAAAGAAATAATAAAGAGAACAAGAAAAGGACTTAAACAACCAGAAAAAGAAAGAAAGTGAGCTTACTTGTAAAAAGTCATTGTCACCGGAGCCTCGATGGAGAAAGCAACTTCTCTGATCTGGTAATATTTTTTACCTTTGTGCATTTTTCCTTGTGCATAATATTATGAAGCGTGCTTTGACTAATTCCCCTCCGTTAATTATTGTTGATGGTGTTCGATTTGGAACAAAATTTAGATATAGGGTTGTTAGGTTTCGTGAGGATGAGGGTCAATTTATCCTGATTTGTGTGGTGTTTGATGTTTTTGTTGGTGAATTCGTGTTTAGATGTTGATTTTGGATAGGGTTTCTTTTGAAATTTTTAGGTTTCGGAGGATATTCCTGGATTTCTGGGTTTGAACATGAAGAACAATCATGTGTTATTCATGTTTGTTCTTCACTATTTATGTTTTGATCTAAATTTTCTTTTCAAATTTGTGGTTTTGTTGTTTGTGTTGAGAGGGCGCTGAGAAGAAAAGTGAGAAAGAGCGTGTGAAATGAGGGGGTCAGCTTGAGACCCCTCTAATATACTCTCTATCTTCCATTTCCCACGTGGATGCTAAGTCTCACCTCTGGTGACCGCTGGATGAGACCATTTCCTTGTGACTTTTGGGACCCTGTACAGGGAGCCCCATTTTAGTTATCATGCACTTTCAGGCATCCACCCTTGATCTCTTTTAAACCCTATAGTAGGTTGATCAGACATCAGCAATTGAAGTCAATCTGTTTGACTTTGCGCCTTGGGCCTTCTTGCTCCCTAGGCCCTGCCCTTTTACTTTTTACCATGCTTATATTTCTCTGCACCCCAAGGCAGTGAGAGGGAGGAGACTTAGGTCCTTTGCTTGCAGGCCCAACTTTTTTATTTATTAACAAAAAAACAAGTCAAAACCAAGCGACCACAAAGGGTCCAGCTGACAGGCCACAAACCTAACAAACAGACTAAAGCATCATAACCTTACAAATATGTTTCCTAAGCATGGGTTGGAACCAGCATCTATAAGTGATGTTGTCTTTGATTCTCCCCTCAATGTTGAACTCATTCCTATCTTTTTTGAAGCATCTATCATTTCTCATGATCCAAAGCTCATGGATGGTTTCCGCCAGAGCACAATTGAGGATCTTGACCTTACTATTCTTCGACTTGTTTTTCTCAATAATCCATTGGAGCTCCTACATCCATCCTTCAGGCCTGTGATTAATCATCAGCCACTGGAGAATTCTTTCCCATATAGACTTCAATTTCAAACATTGGAAGAAGAGGTGATCAATGGACTCTTTTCCATCACATATGCTGCAATTATCTTCCTGAAGCATACCAAATCTAACCAATCTATCTTTGGTGGCTAGCTTTCTATGGCAAGCTATCCAAAGAGTAAATAAGGCACGGGGTCTAGCAGCATTCTTGTAGAAAATACTCCTCTAGCTGACATCATGAACATTTATAACCAATCCTGCATAAAGCTTTCTAGTATACCATTTGTTACCCTGTAGCATAATATTCAAACCAATATTGTTAATGACAGTATCTCTGAGATTCAGGATAGATTTCAAAATCCATGATGAGCTCTTTTTCACTGTCATTTGTATAATGTTTTGATCCTTCACGTAATAGCAGTGGATCCATTTTATCCACAAGCTATCAGCCTTACTATGGAGGTTCCACAACAACTTCAGCAGACAGGCACTATTCCAAAGCTCAATATTAATCATGTTGAGCTCTCCTTTTCTAGTGGGTGAACAAACCTTGTTCCAAGCAATGGGAGACTTTCTAGTGATATTATCTATACCATACCAAAGAAAGGATCTACATAAGCTGTTAATCTTCCTAATGACAGCTTTGGGAAGAGGGAGGCATTGGAGCCAAAAATTTGTTACGACAAACAGAACACTTTTAATGAGCTGAGTTCTATCAGCATAAGACAACATATTAGCACTCCAATTGTTGATTCTATACATAATCTTGTCAATAAGAGGCAAATAGTGTATGACATTAAGCTTTCTACTAGTTAAGGGTATGCCCAAATATCTTAAAGGCAAGCTACTCAAGATCAACATTGCCGAAATAAACTTTGCACTTACTAGGGTTCACCTTTAAGCCAGTTGCCTTGGAGAAATTGTCAAAGATCTTCATAAGTAATTCGACAGATTTCTTGTCACCCCTTGAAAAGAGAAGAAGATCATATGCAAAAATAAGGTTAACAATGCCCATCTTTTCACATTTGGAATGGAAATTAAAGTCTGGTATATTATTAAGCTTATGACATAACATATTCAAGTACTCCATGATGATGATAAAAAGCAAAGGAGAAAGGGGATCTCCTTGCCTAATCCCTCTTTTAGCTTCCACAATTTTTGTGTGCACTCCATTGACTTGGTATTTATAGGAGACAGATCTCACTGTGATCATAACCCATCTTATGAATCTATTAGGAACATTCAGCTCTCTCAAGATGCCTTCCAAAGCTCCCCACTCCACTGTATCATAGGCCTTTTGGAGGTCCATTTGAATCATACACTTGGGAGCACCATTATTAGCACTATAACCTCTAATTAACTCAAAGGCTAGCAATATGTGGTCATGGATCTTTTCCCCATAGACAAAGGCAGCTTGGCTGCTGTGAATAATATAACCAAGAATGTTTCCAAGCCTTTTAGCCATAATTCTGGATATAATCTTGTAAATGACAGTACAACAGGACATTGGCCTATAGTCTTTGATCATCTCAACAGAACTAGTTTTGGGAATAAGGGTAACAAGGGTACATTTGACTTCCTTATAGAGTTTCTCTTTTTCAAAAGAATCTCTAACAGCCTTAATGAGATCCTCCTTTATTATGTTCCAAGTGCTTTTGAAAAATTTAGCACTATAACCATCTATCCCAGGAGCAGAAATATCTTTAATACCTTTGAGACTAGCATATATTTCCTCTTCTGTTATAGGTTTTGTCAAGGACTCCTTTTGATCACTATCCAATTGAGGACCATTCCTCATGGCCACAACATCAATGCCCAAAAGAGTACTTTGAGTAGTGCCAATAAGCTTGTTATAGAAATTAATAATCTCCTCTTCAATCTCATCTTGCTGACAAATGGTAGTTCCAACTTCAGTCTTCAAACTGGTGAGCTGGGTCTGGTTCTTTTTAGACTTAAGGGTGGCATAGAAGAATGCATTGTTGCCATCCCCCAATCTAAGCCAATCCACCTTAGACTTCTGCTTCAGGATCTTTTCTTCAATGTCTCCCAGTCTTATAACTTCTTTAGTACAGCTTTTAACCTCCTCTATCAATTGCATATTCAGCCTATCTTCCACTAGCTTGGATTGAGCAGTCTCCAAATTTTCTCTAGCTTTAACCAGTTGTTGATTAATGCCTTTAAAAGACTTACTCATCTCTCTGATGGCAGGTTGAAGCCTTTGTAATTTTTTCCACATGACATACATAGGGCTACCCTCCATTGGCTTATTCCAACTCTGCATCACAATTTCCTGAAACTTCAGATTAGTTGTCACAATATTTTGGAACTCTTTTTTTTTATTTAGTTTAGTTTTATTTTGTTTATTTGTTTTATTTTATGGAACTTGAGCCCAATGCTTTTATTTTTATATGTCCCCCGTGTAATTTTCTACCCCCACCCTTTTATTTACTTATTTATTATTATTTGCTAATAAATTAATTGTGTAAAAATATTAAAATCAATCTTTCATCAAAAAATAAAATGCTTGATCAACATCAAGTCGATTTTCAAAAATATTTCTCCAACCTTCATCCAACTTCACAACAATTTCATTGTCAATTCCAAAACTTTTCCATCAATTCAAAACATTCAAAATGCTTGATCGACATCAAGTAGATTTTCAAAATTCATTTCACAACGCGAATTAAAATAATTGATCAACATCTATTGTCTTTTTCAAAATAAAATCAAAGTCATCTAACTTAATTATTTTAAACATTTTTTTATAAAAATGGATGAAAAACGACTAGTTAGGTGTTTGACCCTCTTTTCCCCGAGTACTTGGACGTTTGTTGTATAGCTTATCTTTCAAGTTCTTGTCATCTTTAAAAGAATCTAATTCGCTTCAAATATATTTTTCACAGTAAAATGGATGAAAAATGACTAGTTAGGCATATGCACCTCTTTTCCTCGAGTACTTGGACGCCTGCTATATAACTTGCCTTCCAAGTACTTGTCATATTTAAAGGACTCTAATTCATAATCAAATAATTTTCGTAAATAATTTTGATGGAAAAGAATTAGTTAGACGTGTGCCCTTATTTTCCTCGACTATTTGGGTACCTACTGTATAGCTCGCACTTCAAGTACTCGTCATCCACTCCAAAAACAATTTAACCGACCAAACTTATATTTTACCTTAGCGCGATGTTAAAACCTTTTCATAAATGAAAGATATTTCGTCCATTTCTAGACGATGCAAACAATGCTTTGTTTCTATTGCGCATAAGAAGTAAGAATGTTTTCCACTGGAATGTGATAAGAACGTAAATATATGAGATTCCATATTATGTTATCCATTATGACGTAATACCAATGTTCACTTCTCCATGTTTTAGGTAGCAAGCAATGTTTTCCGCTCGAATGCGACTGAGTACCTTTCGCTAAAATCGACCAAACAACAAACATTTTCTACCCTGAACTATGTAGCCTTGAGTTCTCCATCGCATCTGGGGATACGAAGGAACAAGATTCAATGTCTTGTTAGGCACACTAATAAAAATATATTTTTAATCGTTTTCTCTTTCCAAACTTTTAATAATTAGAAGAAAGAAACAAAACCTAACACTCATATTCGCAAATCTAACTAAATGGTTTCCGTTAAGTACAACGGATGTGAGGGGTGCTAATATATTCCCCTCACATATCCGACTCTCAAACCCAAATTTGGTTTAGACGACCATTTACTTTTTCTTTAAGGGTTTTATTGATATTTTCCTTTTCCTTTTGGATTAAAAAAACTTCAGTGGTGACTCTGTTACTATTTTGGGCGTGCGAGTGCACATGGTATTTTTTACGTCGCGATAACTTCCAAATAAGACGCAAACCATAGAGTGAAGCGGTGAGTCTTCCTTCTAAACGGTGGATCAAAGTGGTTAGTCTCCTTTCCACAAAAATCTTATAGCGGTTAGTTTTCAAGCTTCTAATCATACCTTGGGAGGTTTTAACACCGGGATGAGCTCTAGAATCTAAACCTTCTTTTATACCAGACTAGCCAATAACGTGTGAGATTGTACTATTGGGTTGATCTCGAATTGAAACAAGCTTTTATTAGTATTCTAAGCTTTAAACTAATCTTGGTTTTACCATGGTCTAACCAAGAACCTATGAGACTCTACCACCGGATAATCTTAAACTTAAACAAGAGACTTGATTACACAAATCCAAAACCTAAGCTTTTTACGCATTTGGCTTCGAACCCAAACAAACAATCACTAATTAGATAAAATGTTTAACCAAGGTTAAAATAAGAATTCCTTGGTGAACTTACAAAACTATCCTTCCATAATTAAACTTTCCTCACTCACAAAAGAACATTCTCGAAAAGCATTTCGGCGAAATTTTTAGTTTGAGAAAGCAAAGAAGAATATATATATATATATATATATATATATATATATATAGAGAGAGAGAGAGAGAGAGAGAGAGAGAGAGAGAGAGAGGTGAAAAGTGAAAACCACATTTTCTGAATGATTTGAAATGAGGGAAGAGACTTCTATTTATAGCCTAGAGGTTGGCACAAAAAGGGAAATATTTTTAAGGCTTTTTATGAATTGGCAATCGATTGGCAACATATACCAATCGATCAGTTGCCTCAAAATTAATCGATTTCCAAATTAAAAATGGAAAGAAAATATATTTAGTCATTGCACCTTGTCATACCCCAAATTTTACCCTTAGATTCATTGATCTTTCGCATAACATCTTAGGTCAACCATTTGTGCATATCTAACGACTATATCTGGATTTTGTCTGTTTGTTTCATTTGTGAGGACAGGTGCTGTTGCAGAAGGTGCAAGGTCTTGAGGGTTGCGCTGTGTGTGTGTTTGTGGAAGTTCTCTGGTCTTTGCAAGGTGTGTGTTGGATTCCAGTGAGAATGGGCCCTTATCCTCCTTTTTGGTCCCTAAGCCACTACAAAGCCTTCTTCCCTTAGATTTCTCATAAGCCCCCACAGAATGCTAGGACTTCTTACCCATTGATATGGAATTGGTCCCTAGAGGCTAGTCACTAGTTGTGTGGCAGTTTATATTTCAAGTTGGTACCTTTCCCCCCTCTATAAGCTCCTCAAGGTTTAAGATATGTTTGCTCTATGTTCTTAAATAATGATTCATCAAGGGAAGTTCAATTGGGAAAGAAGTAGAAGTTTGGATTCCAAGATGCAAATTCAAGACCTTTGATTCGTCACAAGTTTACAAGACCAAGTTTGAAGTTCCTACATCATTCTTGTATTTCTAATTCACATATGGTTCAAGTGTGAAGCTCATTGCTTCAAGGAGAATTTTATATTCTTGAAGCTGACAAGTATTCTTCAAGCAATTTTGAAGATCAATGGGAGTTTGAAAGGTTCAAGATGTTTTGATCATTTGTGGAAAGTTTGAGTAGTCCTTGCAAATTCTTAAAGTTTTGCTCGTTAATATTGATGTTAAAGAGGTGGAATGTTATAATCGGTTGGTTGGGAAATTTTAGCCCATAACATCGCATCAAGTTTTTACAAAGGAAGGAAAAAATTTAATTGGAAATAAAATTGTGACCGTATCAAGGGTTGAACGGGAGCAAGTGCATTTGTATGTTCTGAACAATGACAATGAGGTTGAGCCGTATGTTGAAATTCACAAGGATTTTCTCTGAGGTTTAAATCCGAATAGAAATGAAAATTGGATAGTACGAGAGCACAATCGAAGTTTCATACCATGGTTTAAGGATCATATGTATTCAAAGTTTTATGTAGATCCCGCTTCAATAACATAAAGGTTGAGATGTTTAGCATATGGTCCAAGTTTGCATGTGTTTTCTTATAGCGCATACACAATTAATGGATACACATTTTATAGCAAAGAACAAGATGATAAAAGTACAATGCAAAATAGTGGTGTCACCATGGTAGCTGAATCAATGCACATTTCAAGTGTGAAGGACTTAAACCCCAAATATGCAAATATGTCATATTTTGGGGATATCGAGCGCATTTGGGTTTTTGATTATGAGAAGTTTCAGATTCCTATCTTTGGTTGCAAGTGGGTTAAAAATAGTAGTGACATACGAATGGATAAGTCAGAATTTTTGCAAGTGGATCTTAATAGGGTGGGGTACAAAGATGAGCCTTTTATTCTATCCTCTCAAGCTAAACAAGTGTTCTATGTCACTGATCCAACAAGTACGAAATGGTCTATAGTTATTTTGTATTTATACAAAAATTATAAGGGTTGAAAGATACATGAAATCAATGATGCTCTGTAATATAAAACACTGTTTGGAAATAATATGAATATTTGAAGAAGTTTTCCAACTTATATTATATTAAATATTAGATAATTTTGAAGAGTTGTGATTACTCTGTTGAAAAACTCTTAAAAAGATAATATAACTGAAATTTCTTCATTGCATCATAGTTTAGTGTTGCGTGACTAGATACATATCAAACATAATATTTACTTAAAAATATATATTAATAATTATAGTTAATTACAATCATGAAAGGAAAACTCTTGCACACACGTACATTTTTTTTTATCTAAATAAAACACAATAATAATACATGAAGAATCCATTCAGCAACTCATTTTCTTTATATACTAGCAGAAATTTTTGTAAGGGTCGCGTGCTTGAAGACCCAATGCTCTTTTCCTTCTCGAGGAGCAATGCTCTTCATAAATTCCTTACTCATATACTCCATGTGTAGAACTTGAAGCTTCTTTAAGTGTTGAATTAGGCATCGGTGTTATGAATTTATACATCAGGTAATCCATCGATTTTATTTAATTAATTGATCAATTTATTTACTCATTTCAATGAATATTCGAATGTTGATTATGTTTTTATTTCAGGTTCTTGTATGAAAAATTGATGCTCCCGCGTCAATTGACAGATAGATTCTCTTTCTTGTCTCCCAGCTGTGTCAACACAAATATTATCGATCGAACTGCAAATGCGGTCAAAGATCACTTAGTTGATGCATTTATACCCAACAAAGATACAGATAAGTTGTATCTTTTACTATATAATACTGGCCATGGGTTAGATTTTCATTCTAACTTCCTTTATTATAATCTTTCGATTTTTTTACGTTGTGTATAACATTTCCATCTAAACTTTTGTTTTATTTTATAGTGGACACTGGTTGTTGCTTGCGATTAATCCGATAAAAGAAATAGTCTATTATCTGGATTCGCTAGATGGTGATCAAACAAAATACCCGGAGATGAAGAAGATGATTGATACGTAAGTGATGCGATTGTTCTAAATATTCGCGTGTGTATTTATTTATTTATGTGAGATTGTTCTAAATATTCGTTTACATTATGATAGAGCCATACAAATATTCTGATCACAACGACAAGCTCGTGTACCAAAGAGCAAAGCAAACAACATTACATGGATAAGAGTCCAGGTATATTTTCACATTTGTTATTATAATAGTGATTCTACTTGATAACATAAGTTAAACTATATATCCTGATACATATGCATACTTTTTTTCCATGTGTAGTGTCCTCGGCAGCGTAATGGTATAGATTGTGGTTATTTTGTATTGAGATTCATGAAAGAAATTATTCATTTGGAATAAATAGAGATTCCAATCATGGTATGGATTTATAAGTTATGATTTATTTTAAGACTTATTATCGGATATTTCATCTAATTAATTACTTTTAACTAAATCATGCATATTATGTTATATTATGTAGTACTTTGATGAATTCAAGTGTGCCACCTACACGAAAGATAAATTGGAAGAAATAAAGGAGGAATGGTGTCAATACATGGTTGAAATGAGAATTATATGAGGTATATTATTGGTTTCTTTTTTTTTGTGTGTGTTAAGTTTATGGAAGGTGTTGTATAGTTTTGGAAATTGTTGAATAGTTTTGGAAGTTGATGTGTAGGTGATGGAAATGGTGTATAAGGTTTAGAATTGGTGCATCTTTAGAATGTTTGGTGTAATTAGTTTTGGAAGTTGTTATTAGAATTTTGGATGTCTACTTGGATGTATGAGGTTTGTATTGAGTTATATATATAAGGGTTAATAGCCATTTTGCCCCCTGCCATATAGCCGCTGTTCGAAAAACCCCCTGTAAAAAAAAACTCGAAAAAAAACCATAACATTTGAAGATTCTCTCAATTTTGACCTTCATCACATCCAGTCACCAAAAACCTGCCATTTTGACCCCTGCCATTTTGGCATCGTTTTTATTTTGACCCCTCCCATTTTGCCAGCGTTTTTATTTTGACCCCTCCCATTTTGGCATCATTTTTATTTTGACCCCTGCCACATCAGCTTTTTTGGTGACTGGATGTGATGAAGGTCAAAATTGAGAGAATCTTCAAATGTTAGGGTTTTTTTTTGCAAGTTTTTTTTTGCAGGGGGGTTTTTCGAGCAGCGCCTATATGGCAGGGGGCAAAATGACTATTAATCCTATATATAATGGTTATTTTGGTGTTTGAGGTTTGTGTTGAAATATATATAATGGTTATTACAGTTTATGTGTTTAATTATAATGGTATACAAGGCATATGTGTTGAATTATAATGGTATACAAGGCCTATGTGTTGAATTATAATGGTATACAAGGCTTATGTGTTGAAATAAAGGCTTGTGTTGAATTATACAGGTTTATTATACAGGTTTGTGTTAAAAAGAGGACTTATGGAAAAAATACACAGTAGACAGCGCTTTAGCAAAAAAAACTCTCCAAAAAAATTGATTTTAAAAAAAAATGCTTTTAAAAAGCGCTTTTAGAAAAGACAGCGCTTTTTAAAAAAAGCGCTGCCTAAAGGGGGTCCTAATGTATACATAAGACAGCGCTGCTAAAGGAGTGTCATACCCCATATTTTGACCACTGAGATTCCCATCATTGTGCAAATCATCATCACAATATGGATGTACCTTTATGCCTCATCAATCTCCTCAAGAAATTGTTGAGCATTCACTACAATCAAGCTTAGGGTTTCAAGCTCTCTCAGAGCCTTTAGACAAATGATCAATCAAGGAATGACATGATCTTCAACTTGTCTAAACCTCTCAAACATTCAAAAAGGATCAAGAGGACTCCCACATCAAGAATTAGGCACAAGAGTGCAAAATTCCAGGTGGATCAAGCCTCAAGTTCATCTAATACAAAGTCAACTGACGCAGAAAGTAAAAGTTTGACTTTTGGTCAACTTTGAGCTTCACAAGCCATTACTCAAGAAAATATGATGGATGATTTAATTTGATAAAATTTAAATCAAGAAATCATGTAAAATTTCAAAATTGATCAAATTGAAAGAAACTTAGAAATTTTTTCGAAGTTAAAATCATGTTCAAGTGCACAATTTTTCAAGGTTGTAACTGTTGACCCAAGCATCCATTGATTTTGCGTAAGGGCTACTTTTAAAGAGGGTATTTGATACTTCAACATTGTAGAAGGAATCAACTCAAAATATCATAAGGATTGAAAGATATAAGTGATCAAAGTTTGAAATTCTTAATGTCTGATGTTCTGACATTGCATATGACATCGCTAATATTTTTCCAGCAAGAATGTCCCAACTTCAAGGATGTTTTTCTCCATGATCCAAGTTGAACCAAGTCTAGGGTCAAACATTAAAGTTGAAGTATGTCATCTCATCTTTCCATAGAGTCCTGGAACGGCCATTCATCATTCTTGAGCAAGAAGTTATGGATTTTACAACAAGGCTTGCTGCAGCTAATTTTTAAGACTTGTTTCAGGACAGATTTGCACATTTCTTGTGCCACACGAATTTTTAAGCCTTGTCATCATTTTGAACACATCTGAGGATCAAATCTAAAGGGGGCAATCACTGAGCCAAGCCTCCAAAGTCCTTGGAACAAGAAGTAGCATGCCAAACCTAGAAATGCCTAAAAGAGGGACAAGACTCCAATTTTGGATTGGAGCATTTAATAGATGCTTAGAGGTGGCATGGACTGACACATTTGCAACTGAATTCAGTCAAGATTCCTCCAACAAGTAGGGAACCAAAGCTCTGTGCTCTAACCTCTAGTCAATGGCTAGAGGAGACTTGGATTTTCATTGGCCAACATTGGCCAAACCTCTGCTGCAGTTTCCATTCACTATTGCTGCGAAAACAAACTTGCTCTAGTATAAATAGAGCTCATCTGTGCTCATTTTGAGTACACCAAAGCCATCAAACAGATGCTTTCCTCAAAATCTCTTCTTTCACCTCAAATTTGCCTTCCAAAGCAAATAATTCTGAGTTTTTGAGCTTGAGAGCTTTTCCATCACAATCAATCACACACACACACCTCATATATATCATATGTAAGCTGTGCAAACTATCACAAGTGACCTGTAATCACAAAATCACAAAGTCACTTCTCAAAACCTCAAAATGGCACTTTTTTTGCATTTTTCAAGCCATGTCTTGATTCAGTCACTTTCCAAACCAGATAAAACCTCAAACACACTCCATATATCATCCTTGAATTATCCCAAATGGTTCCCAACATCTGGAACACCATTTGGGGGAGTTGCTATTTTGGTCACTTTTAACCCCTTTTGCAAGAAAGGGACAGTTTGTGTTTTTGCAGGTACCAGCTGATTCCAACCATCCAAAAAGCTTCTAAGAGGTCATTTGAGGGTGTCCAAAGCATCAAATCATTTCTGGAACAAAGCACTTGGTAGGTTGCACAAAATCTCCAAAAAAAGAGGCAAAATTCATAACTTGAATTCTTTGAATCATGCTTTCCTTTGATGTACACATACATGCATCATATTGAACAATTCTTGAAGCAAAAATGTAGTCCTTGATGTGTATGTTATGATCCTCCTACTGTTTGCACTTTAACATGTTTATATGTGGAGTTTATGTTGTTTTAAACTTAAGGTGCAGATCTGGTTTTTTGCCTTGTGTGTGCGGTGCATTAAGTTTCAGTATGTATGAGTAATACCATTGGATTCCTTGCGAAAAATTGGTCAAGATAGGTTCTTACGGATTTCAATTTCGTTAAAAATTGAGAGAGTTATGAATGTTTGAAAATTTGATAAGCAAAGATGTTTAAACTTAAGGTGCAGATCTGGTTTTTTGCCTTGTGTGTGCTGTACATTAAGTTTCAGTATGTATGAGTGATACCATTGGATTCCTTGCAAAAAAATTGGTCAAGATAGGCTCTTTCGGATCTTAATTCCGTTAAAAATTGAGAGAGTTATGAATGTTTGAAGTTTGATAAAAAGATGTTGAAAATCAAGGTGAAATTCTGGTTTTTGTCTGATGTCGAATGTGATGTTGTGACATCATCCCTTTTCTCTTATATTCAAAACTCATGAGTGATGTCTCATGAGTGATGTTGTGACATCACATTCCTCTTTTTCTTAGTTTATCTTCAAAACTCAACCAATTCTTTTACATAGCAAAAATCATCATTTTCAAAATCTGTTTTACACACTTCTTATTCATACTCCATAATATTTTAATCCACCAAAAAATCATAAAAAATATTATTATTTGATATATTTTTAATATATTCAAAAATATTGTTTTAAATGCTTTTAAAATGATTTCTTTTTCTTGATTTTTAAAACCAAAATGATTTTAAATATTCATGTGGATAAAATACTTTTTCATAAACCTTAATCACTGTTTATAACATGATTAATGATTTTATTTGATATTTTTTATCATTTTTTACTTGATTTTTCTTTGAAAAATGCCCTTTAAAAAATGAAATTAGGGTTTTTGATTAATTCAACCCTCATCAAACTTTTTCAAAAACCCTGGGCCTCTAATAGAGTGTAAGACCCAATCTTTTTTTTAACCAAATCATTTTTCGGCCTCAGTATATTGTATAAGTCCCGATACCGTCAAAAAACAAACGGCGCGATCGTCGCCTTTTCAAAACAAACCTTGGGCCTACCCTCGAGTAGTAAGACCCATTTCTTTTCTTAAAACTCATTTGGGCCTCTGTTAGAGTGTAAGACCCAACCCCCTTGTACAGAAAACTTTTTGGGCCTCATTCATTGTATAAGTCCCTCTGTACATTTTCAAATAAACGACGCGATTGTCATCCGTTGAAAAACAAATCTTGGGCCTACCCTCGTGTTATAAGCCCCACCATTTTCCTTTAAAACTTTTTTGGGCCTCTTGAGAGAGTGTAAGACCCATCCCTTTGTACAGAAAACAACTTTTGGGCCTCAGTCACTTGTATAAGTCCCTCTGTACAAAAACAACAGTGCGATCACTGATAAAACCCTGGGCCTCTCCTTGAGCTGTAAGCCCCAAATCTTTCTTTTTCAAAGCACTTTCTCCTTTGATTTTGAATATACTGTTGTTTTCAATCTTTCTTTGTTGAATAACTAACCAAACAACATGGACGCTCTACAACCAAGTAAGTGGTTATTGCTTTCATTTACCGCTTTCATATACATATAACTGTATTGTGGGGCTGTTTCACTGTAAGTCTTCTTTCATAAACTCATATCAACTGTGTAATAATAGTATAGATATTTAGAGTTTCCCCGGCAACTACGTCTAGAATTAGGTGACGTCGTTTTGTTTATTCGTAGAAATAGACAACTAGATCCCCAATAGGATCACCAGATACAGTCTTCTCTTCGGCTGTCCTCATTAGGAATTGTCAAGAAACTCTACTCCCAGAGATGAATGTATTCTCCGTGAATGGCATCTTTGAGTTTCTTCCAAATTCTCGAACTTTCCTGACTTGATCTATTCCTTGTAAATAGCTTGCCTTGAACTTCTCGGGGTTTGGGGACCCACGGGATTCTTAAAAGTATCGGCCTCCTCTTGGACATCGTACAAGGACCCACAGGCTTCCTAAAAGCACCCTCGCCTCCTCTTGGGCTTAGTACAAGGACTCCTCAGCTTCTTAGAAGTATTCACAGCCTCCTCTTAGGCTTCGTATAGTGATTTCTTCCTCCGGGAATGATAGCCTCCTCTTGGGCTTCGTACAAGGACCCGTCGGCTTCTTAAAAGTTTCGAGCCTCCTCTTGGGCTTCGTACAAATTGTCCCGACGACCTCCTTGAGGTATAGGAACAGAACCTAGTCATCTTCATAGAATAGTCTTTTCAAGAGTCTACTACTGTTTCTCAAAGCATAGTACAAAAGATGAAACTCTAGACTTGGATAGTCTAATCTCCTTGAGTCTCAAAGACATTCTCAAGTGACCCCTTCGTTAAATAGGAAGGAAACCCGTAGACTCAGACAGTCTCAATACCCTTCGGATTTCCCACTTCCTTAAAGAACAGGAACAACCCGGATCCTCGAATCAAATCCTTGAGTACAATGTTGCTCATATAAGAACTGATTTTCTCTTTCAAAATCAGTCTGCTAGACCTGTCACTTAACTAAAACAGCGTCATAGCCTCCTCTTGGGCTTTGTACAATGATTCTCCCCAGTGGAGTCAAAAAACGTTCAGCCTCTCTCTCGGGCTTTGTACGAGACACATAAGAGACTCCCTCGTTGAGTTAATCACCCTTTCGCCTCCATCTCGGGCTTTATACGAGATACAAAAAGGTTCTTATTGAGCCAAACAAACAACAGCCTCCATCTCGGGCTTCATACGAGATACAAAAAACTCTCTTGTTGAGTCAAATAGCCTTCATCTCGGGCTTTATACGAGATACCAAAAGACTCCATCGTCGAGTTAACCCCTTTTAGCCTCTCTCTCGGGCTTTGTACGAGACACATATTAGCCTCCTCTTAGGCTTTGTATAAGAAAACCACTGGTTGATCCAATCAACCTTTTAGCATCAAAGTTGTGCCTCATTCATAGTACACAAACATCAACAACTCCTTCCCATTCATCTAACTGCTGTAAGCGGCAAGCCTCTGGATCATTTACATCCATGCCACTGTCCCTCTTTTAGCATGAGAAATTCCTAAGGAAAGATGGCATTGCTCTACACTAAGTTAAAGTCTTATCCTTCAGGTTAAAATCCCCTATAAAGGAAATTATGGCATTGTCGGATTCGCATATCCCAGTTAAAGTAATTCTCCTTTATAACCAGTCACCCAACAGTTGTGACAGACAAACCCTCTTTAGAGATGACAAATTCTCTCTAAAGTCGAGGCCCTTCAGCTTCACGTCTTGGGCTTTGAACAAGACACAAATAGACCCTTCAGCTTCACATTTTGGGCTTTGAACAAGATACAAACTACCCTTTAGCTTCACGTCTTGGGCTTTGAACAAGACACCAAAACACCATTTCCTCCCATAGAATAGGAGGAACTACGAACGCTCTGATTTCCCTGTTTCAGTAAACAGGAATACGTGGGCATAAGATTGAAAGAAAAAATCTTAGCGAGCACACTAAACAAAAACCCAAAATCCCATACTCTCATGTATCTATCAAAAAGCATCAGTCCTAACATCCTAATCCTTGTTCCCTGCCAGAAACTCGTCATTCTGTCAAAATAACACAAGAAAGGCCCCACCACATTGATCGCATCTATAACCTAACAGACCGCTGTTTAAACTCAGTATGCAAGCAGGGTTAATTGGAGACATCTATTTTCCTTCCTTTATCAGCTTTAATAGGATAAAAAATGAATCGACCTGTAGTAAACTGACTCTAGAGAGCGACCGCGCTTAAGAACCGCGTCCAAAATCGCTCGCTACAGAAAAGTGGTGCCCACCGAGGGGCCCTTCTAACCTTTTTTTATCTTCACTTATGTGAAAACCACATATTGGGGCTTCCGCCGGGGAACCCATTTCTGTCAGGAACTTAGGATTCATAGCTTTAAAAGTCTAGGATGTTTAGGACAAATATATATACTGCTTTTCCTAATTGCTATACATGTTTATTTTTCTGCTAATGGGAATGCGTGTGATGCCGCATGTGGAAAGATTGAGTATACACTTAAGATAAGTGATGGCGACGAGGTCGACCTTCAACCTCAGTGGAGGCTGACCAATGCAACCGATTCTCTCACCTAGACAATGGGTCGAGTGTGATGTCTGAGAAGCTGAGGAGCCAAACCCTTTAGTAGTGCGGAAACTATCGGGAATAGTTGTTACGCGATACTACCCTCATTTGAGGCTGGTGATCTATTCTCGGTGAATGGCACTTACTTTAAGATTGCTCTACAACTCGTTGGCGATCCGCTTGTTGTTTTGCTTTCCTGGGAGGAGCTGATGATAATGAGTACAGGTACAAAAATCACCTTAGTATAAACCTTTGGGGAGGGGTAGAGCATTGACTTCATGACAACGACCCTTTGACCCCATGTTTTTCCTATGTTTTTGTGTGCTGCATTCATGCATTCATCTAAAAAACATTAAAACAAGAAAAAATTTCTCTTCTAGTCTCTCTGTTTTTAAAATTAAACTAAGACTGTGAATGCAAGTATTAGAAAAAAGGATTGCACTAATGGATTTCGGTAGAAGGAGAACCCATAGGTATACCTTCAAGGTTCCAAAGCTGGAGGATTTGAGAAGGTTAGCAGGGATGATCATAAACCAGGAGGCTTTCAGAGCCAAGCACGGAGGTTTGCTACCACTGTTAAGATTCCATATGATTGAGGGAATCATGGATGTGCTCATTCAGTTTTACGATCCGGTTTATCACTGTTTCACATTCCCGGATTACCAGCTCGCACCAACGCTGGAGGAGTATTCTCATCTAATTGATCTACACATTACAGATCAAACTCCATTTTCTGGACTGGAAGAAATTCCAAAGAATCAGACCATTGCAAGAGCAATTCATTTGGACGAGTCTGAGGTCAGGACTCACATGACCACTAAGGGTGGCATCCAAGGTTTGCCAGCCCAGTTCTTGACAAAGAAGGCCCTGTATTTTGTCAGTATCGGGAACGTGACTGCTTTTGAAAGAATCTTTGTTTTACTCACCTACGGGTTATTTTTGCTGCCCAACATTAATAACTTCGTCGATATCAACTCCATTAAGGTTTTTCTCATTGGAAACCCTGTGCCGACTTTGCTCGCAGATGCGTATCATTTTGTACACTTGGGAAATTTGTACAGCGGAGGGGAGATCACATGTTGTGTACCTCTGCTTTATAAATGGTTTATCTCCCATTTGCCTAAGTCTGCTGCTTTTTGGGACCACAAAAGTGCCTTATGTTAGTCGCATAAAATCATGTCCCTCACCAACTCTAACATTGATTGGTGTAATAGGATTTATGATGGGATCAGGATCATTGACCGTTGTGGAAACTTCCCCAACGTACCCCTTATAGGAACTAAGGGAGGAATCAATTACCATCCAGTTCTCGTTCGCCGTCAGTTTGGATACCCGATGAGACACGTCCCACGGGGTGTTCATCTGGAAGGTCTTTTCTTCAAGGAAGGAGAAAATGACAGAGCACTAAAGACGGAAATAGTGCATGCTTGGAAACATGTTCATAAGAAAGGACGGGAGTCTCTAGGAAAACTGGACTGTGTCTCAGTGGAGCCTTATCTCCACTGGGTACAAACTAGAGCTCTCAAGCTAAAGATGCCTTATCCTCATTATGGAATTCTTCCGCCGAGGGAATCTGTCATGTACTTCATGACGGAAACTGAAAAGCTTCAGGTTACTCTCAATAAAGTTCAAAAGGAGAGAAGGTCTTGGAAGAACAAGTACCGCACCCTCGACGTAGAGTGCATCAAAATATAGCAATTACTAAAAGAAAAAGATGCTCTAATTGAAATTTTGGAGCAACATGCTGTAGAGAATCAAGATGACCAAAGGAATTTGCTCACTCCTTTCACCTAGCAAAGGAATGACAACCCGACAACGGCCTAAGAGCCCCGATCAAAGAAAAGGAAAATACCAGAGTCAACACCCAATTTCTCTTCAGAGAGCACTCGGGACCCATTAGCTTAGGTTTCTATTTCTGCACCTTGTAATCTACTGTATTTCCATTTCTGTAATCCTTTGAATTCAATAAAAAGGGGTTTCCCCACTGTTTTATATTTGCAATCTAATTGTCGAAGTTTATTTTGATTAAACCAAAAAACAATTAATATAATCATTGCATTCATCATTCTCACATCACATATTCTTCTTCCCTGCGAATCTCACGTTTGTGTCTCTGTTCTAGAGTCAAACTGTCTCATTCGTATAATACTCGGGCCAATCATCAGAAAAAGATGGATGATCTTGAGGAAGAAAACAGAGAGTTGAAAGAAGAGATCGACGCTCTGAGAGAGGATATGAGAAAGCTTTGTAACGACATGCAAGCCATGGCAGAAGCTCAGCTACAAAAAACTGTGATCTCAGAGATCACCTCAACGCCCATCGTGGAGAAGTATGATCATAGGTATCAAATGCTGAAAGATCATCCTTGGGGCATGCTTGTTAACTATATCCCGGAAGGATATGTTCCGCCGATCACTGAAGATCAGGGAATCACGATAGAAGCCCTGAGCCTGAAGGTTACAAACTTCGGGAAAGCGAAGATGCCAAGGGCATACTGAAGACTCCTGAAGGTTACAAACTTCGGGAAACACCAAGATTCACTGCCGTAGTCATGGTACCACCCCCTGTGGTGCACACTGTCCCGGAAGGACAGATTCCACCGATACCTTCTGGTAAAAAGGAAACTATGTTCGATAGAATGGATGAATTCCAGGAACATTTCTTGGAAATGCAGAAAGAACTGCAAGCCATCCGCGGTCAGGATCTATTTGGAAAGGACGCCGCAGACCTCTGCTTGGTCCCTAATGTGAAAGTCCCGCACAAGTTCCAAGTGCCCGACTTTGAAAAGTACAAGGGTAACTCTTGCCCTCAGAGCCATCTGGTGATGTACGCTCGGCGGATGTCAGCTCAGACGGAGAATCAGGACCTACTGATTCACTACTTCCAAGATAGTTTAACCGGTGCCGCATTAAAATGGTACATGGGTTTAAACCGTACTACGATCAGTACATTCAGAGATCTTGGTACTGCCTTCGTCCAACAATACAAATACAATTTAGACATGGCACCCCACAGAGATCAACTCAGATCAATGTCGCAAAAGGACAAGGAAACCTTTAAGGAGTATGCTCAAAGGTGGCGTGAAATTGCCGCTTAAATTTGTCCGCCTCTTGAGGAAAAAGAGATGACAAAGATCTTCTTAAAGACCTTAAGCTCATTTTACTATGACCGAATGGTTTCCAGTGCACCCAGTGATTTCACCAAGATGGTGGGCATGGGTGTACGTCTTGAGGAAGCCGTCCGAGAAGGATGTTTGGTAAAAGACACTGGATCGACGAGCGGTACTAAAAAATTTGGTAGTGCTCTCCCTAAGAAAAAAGAGCAAGATATTGGGAATATCTCTCTCAGAAAGCAAAGGCGACGTTATCAACAGTAGCAGCTGTAACTCCTGCTATCAGCACCGCGCCTACGTATCAACCTCAGGTTGCGCAGAGCCAAACTGATCAGGAAAGGACACAACAGCCTCTTCAGCAGGCTCGTCCCCAATACAACAACAACCGTACAACACGGCCACCAGGATTTGATCCTATACCCGTGTCGTATGCGGAGCTGTTTCCATTACTGCTAGCCAAGGGGCACATTCAGACTAAGTCCCCTCCTACAGTACCAGAAAATCCGCCTTTTTGGTTTAAGGTGGATCAAACTTGCCCTTACCACCAAGGAGGTCCCGGGCATAACATTGAGAATTGTCTCAATTTCAAATTCGACGTGTAAAAACTTGTTAGGAACGGGGTCTTATCCTTCAAGGATACAAATCCTAATGTTCTCACAAACCCGCCGCCTCAACATGACAAGGTTGCCGTCAACCTAATAGAAAGAGAGACTAACAATGTCTATCAAATTCATGATGTACTTTTGTTAAGGACCAATTTGGTCAAGATGCATTGTAGACAGAGTGGATATGGCCATGTGTCACCTCATAGTTATCACCAGTGTGATATCTGCTCTAAAAGCAATAAAGGATGTTTTGTGGTGCAAGCAGCTCTGCAGGAACAGATGGATCTCAGATGGATCCAAGAGCACCGAGTTCGTGGAGTTAACATGGTTTACATGAATTCCAACGTCATTCAGAACCACGACATCCGTGCGATGAATGCCAACCTGGTGGCAATGCACTCAAGGCAAAGCCAGTATCATAATCTGCTGCGGCATGATTACAGTTCTTGTCTGACTTGCTCGGTAAACAAACAGGGATGCTCTTTCATACAGGAGGCCCTCCAGCGTCAGATGGATCTTGGATGTATCCAGGACTACCATGATAGGAATCCCTATCAGATCAATATGGTTCAAATCATCGATATTCACTTGACGAATAACAACTTGGTAGAATTGCATGCTGAGCAGGTCCGACTCGGATTCTTGATATCACATAATTATCACAGATGTAAAGCGGGTTGCGAAAACGATCAGGGATGTGCCCTTGTCCAGGAAGCACTTCAGCACTTGTTAAATCATTGGTGGATGCCAATCTACATGGATGAAGATACTCAACAAATTAGTATCAATAACAGAAACCCCACTCGGCGTCAAAGTCAGGATGTTCGACTCGTGGAAGCTAACTTAGTGAGGTTACATTGTATTCAAAGTGGGCGTGGTCAGGTGCCACCACACAATTATGAACGTTGTGGAGTCTGTTCGGAAAGTAACCAAGGGTGCTACCTTATGCGAGCAGCTCTCCAGGGGCAGGTAGATCATGGAGAGATTCGCCCATATCTAGGTTCCAGACCCATCAATTGGTCGCCGAACTACCTTGCCAGTCAAATTGAGGACGTTGTCGTCATCTCTGATCATCAGAGGACCAGGAATGTTTTTTCCATCATCCCTCCACTTGACGAATCTAAAGTTCCCAACCGGGAACGGATCGAGATTACTTATGATGGTCAGAAAAACCAGAAGGTTCCCATAGTCATCTATCTGCCGGGACAACCACCGTATGAATCAACTAGGGCTATCCCTTACAAGTACGGTGCAACAACCATTGAAAATGGAAAGGAAATTCCATTACCCTCCGTCGTGAATATTGCAGACATCAGTCGAGTAACACGGAGTGGTAGAATCTTCAACCGAGGAGTTGGAGAACCTAACAAAGAAAAGGAACTTCAGACGGAAGCTCCCGATCCACCAGTCGGTCATTCCAGTAATCCCGACCCTTCGAAAAATGATGATGAGATGCTAAAGCTCATCCAAAGGAGTGAATACAACATTGTTGATCAACTGTTATAGACTCCTTCAAAGATCTCGGTGTTATCACTGTTGCTAAGTTCAGAAGCGCATAGGGAGGCTCTACAGAAAGTCTTGGAGCAAGCCTTTGTGGAACATGATGTAACAATTAGACAGTTCGATAGTATTGTCTCTAACATCACTTCCTGCAATAATTTGGGATTTAGTATGAGGAATTACCCGAAGAGGGTCGCCGTCATAACATGGCGCTCAATATCACAGTTAACTGCCAGGACGATGCTTTAACCAGCGTACTGGTAGACACAGGGTCATCCCTGAATGTTATGCCGAAGTCCACTTTGATGCAATTATCATTCAAAGGCCCTCTGATAAGAATCAGCGAGGTTGTCATCAAAGCATTCGACGGATCCAGAAAAACGGTTATCGACGAAGTTGACCTTCCCATAACTATCGGTCCTCATACTTTCCAAGTCACTTTCCAGGTCATGGATATCCGGGAAACATACAGTTGCTTATTAGGAAGACCTTGGATACATCAGGCTGGAGCGGTCACCTCGACCCTCCACCAAAAGCTAAAGTTCGCCAAGAACGATCAACTTGTCACGGTTTGTGGGGAACAAGCCTTGCTTGTGAGTAACTTGTCATCATCTACTGGTATAGGACCCGAGGAGGTTATTGGAACTCAGTTCCAAGCACTGTCGGTAAGCAAGAACAATCAGTTCAAAGAAGGAACTTCCATTTCTTCATACAATGATGCTATTAAAGCGGTCGAGAGTACCGATACAACAGGATGGGGACAGCTTGTCATTCCTACTAGCAATACAACAAAGAAAGGTCTTGGTTTTTCTACAACTTGTACCCAGACAGCTGCCAACGATGAAAGTATTCATCCCATTCAGAACTTCTTCCATAGTGGAGGTTTCCTCCACCCAGTGCCTCAGACAGTACATGCTATCAATGAGGAAGATCCCTCCGACATGGAGGAAGAATGGAAGTCCTACCTTAACGAGGACGGTTATATGTCTCAGGAAGAGGTGCCTACGCCATTTTGTTATCCCGCACAGAGTCCGAGATTTATACCAAGGTCAGACTTCGAAATGATATATGGAGATTGTGATCCGGAAGGATGCCGTGCTCCGCCAAATTCATTAGAGGAGGACACTCTGATGAAAGACAACTTTGACTACAACTACTATGGCCCAATGGATGGTCTGCCAATGTGGCAACCTTATCCAGGAGATTTGGGGCAAGAGAGTCAGCCGAACAATGAAAACCGGCCGTCTCATTGAACAAAATACCTGTGTCCCCACCATGTCATGGGATCAACACTCAGGTCATTCAGAAACTACTCAACATGACGATGAATTTGCAAAGTTTGTAGGACTTGAATTCATCAACTATGCTTTTCCCGAGGTCAACATCATCGAGAGGGATGACTCCTCCAGTTCCAAAGAAGTGTGGAACACTCTGGGAGAACCAAGTGGAAGATACGACTATATGGTCAAGTGCACCGCTCCCGAAAGCTCTCGTATCAGGCTCGAAGCCATCCAGCCTACTGGATGGGGAGATGTACCTGAGAGCACGAATACTATGCAAAATGCAACAGAGGAATCCTCCTACGATAACTCTGCCTGGAAGACAAATTCCAATGATCCTGCTCCACCAGAAATCAGCGTCATTTCTGAAGAAAAATCAAGGAAGGTGCCAGACTTTGTGATTCACCGAGGAGTTCGCCGCCAATGGGTTGCCGTCGAGGTTCCGAAGGTCATTCATCAGTCAAAGTAATTGCCATCTTTTAACCTTTCACCCTGCCCAGGTGAAACGGATGTTTTGATATGGCTCGCTTTCTGTAAATTTCCCTCTTCGCTTTGCCCAAAGCGACAGAGTTTTGTTTTATAGGGCTGTAGTTTCAAGATTCGACTTGTTCATTAATAAAATAACGTCGTTCTGTAATTTCTGCATTAATTGTTGTTTTCTCTATTTTCTTTTCTTAGAAAATGGTAATCCTAAAAAACAAATAATTAAAACAAGCAGTAATAAAAATAAAACACTGCACACACTTGCATTTTCTCTATCTCTTCAAAACACGAATCATCACGTCATGTAGATTGCTTGTTTTAAACCCCGTCGAAACATACGATCCGATGCCTTCTCCCAACTTTGAGTTCCCGGTATTCGAGGCTGAAGAAGAAAATGAAGACAAAATTCCAGAAGAGATCTCCCGATTACTCAGACAAGAGGAAAGGTCCATTGAACCTCACAAAGAACCGTTGGAAACGGTAAACTTGGGTTCAGAAAAGGAGAGAAAAGAAATCAGGATTGGGGCACTGCTCAGTCCAACTGCCAAAGAGAGTTTGATAAAGCTTCTCAAAGAATTCCCCGATGTATTCGCTTAGTTCTATCAAGATATGCCAGGGTTGGATACCAGCATCGTGGAACATCACTTATCGTTAAGATCGGAATGTCCGCCAGTAAAGCAAAGGTTGAGATGGACTCATCCGGACATGGCCATCAAAATCAAAGAGGAGGTACAGAAACAGATTGACGCGGGTTTCCTCGCCACATCAGAATATCCTCAATGGTTAGCCAACATCATACCCGTTCTCAAAAAGGACGGAAAGGTCAGAATGTGTGTCGACTACAGAGACCTAAACAAGGCTAGTCCAAAGGACGACTTTCCTTTACTAAACATTGACATCTGGTAGACAGTACCGCAAAGTTCAAAGTTTTCTCCTTCATGGATGGATTCTCGGGCTATAATCAAATCAAAATGGCGCCAAAAGACATGGAGAAAATTTCGTTCATTACCCCATGGGGTACCTTTTGTTACAAGGTAATGTCGTTCGGTTTGAAGAACGCCGGGGCAACCTATCAAAGGGCCATGACTACTCTGTTTCATGACATGATACATAAGGAAATCGAGGTATATGTCGATGATATGATTGCAAAATCAAAAATAGAGAGTGACCACGTTAAACATCTGTCAAAATTGTTCGAACGTCTAAGAAAATTCAAGCTCCGCTTGAATCCCAACAAGTGCACCTTCGGTGTCCGTTCAGGGAAACTCTTAGGGTTCATCGTCAGCCAGAAAGGAATTGAGGTTGATCCTGACAAGGTCAAGGCCATTCAAGAAATGCCTTCTTCAAAAACTGAAAAACAAGTCAGAGGATTCCTGGGACGTTTGAACTACATCTCCAGATTCATATTCTTTATGACCGCGACATGCGCGCCGATCTTCAAATTACTAAAAAAGAATCAGGATTGTGTTTGGTCAGAAGATTTCCAAACCGCCTTCGATAGTATTAAGGAATATCTGTTGAATCCTCCGATTCTATCACCTCCAGTGGAAGGAAGACCACTGATCATTTACCTCACAGTTCTAGAGGACTCAATGGGATGTGTACTTGGCCAACAAGACGAAACTAAACGGAAAGAGTCTGCCATTTACTATTTGAGCAAGAAATTCACCGACTGCGAAACTCGGTACACGATGCTCGAGAAAACTTGCCGTGCTTTGGCTTGGGCAACCAAACGTCTTCGCCAGTACATGATTCGTCATACTACTTGGTTGGTCTCCGAAATGGACCCAATCAAGTACGTTTTTGAAAAACCTGCTCTTACGGGAAGGATTGCCCGTTGGCAGATGCTGTTATCAGAATATGACATAGAGTACCACGCTCAGAAAGCCGTTAAAGGAAGTATTTTAGCCGATCATTTGGCGCATCAACCGATTGACAATCAAGAATCAATCGGTTTGACTTCCCAGACGAAGATGTCATGTACTTGAAAATGAAAGATTGCGATGAACCGTTACCCAGTGAAGGGCCAGAACCAGGTTCCCAATGGGGACTTATCTTTGATGAAGCAGTTAATCATTATGGAAACGGAATTGGGACAATAATTGTTACCCCTCAGGGTACCCATATTCCTTTCACTGCCAGACTTACATTCAAATGTACAAACAACGAGGCCAAATACGAAGCTTGTATCATGGGTCTCGAAGAAGCAATTGATTAATGGATCAAAAACTAGGATGTATACGGCGACTCAGCCCTGGTTATCAATCAGATAAAAGGAGATTGGAACACATACCAATCAGGACTGATTCCTTACAAAGATTACGCAAGAAGGTTGTTACCTTTCTTCAACAGAGTCGAGTTTCATCACATCCCTCGTGAGGAGAATCACATGGCTGATGAATTAGCCACTATCTCTTCCATGATTAGTGTAGGTCAATGGAATGACATACCTAAGATCGACATAATGCGCCTTGAAAGGCCCGCTTACATCTTTACGATCGAAGCAGTCATAGACGATAAACCTTGGTATCACGATATCAAATGCTTCCTTCAGAAACAAGAGTACCCACCTGGGGCATCCAGGAAAGACAGGAAAACCCTCAGAAGATTGGTTGGAAACTTCTTCCTGAGTGTTGACACTCTCTATAAGAGAAATTTTGACATGGTTTTGCTTCGATGCGTCGACAGACCAGAAGCAGAAATGCTGATGAAAGAAATTCATGAAGGATCCTTTGGCACTCATGCCAACGGACACACAATGGCGAGAAAACTTCTAAGAGCAGGGTACTATTGGTTGACAATGGAATCCGACTGCTACAAGTACATGAGGAGGTGTCACAAGTGTCAGATATACTCTGACAAAATTCATGTACCGCCAACGCATCTCAAAGTTCTCTCTTCCCCGTGGCCTTTTTCCATATGGGGAATCGACATGATTGGCATGATTGAGCCCAAGGCTTCAAACGGACATCGATTCATCCTAGTAGCCATTGACTACTTCACCAAGTGGGTCGAAGCAGCGTCATTCGCCAATGTAACCCGACAAGTGGTGGTCCGATTTATCAAAAACAATATCATCTGCCGTTATGGTGTTCCGAGCCAGATCATTACTGATAATGGATCTAACTTGAACAATAAGATGATGAAAGAGTTGTGCGCAGAGTTCAAGATCGAACATCATAACTCATCTCCCTACCGACCCAAAATGAACGGAGCGGTAGAAGCGGCCAATAAGAACATCAAGAAGATCGTTCAAAAGATGGTTGTAACCTACAAAGACTGGCATGACATGCTACCCTTTGCTCTTCACGGTTATCGCACATCTGTCCGCACTTCAACAGGGGCTACCCCTTTCTCTCTAGTGTATGGCATGGAAGCAGTTCTCCCCATAGAAGTAGAGATCCCGTCAATCCGAGTATTGATGGAAGCTAAGCTCACCGAAGCTGAATGGTGTCAAAGCCGACATGACGAATTGAATCTGATCGAAGAGAAACGAATCACGGCACTATGCCACGGTCAGTTGTATCAACAGAGAATGAAGAGGGCGTTTGACAAAAGGTCCGACCTCGTGTCTTCGGGAAAGGAGACCTCGTGCTCAAGAAGATACGATCATTTGTCACTGATTCCCGGGGCAAGTGGACTTCGAATTATGATGGCCCCTATGTGGTCACGAAAGCTTTCTCAGGCGACGCCTTGAGACTTGCAACCATGGACGGAGAGGAATTTACCTAGCCCACGAATGTTGATGTAGTCAAGAAATACTTCGCCTAAACTAAAAAAAAAACGTCTCGGTGGATTGAAAACCCGAAAGGGCGGTCCAGGCAAAAGTTAGAGACAGAAAAAAAAATCATCCCGATGGATTGGAGACATCATAGTACAATCCAGGCAAAAATTAGGGATAATGGCAAGTAACTATGTTCAATAGAGGCAAGTCCACCAGCAGCAGCAGTTACATCATCCGTCAGGAAACTCCAGTCAAGGTCATCTTCGACAGAAGCTCAGGATGTCCCGAATTCAAAGTTGGTAGAAGGATAGTGGTCGTTATGTTTCAACGTAGCCCTTTCCCAGTAAATTACCATTTTCTAACTTTGTATATACTCTTTGGAATCACGCGTTTGGCTGATCTCCATCTTATCAATAAAATTCGAGCCCTTGTGCTTTTGTTTGCAATTCTTATTTGTTTTAGCTTTACAGAACGACGTTGTTAACATGATTAATGATTCTTGAAATAAAACAAAAATGAATTTACTTGTTAAAACTTTTTCTGCTTTTTAATAAAGATGGCAATCCTTTTGACTGTTGAACATCGAAAGAACATCGATCGCCTCTCCAGAAGTAAACGTACTTCAAAGTGTAGAATCAAATTACTCCTTCTATGCCAGTACGCCTGAATGAAGGGATCAACTGTGTCGGAGACCTTGTTTCGTCTGACACGCCATGGCAGAGTTCTTACCTCCTAAGCCCGACCAACGGTAGCTCCCAACAGGGACTATCTCTCCTAAGAAGGGTAGAATTGCTATTTTGAACCAGCGGTACTTCTTCGCCCCGCAATGGTCGAGTATCCAGTCATGTTCATCTTTTAGTCTGTATGTCGTGTCAGTTTTGTCAGTATATACATACATACATCATGCATTATTGATTTGCATTCACATTTCATATTGCATCACCATCACTCTAGTCGGTCTTGTCCCTTAGTGATAGGAGTTCTCTCAATCGAGTTCCCAGTTCTTTCCTCGTCAGAAAATACTGTGTCTGAACAATCTCACCTCCAGTTTATTCCTGGATTGAAATTGGCCCTTGACCACTTTGATAACTTGAACCTCTAAAAAACCAGAGGAACCTTCAGTCAGCATCACTCTTCGCCATTGAAGATGATATCCTTGCTTTCCCGGATTAAGGAAAATCCACAGAGAAAGCCTCGTAATCAGAGATTCGGCAGCATGCTAGTTTCGCTCCGAAAAGATCGCTGATGAAAAGGTCATCGGCACCTCAAAATTGGACCCCATCATATGGCATTTCTCCAGGAAGATCCCGAGAAAAGTATGATGTAAGATCCCAAGCGACAGCAGTCTCTCAAGAGACCTATTTTCCCCCAGTAGAAACAAATGGCGTCTCCAACAGAGACGTTTGTGCAACTCTAAAACTCAGACGACTGGGTTCCCTAGCAAGTCTGGCATAAAAAGTTTTTCCGTCAAATGGCATCTCCCCGGGAAAATTCGGCGAGAAGTTTGAGGAAAACCGCTACGCATAGCGTCCCTTGTCAATAAAGTTTATTGACAAAAGAAACTAAGACCAGTTCCTTGGTAGAAAACCATGATCGAGGGGAAGTTTAAATCAGAAACTAAGACCAGTTCCTTGGTAGGAAACCAGGATCGAGGGGAGGTTTATTTTAACTAAGACCAGTTCCTTGGTAGGAAACCAGGATCGAGGGGAAGTTTACCTTTTCTAAGCATCGTCGCTTAGTATAAGAAGATGAATGCATGAGCCACCATTCATAACCACCATCAAAATTTCGGATATTCCGATATTTAATCCTCTTGCACCCCGAATGCCCGAATACCTTCGCCATTCACACCTTCGGGTCCAAGAAAATTAAATAGGGGCATCTGTCATACCCCAAATTTTGACCACTAAGATTCCCATCATTGTGCAAATCATCATCACAATATGGATGTACCTTTATGCCTCATAAATCTCCTCAAGGAATTGTTGAGCATTCACTACAATCAAGCTTAGGGTTTCAAGCCCTCTCAGAGCCTTTAGACAAATGATCAATCAAGGAATGACATGATCTTCAACTTGTCTAAACCTCTCAAACATTCAAAAAGGATCAAGAGGACTCTCACATCAAGAATTAGGCACAAGAGTGCAAAATTCTAGGTGGATCAAGCCTCAAGTTCATCTATACAAAGTCAACTGACACAGAAAGTCAAAGTTTGACTTTTGGTCAACTTTGAGCTTCACAAGCCATTACTCAAGAAAATATGATGGATGATTTAATTTGATCAAATTTAAATCAAGAAATCATGCAAAATTGCAAAATTGATCAAATTGAAAGAAACTTAGAAATTTTTTCTAAGTTAAAATCATGTTCAAGTGCACAATTTTTCAAGGTTGTAACTGTTGACCCAAGCATCCATTGATTTTGCGTAAGGGTTACTTTTAAAGAGGGTATTTGATACTTCGACATTGTAGAAGGAATCAACTCAAAATATCATAAGGATTGAAAGATATAAGTGATCAAAGTTTGGAATTCTTAATGTCTGATGTTCTGACATTGCATATGACATCGCTAATATTTTTCCAGCAAGAATGTCCCAACTTCAAGGATGTTTTTCTCCATGATCCAAGTTGAACCAAGTCTAGGGTCAAACATCAAAGTTGAAGTATGTCATCTCAGCTTTCCATAGAGTCCTGGAACGGCCATTCATCATTCTT